>OX328097.1:9545084-10190501 GCA_946811185.2 Hippopus hippopus | reverse complement strand
GCCCTAGTCTACAAAAGTGAAAGCAAACAAACAAACAAACAACAAATCTTGTAAAAAACAAGAGGGTCATGATGGCCACTGAGTCACTCGCCTGAGCCTTTTGACAAAACATAACCCATTTCAAGTCTCTTTTGAGATATGACAAACATTCTAACAAGCTTTCATAAATATTGGACAGAAAATTTGGCTTCTAGCGAGAACACTGGCTTTTTCTTGTCTCAGTGACCTACTTTTTAGCCAAACATAGCCCATATTACAACTTGAAGTAAGATACTATGAAAACAAAGATTCTGATCACCTTTGCTGAGTACTGGACAGAAAATATGGCCTCTAGAGTGTACACAAGGTTTTTCCAAGATTTGACCTGGCGACCTACTTTCTGAATCAATGTGATCCATTTTCATTTTATTTATCATCAAGAAAAACATTCTGACAAATTTTCATAAGTATTGGACAGAAAATGTGGCCTCTAGAGGGTACACAAGCTAATTTAGAGATTTAACCTGGTGATCTAGTTTATAAACCAATGTGATCCATTTTCGTTGTCAAATGAGATATCATCAAGACAAGCATTCTGACAAACTTCCATGAGTATTGGACTGAAAATGTTGTGGCCTCTAGCACATACACAAGGTAAATATTGACACTTGGACAACGCACAATGCATGATGGACATAGCACGATCACAAAAGCTCACCGTGAGCACTTCATGCTCAGGTGAGCTAAAAACAATGTTATCCTTTCATGAATTTTGCACCAAAGGACAAAATTTAAGACATAAAAGCATTTTCAGACGAATGAAATTTATAGGATTTGTCTTTAAAAACGAAGTCTTGATAGTGCACACAAGATTTTCCTGAGAACTGACCAACTGATGAACCTTTTACCCAGATATGATCAATTTCCCTGTTTGTCCAAGTTTTGATCAAGATAAATACTCAGACTACATTTCATGAGCAATAGCCTGTAAATTTATCCTGCAGAGTATAAAGAAGATTTTTTTTATATTTGACCTTGTGACCCACTTTTTGACACAAGATGACCCAATGTCACTCCACAAGATTTTATCAAAACAAACTTTCTGACAGTTTCATGAGAATCAGACTGAAATTGTTGTCTCTAAAGTGTAACAAAGATTTTCTAATTCGACCTGGTGACCTACTTTTTTGACCTAAGATGACCAGTTTTCAAATTCATCCAAGATTTTATGAACCCCAAGGTTCTGAATAAGATTCATGAGCAGTTAACTGAAATGTGTCCTAAATAGAATGTGCAGTCTGACCTTTGATTTACACTGTATTACATTTTCTGGCCAAGACAATATAAAGATTGCAATATTATGACTATTTTTCCTTGTTGAAAAGGTCTTTTTCAGTAAACTGTTACTCTTTCACTACTGAATAAATTGGATTTTCTCAATGGCTGAAAATACATTTCCCCCTGCAAGATCAAGAGACAGTTCGGTCATGATCTAGAATATAGTAGTGGGCAGTGTAGGTCAAAGATCAGACTGCATGTTTTGTGCAGTCTGATCTTGACCTACACTGTCCACAGAAGCTTCTGGTGTTGTCTGTGGTATGGAAAGAGTTAATTCAGCCCTCTACAGTTAACCAAACAATTGCAAGTTTTAATGATCCTAAGGAAGACAACTTTTGAAAAAAATTGTTGGGAAAGGAGAAAATGCTGGTAACAACAACACCCATGAACACAACCACAATGTTTTCAAGCGCATCGGGAAAACTACAGCTCATTTTGTACCTATTTTGAATTTCTGCAGTTATTATGTATCACCAATTTGGAAGAATAAACTTTTAGTTGATTGGAAAAAGGTTAACTCTTTACCAAACGACAACATTTTAGACTAGTCCAAATTGAAAGCATTTGCAGACGTCAAATCAAACATAGCTCAAAAGAAAAAACTTAGTGTGAAAGGGAAGAAAAAAAAAATTGTGGGGAAAAGGAGAAAATGCTGGTTACCAGGATTTTCTCCTTTTCCCTCAATGTTTTCAAAGGGCTTGTTCCTCAAGCTCGTTAAAAGTCGGGATTGTGTGGTAAAGGGTTAATAACTCTTTTCGATGCTGAAAGTGACAAGTTTTTGCACTACTTTACTTTGCAAAGTATCTGACAACAGAAATATGTGGTTTTGGCTATACTACATAAATAATCTAAATAAGGCAATTCAGAGATAAAATTGATGAGGCTTTGAAACCAAGAGGTTAGCCAGTTCCCAGTATTTCTCCCATTCCAACGATGCTTTTGAAAGCCATTTTTTTTCCACTTAAGGATTACGACCCCTAATTCATTGGTAAATATCATGCATCATCGACATTCTTGTAAAGGCTATTCGGCCAATCTCGGCAGCTTCCGTCTTTAAATATGAATGTTAGGGGCCGTAGACTCACTAACTCATTATTAAATATCGTGTAACATCGACGTTTTCGTAAAGGCTATTCAGCTAATCTCGGCAGCTTCATTCTTTTAATATGAGAGTTGGGGGCCGTAGACCTTAAACCTTTGCCATTTGCTTTTAACTCTTTACCATATGACAAAATTTCAGTCTTACCAAAATTGAAAGCATTTACAGACGACAAAATAAATGTGACTGAATAAATTGAAATTTGTTTTGGAAGGGTAGAAAACATTGTGGGAAAAGGAGAAAATGCTGGTTACCAGCATTTTCTCCTCATCCCACAATGTTTTCAAATGCTTTCTTTCTCGGGATCGTTAAAACTTGGGATTGTGAAGGATGAAGAAGTACCTTGATTTCTTGTTTAACAGTCTTGTTTAACCCTTTACCAAATGATCTCGAGGAAGAAGACCTTTCCTATATCACAGATTTTAGCCTCTTCCATACAGATCATCTGAAGGGAACAAAATTATAATGTGAATGACTTGTGGTTCTCTGACAGGATAGAAAGCATGGTGGGAAGAGGAGAAAATGCTGGTTACCAGCATTTTCTCCTTTTTCAACATTGTTTTCAAAAGGCTTTTTCCTTAGTGGCATAAAAACACAGGGTTGTTTGGGAATGGGTTAAAAACTATCATATGGAGAAGAGCAAGAAGAGAAAATAGTAACCATCATTTTCTTTTTCACACAATATTTTCTACCGTGTCAAAGCCAGACCTCCTCATTTGGGGCACATCTGTTGTCCGCAAATGCTCTCACTTTGAGCAGCCTGGTAAAGAGTTAATCCTTTTCTGAATAACATAATTTTAGATTTGTCTGTATTGAAAGTATTGGCAGACAAGTGTTGATTGGTTGTATGGTGTTAAACGCCATTTTCAACATTACTTCAGCAGCCAGTGCACCTAACCATGCTTACCTGGAGTCTCTTTTACCAGTTCTCCGCACAATTTTCTTTCAAAACCACTGGCTGCTTTCCCACATTACCATTGTTGAAATAATGGTCAGCAATGGGAGAGGAATGAATCCTGTTGCAATGACTATCATCAGTCCTCGGAAAGAAATTGGCCGAGCCAGGGATCAAACCAACAACCCCCTGTACTCAAGTCCTGCATGCTACCAACTGAGCTACCTAGGCTCAGCAGACAAATGATGAAACTTATTCATGTCAAAATGGGATTGTTCGGTGATTGTTCAATCAATTTGTTAGAGTTGCTTTTTTACCAACATAATGTAATTTGAGGTAATTGAAAAGAAGGAATCAGAAAACCATAATGATAATGGAAAATCTGCCTCTATTCATCTGGATGCTAAGCACACTATGGTTGATATTGTGTGCAGTGAAGTTGAAGATCAGACTGCAGAGAGCATGCAGTCTGATATTGGATCAACACAGTCTGATATTTTGCATGTTATAATGATAAAGCATCCTATAATTGCTTGGTTTTTTGTACCAACAGAAAAAGTCAAATTTATTTTATAGGCACTTTCAACGGTAACTAAGCAATTTTAAAGTTATCACACTGCTAAACAGCATTTTCTCTTTTTCCCCCCACAAAGTTTTCTTCCCTTTCAAAGATAGATCCCCTTCTTTAAGCCATATTTCATTTGTTATCTGCAACTGCTTTCAATTTGGTCAAGTCTAAAACCTTGCCTTTGGACAAATAGTTCAGGGTTTAACTCTTCACCACACAATCCCAAGTTTTAACGACCCTGAGGAAATAGCCTCATTAAAACCGTGTGGGAAAGGGAGAAAATGCTGGTAACCAGCATTTTCTCCCTTTCCCACAAGGTTTTCTACACTTTCAAAGGCAAATTTCATCATTCAAGTCACATTTTATTTGTCGTCAGCAAATGCTTTGAATTTGGACCATTCAAAAATTTTGTCATTTGGTGAAGAGGATGACAGCAGATTTATGAGCAAAATGGGTCCAGTATTCTTAACATATTCATATTTAAACACCACACAATATCGTGGGAAACAATTAAAAGTAGTTGTCATCGGTACTAAACCATGCATAAACAGCAAATTAAATCCTTTTCGAAACTGTACCATGCTTTTACAATTCTGAAGAAGGCTGTAAAGGGCATCATGGGATGAATGGCAAGGACCGTAACCAGATTTTATCCTTTAGAAAAATGCTTTAAATCCTTTCAAAGATATATTGTCGGTTTACTTTCAAAACCTCGTAACTACAGCTTGTTGCAAGCTGTAGTTACGAGGTTTTGGAAGTAAACCGACGATATGCCATCATTTGGACTGTATCTAATTTTGTCACTTGTAATGTTTTAAAGAGGTATTGGGCTCAAAATTTAATTTCTGGTAGGAAGTTAACCCTTCGAGCAGCAAATAAACATAACAGTAACAATCGTCCTAGAAATATACCACCAATAATTGTAGTTTCATGGTTGCTTTTGTCTACAGTGTTTCAGCAAAGCGGACAGTGTAGATCAAAGATCAGGTTACATGTTTTGTGCAGCCTGATCTTGATCTACATTGGCTGCAAAGGCATCTATAGTCGTTAAAGGCACTTCACTTGACAAAAAGACTTATTTTCAGACTTTCATGTATTGAAAGCACTTAAGACAAATCAAATACAGTTGACACGCTGAGATTTGTCTACAAAAAAGTACAGAACATTGTGTGAAAAGGAAACAATGCTGGTATCCAGCATTTTGTCCTTTTTCCACAAGGGTTTCAAATGCATTTTTCCTTAGTAAAAACATGTTATCTTTTGGTGTAGGATTAATTAAATGATTTAGATATTATGAGATGACAGTCGCCTTGTTGTGACAATCTTTCTCCATCCTTTATCTTCAGTTGTCAATATGAATATTAAAATCATTTAACCCTTTACCACACAACTCCGATTTTCAACAACCCTTAGAAAGAAAGCTTTTGAAAACATTTTGGGAAAGAGGAGAAAATGCTTGGAACCATAATATTTTTGTTTTCTTTTCCAGACAACCTCCATCATTTGAGACATTTTTCATTTGTGGTCTGCAAATGGTTTCAATTCCGATGAGTCTAAAACTCTATTGTGCGGTAAAGAGTTAACCCTATACCAGACGATAAAATTTTAGACTCGTCTATATTGACAGCATTTGCTACTTTTTCACAGACTACTTTCACTGTCTGAGCAACCTTCTACAAATTTAGTCCTCTGGTAATGGGCTTATTCAACACTCTTATGGTTAATTCCATACCAAACAACAAAATATTAGATTTGTCCAAATTTGGGGAATTGGCTGGCAGGCAACAAGATAAAGTAGCTAAAAACTGAAATCAGTTCTGGAAAGGGTAGGACACATAGTGCGAAATCAACCCAACATTTTCTCCTTGTCCCATAATTGTTTCAAAAATTTATTCCTAGATCTAAAGGTTGTCAAAATTCAGAATTGTGTGGCAACTGGTTGGTATTTTTATAACAAAGAGCTTTGTCCTGTCGGCTCAGTCAGTGGCACACATGGCTTGAAACAAGGGGGTGGCTGAATGGAACCACAAGCTCGGCCATTTTATTGTCGATATTATATTGATGACAGTCATTGTGACATTTTCCTGTCTCAACACCAATTATTATTTTGAGGTTGGCTATCTGGGAAAGCAGTTAATGGCTTGGAGGAAGAATGTTATGCAAAGTACTGGTAAAAGACACTCCAGAAAAGCATAGATAGGTGCACTGGCTGCTGCAATATAGACCTAAAATGAAGTTGAAATCTGTGTAAACACCATACAAGCAAACAAACCGAATTTGTGGGGAAAAAAATGGTAAAGAGTTCATAAAGGTAAATTAACAAGGCCCCTTATTTACCTATTATTTGCTAATAAACATGATATATGATCATGGTTTCCAACAACCAAGAAAAAACAAGCATGGGAAAGTTGCTTTTCGACAGCTCTTTACTACACAACATTTTTAACCCTTAACCCTTTACCACACAGCAAAATTTAAGACCTATCCAAACTGAAAACATTTGCAGATGACAATTTCATAGTGGCTCAAATGACACAACTTTTCTTTGATAGGGTAGAAAACTTTGTGGGAAAAGGAGAAAATGCTGGTTACCAGCATTTTCTCCTTTTCCCACAATGTTTTCAAAAGGCCTCTTCTTCAGGAGCGTTATAAGGCATCACTGTGTGGTAAAGGGTTAACCACACAAAGCCGAGTTTTAATGAACCCTGGAAAAAGGTTTATGACAACATTGTGGGAAAAGAAGAAAATGCTGGTAACCAGCATTTTCTCCTATTTCCACAATGTTTTTTACCCTTTCAGAGACAATTTCCAACATCTTGGCCTTAATTTTTTTTTTTTGGCTGCAAATACTTTTGATTAAGACAAGTCTAAATAAGTGTTGTTTGGTAAAGAGTTAAATTTGCCGATACTTAAAGATTTCAATGACTGTAAATCAAAATGTGGGTCAAATGACAAGATTTGTCTTTGATAGGGTAGCAAATACTATGGAAAAAAGGGGAAAGTTTTGGTTAGCAGCATTTTCACCTTTTCCCACAATATTTTCATCAATCCTCTTCCTTGGGGCTGCACAACAAAATAATTAGCCCTAATACCACATAATCCTATGTTTTAACAACCCTAAGGATAGCTACTATGGAGACATATTAGAAAAAGGATTACAATTTAATGTTAGTTACTTGTTTTTTCTCCTTTTCCCTGAATGTTTTCTACCCTTTGAAACATAAATTCCCATAAATAGAGCCGTTTGAATTGTCGTCTGCAGGTGCTTTGAATTTGGACAAGTGTTAGGTACTGTCATCTGGTAAAGAGTTACCTGCTGACCCTGTAAGATAAATTACATCACCTTTATATTGTTTCTTGTTAAATTTAAAATACATGGGCTGTATTTATTAATGATTCCTTAACTTGTTTTGATTCTTAATTTTATGTCTAGCTATCTGATTGGCTGAGAAAGCTAGCCTTGGAACATTGTGGGAAGCAGAGAAAATGCTGTTTATCAGGAACCATTAATATGACAGGCATACAATGGTTTGAACCCTCACCAAATAGTCCCGTGTTTTAACAATCCTGTGGACGAAAGCCTGTAGAAAAACTTGTGAGAAAAGGAGAAAATGATGGTAACCAGCATTTTCTCCTTTTCTCACACTGTTTTCTCCCTTCCAAAGACTAATTCCAACATTTCAGCCATGTGCAATTTGTCGTCAGCACATGCTTTGAATATGGAAGATACAAAAATTTTGTAATCTGGTAGAGTTAATTTTTTAATCACACAATCCCACTTTATAACAATGTCCGAGAAGAAAACTTTTAAAAACATTGCGGGAAAAGGAGAAAATTGCTGGTAACCAGCACTTTCTCCTTTTCCCACAAAATTTTCAACCGTCAACAGTTCAAATTTCAATTTTTGAAACACGTTAATTTTGTCTTCTGCAAATGCTTTGAATTTTGAATAGACTACAATTTTGTTGCTTGGTATAGATTTAATATCAGAGGGTCTGCAAACAAAAATAATGCTAAGCCCAATTGACCCAGCCTTTGGTTTATAATCAGTTAATCTTTATCAATATTGAAAATATAACTCCATCAGATAATAGAAGTTTTCTTATTTCAAGATGATCTTTTACAAAAATATTTTTATGACCTGACATTTCTCAAAGAGGGATATTGCTTCAAATCCCAATGTTTAGAGTTTTCACCTTTTACTTAAAGTATGTTTGTCTGTGTGTATTTATATCAATAACTTTCTTTGCTCTGCTCTTGTCAGAGGACTGTTTCAGACAAATTTATCTCTTTACCAAACAACAGAATTTTAGACTAGTCCAAATTGAAATCATTTGCAGACGACAGAATAAATGTGACTGAGAAATTGAAATTTATTTTGGGAAGGGTTGAAAACATGGTGGGAAAAGGAGAAAATACTAGTTACCAGCATTTTCAACAATGTTTTCAAAAGGCTTCTTTCTCGGAGTCATTAATAATTGAAAGTATATGGTATAGGGTTAACTTTACCACACTACAAGTTTAAGACATGTACATGTGCAGACAACCAATCAAATGAGACTCAATGAATTAATCCCTTTCAATGGGCAGGAAACATTGTGGAAAAAGGGAAAAAAAATGCTGGTTAACATCAATTTCTTCTTTTCCCACAATATTAACAAACGCCTCTTTCCTCATGGTCATGAAAACACAGGATTATCAAGACAGCCTTGAAAAATTTTATCAAGCCAGAGTGTTTTTAAAACATTGTAGCACCAGAAAAACTAGAGTGCACACAAGGTTTCTCTAAGTATTGACCTGGTGACCCAATTTCCAAATTATCCAAGATATTATCAAAACAAAGAATCTAACCAAGTTTCATGATTTTTGGACTGAAAATGTGGCCTCCAAAGTGCACTCTAGGTAATTGTTGATGCCCCAAAGATGCACGCTGGATACAGCATGATCAAAAAAGCTCACCTTGAGCACTTGCTAAAAATGCTTTTCATAGGCATATTCTTCTTTAACATAAGGTTTCCTTAATGTATTTCATGTTTTAATACTTTACCACACAATCCCAACTTTCGACGACCCTGAAAGAGAAGGATTTTGAAAACATTGTGGAAAAGGGAGAAAATGCTGGTAACCAGCATTTTCTCCCCTATCACAAGACAGAAACTATCATTTTAGCAACATTAAGTTGTCGTCTGCAAATGCTTTCAATTTAGGCAAGTCTAACATTTTGTTTGGTAAAGAGTTAAACCCACGTTCATGTTGAATGTTGATTATTTTAACCCTTTACCAAACGAGAAAATTTTAGACTGGTCCAAAATGAAAGCACTTGCAGATGACAAAATAAACGTAACTCACAAATTGAAATTTGTTTCCAGCAGGGTAGAAAACATTGTGGGAAAAGGAGAAAATGCTGATTACCAGCATTTTCTCCTTTTCCCACCATGTTTTCAAAAGGCTTCTATCTCAGAGTCGTCAAAAGTCGGGACTGTGTGGTAAAGGGTTAAAAGGATTCTCTGAAAGTCAACTGTCGTCTGCTGCAAATTTTTATCATGAGGTGGTAAGTTGATAGCGTTAGGTCAAATGACCAAACTGTATCATCAACATCTCTTTCACTTTTTACCAAACATTCCCAAGTTTATACATCCCCCAAGGCAGAACCTGTTAGAAAACATTGTGGGAAAAAGGAGAAAATGCTGGTAACCAGCATTTTCTCCTTCTCCCCACATTGTTTTCTACCCACTAATAGACAAGTCCAATTAATTCAGCAACACAGAAATTGTTGTTTGCAAATGTTTTCAATTTGGACAAGTCTAAAATTTTGTTGTCTGGTATAGAGTTAACCGCAAATCCCTCTCCCTCCCACCTTTCATATACTTGCCACTTAGCTATGATAAGCCATGATAAAATTATTTCATTGTCAGTCAACACAGGGAGGCATTAAATGTCCACTTAGCTAATCAACCCAATGTCTTGGTTTGGCCTTCAGTTAGAGCTCTCTGTAAATGGAATGTACTTTCTCTTTAGGGGCCAAGCCCTGTTAGCTCAGTCGATAGCATACAGGACTCAAGAACAGGGGGTCGCTGGTTTGATGCCCGGCTAGGCCAATTTCTTTCCAGGGATTGATGATTGTCATTGTGGCAGGATTCATTTCTCTCTCACCGCTGACCTTTGTTTTGACAATGGTTATGTGGGAAGGCAGCCAGTGGCTTGGAAAGAATACTCATAAAAGGAAATGCAGGAAAGCATAGTTAAGTCTACTGTCTGCTGCGACATAACTGAAATAATGTTGAAAATGGCATTAAACACCATACCATACAAACAATTCTCTTTAGGGCAAAGGACCTTAACTCTTTACCACACAATCCCGAGTTTAAAGGAAGCCTTTTGAAAATATTGTGGGAAAAGAAGAAAATCTCTGTGACAAGTATTTTCTCATCTTTCCACGATTTCTACTCACAAGAACAAATACCATAATTTACGACATATTAAATTGGTTGTATGCAAATGCTTTCAATTTGGAGAAGGCTAAAACTTTGTCACTTCGTAAAAGGTTAAATACAAGACTGTGCACAAGAGTATAGGATAGAGCATCAGCCAACACCTCAGAGGTTCTAGTCTTACATCCTGACATGATTAGGGTTAACCTTTGGACCCGCTGACATCATGGTGTAAGCACTGGTTAGGTTTTCTAGAAAACAGTCATGAAAAGTGATCAACCCTTATCCTGCTAAATCAGTGAAATGAAACTTTCAAAGCAACAGTAAAAACCCAAACTTTACTACTTCAAAAGTATTTTGGGGGGAAAAGATATTTCTTTATCGGACAGTGTGGATCCAAGATCAGACTGCACGTTTTGTGCAGTCTGATCTTGATCTACACTGTCCGCAAAAGGATCTTGAATCCTGCTTAGCAGCCTAAGGGTTCACATGAGTTATAGAACTTACTTTACGATTAAAGTAATATGACTGAGTCATGCTTTGGCAAAAGGGAGTCTAATGCATCTTATCGAAGCATTGTACCAAGCAAATCATCACAAAAAATACAGATCCATAAAATCCATTTTGTCAAACATATACTTACCCATCATAAGGTAGAATGGTCCAAGATAAGCAGAAAATTTACAAAAAGCAAGTTTCAACCTTTTGTCAGCCTGCACAGACTGACATTGGTTGATTCTTTTTGCAGAAGCATAAAACCCCTTTTTCACAAAGCATGACTCGACTAATAAGGCTAATAGGGCTGACAAATAGGGAAGTGTACCTGGAAGTGCTACGTGGAATCTTTCAAAAATCACAAAGATGGCAAGACAGCCCACTGGTTGCCATGATGTCATTGTTTACAAAATGAATATCCTCACACGTTAGGTGTAGTCAGAGACAGCCTTTGAAAACTTCCGTCTGTCAATCTTTCCTCCCATACATCTCTCCGTTGATGCCTGTAACAAAAAGTAAGTGTAAAAAAGTTCAACAGTTTATCAATGGCGGTGCTTGATGTCAATAGCTATATTTGACAAACAGTTCGTACCATGGAGTTTTAACCATCCTGAAGAAATAGACTTTAAAAACATTGTGTGAAAAGGAGAAAATGCTGGTAACCAGCATTTTCTCCTTTTCCCACAATATTTTCAAACATATAATAGACAATTCCATCATTTTCAAGAACATCTAATTTGTCATCTACAAATGCTTTCAATTTAGACAAGTCCAAAATTTTGTCAAAGAGCTACTGGAAGAGAATTGTGCAGCGTCTGTTGGTTGAAAAGGTTGGGCAAAGGATAAATTGTATGTTAAAAGCAACTGCATCCTTTCCCCACTGATTGTTTGCGGTACCTCTAGTATACAACTGTACAACTGTTCTTTCCTTCCCTTAGCTTAATTCTCCATTTATGTCAATAGCATTGTTTTAGTATGCTGTTTTAATCACCATTCATTCTTAATTTCATTCTTTTGTCTTATTCTGTATTGAGAAAGTAACACAATTTCTGATTGGCTGAACCATTTGGTTAAGCCTGTCAGAAGTTGTGTTACTTTCGAAAGATGTGCATAATATTTTAGATCTTCACAACCCACTATTTGGATAAAGATTCTGGCAAAAATCAAGCATAGAATTGCAATTTTCATCTCTTATTTAGAGAATCAGATCTACTTTTGAAAATGCCCGTAGAAATTATGGATTACTATCAGATCTTGTACAAAATTACTTGAAACAAACATTGTGGAAATGGAGAAACACCTCATTTGGAACAATTTCTCCATTAGTCACTGTGTTTGCAGGAGTGGTGTGCAAGTGCTATTCATCGGGTAATAAGCAATCTAATGCTTACATACTGGTTAATTAAATTGGTTTAACCCTTAGAGCTCTAACTAAACCTATTAGGCATTTTTAACCTAGAAATATGACCTATATGTGATTGGAATTGCAAGAATGCTTTTTATCCACCGTGTTTTTTTTAAAGCGGACAGTGTAGATCAAGATCAGTCTGCGCAAAACGTACACTGACTGCAAAGGAAACTATAGTCTTGAAAGGCTCGTAAAAGGTTAAATGTCATTCCATTCTAAACGATAATCTCTGTAGGTCACTGGTTACACAGATGGGTTTCTATTTCACCCTAACTACTTATCAAACAATCCCATGTTATAACAACCCTGAAGAAAAAGGCTTTTGATAAACATTGTGGAATAAGGAGAAAATGCTGGTAACCAGCATTTTCTCCTTTTCTCACAGCAATTTTTACCATGTCAAAAAACTACCTCATCATTTGAGTCACATCTAATTTGTCTGCTGTTGCTGTCAATTTGGCCAAGTCTAAAATTTTGTCATCTGGTAAAGGGTGAAGTCATCACAATTGGATTGAATTTCATATTTTCCATGTCATTTATAATATCACATTGTATGAGCAGTAAGTAATAATAATACAAAACAGCCTTTTGAAGTTATCAAAAAAGATATTATATGAATAAATTCTGTTATTAACATTCCAATCAAAAGAAAAAAAGCGTGAGAAAAAATACAGCTTATTGTAACATAGACACACGCTCCTTATGGTTAAAATCCCTTATCCAAATATTAAACAGATCAGTGGGAGAAAGTGGTTGAGAAACAGAACATTGGCCTCTCATTCAGAGGTTCCAGGTTCGATTCCTGTTATGAGTTTAACCCTTTACCACAAAATCTCCACTTTTAGCAACCTAGAGGAATAAGCTTTTTGAAAACATTATGGTAACCAGCATTTTCTCTTTTCCCACAATGTTTTCTACTCTATGAGAGACAAATTTCATGTTTCGAGTTACATTTTAGTTGTCATCTGCAGATACTTTCAACTTGGACAAGGCCTGAATTTATTTGTTTTGTAAAGAGAAATCTGTGTTCAGAACTAGTTACATTACAGCAGCATGGATGGGTTACTCAGTGGTCAGCATATCCGACTCGTGACCTAGTGGTTGTTGGTTCAGTGCCTGGTTGAGGCAAATTTTCTTTCCTATGATTTTTTGCCTCTCATCTCTGATGCATGTGAGAAAAGTAGTCAGTGACTTGGAAAGAAAGTTGTGTCAGTACTGGTGTGAGAAAGCCAGGAAACACATGCAGACTTGCACTGAACGCCATTATATGACCTAACCTATGAAAACGGGGTTACTATCCAATACAAACCAGTAAACAAACGATATTGGCTTCCCGTTCAGAGATTTTGGGCTCAGTTCCGATGATGGGCTGAAAGTCTCTGGAACTTCATTAACAGTTACATCACAGTAAGAGTACTGGTTAATTCTATCAAACGACCAAAATTTTTAATCTTAGACTGGTCAACATGAAAACGCTGGCAGACGAGCAAATAAATAGAATTCAAAAATCAAAATCTGTCCCTGGATGGGTAGGAAACATTGTGTGAAAAGGAAAAAATGCTGGTTACCAGCATTTTCTCCTTTTCCCACAATGTTTTTAAAAGCCTTCTCCCTCAGGGTCCTTAAAACCAGGATTATGTGATAAACGGTTAAGGTCTCCAGATAGCAACTGTCAACCCTTCACCACACAATCCTGAGTTTTAACAACTTTTAGAAAAAAAAGATTCTAAAAAACATTTTGAGAAAAGGGGGAAATCTTGGCCACCAACATTTTCTCCTTTTCCAATACTGTATATGTGGATATATACGTGTGTCTAAAAATTTGCGAATTATCATTTATAGACATTTTGTGTACAGAAAATTAATGTTTGCAAATTGAATACACTTGTTTTTTGTTAGTATACTTGTTCTAAAATATGAGAACAGAAAAGTTTGCAGATTTTTCAAATTTGCGAAATAGCAAAAATTTCCACATTGCAAAAATTTCCACTTGTACAGTATTGTTTTCTTCCCTTTCAAAGACAATTCCCATCACTTGTGCCACAGTTTATGCATTCTGCAAAATGCTTTAAACTTGGACAAGTCCAAAATTTTGTTGACCAACTAGATAAAGGACAAGTGATAGTTTGGCACATTGTCTGAACAGAGTTCAACTACCCCGTAAAATTTTTATGAAGTTTTGCTTAAAATCTGCCAGTCAAACAACCAACCAGAGCCACTCAGTCAGTTTGGAATAAATACCATCCTAATTGACTTGTTGAACAAATCCAATTTAAATAATGGAGTTGTTTACTTAAAGCATATTAGACCGGAAGACCACAAATATTTTAAACATCAATATTGATAATTTTCAAATAGTATGGACAGAAACTTTTATCAAATGTGATTAATGCCCTCTATGCATGTCTTTTTAAACAGTCAGAGGACTGGGGCCTGATTTGAACCTCATTCCATCAGATTTTACCCTTGTTCCTAAACCATATTTTTTTAACCCTTTACTGCCAAGCTCGGTTGCGCAGTCAATAGCATACAGGACCAAGGGGTCACTGGTGCAAGTCCCCAGCCTGGTTAATTTCTTTCACAGGATTGATGATAGTCATGCAATAGAATTTATTCCTTTCTCACCTCTGATCATAGTTTCAATGATGGTTATGTTTGAAAGCAGCCATTGGCTTGGAAAAAATATTGTGCAAAGTACTAATGAAAGAAACTCTAGGAAAGCATGTATAGGTGCATCGGAAGCCTTGATATAACTAAAATAATGTTGAAAACGACATATGTGTCTTACAATCAAACCAATTTAACCCTTTAATAACAATTCCAACTTTTAAGGACCGATAGGGAGGGCTTTTGAAAACATTGTCAGAAAAGGAAACAAGAGGACCATGATGGTCCTATATCGCTCACCTGAGAACTTAGCAGTAAAGGTCTACAATGAAGATAAATACCAAATATCGAGGTTCAAAGCCAAATGATGATGAAACAAGAGCGGCAAATTGTCGCAAGATATGCCTGTCCCACCGCCAGTTGTCAAGGAGGTATAATAATTGCAAAGGGCAAGTAATGCAACAAACATGTTTACCAAGTCTCAAGTCAATTTGACTTGAGACTTCAAAGTTCCATTCTGGACAAGCAAGAAATACAGTAAAAATATTGCAACAAACATGCATACCAAGTTTGAAGTCGTTCTGACTTGAGATGACAAAGTTATATTCCGGACAAGCACTAAATGCTGTAAAAATGACAATCAAAGGGAAATAACTCAAAGACAGCATGAGGTAGAGTTACAATTCTTGTGCACTGCACTTCCACATATTGCAACAAATAAGCATATCATATTTCAAGTCATTCCTACTTAAGATGACAAAGTTTTGCTCCGGACAAGGAAGAAATGCTATAAAAATGAAGGTCAAAGGAGAATAACTCAAAATCTGTGCTATGAAGAGTTATGGTTCTTGTGCACTGCACTTTGTAATTTTTCAACAATCATGCATACCAAATTTAAAGATGTTCAGGCTTGAGATGACAAAGTTATATTCCGGACAAGCAGAAAATGCTGTAAAAATGACGATCAAAGGGAAATAACTCATAGAATGAGGTAGAATTATGGTTCTTTCACACTGCACTCCATATTATTGCAACAACTACAAATGCCAAGTTTCAAGTCAATCGGACTGGAGATGACAAAGTTATGCTCCAGACAAAGAACTATTCTACACAACTTTCTAATTCAAGGGCAAATAACTCCAGTCGTTCTGGTCCGATAAGATCCATAATTGAACTCATCTGAGATCTTATGGTCATAAGTATTTTGACCAAGTTTAATGCTGATTGGTTAAAAATTGTAGATGCTGGAGTGTAAACAAAGTTAAATATAGCAATTTTTCTAATTCAAGGGCAAATAACTCCAGTCGTTCTGGTCCGATTACACCCATAATCCAACTCATCCGAGATCTTATGGTTATATATATTTTGACCAAGTTTCGTGCTGATTGGTTAATAATTGTAGATGCTGGAGTGTAAACAAAGTCAAATATAGCAATTTTTCTAATTCAAGGGCAAATAACTCCAGTTGTTCTTGTCCGATTACACCCATAATCAAACTCATCCGAGATCTTATGGTCATATATATTTTGACCAACTTTGGTGCTGATTGGTTGAAATTTGTAGATGCTAGAGTGTAAACAAAGTCAAATATAGCAATTTTTCTAATTCAAGGGCAAATAACTCCAGTTGTTCCGGTCCAATTAGACCCATAATCAAACTCATCCGAGATCTCATAGTTATATATATTTTGACCAAGTTTGGTGCTGATTGGTTGATATTTGTAGATGCTAGAGTGTAAACAAAGTCAAATATAGCAATTTTTCTAATTCAAGGGCAAATAATTCCAGTTGTTCTAATCTGATTAGACCTATAATCGAACTCATCCGAGATCTCATGCTTATATATATTTTGACCAAGTTTGGTGCTGATTGGTTAATATTTGTAGATGCTAGAGTGTAAACAAAGTCAAATATAGCAATTTTTCTAATTCAAGGGCAAATAACTCCAGTTGTTCTGGTCAAATTACACCCATAATCGAACTCATCTGAGATCTTATGGTCATATATATTTTGACCAACTTTGGTGCTGATTGGTTGAAATTTGTAGATGCTAGAGTGTAAACAAAGTCAAATATAGCAATTTTTCTAATTCAAGGGCAGATAACTCCAGTTGTTCTGGTCAAATTACACCCATAATCGAACTCATCTGAGATCTTATGGTCATATATATTTTGACCAACTTTGGTGCTGATTGGTTAATATTTGTAGATGCTAGAGTGTAAACAAAGAAATGTGAACGGACGGACGGACGACGGACGGTGAGTGATCACAATAGCTCATCCTGAGCACTTTGTGCTCAGATGAGCTAAAAATGCTAGTAACCAGAATTTTCTATTTTTCAAACAATGTTTTCCTACCTTTCAAAGACAAATTGCAGTTATATTTGCTATCTGTGACCCTTTGACAAGACTAATTCCATGTTTTGAGTTACATCTGTCAACTGCACTTCTTTCAATTTCCACAAATCTAAAATTTTGTTGTCGGGTAAGAAGTCAACTTTAAAGAAACTGGTGATATCTTTTAAATGCAATACAGTCATGAACATCTTTTAGAAAAATTGTGGTAAATGAAGAAAAGGCTCAATGTGAGCAATTTTCTCCACAATGATATACAGAATCAGACATGAGTTGGCGTTTGAAATAAAATTTATTAAAAAAGTCTTTGAAAAATGTTATTAAGCAAGCTAAATAGCATTTTTTCTTGATGAGTTTAACAAAATTTTATATCAAACGCCAACTCATGTCAGATTCTTTCTATCACAACGATATTTCACAAATTACAGATATTGCAAAAAGAAGATGCAAAGAAGATTCAAAACCAGGGCTCCGGAAATTTTTCAATCTGAATCGGTCCAGGCCGGCCCCTTCCCCTCCTCCAATACTATTGTACCCCTACTCGGTACCCAGAGGCATATAAATAAAGTCGCATGTTTATGTCTCTGACCTACCCCACCCCCGATCGTTGCCTGGTTTAAATGTCATAATATATATCAATTTCTGTTGCAGGTTTCTCTTTCTTGTGATGGATTTTTGTTCAAGCTTACATGATTGAGAATGACATACGCAGACGAATATTCAATAGTAAAGCATAGTTGACAGTCGTACCTTGTTTACGCATGGCATCCTACACTTCCGGTTATGTATAAAATTGCACTTCTGGCAATGTAGCAGAAGGTGCCCATCGACGTCGATTTGACAATTAAAATTATTCATTCATTCAACGTTTTTCTTTTGTCAATTTTTATACATCCAATAGCGTTGTGTTTCAGTTGGCCACTGCTTGATCACAATCATAATTCAATTGCAGTGTTCGCCCCTGTGCCACGTCGAGGCCCAACACATCCGTCTTCAACAGGGGATGTTTGATGACCTGTATTTTAAAGACGCGGCCTCAAACTTCAAACATGTTTAAAATTATTGTCGGTTCTAAACCCCATTCACAAGCACCAATTATACATTATGCAAACTCGATATCATTTGCTCGATCAAGCATGAAACTGAAACAAAAATATTGGCCAACTGCGAACACAACGTAAGAACCAGTCCACGTGCGGGGAATCACCTAATCTGTGCCTTGCGGGTAAACTCGTTATCGGATATTCTCCACGCTTGGATGTAATGTGTGAAAACCCTGAACCCTAGCTGTGTTTTGTGGATTTTTATTGACAGTTGGTGTTATACGCAAATATAGATCCAGAATTGCTTTGAAAAACTCGGACCGATTTATAGGTATGTTTTCGCAATTCTAATCGGTCCGGCAACTCAAAAATCGGTCTGGACCGGCATTTTGTCGGTTTTCCGGAGCCCTGTTCAAAACCATCTATAAATGCACCCGCAGTAATGTCCTTAAAATCCCATTCACTTCTATGAAATACATACAAAATGACATCAAAAATGATGTCACACAATTGTGATATCATATGAGTATAAGGTAAGAAAATTCGTAATGGCTATATTACACTGAAAACAAGGGAGGTTATGTGATAAAAAATGATCTGTTGCAGTCATGTCGATTTGCACTTAATTAAAGTTAAGTGCTGATTCAGTACATGGCTGAGACAGTAAAAATACCAGAAATATTTCAGGTCTTGAAATCAAAGCCTGAATGTTTCAAAATAGTACCAAAATGGTGGAATGGACATTTATTGGAATGAAACTTCACTTTTGATTGTCAGATTTTATAAAAACTTAGTGAAAATAGTTAAAAATTACTCCTGTGGATTTTAAACCCTTTACAAAACATTCAGGAGTTTTAACAACCCAGAGGAAAAAGGCTTTTGAAAACATTGTGGGAAAATAGGAGATGCTATGTAATGCCTTTGACTCTTTAGCACACAGTCCAGAGTTTCAATGACCCTGAAAAAGATGGCTTTTGAACACATTGTGGGAAAAGCAGAAAATGTAGGTAACCAGCATTTTCTCCTTTTCCCACAATGCTTTCTACTCTATTAAAAACAGAAATTGTCATCTGAGCCATATCTAATGTGTTGTCTGCAAAATTTTGTCTTTTGGTAAAGACTTAACCGATAGTTGTTTACAACAGGGTCATAATTTGTTGGTAAAGGGTTAACTCTGTGACCAGATGGACAGAGATTCAGACTTATCCAAATTGAAGACAGTTGCTAATAACGAATTAAACACCATACCAATATAATTGAAATTATCTTAGGAAAGGTAGAAAACATGGTGGGAAAATGACAAAATGCTGGTAACCAGCATTTTCTCATTTTTCCATAATGTTTTTTAAAAGCATTCCTCCTTTGTGTCGTTAACTTACAGGATTCTTTAGTAAAGGGATAAAAGAATTCTGTGAGAATCCAAACCAAATATTAACAGCATGTTCAGAAAGTACTTCAAAAAGAAAAAGAATAAATACCATCAAAGACCATGCCCACACAAACACTGTACTGGGGAGACGAAACCCAAGCCCAAATTACCTGGGCCCAGGGGCTGACAACCAAGGAATGGCATTTTGTTATTATCAATGAGCTTTTCAAGTTGGACCTGTCTGATGAAAACAATAATCCAGATTACTGACAACAAAAACACATATGATTGAAAAGTTTAACCCGAAACGACCCATGAAATCTGCATGATTGAGATGGTGGGGTGGAAAAATAGTTAGGTAGCCATTTGGTTACCCAAGGTAACAGACACATTTAGATTCTCCTGGATTATGTAATACAAAGCAGGTGCAAAGCCAGGAAGGTTGTAAAGATGAAGCCCAAGTTGTTCTAAATTTTCTTCTTTTTTTTTCTTTCTTTTGTCATTTTTCCTCCAGCAAAATAGATGTTAGCGCCTTAAAGAGCCCAAGCACAACTTTGTCAATTTTTTCAACTATGTAAATCAAGATCAGATGTCATTTTGCGGCCAATGTAGTTCAAGATCAGAATGCACAGAACATGAAATCTGATCTTTGATCTACATTGTCCACTTAATTGAGTTTTTATTTTCCAGCAAAAGCAATTTTGAAACTGAAGATGATATGGTCTCTTTTCCTGGTAGAGGAAGTGCATGTCGTTGTTTTGATACTTTGATGGATAATGTTGCAGACAAAAATTAACATGAGGCTCAAAATGAGGAAATTTAGCTTAGCAAGTTTGGACAGAAAACATCATGGGAAAAAGAAAATAATGTTACTTACCAGCATTTTTTCCTTTTCCCACAATGTTATCGACTACCTTTTTCCTCAAGGTCCTTGTACAATATTGTTTGGTAAAGGGCAAAGTGACAAAGCTCAAAAACATGTTTTGTTTTTTGTTTTATATCGTTTCTAACCTTCATCCTACTAAATAAGTAAAACAAAACTTTTAAGTCGATTAATTAAGTAAAAACCAACATTTTGTGATTTCAATGGTATTTTTAAGGGAAAGATATCTCCTGATCTGACAGTGTGGATTCAAGATCAGACTGCACATTCTGTGCAGTCTAATCTGGATCTACACCATCTGCAAAAGGTCTGTGAGTCTGGCTTAGCAGCCTAAGGGTTAAGTGAAACAGCATAAAGTTAGAGGTATCCGTGGTTGTGAGGTAAAGCATTGGCCTCATAATCATAAGGTCTTGAGTTCGATACACGGAAGCAGGTGTCAACTTTGGAACTGTTCACTGGCTCAGCATTTTAGCACAAGTACTGGGTTAGTTTCCAAGAAGCAGAATAGAGAGAGATTAGTACAACTTGCAAGATCCTGTTTCTCATTTGGTGTAAAAAAAAAAATGTTTAATTAAGACATAGGCTCTAATATGTTTTTGAATAACCTTCTCAGTGACCTTGACCTTTGACTTAGTTAACCTTAATTTATTTGTCTAACCTAAGTGACCTTGACCTTTGACTTAGTTAAACTCAATTCATTTGTCTAAGTATCTGTACTGAGCATCATACTCCTTGTGATGCCAAAATGTTTCCAACATTCTGTATGTTCAAACTCAATTCAATATATTCGATTTCCTGTCTAGAAGGTCACACTTCATAAAATGTCAAAAGGCTTCTGATTTGTGTCCACACAATTATGTCTAGAGACAGATCTATAGGCATATTCATACCAGTGTAAATCCACTTCCCACCAAAAAACAGTTGGGTTGGGTGTAACTCTTTACCAGACGACAAAATTTTAGTCAGTTCCAATTGAAAGCATTAGCAGACGACAAAACTAAAGTGATCCAAAAATTGAAATTTGTTTTGGGAAGGGTAGAAAACATTGTGGAAAAGGAGAAAATGCTGGTTACCAGCATTTTCTCCTTTTCCCACAATGTTTTCAAAAGGCTTCTTTCACAGAGTCATGAAAACCTGGGATTGTTTGGTAAAGAGTTAAGTTTTACAACACAATCCAGAGTTTTAACGACCCTGAGGGAAAAGCCTTTGGAAAACTTCATGGGAAAATGAGACAATGTTTTTACCCTCTCAAAGACAAATTGTATCATTGAGCCACATTTAAATTGTTGTCTGCAATGCCTTCAATGTCGACAAGTCTACATTTTTGTTGTTTGATAAAAAGGTAATAATTATGACATGGATATCATAGTTTATGAATGCATCATGCAAAACTTTTTTGGATCAATCAGGTTCATTCAGTGATTTAAGTATTTCATTAATCAACAAGATAATGTATATCAATAAAATACCAACATGTAGAAAATACCCACAAGGAGAGATTATCACATAAATCTCAGAGATTACACATGACAATATATTGTTATCTACTGATTGGACATCTCATCAATTTGATTCCACCCTGTAGCACAGAAGAACAATCCTTGAAATTAAAACCACTGTTAGACATTGTCTAATTAAAGCAATCTTTTCACAGTATTTGAATATTGCTCTGCCAAAGATTGTAGGTGAAAGAGGTGTGTCAAGTGAGTAGAAGGTGAATTCATACAGAATATTATACTAAAGTGACTTTACTGGTGCATGTATTTGTTTTGAGCTGCGTGAGGAAATTTTATATTGCCCTAGACCGAAGGTGGAGCGAGGTGTCAAAATTTTCTTGCGCTGCAAGAAGCAAATACTAGCATCAGGAAAGTTACTACAATATAATATTCCTTTCATTATATACCTACACCTTTTCAATGACAAAATTCTGCAAATTATTGACATTTTATTTGAAAACGGTAAACACAATAAGACAAATATGGTATAGCTGCCAGTAACTTGGTTTTTATGAATGGTGGATGAATATTACAGCATAATATTTTGACCAATCAAATTGCAAATGAATACATACACATACTGCGCGTCAGTTACATCATCTTTACATCATCATACCATATTTGGATCCGTATTTCTCAGTATGTAGTTACAGATTTTTTTCTGCCGTGTGTGATATTTTATCCGCATCCGACGCATGTATTTGAGCCCGAAAATTTTCAGGTATATAATAAAATTAAATTCCTACTCCTTGAATAATAAACTTTCCCAATCCAAGCCATTAGCCATCTATTCTATTTATCCTGTTTCTATTTTATATCTATATCCGGCTGTTGAATGAATGTTTCTTTGGAAATAATACATATTGACATCTTTTCACTGTAAGTGAAAATGAAAAACTGTAAGGCTTTCTTACCATGTTTATTGCTACAAATTTTGTCCAAAACGTGATGTGCCATAAGATTTTGGTAGTTTTTTCTCCATGTACCAAGTTCAGTTAGGTCTAACTAGGTTTTCTTACGGTACCTCACAGTATCCATGACTAACCATGGAGAGAAGTGGTTGCTCAGTTCCATGATGCCTGAAGATCTATTATGGTTCAACCTGCGTTTTACCACAGATGCAAGTATGTTCCATCCCGGCCATCAAGTTCTGGTAGGTCCTCTCATGTTTCTATAGTTCCTATCAAGGTCTAACACCTTCATGCTCTATCAAGGTCTTCCAGGAATAGAAAATGATTGTCAGGCAAGTTTTAAAATCCGAAGCAGTCACCATCATTGTACTCTAAGACTTCCGCCAGTACTTAAAACAAGAGGGCCAAGATGGCCCTGGATAGCTCATCTGAATTTTTGAGAGGACCATAGCCAATTTATTTAAGTATTTTGGAAACAAAATCATTATCTTGCCTAGCAATTCTGAAAAGGTCACCTTTAAAAATCATTTCAAAATCTGTCACCACCCCTACAATTATCACCACAGCCATGTTTTTGCCGAATCAGAATTCTGCAAATAAATTTTGGGATAGGTCACCCATGGACAATTTCTTGAACAACAGCATATGCGCAATAGTGGCTAAAAATACAAAGTTGAACAAGAGTATCGCATGCGGGTGCCAACGATTGGCTGTTGGGTGCTGGATAGTAAGTTAAACTTCTTAGTCGAAAAAGGGGCATAATTTGAGCAAAATGATTTTAGAGTTATCTGCCCTTGTATAGGTTGCTCTTATACATATCAGCATTTTTCACCAGTGCACTCACTTACCTGGTATAGATTGATGTCTGCAATAGCCCTTTTCATTAAAATACCTATACAGTCTTTTGACGAAAATTAAAAGGTCACTAAAGGATCATTTCTGTAAAATTATTTGGAAATCTGACCAGTGGTTTCAGAGAAGAAGAATTTTTAAGAATTTCTTCATGTCCGTATACTGCATATAGCCCCCCACCACCAGAGCCATGTTTCTTGACAGATCAAAATTTCGCGGACAACTTTTCAAAAGGGACACCCAAGGAACATTTCTGTGAAATTATTTCAAAATCTGAAAAGTGGTTTAAGAGAAGAAGAGTTTCAAAGAATTTCTTTAAGTCCATACAGTGTAAAAGGCCCCCCCTCCACCACAGCCATGTTTTTCGACGGATCAAAATTTCGTGAACAATTTTTCAAAAGGGGCACCCAAGGAACATTTCTGTGAAATTATTTCAAAATCTGACGAGTGGTTTAAGAGGAAAAGAATTACAAACAATTTCTTTAAGTCCATACAGTGCAAAAAGCCTCCCCCCCACCATGGCCATGTTTTTCGACGGATCAAAATTTTGCGAACAGTTTTTGAAAAGGGTCACCCGAGGAACATTTCTGTGAAATTATTTCAAAATCTGATTAGCGGTTTCAGAGGAGAAGATTTTTAAAGAATTTCTTAGAAAATTCCATTTGGTTGCCATGGCAACCAGAGTTTTTGATGGAATCAAATTCTGTGAACAATTTTTAAAGAGGACCTCCCAAGGAACATTCCAGCGAAGTTTGGTCCAAATTGGCCCTTGGTGTAGGAAGAGAAGATGTTTAAAGAATTGTTGACAACGGACGACGCATGAAGGACACAGGGTGGTCCTAAAAGCTCCCCTTGAGCACGTTGTGCTCAGGTGAGCTAAAAAGTCATTTTGGCTGGTCACATGACCATCTAGCCTAATCAACCTAAAGAAAGTGCTCATTTATTTAAGGATCAAAATGAAACAAGGAAATTCCCATTTCCTTTTTTGTTGTTTTTATTTATTATCTATCTATCTATCTATCTATGTAGCTAGCTAGCTATCTAACCTTGATCACATGGCCTACCAACTTAATAAACCCAGTTAAGCAACCATGTATATTGTATAATCAATTTTATATGACCCAATGTAATGCGACATGATCTTTAGAGGTGAAAATAAAGGCTGCATGGTCTTTGTAGTCTGAAGTTGAACAACAATTTTCCTCGAAACATCTTCTGTTGCACTTAGCGTACTGAGTAAACAGAAGGGGACATGAAGCACAGCTGCACTTAATTTAGTTTACAAACAATCAAGAATTAATGATTTAGCCTGCTATACCTCAATGAAGTAAATCTTTATTAACAAATACCAAAGCAAACAGACTGTAGCACTGAGATTTGGGGTTTGTCTAAAATTAGAGAACATCTGTGATTGCTACACTAGAGATGGTTCAAATATAATAAGAATTCGTCCTTTCTGTAAATCAAAAGAATTTCAGGCTGTACAATTGTGGTAATTTCTCTCAAAAGTCTGAAACAGTTCCTTCAGATTTTTTTTTTTCAAAAAAGCCAAGATAAATAAAGAACTTAACCTCTTGCCTTACAGTGTAAAAATTTCAATAACAATTTGGCCAAGTCTAAAATTTTCGTTTAGTAAAGAGTTAAAAGCAGAAAAAACAGTGACACCAAGCTTAAGAAACACTTTGCAAGAAGACAAGAATGATCTTTTCAAAGGGTAGAAAACATTGTGGGCAAATAGGGGGAGGGGGAGAATGTTAGTTTTCAGCATTCTTGTCCCTTTTAAGTCATAAAAACACAGGATCTTTTGGTAAAGAGTTGAATCCCTGATTAGCACCACCAAGTTTGATTAAAAAAGGCATTTGCTGGCAGTAAATAGCTGCAGAAATGCCAGACAATTACATAATAAAACAGAGATATACTGTGTATGAATACAATAAAGACTGATAGGAAGAGCACTACACCCTGATAATTCTCCTTACTCTTAACCTTTTACCACGCAATCCGGAGTTTTAACGACCCCGAGAAAGAAGCCTTTTGAAAACATTGTGGGAAAAGGAGAAAATGCTGGTAACCAGCGTTACCAGCATTTTCTCCTTTTCCCACAATGTTTCCCAAAGCAAATTTTAATTTTTGAGTTACATTTAATTTGTTGTCTGCTTTGGATTTCGGCAAGTCTAAAATTTTGTCGTATCGTAAAGGGTTAACCTTTTACCAAATAATTTAAAGTTCCAACAACCCTCAGGAGAAAGGTTTTTGAAAATATTGTAGGTAAAGGAGAAAATGCTGGTTATGCAATGCTTCCTACCCTTTCAAAGACAAATACCTGTATTATCATTTGAACATCACTTTATTTGCCGTCTGCAAATGCTTTCAATTTGGCCAAGTCTACATCTTTGGCATTTGGAAAGAGTTAACCCTTTACCACACAATCCTGAGTTTTAAGAACCCAAAGGAAGAAGGAAGAAAGCTTTTGAAAACATTTTGGGAAAAAGGAGAAAATGCTAGTTACCAGCATTATCTCCTTTTTCCAAGATGTTTTTCCGACCTTTCAAACACAAAACCTAAAACAATCTATAGTTGATTTGTTATCTGCAATTGCTTTGGAAATTGACTAGTTTGAAATTATTTTCTGTGGTAAAGGAGTAAAGCACTGAATCAATTAATGAAATTCACCTTTTCAGCCATGTAAAACAGCCAAAATATGGCAATGACAAGACTGTTTTGGCCAGCTCATGACACAAAGTAGCTGACACTTTAGTTCAAAGATCAGAGTCTATGCTCTATACCATCTTGGTCTGTATTCTCCAACCATTCTTAACTAAAGTCCTTCTAAAAATGAAATGAAAGTTTCATGCCGATAGTAAAAACCCAAATGTTGCTACTTCAAAGGTATATTTTGGGGAAAGATATCCCCTTACTACATAATCCCAAGTTTTAATGACCTTGAGAAAAAAGACTTTTGAAAACATGGTGAGAAAGGAAGACAAGAAGGCCATGATGGCCCTGAAGTCACTCACCTGAGCCTTTTGACCAAACATGACCCATTTTCAATCTCTTTCAAGACATTATGACGAACATTCTAACAAGCTTTCATAATTATTGGACTAAAAATTTGGCCTTTAGCTTGTATACAAGCTTTTTCTAGACTTTCTCTCAGTGACCTACTTTTTAGCCCAACATAGCCCATTTTCCCATTGTAAATATGATCAAATCAAAGATTCTGACCACCTTTCAGAAGTATTGGACAGAAAATGTGGCCTCTAGAGTGTATACAAGGTTTCTTCAATATTTGATATGTCAACCTAGTTTTTTACCCAATGTGACCCTTTTTCAATTTCATTTTATTGATCGAGAAAACCATTCTGACTAATTTTCATAAGTATTGG
The DNA here is from genome assembly GCA_946811185.2 of Hippopus hippopus. NCBI lineage: Eukaryota > Metazoa > Mollusca > Bivalvia > Cardiida > Cardiidae > Hippopus > Hippopus hippopus. The sequence goes on along the minus strand of OX328097.1, from coordinate 10,163,388 downwards.
ACAGAAAATCTTGACTCCAAGAGCGACACAAGCTATTTTAATGATCTGACCTGGTGACCTAGTTTTTGACCTGATGTGACTCATTTTCAAACTCATTCAACATATCATCAAGGTAAACATTCTGACAAGGTTTCTCTGAGATTTGCCCTAGTGACCTAGATTTTCACCCAACATGCCCCATTTTCAATCTCATCTGAGAAATCATCAAGACAAACATTCTGACCAAGTTGCATGAGTATTGGACTGAAAATGTGGCCTCTAAAGCATACACAAGGTTTTTCAAACATTGGTCCCAGTGACTTAGTTTTTGACCCGACATGACCCATTTTCAAACTCATCTGAGATATCATCAAGACAAACTTTCATGAGTATTTGACTGAATATGTGGCTTCTAGAGGGTACAAAAGGTTTTGTAAGATTTGACCTAATGACCTTGTTTTTGACCTGACGTGACCCACTTTTGAACTTGATAGATACATCATCAAGGCAAACATTCTGACCAATTTTCATGAGTATTTGACCTAGTGACCTAGTTTTTCACCGGACATGACCCATTTTCAAACCTATCCGAGATATCATTAAGACAAACATTCTGACCAACTTTCAAGTGTATTGCACTGAAAATGTGGCCTCTACAGCGTACACAAGGTTATTCTAAGATATGATCCAGTGACCTAGTTTTTGACCCAACATGACTCATTTTTTAACTCATTTGAAGTATCATGAAGAGAAACACTTGGACTAGTTTTAATGAGTACTGGACTAAAAAATATGGCCTCTAGAGTGTACACAAGCTTTTTCTAAGATTTGACCTAGTGACCTAGTTTTTTACCAGACCTGACCCATTTTCGAATTCTTTCAAGATTTTATCAAGACAAACCTTCTGACCAAGTTTCATGAGTACCAGACTGAAAATGTGGCCTCTAGAGTGTATGTGTACACTCTAGTTGACGTAAAAGTTGACGACATACGACAGACAACGCACAATGGACACAGCACAATTACAAAAGCTCACCTTGAGCAGCCGAGCCCCGGTAGCTCAGTCGGTAGTGTGCAGGACTTGAGAACACGGGGTCCAGGGTTCGATCCCTGGCTACGACCCCTGGCTACAACCCCTGGCTCGGCCAATTTCTTTCCGAGGATTGATGATAGTCACTGTAACAGGATTTATTCCTCTCCCACCGCTGACCATTGTTTTGACGATGATTATGTGGGGAAGCAGCCAGTGGCTTGGAAAGAAAACTGTGTGGAGTACTGGTAAAAGAGACTCCAGGAAAGCATGGATAGGTCCATTGGCTGCCGCTATATAACTGAAATATTATTGATGCATTCCATCAAAGGTTACCGTAACAAGACTCTTTATAAGCCACTGCTTGCTTTCCCATATTTATAAACATCACTGACACAACCATCAGCAATGATAGAGGAATGAATTATCAGTGACAATCACTAGTCCTTGAAATAAACTTGGCTGTGATGAGATTTGAACTCACTGCTCCTGGATAACTAGCCCTGTATGTTACTAAGCTACCAGGCTATTAGTAGTGTCTAGCAACAGAGCTAAACAACCATCCAATGAATACTGTATTATGGAACGTCAACAAAATGGGTCCATTGGCGTGCGTGACCGTATAAACCCTTTACTACTCTGAAGAAGAAGGGTTTTGAAAACATTGTGGGCAAAGGAGAAATTGCTGGTACCAGCATTTTCTCCTTTACCCACAATGTTTTCTTTCCTTTCAAAGAAAAATCCAATCATTTGAGTAACAGTAACTGTTTTTGTCTGCAAACGCTTATTATTTGGACCCATCTAAAATTTTGTCGTTTTGTAAAGAGTTAATAACACATCAACAAATTGGGTCAAGTTGCATGCATCATGTTATTAAAACGCTATTTCAAGGTTTCTTTTAGACATGTATGTCATAGACAACAAAATAGCTGAAAACATAGTTCTAGGATCAGACTGCATCTTTTGTGCAGTCTGATTTTGATCTGCACTGTCTGCAAAAACAACTCAAGATGGTTCCAGTGCTTTAGGGGTGATTCAGTAACCAAAGGGTAAAATCAAGCTCATCCCATGCATTTCATAGAAAAATTATGTTGCCCTACAAGAATTCTTCACAAATCAATAAAATATTCATATCAAAACAGCAAAAAAAACGTACCAACAATGTTTTACGATTTTCTATCCCAGCTGTTGTGATACAATCATTTTTCAATAAGTGGAAAACAGATACGGAGCTTGAAAATCTTGCGTTTTCATGCAAAGCAAGGTTGCTCCATGTCAATGCTGTGTGGATGTATTTAGTACTTCTGTGAAAGTGAGCATTATTATTTAATGTGTAGCAAGATAAGGGAAAACATGTTGTGATTTTCTTTGTAACATAGATTAAGATCAGATTGCAGAGAACATGCAATCTGATCGCTAATCCATACACTTCTATGGTTTGAGAGATATTTTGATCCAAAGTGGCTGGAAATTTGCAACAAGTTGGTTTTGTTTTCTGACTGAGAATTCAATTTCATTTACTTCACTCTTTACCAAACGACAAAAATGTAGACTGGTCCAAATTGAAAGCATTTGCAGAGGACAATTTGAATATGACTCAAATGATGGAACTTGTCTTTGAAAGGGTAGAAAACAATGTGGGAAAAGGAGAAAATACTTAATGATTTTTACCCCTTCTGATACAAATCCAATCTGACACAAGTGCCACATTTGATTTGTTGTCTGCAATTACTTTAAATTTGGACCAATCTCAAATTTTGTAGTTTGGTACACAGTTAATGATAGGTTAAAAACATAGTCACCACATTTGACAGAACAGCAAAGCTTTTAACTCTTTCCAAAATGACAAAACTTTGGACACTACCAAAATGAAAGCATTTTCAGATGACAAATTAAATATAGCTCAAAAGCTGATTTCTGTCTTTGATAGGATAGAAAACATTGTGGGAAAAGGAGAAAATGCTGGGTACCAGCATTTTCTCCTTTTCCTACAATTTTTTTTTTTCAGAAGCCTCACTTAACAAGGCTGTTATAACTTGGGACTGTGTGGTAAAGGTTAAGAAGACTTTAATGACATTTGAACAAAAGATCAGTAACAGTGAATTGACTGATTGACATCTAAACCAGGAATATATTTTTAAAGTTCATTTAGTGAAACCTGGATAGAATTCCAGTAAGTAAGTAGTGTTTTTTTTCCCTATTTGTTCCTCTACCAAACAATCCCAAGTTTTAATGGCCCTCAGGATGGGGCTTTTCCCAAATACTATGGGAAAAGGAGAAAATGTTTGTAACCAGCATTTTCTCCTTTTTCCCACAACTATTACTTCCCTTTAAAAGAAAATGTTTGTTTCGGGTAAAATTTGTGATCTGCAAATGCTTTTTCTATTAAGAAAAGCTAAAATTTTGTTGCCTGGTAACAAGGTAATACTGTATAAGTGGATATATATGCATGTCGAAAAATTTGCGATTTACAAACAGACATTCTGCGAATGGAAATATTTGCGAATTCAAGACACTCCTTATTGATTGGTATACTTGTGTTAAAATATGCGAACAGAAGTTTGCGAATTTTTCAAATTCGCAAAATTGCAAAAAATTCCACATTGCAATTTTACAATTATACAGTAATTTCTATATTCCTTCCTAGTTCCATGCTACTCTTTGTACTTTGACTTTTGTTCTGAAAAATTTCACTGTGCACTAAATGTTTTCGAGATACTATCATACCGTACGTAGATGTGTCAGAAAATGACCAAATGAAGTAAACTAGTTCCTCTCTCCATGGGCAAGAGTGGATGCGTAGCATAAGATCAGACTGCAGATCAGACTGCAAAGATCTTAAATCTACACAGTCCACTTCTGTGACATAAAAACTCAAAAACAATGCAGACAAACTCATTTTTTAGCAATGAATGTTTGTAACCCTTGAAATAAGGTATTTTAACATTATGAGAGCCAAATAATTCAATCGGGCGTTTATAAAAAGCCAAGACATTGCACTTTCAAGGGCCTCGACAGGGTACATTCACAATATAAAAGACATTGTAGATATAAGAACAAATGGAGTCTAATCTTGATCAATTCTGTCCGTAGAAATGTTTAAATAAGTTTTTATTACCCTACATTGAGACACAGTATATTCTTGTCTCAAAATGAGACGCTACTGTGGTTTTTTTCATATTTGGACATTTATTGTGCACCGTACCGTCTCAAGTCCATCGTAAATTTTCGGGTAGCAAAGATAGTGCACTATACTGATTTTCTGTTTCCTCGGTTTAATCTGTTTTTATTACCCTACATTGAGACACAGTATATTCTTGTCTCAAAATGAGACGCTACTGTGGTTTTTTTCATATTTGGACATTTATTGTGCACCGTACCGTCTCAAGTCCATCGTAAATTTTCGGGTAGCAAAGATAGTGCACTATACTGATTTTCTGTTTCCTCGGTTTAATCTGTATGGCAGCGAAATGCAATTAAATTTTAGTAACAAACATGACCAAAGACAAATTATTAAACCTTTCATTACCTAAAGAGTGTGTAGAAATCGTTTATAACATGTAAATCTCGGAAAAAACACTGACGAAATTTATTGTGCGTGGCGGCCATTTCGTGTGTTTTCGGGACGTAAACAACTCGAGTAACAGATGAAATGCACGGTTTTCTCTTCTGTTCAGTGTTTAAATTGAAAATATTTGTATTTCAAACGAAAGGTTATTAAATACGCAAGCAACAGGTATGTTTAAATCCGAGTTTTGTGCTCTATTTGATAAATTATAAGAGTTCAAACTTGCGCACAAAATCTGTGCGGAGCTTTCAACTGATTTTGTCTTGATCGTCTCTGTGCCCAGTCAAAAAGTAGCATCGCCTTTGACGACAGTTGTCTGTACCAGAGTATATTCATGAAATAAAAGACACTGTAGATATAAAAACAAATCGGACAGTCTGATCTTGATCGATTCTGTCTGTAAAAATATTTAAGTAAGTTCTCGTTACCCTACAGATTCATTTTTCATTCTTACAATGCCCAGAAGTGTAGATGCATTTGAGAGCTATGTATAGATCAAGATCAAACTGCACTGTGGCTTTTTACCTAGTGGGCTCAATAGCAGCCAAAAAAAACACAATATGTGTGTTAAAATGCATTTAAATTTACATCATAGCATTTAAAGGTACAGAAATTATTGTGAAGATGACAATCTGTTAATGTATGGTCAGTGACTAACTCTTGGACCAACAGACTGTCATCTTAACAACTGTAGTTTCCATGCTTTTAGTATGGTTTATAATCAAATGCATTTTAACATCCATAATTGTTTACTTTTAGCTGCTTCTGGGTCTTCAACTTTTATTCCAATATTTAACTTATCAAATCAATATCATATAGCAGTTTAACCCTGTGAATGCTGAATTAACCCTTTGCCAAACAATCCTGAGGAAACAGGCTTCTGAAAAGATTCTGGGAAAAGGAGAAATTGCTGGTAACCAGCATTTTCACTTTTTCCCATGTAGTCTTCTGTCCGTTCAAAGACAAAGTCCATAATTTCAGCCACATTTAATTTGTTGTCTGCAAATGATTTAAATTTGTACAAGTGTAGAAATTGTTTTTCTGATAAACAGTTGATGAAATGGACCCTTTCAATAAGGAAAAGCAGCCGTCATGTTGCTATTTGAAGGTTGTTTTGGCTAGAATATGCAACGAGGTAGCGCAAGTACTGATTAAGATTTTCAGGAAGCAATCTTAGAGAGTGATTACTTGTTTCAACAAGTGAAATAAATAGGTTTAAACTAACTCATAACAGCGCACAGTGTTGATGTGAAGCCTGATTTTGGTCTACCTTGTCAACAAAGGCCTAGTCAAGCTCTTTAACCCTTTACCAAAAAACAAAATTTTAGACTGGTCCAAATTGAAAGCATTTGCTGATGACAATTTCATACTGGCTCACATGACACAATTTTTCTTGGATAGGGTAGAAAACTTTGTGGGAAAAGGAGAAAATGCTGGTTACCAAAAGGCTTCTTCCTCAGGGTCGTTAAAAGTTGTCATTGAGTGGTAAAGGGTTAAGGTTAGACCTTTACCCAACAATCACGAGTTTTAATGACCCCGAAAAAGAGGCCTTTTGGTTGGTTGGTTGGTTGGTTGGTTGTTGGTTGTATTGGGGTTTAACGCCACTTTAACAGCTAAAGTCATATCATGGCGGTCCGTGACGCACATGTGTTTCCTGGCTTTCTCACACCAGTACTAATACAACTTTCTTTCCAAAGCCACTGACTACTTTTCTCACATGCTTCAGCAGAGGTGAGAGGCGAAAATACGCCGGAAAGAAAGTTCGCCTCAACCGGGTATCGAACTCACAACCACCAGGTCATGAGTACGACACGCTCACCACAGAGCCACCCGGGCGAGGCTGAAGAGGCCTTTTGAAAAGATTGTGGGAAAAGGAGAAAATGCTGGTACCCAGCATTTTCTCCTTTTCCCACAATCTTTTCAACCCTATCAAAGACAAATTCTATCACTTGAGCCACATTTAAATTGTCCTCTGCAACTGTTTTCAATTTGGACGAGTCTAAATTTTTTGTCCTGTGGTAAAGAGTTAACTCTTTACCAAACAACAAAATTTTGGACTAGTCCAAATTGAAAGCACTTTGCAGACGACAAAATAATTACGACCAAACAATTGGAAGTCGTTTTGGGAAAGGTAGAAAACCTTGTGGGGAAAGGAGAAAATGCTGATTATCAGCATTTTCTCCTTTTCTCACAATTTTTTCAAAAGGCTTCTTTCTCAGGGTCGTTAAAAGTCGGTATTGTGTGGTAAAGGATTAAAGGGTCACTTTGGGACTACTGGTTTTTCCAAAACATTCCTTGGTAGTATCTAACTGATACGAGAGAAGTCCACACCACTGATTTTCTGTCAAGATAAAATTTTCAAAAACCATCCAAAAGTTTGAAAATTGTTTTAAATTGTCTTTCTTTTTTTATGTTCGTGTGTATGACAAAACCTATAATTAGTCAGGCCACACGGATCCATTTCACCAATGAAATAGCACTCCTAATTCATTATGAAGGCCATAATCACTTACCCAAATCAAATGGCCATTGCATTCACAGATTTTAAAGATGAGCAAGTTAACAACGCTCTAATTGCCAACGAGCAAACGAGTGGCTTTGTGTTTTTCAATTAGTCTTTCTTGTATTTCAATTACAGTGAAAATTAGGGCCACACACTTGAACTTGATACTCTCTGTTTGTTTTTTAAAGAATTGTAGTTTAACCTTTCACAAAGCAATCCTACATTTAAACAACCCTAAGGAAAAAGGTTTTGAAAACATTGTGGGAAAAGGAGAAAATGCTGGTATGCAGCATTTTCTCCTTTTCCCATAATGCTTTCTACCCTTTGAAAGAAAAACACCCTTATTTGAGCCACATTTAAACTGTTGTCTGCAAATGCTTTCAATTTGGATACGTCTAAAGTTTTGTTGTCTGGTAAAGAGTTTAGAAATGAAAAAAAAAACATAGCACTCATTCTTCAGTCATGAATTTACCGTAATTTGAAAATTTTTCAAATAATTGAAATAAAGTAGACTTCGATGATGGTGTAAGAGATACATGGCCTAAGATCACCAAATTTAACATTTGCACTATACAATCCCATGTTTTTCCATCTCCTATAAGGATAACTGTTTTAGGCAACCTTATTAGAACAATGCAAATATGCTAATAACCAACATTTTCTCCGTTTCCAACAATGCTTTATTCCAATTCTAGGGCAATTCTATAACTTGAGCCTTAGTTGATTTGTCATTTGCAAATGCTTTCAATAGAGACTGGTCTAAAATATTATCGTCTGGTTACATGTTGATTTGCCTGGGCAGCTAGCTCGGTGATTAACGTATCTGACTCTGGACCTTGAGGTTGCAGGTTCGATACCTGGTTGCAGCTAACTTTCTTTCCGGCAATTCTTCGGCTCTCACCTCTGTTGCATATGAAAAAAAGTAGTCAGTGGCTTTGGAAAGGAAGTTGTGTGATCAGTACCAGTGTGAAAAAGCCATGAAACACATGGGTGCGTCACTGACCGCCTTGATATGACCTAAGCTGTTAAAATGGCGTTAAACTCCAGTAAAAATCAACACAAACTCTCAATTTAGGGCTGAAATACTTTTAAATCCGAATACCACACAATCCCCCGTTTTAATGAACCTGATCAAGAAGGCTTTTGAAAACATTGTGGGAAAAGGAGAAAATGCTGGTAACCAGCATTTTCTCCTGTTCCTCAATGTTTTCTACCTTTTCAAAGACGAATCTCGTCACATTAACCCTTTACCACACAATCACGAGTTTTAACAACCTTGAGATAGATGGAATTTGAAAACATTGTGTGAAAAGGAGATAATGCTGGTAACCAGCATTTTCTCCTTTTCACAAAATGTTTTCTACCCTTTCTAATACAAGTCCCATCATTTGAATTTCATTGTATTTGTCGTCTGCAAATGCTTTAAATTTGGTAAAGTCTAAAATTTTGTCATTTGGTAAGGACTTAACTACATTTAATTTGTTGTCTGCAGATGCTTTTGATTTTGACAGGTTTAAAACTTTGTCATCTGGTAAAAAGTTAAACAAGAACTTGTTACATCATACTTTTGTAGAGAACTTAAGTTTAGCTCATTCCCAGATGTATATGGCAAGTAACTTTGAGGTTTGCCCATACTCATTGCTAGAGATTTCCTTCCTCTCTTACCGCTGGACTTTGTACTGACATTGTTCAGATGGGGAAGCAGCCAGTGGCTTTGAGTGTTGTGCTATGTACTTGAAAAAAGAAACATAAGAAACTCATAAATAAGTAAATGTTGCCACAATAGTAATAGTGTAATTAACTGGTAAAGTGCTGAATAAACCAAATGGACGTTTTCATTCTAGAATTGGACCAAGATAATTTCAATTTCGTTACTGCCTTTTTGTTTGTAGTATTTCAGCAAAGCAGACAGTGAAGATCAAAGATCAGATTGCATGTTTTGTGCAGTCTGAACTTGATCTACACTGGCTGTATAGGTAGCTATATTAGTGAAAGGTGCTTTAAGGGTTCAAATACTTTTGAAATAAACCAAAACCCTAACAAATTTCTACAGAGAGATAAAGAACAAAGGTTTGTTACTTTTTGGTTAGTAATACAGTTTAGGTAGAGACCCTACATGTTTTTGTGGACACCGTAGATCAGGAACAGACTACAAAGAACGTGTTATCTGATCACTGATCTACACAGTCCAAAATTTTGAGACATTCTTGTCAAAACAGTCATGAAATTACTTTTGCCTGGTTTGTCTGCCAACTAAAACAAGAATTTTTTTACTTATCAGTCAAAGAATAAACCCCTGTAGTGCCCACAAATAAAAGAGAAGAATATTCCAATTTAGAATTTAAGCTGTAAATATTGCAAAGCAGTTTTCGACAATATCTGGCAGTTTAGTAGCAGACAATGTAGATTCAGATCAGACTGCACATTCTATGCAGTCTGTTCTTGATCTACTGTCTGCAAAATAGCTTCTGCTCTACAAGGGTTAACAAACCACAAATAAAAGAGAAGAATATTCCAATTTAGAATTTAAACTGTAAATATTGCAAAGCTGTTTTCGACAATATCTGGCAGTTTAGTAGCAGACAATGTAGATTCAGATCAGACTGCACATTCTTTGCAGTCTGTTCTTGATCTACTGTCTGCAAAATAGCTTCTGCTCTACAAGGGTTAACAAATGTGATTGAGCTGCAAAGTGCACTCTATAATCATACCATCAATCTGACAAGTTCAGATAACCTCTTCACACAGTTCTAGTGTCTGGGCACTGGTTAGATGAAATCAAGATACAATACAAACCTTTCAACCATCTAGTATATTGAGAAACTTGTTCGAAATCTGTTATTTTGTTATTGTTATTGCAAGTGGGAAGGTTTCTTATAAAGTTGCAGTGGAGCAAGGCTGACAAACACGGGTGAAAATAATGAATTTTGTTCTTTTGTTTACCGATATTTATTGAGCAAGAGAATAAGAACTTTTAGAGAAACAAAATCATAAAATAGAATTATTCTAGCAATAAAAACAGGGAACATGACATCCTTGATTTGGTTAAGTAACATGTCTTCTTTTTTTACTAAAGGAGTCCTTTAACCCGTTACCATTCAATCCTGACTTTAAATACCACTGAAGACCTTTGAAAACATTGTAGGAAAAGACTTTTCCTACTATGTTTTCTAAAGCACAAAACATAAATTTCTATTTTTGAGTCACATTATTTTGTCATCTGCTTATACTTTCAATTTGTACAAGTCTTAAATTCTGTTGTTTGGTAAAGAATAAATGTTAGTGAAAATGCAAAATGAAGGTCTTAAAGGTGGCACTTAGCCTTTCATGATATCCATGGGGTTACATACATCGGAAATTCTCTGTAGAATAAGAGCAGTTCCCAAAAAATCGGAATTGCACTTTCTGTTGTCTATAATCCATGCAATCTCACAGCTCCTAGAAGTTGGTTAGTTGTTTGAATGGTGTTTTATGCCTCTTTCAACATTATTTCAGTCATATCACTGCAACAGCTCATATATTCATGTATTTTTCCTGGGTTCCACCAGTACTAGGCTGGGGCTCTAAAGTGTCTTGCCTGAGGACACTCCCACGAAAAACCCAGCGGATCCAATGAGACTCGAACCAGGGGTCTCCGGGTTATGAGTCGTACACTTTACCACTGAGCCACGCAGGACTGCTACTGCCAGAAGTAATAATTAGCATGAAGCCAAGAGAGGTACTACAGTTTGACAGATTTAAGATGAAATGGGTTAGAATTGACTCAACAATTATAGTAATTGGGTGCTACTTTCACCTTTAAAATAACAAGCCCTACTCTAATCTCTTAGATCGAGCATTGGAGATCAATTCACCAATTTCTGAAGCTCAGTTGTTGCCTTCTTATGTTTTGGTATATCTCCTCTATAAATAGATTTTTACAGTCATAAAAAGGAATTAAATTACCATAGTAATTGTAATAAACACCCTCATCCCAAAGTCACTCCCCCACCCTGGCAGGTGTTTAAAGATTGTATGTGAAAGATAGATATCAATCTTAACTTCTACACTATCATTTCTACAGTCCTAGAAAGTAACAAATTTTATTCTTTCAATTATTTCAACAAATAGATGAACTTGCACATTTTAATGTATTTAACATATGTTTATGTATTTGGTCGACATTACAATATGTACCTTTATTGCCCAAATTATTTCAGGATGTAACAACCCTATCTATGGTTGTTTATTAGAAACAATATGTTTAAATCGGGAGCGTGAGAAAATGTCCGCAAGTGAACATTGTAATACTTTTAACCCTTTACTACACAATCCAAGCTTTTAATGATCCGGAAGAAGAAAGCTTTTAAAAACACTGCGGAAAAAGGAGCAAATGCTGGTAACCAGCATTTTCTCCATTTCCCACCATGTTTTCTAACCTTTCAGAGACAAATCCAATCATTGTAACCACATTTAAGTTGTCGTCTGCAAATGCTTTGAATTTGGACCAGTCTAAAATGTTGTTTGGTAAAGAGTTAATGGTTGGCTTACTGCTGTTACTTTATATAGCCTTGTAAAATAGATCAATCATGTTACATTTTACAGTCACTACTATCTATTCTTCTTCATAATTTGGTTTTTTATGGTTTGCTTCTTGCTACCCTTTACTGAACAATCCCAATTTTTATCGACCCTGAGAAAGAAGGCTTTCAAAAACATTGTGGGAAAAGGAGAAACTATGGGGAATCAGAATTCTGCCTTTTCCCACAAGCTTTTCTATCCTCTGAAGGAGAAATTGCATGGTCACAGTATCTTTCAATATTTTGTCTGCAATTTTAATGCTTTCAATTCTGACAAGGCTAAAACTTTGTTGTCTTGTGAAAAGTCGACCCTTTAACCCTTTAAAGAACAATGCTGACTTTCGATGACCCTAGGAAAGAAGCCCTTTGAAAACATTGTAGGAAAAGGAGAAAATGCTGGTACCCAGCATTTTCTCCTTTTCCCACAATGTTTTCTACCCTATCACGGAAAAATTGCACCATTTCAGCCACATTTAAATTGTCGTCTGCAAATGCTTTCAATTTGGACAAGGCTAAAATTTTGTCGTCTGGTAAAGGGTTAAAAGTACCATTAATATATAGATCTGTAATTGCATTTGCAAACTTATATCAAGATCACATGACATGTACTCCTTCTGCTGCAAGAAATTCTGGCCAATAAAGCAAACAACCCCACTTTTTAATGATCGACTTGAAAAGGGCTTTGGAAAACATTGTGGGAAAAGGAGAAAATGCTGGACACCATGGGTCTGCTGACAAAAATGTTTTACCAGTATTTGTGAATTTGTTTTAGCAACTCTAACAAAACTCATAAAATATTCTGGGAGAAAATCTGTTCCTTCTTTTGGATGAATACTCATAAACACGAATTTAAATATTTGTCAGTGAAATCAATTCTTGCCTTTGATAAATATTCATAGATGTCAACTTATGTTGAAAGTACAGAAAGTAATCCCTTGTTTCAATCAATATTTATGAACTGTTTCCACTTTTAAAGTACAATTTGCTGCTAATGAATGTTTAAACCTTTTAGAGTCAATACCAACTGAAACAAAAATGAAGCACACAAGTTAGGAAAATCAAAGTTACAATGAATCAAGGTTTCATACATGAATACTATACATGAAAAACATTGTGGCACAAGGAAAAATTGCTTGATAGGAATAATTTCTCCTATTCTCTACCTGTGAGAGCTAACAAGTCAACCCTTTTACCAAATGACGAAATTTTGGACTTTTCGCAGTTCACTTTGCAAATGACAAATTTAAATCTGTCTTTGAATGGATAGAAAACATTGTTGGCTATATTCAAAATACTAGGTACCAATATTTTCTCCTTTTCCTGGTAAGCCTTGTAAAATGCTGTAGGGTTCTTAAAACACAGGGAAGGTTGGTAAATGGTACATGGGCGTCCTGCATCACTCAGTGGTTAAGATGGTGGCTCTAAATCTTTTGGGTCCTGTGTAAGGCTATCGTTAACCCTTTAACACACAATCCCGAGTTTTAACGATCCAAAGAAAGAAGGCTTTTGAGTACACTGTGGGAAAAGGAGAAAATGCTGGTAACCAGCATTTTCTCCTATTCCCACAATGTTTTCTAACCTATCATAGACTAATCCCATCATTAAAGTCACATTTGATTTTTTATCTGCAAATGTTTTCAATTTGGACCAGTCTACAATTTTGTTGTTTAGTAACGAGTTAATTCTTTCAAAAAAAAAAGCTGGGCCCATCTGGGTTTCAAACTCACATCCCATGGCTTACTAGCTTTGCATTTAATATCTTCTGAAGCGGCCAGACCAGCTTTCAACACTATAGTCGTAGTTTACTTGTTCAACATAATCAGATAACAAAAATCTTTTTTTCTTTTTACCTGATGTCCAAATTAAAGACTGGTCCCAATTAAAAAAATTTGGAGATGACAAATTGAAATGGCTCTAAAAAGGAGATCCGTCTTTGAAACATGGAAAACATCAGCATTTTCTTCTTTTTTCACAATGCTTTCAAAAGATTCTCCCTCAGGAACATTTAACACCTCACCGATTCTTCACCAAATGACAAATTTTAGTCCAGTCCAATTTCAAAGAACTTAACAGATGACAAATTAAAAAGGGCTCAAATAGTGAAATGTGCCTAATGGGTAGAAAACATGGTAAAACAAGAAAAAGCTGCTTTCCAACCTTTCCTCCTTTTCTCACAGTGTTTTCAAAAGACCTCCTCCTCAGAGTCGTCAAAAACCCCTGTGGCAGTTCCGTAAAGGGTACAACAAAAACCTGACCCTCTGAAAATAAGATATCAGGTAACTTTTTACCACACAATCCTGAGTTTTAACGACCCTGAGAAAGCAGCCTTTGAAAACTTGAGGGCGAAGGAGAAAATGCTGGTAACCAGCATTTTCTCCTTTTCCCACAATGTTTTCTACCCTTTGCAAAACAAGTTTCAACTTTTCAGATATATTTATTTTGTCCTCTACAAATGCTTTCAATTTGGACTAGTCTAAAATTCTGTCGTTTAATTACGAGATCAAGAAGTTGTGAAGCACACAGAGCAGAGGGTAGAGCCCGGAGCTTCCGTCTACCACTTTCAAGGATGACATGGTAAAAACTATCTGTACAGGTAACGACGATGTAACAAAGTTTAACACTTTCCCACACTCGCTCAGGTGTAACCCTGACAGGCATTACATGAGGTCATAATCTTGTGGTGGCCTCACTACTTCATTATCTTCCCTTCACATTTTCCCTCAACAGTGTTTAACCCTTTACCACACAATACAGACTATTAACTACCTTGAAAATGAAAGCTTTTGAAAACATTGTGGGAAAAGGAGAAAATGCTGGAAACCAGCATTTTCTCCTTTGTCCCACAATGTTTTCTATGTCCCTTCCAAAAACAAATTTAACATTTGAGTCACATCTATTTTGTTGTCTGCAAATGCTCTCAATTTGGACTAGTCTAAATTTTTGTTGTCTGGTTAAGAGTTTAAAGTGACAAATGAATTTAAAAGCAGATTTTCTCTCTGCCATATTTTTCAAAATCAGTCTGCAAAACAAGAAAATTAATGTCATCTAGGAGGGTGGCAGTTTGTTAATTGTCAATATTTGAAAGTATTGAAGCCAAAGGGAGGAGATGCTCAGAATTTCTGGGTTGAATTTCAATGTTGTAATTTGTTAACATTCATGAACATTTATTTTCACTTATTTTCAATTGGTCGTAATTTCCTGGACTACTTTAAACTGGATATTTCACCATGTTTCATAAATCCAAGCATTCACAGACCGACCACTGTTGAGGCAAGTACTTAAGCCTTAAAGGGACTTTAAACAAGATTTTGTTTTGCATGGTTTATTTTAGAAAATCTTAAAGACTCCTTATATGTAAACATCACAAGGAATTTCGAAGGTTGTTTTTTCCAGTAAAATTTCCCATTCTGTTGATAACTATAAAGCTGTTATACCTTAACAAGGGATAAATATATTTTGACATGACAACTTATTGGTTGGTTTCATGGTTCAGTTAGTAGGGTTGCTGACTTTGGTCAAAACCAAAGTTGTATGTTTGAGTCCCACCAGAGGCTGGTTTTTTTTTTTTCAGTATTTTTTGTTAGTTTTCTCGCCATTGAGTGTAAAAAGTTACGTTCTTAAGATTTTTCAATGCCCCTTAACCCTTTACCAGACAACAAAATTTTAACCTTGTCCAAATCAAAAGCATTTGCAGATGACAATTTCAGCGTGGCCCAAATAGTGCAGTTTGCCTTTGATAGGACAGAAAACATTGTGGGAAATGGAGAAAATGCTGGTTACCAGCATTTTCTCCTTTTCCCACAACGTTTTCAAAAGGCTTCTTCCCCAGAGTCGTTAAAAGTCAGCATTGTGTGGTAAAGGGTTAAAATCCTGTTGTGACTGGGTGCTTTTGGGCTACACCAAAGCTATTTGAGAATAGATAAACCAACTACATTATCTTTTGTATGAGTATGATTGAAGGGCTTTGTGCATGTAGTGCCCGCTTCTGGTGCCATCATATCTTCATGACATCTGTGCTGTGATGTCACTCAGTATGCCGAATGTCTTGAGATACATCAGTGCTGGTTAGGTTTGCAGGGAGCATTATGCTGAACATCTTGTGATACATCAACACTGGTTAGGTTTGCAGGGAGCATTCATGCCAAACATCTTGATATACATCGGTACCAGCTAGGTTTGCAGGGAGCATTCATGCTGAACATCTTGTGATACATCAGTACTGGTTAGGTTTGCATGGAGCATTCATGCTGAACATCTTATTATACATCGGTACCAGCTAGGTTTGCAGGGAGAATTCATGCTGAACATCTTGTGATACATCAGTACTGGTTAGGTTTGCAGGGAGCAATATTCTGAACATCTTGTGATACATCGGTACCGGCTAGGTTTGCAGGGAGCATTATTCTGAACATCTTGTGATACATCGGTACCGGCTAGGTTTGCAGGGAGCATTATTCTGAACATCTTGTGATACATCGGTACCAGCTAGGTTTGCTAACAGCATCATGCTGAACATCTTGATACATCGGTACCGGCTAGGTTTGCTAACAGCGTCATGCTGAACATCTTGTGATACACCGGTACCGGCTAGGTTTTCAGGGAGCATTATTCTGAACATCTTGTGTTACATCGGTACTGGCTAGGTTTGCAGGGAGCATTATTCTGAACATCTTGTGATACATCAATACCAGTTAGGTTGGCAGGGAGCATTATGCTGAACATCTTGATATATCAGTACCGGTTAGGTTCACAGGGCATTCATTGAATGTGATTGATATGTTGTTGATTTTGTTTTACAATTGCAGAGGGCATAGATCTAAACTACTCAACTTCATTTTCAATGAAGTATATCCTGGTTGTAATTAAATGCAAACATGCATTTAGAAAAACATCGAATATGCTTATCATTATCCAATCTCTGAGTGCATTTGACATAATCTATAAAAATTAATATGAGCCATGCTCTGTAAAAAAGGGGCTTAATGCATCTCCAAAATGTACTGATCCAGGTCAGCCTGAGGAGTCAGCACAAGCTGACCTGGGCCAAAACTTTTTGCTATTGGTCAATTTTCTGCCCATCAAAGAACTAGTGTACCTCATAGCTAAGTTGATTGTTAGACAAATTAGATTTTATAGGTCCATAATTATGTAATGACATGTTTGATATCAAGCATCATAGAGATGCATTAAGCCCCCTTTTACCACAGCATGGCTCGTATAATAAAAGTTTTCAATCATTGGTTTTTTTTTTTCATGCATGTTTAAAATCTTGAATTTTATTGATGATTCATACATTGAAAGGACATTTTCCTAGTTGTCTACTGTACACTTGTTTAACTTTTTATCAAAATTTTGGACTTTTATAAATCAAAAGCTTTTGCCGACAACAAATTAAATATGGCTCAAACAATGAAAATTGTCTATGGAAGGACAGAAAACATTTTGTGAAAAGGAGAAAATGCTGGTCACCAGCATTTTCTCCTTTTCCCAGAATGTTTTCAAATGCCTTCTTTAAACTAGGGGTTGTGAGTTAAAGGGTCAAGGAAGCAATGCATTAATCCTTTACCAAACGACAAAATTTTGAACTGGAACAATTTGTAAGCATTTGCAGACGACAATTATATAATATATAGCTCAAAGCTGTTTTCTGTCTTAGAGTAGAAAATATAGCAGAAAATGGAGACAATGCTGGTTACCACTATTTTCTCCTTTTCCCAGAATGTTCTTAAAAGCCTTCCCTTTCACTCTTTACCAAACAAAACAAGACTTATCCAAATTGAAAACATTTGCAGACAACAAGTTAAACGTGGCTCAGACGTGAAAATTTGTGTGAGAAAGGGTAGAAAACATTTTTGAAAAAGGAAAAAATGCTGATTACCAGCATATTCTCCTCTTCCTACAATATTTTCTACCCTTTCTAACATCATGGTCGTTAAAACTCGGGATTGTGTGATAAAGGGTTAATCGTTGTTGAAACTCAGCATTTTGCAATAAAGAGTTAAACCCCTAAGCGCCAAATAAACCAAACACAAATTTTCAATCTGGAAAAAAGACCCAAAAAATGGTGGCATCATGGTTGCTTTTATCTCTAGTGTTTCAAGAAAGTGGACAGTGTAGATCAAACATCAGAGTGCAGTTTTTGTGCAGTCTGATCTTGACCTACACTGGTTACGAACTCAACTTTAGTTACAAAAGGGGCTTCAGGGATTAAGATAAATGTTCCTTGTCAAAAAATGCATAACTTTATGAGGCAATTTGTTATTCTTCAAGATATTTTTTACCCATTTCTACATAACTAGAACTTTAACATCCTTGCATAATAAACTTTATCGGCACACTGTCAAGAAGAAAGCAATAAGCTCCATCTTTTAACAACATGGTGGAAAAAGGAACCATTGTTTACAGCCAGTTACTGCTCCTTTTCCTACTATGTTTTCCATGTAATTTAATAAAGGTATTTATCCTGTCACCTTCTACAATTTCGACCCAATAACAGGGTGCCGTATGATTTTTTTTTATCGGTCAGTTGGTCACGTGACCGCTAAGTGCGCACCTGCTAAATGGGACTATTTTCAACCAAGCATCTTACTGCCGTAATGAATGAATCAATCGCTAGCGAATACTTCTGCTCGTTTAATCTAGTCTATTATGTTAAACATATTGTCTTCTTCGCCACAATATTTGTCTGCGGATGTACGTCACGTTTAATAATTATGACGTAGCCAATATCATTCATGACGTCATTATTGCAGCTGCACATCCAGAGGGTTTTGTAAACACGGTTCTTCATTTTTTAAAGTTTCTCATAGATCTAGTGAGAAAGATGTCAGCATGTGCCTTATTTCGAGCAAAATGTTCAATTTAGTCTGATTTTGGATTATAATTGAGAAAAAGGATAAATAAAATAGACGGTTGGTGTCTTGGATTGGGAAAGTCGATCAGGCTCGGCTCTGGGAATTTATTAAAGGTATGGTCTTTATCAATATTTTTTTTTCCGTTTGTTTGTTTTGTTTTGTTCCGTTATGTACAGTGAGTGACAGGATAAATAGAATAGATGGTTGGTGTCTTGGATGGGTCAAGTTTATCGGACTCGGCTCTGAAATTTATCCGGTTCGCCTTCGGCTCACCAGATAAATTCCTCCGCCTTGCCCGATAAACTTAACCCATCCAAGACACCAACCATCTATTCTCTATTTTCCTTTCCTTCAAATGCTGCCACCAATGTTATTTCATACACATCATTTTCATAGGTCTAAATCTATTCCGAGCAGTAATGGGAGGAGGAACCAATGAGCACAAGCCTCTCAGATCAGAAGGTCTGGGTTTGAATCCCAAGTGCAGCATTAACCCTCAGAAATACCCACATTATGACCAGGGTACTGGTATGCTTTCCAGTTGGCAATTGTTGAGAGTGATTGATCCAAGTTGTAAGAACATGCTTCATTGTTCTTGTAAAATAAGAAAGACTAAATGCTTTACCTACAAACCATTAGTTTTAAAACCCTGAAAAAGAGAACCTTAAATATCATTACCGGAAAAGGAGAAAATGCAGGTAATCAGCATTGTCTCCTTTTTCCACCATGTTTTCTTAAGTCGCCTACAGCATGGAATTTAAAAGTCAGAAGGTGACGGTTTAACAGCATTGAGAGAGGGTGAAAAAAATTCTTACGATTTTACCTTATAGTAAAACTCACAATGAGCCATTTTCATTCGGCCATTATTGAGGTAATAGCCAATAAATCAAGTATTACCTGATGTCATAATTCAATAAAAAATCATGTGAAAAACGCTTAAATTCCCACCATTATCACCCAATTTGATGGGAAAATAGTAGGAAATATCAAATATACATATGCTAATTAACTGACCCAAGACTTCATGAAATTAGGGTTGTCTGTATTGAAACCATAATATTCAAATCGATGACAAATGAAACATGGCTAAAATAATAAAATTTGCCTTTGAAAGGAAAGAAAATATTGTTTACCAGCAATTTCTCCTTTTCCCAACATGTTTTTAAAAGCCTTCTTTCCAAGGATATTCAAACATAGGGTTGTTTGATAAAAGGTTTTTATTTTTTTCTGAGCCAATTTCATTCAGTCTATTTGTTTGTGAGCTACTAAAACCTGCAAGAGAAAAAAATGTTTTTTCAAGTTGCAGTTTTATGTGCAGCCTAATCTTGATCTACATTATTTGCAAATTCTAGCCTCAATTAACTCTTTCACTACTGACTAAATAAAATTGCATTTTCTCAGTTCCGCTACAAGATCAAGAGACGGTTCTTTCATAATCTAGTATAAAGCAGTGGACAGTGTAGATCAAAGATCAGACTGCACGTTTTGTGCAGTCTGATCTTGATCTGCACTGTCCACAAAAGATTCTGGTATCGTCTATGGTAAGGAAAGAGTTAAGAGGCATTTTGTACAAAAATAGTTTTTTAAAACATCGTTGCAGACAGAGAAATCAATGAAACATACCAGAATCAAATTGCTTTGTAATTTGTCAGCCTGTCTGATCATCAATCATTCAATGCCATGACTGCACTCTTGGTGTTTTCCATGTTCATGTACAATCATCACTTCCAAGCCAAATGGATACAAAGAAAATAAAAGAATGCCTGGACATATGAGTAACTTCATAGCAGACAGACAAGAAGAAGG
The DNA here is from genome assembly GCA_946811185.2 of Hippopus hippopus. Taxonomy (NCBI): domain Eukaryota; kingdom Metazoa; phylum Mollusca; class Bivalvia; order Cardiida; family Cardiidae; genus Hippopus; species Hippopus hippopus. The sequence goes on along the minus strand of OX328097.1, from coordinate 10,143,089 downwards.
ACAAGAAATAATTATAGTAGTAAATTGAGAAATTTGCCGACATAAGGTCACGATGCTTTTTTATCATGTTCAATAATGTCGTTAAGCCATCTGTTGCATCTATAAAGTTTGTGTGAACATAATATTATGAATATTTGTATAGGATACAGCATTATATTGCAGAATAGCAAACAGAGAAAATATCTTCACTCTTTCACTACTAAATAAATAAATTGCATTTTCTCAAAGGCTAAAAATACATTTTCTCTGCAAGATCAAGAGACAGTTCCGTCACAGTCTTGAATATAGCAGTGGACAGTTTAGATCAGAGATCTGACTGCACGTTCTGTGCATTCTGATCTTAATCTACACTGTCCACAAATGCTTCTGGTGTTGTCGATTTTATGGAAAGAGTTAAATGTGAAGACATTTAACCCTTTACCACACAATCCCGACTTTTAACGACCCCTATAGAAAAGGCTTTTGAAAACCTTGAGTGAAAAGGAGTTGACCATCATTTTCTCCTTTTTACAGAGTGTTTTCTACCCTTTTACAGACAGAGGTAGTGCAGTGACCATGCTGATAATGTTAGATTGTCGTTTTGACCAAGAAGATTGTTGGACTATCTCAAGGCCCACGCTCGGCTATTAAAAGATTGTCACAATTAGTAGCTACACAATTTCTGTGCAGATACTGCATAATGATGGAATGATTTCTTTACTATGGCTGTAAGATATTCCTTTGGCTTTGCCCCTATATGAGAAATTGCTTGACGCATGTATGCAATGTAAACACATATGCCATTGCTTGTAGCCACCTGTAGTCCCTGAATATGGCTTCCCTGGTAAAATGTAGCCCAAGAAAAAAGGTCATGCTCTGTGAAAAGGGATTTTAATGTATTTGTAAAAAGTATCAACCCATTTCAGCTTGTGCAATGTGCACAAGTGTCAGCTTGTGCAATTTGCACAGGCTGACACAAGTTGAAACTCGCTATGAATAAAATTTCTGGGTGGTGCAGGACAACTCCACCATACTTTATACCTCAGCTTTGAATAGCTGCTGGAAATATTATTATTTATCACACCCAATCATAGCTTAACTCTTTACCAAACGACAAAATTATAGACTGGTCCAAATTGAAAGCATTTGCAGATGACAAAGTAAATGTGACTGAAAAATTGAAATTTGGTTTGGGAAGGGTAGAAAACATTGTGGGAAAAGGAGAAAATGCTGGTTACCAGCATTTTCTCCTTTTCTCACAATGTTTTCAAAAGGCTTCTTTCTCGGGGTCGTTAAAAGTCGGGATAGTGTGTTAAAGAGTTAATACTGTTCCACAAATCCACTTTTCAGGACTTTGAGTCCTTTGATTACTAGATGTGACCTATTTAACATGATATCACCGGGACAAACTCTGACCAACTTTCTTGAATACAACTCTGAAAATGTTTCTTCCAGCGTGTACACAAAGTTTTTCTAAGATTTGTCCCAGTGACCTACTTTTGGAGTAGATATGACCCAGTTTCAAACTTGACTGAGATTATATACTGAACCAAAAAAGAAACTTCCCTTGTGTTTAAGTGCAGATATACACAAATATGAAAATCACGATTAAACTAGATTTATATGCATTGGAAGACTATTTTATTGCGACTTTGTGTGAAAAAAATTATTGCTGAGGGTTTATCCAAAAGTAGTGAAATGGTAGTTAAAATGTGGAAGGGGCCACTCACCAAAATCACAAATTAATACCGGGTATGACCACCTTCAGCATGAAGGACTGCCTGGCATCGTTGGCGCATAGAACGGATAAGTGTATTGATTTCGGCTTGTGGAATGTTGTTCCATTCCTGAATTAAGGCTTGTCTTAGCTGAATGACGTTTGACGGTGGAATAGGGCGTCGTCTAACACACTGGTCCAAATTATCCCAAAGGTGTTCAATGGGATTCAGATCAGGGCTTTTGGCAGGCCAGTCATTAATAAATGCAATGTTATTCGCCCTGAGGAAATTCACATTGTCCCTAGCTGTATGGCTTGTGGCATTATCATGCTGAAAAAGAGTGATATTGGCATTATTTTGAAACAGTGGGATAACGTGCCTCGCAAGAATTTCGTCTCGGTAGCGTTGGGCATTCAAATTCCCTTCGATAATGACTAGATTAGTGCGAAAGCCATGTGCAATGCCCGCCCAGACCAAGACAGAACCCCCACCCCCATAACGATCTCGTTCAAGTATGCAACAGTCGGCATAACGTTCATTTCTCCTACGGTATACTCGAACCCTGCCATCACCTCTATGAATGGAAAACCTCGACTCGTCAGAGAAAAGAACGCTATTCCATTGTTGTCTAAGCCAGCATTGGTGTGTACATGCCCAATTAATACGATTTACGCGGTTACGTCGCGTCAAAACACAACCAACGTATGGACGACGTGCACGTAGCCCACCCTCGCACAAGCGATTGCGCACAGTTTGGGCAGATATATGGTTGTTATGTGTACCAGGGGTGTTAGCAGCAGTGGCTGTGGCAGTTTGGAAGCGATTGCGCAGGTGGGTGTTCCGAATATAGCCGTCTTGGCTGCGCGTCGTGACGCGAGGACGTCCACTACGTGGTCGATCTTCCGTACGCCCTGTTGCTTGAAAACGTTGCCTAAGGTGTCGAATTGCATGAGTAGAACATCCAATATTCATAGCAACAGCATTCATCGTCATACCAGCATTAACCATGCCAATGGCACGTTCGCGTAAATTTTGCGGAATTCTAGGCATATCAAAAATAAACTAGAGGTGCTTGAGCGCCTGTATCGCACCACAGGCCTGATATTTCTATAATGGCGAAAGGAAGTTTTTAACAATTATCATTCAATCCTGCATTTTAGCTCACTGAAGAAACAATTTGGTAGTCAACCACCATAGGAACTTACCTGCAAAACAACAATGAAATCCAATGAATAGTTTCAGAGAAGAAATTTTTCAAAGATTTTACTTTATACCATAAAAGGAAAATGAGTCTCCCATAAAAGCCATGTTTTTTTACAGATCTTTTTTTTTTTAAGGAATTCTGTAAACCTGTATCTAAGGAACATTCCTGCAAAATAATAATGCTATCCAAATAGCGGTTTGGGAGAAGATTTTTAAAGGTTTTTTACTTTGGTTGCCATGGCAACCAGAATTCTTCATGGAACACAATTATTTGAAGGAATTTGAAAGAGGACCACCAAAGGAACATTCCTGTGAAATTTGGTAAAAATCCAGTCAATAGTTTCTGAGGAGAAGTTTTTTAAAGAAAAAGTTTACAGACGCACGAACGAACGAACGGACGGACGGACGCACGCACGCACGCACGACGGACACAACGCCATGACAATAGCTCGCTGGCCTTTGGCCAGTGGAGCTAAAAAAACTAAAAAGAATTTAATTTTTTTCAACGTCTTTTTCTTATTGACATGAAAGTCTATAAAATTAGACTGAAAGGTTTCAAAAAATATACACGAATTATACTGGCCCGTGCATGCACGTGAAAATCGCTTTCAGCAGGTTTCTTCTGCAAAATGCTTTCAATCGAGTTAAAATTTGTTTTATCGGACACATAATCGTTCGCCCGAATATATGTAGGTCATCTGACATTTTGATTTTTTTTAATAACATTGCATTTGCACTTAAACACAGGGGAAGTTTCTTTTTTGGTTCAGTATATATATATTTAGATAAACTTTCTAAAAACTCACAAGTTTCATGAGCATTGGAAAATACGGCCTCTAGTGTCCACATAATGGCTTTTCTAGGATTTGTCCCAGTGACTTATTTTTTGATCCAGTATCTTTCAACATCTTTTAACATGTTTAAGATATCATCAAAACAAACATACTGACCACTTTTCAGGAGCATTGGACTCAATATGTGGCCTCCTAGAGTTTAATCTAGGTTTTTTTCGAAGATCTGCCTCTTTGACCTTCTTTTTCACCGACATGACCTACTTTCACACTTGTCAAAGGTATTATCAAAACAAGCATTCTGACCACGCTTCACCAGTATCGGACTTAACACGTGGCTTCTACAGCTTACTCAATGTAAAAGTTCAAGCCTGAAATTTACGCATGGGGAACACAACAAGATCACAAAAGCTAACTTTGTTAAGGTGAGCTAAAAACGCATCCATATCATGGGATAACTTGCTTGGTATAATGCATTATGAAGATTCATTAAACCCCTTTTCGAAGAGTATTGCTAATTATTCTGTTTTTCTGTCTAAGAGAAGACCGCTTTTGAGAACCGCTGCAACAAGCAATGTCTACATTTGTCACATGGTTGTTTAACATTATATTCACGTAACAAAATTTATTTCTGTTAATTATTCTCATTTTAAAAGGATGTTTTCAAAATCTTCTGGCCGAGCCCAGGTAGCTCAGTCGGTAGCGTGCAGGACTTGAGAACAAGGGGTCATGGGTTCGATCCCTGGCTCGGTCAATTTCTTTCGGAGGATTGATGATAGTCATTGTGACAGGATTCATTCCTCTCCCACCGCTGACCATTGTTTCAACGATGGTTATGTAGGAAAGCAGCAAGTGGCTTCAGAAGAAAATTGTGCGGAGTACTGGTTAAAGAGACTCAAGGGAAAGCATGGATGGGTGCACTGGCCGCCGTGATATAACTAAATCAATCAATCAATCAAAATTTTCTGCTAAAAGAGGGTCTGGGGATGAACTGAACTAGTCAACAAGAAAACTTTGTAACAAACTGATAGAACTGGTAGAATGAGTTTGGAGTGAGGTAAAATGGAAAAGGGTCGATAAAGTCGAGTGTCATTTATTTTTATAAAATGATTTTTGTCAGGTGACACAAGTACTTTATTTTACCATCACTCTTTCTACTCCTTCAAGGAAAGTAAAACTTACTAAAATCATACTTATTCTCCCGATATTCTCTTCTGTTGAATGTTCTTTCCAAAACCGCCTCACTTCAATATAATTCCTTTTAATTCCAGGTAAAAAAAAAATTTAGCCTTCAATTTCTTCCCGTTTCCCTTGAAAAGGACTAGTTTCACAAACATAAAACTGTAGGACAGTCAAGAAAGGGTTAGGGCTGCTCAAACCGTGAGAAAATATTACATCATTTTAATGAACATTTAAACGTTTTCCTACGCCAATTTGTACGATGTTACGCTTGAATACAAGCTTATTTCTCATGATTGGGTGATTTTTGCACAGTCAGAGGCATAGCTGCCTGCATGCAAAAAACGCAGTTGCATACAAGTGCATAAAAAAAGGAAGAAACGAAGACAATTTTGCAAATGTCACCAGGTGGCACCAAATAGCTTTTACAATTCAAAACTTGTCCTGAGTAGGCCCTCCAGACCTTCCTGGAAAATCCTCCCTCCCCCTTCTTGGCACTTCCTGCCTCGGAAAATATGTTCTGTTTTATTTTGCGAATTCTTTATTTTGGGCTATCTACGCCCCTGACAGTTACTATTTTACCTAACAATCCTGTGTTTTAAAGATCCTGATAAAGAAGGCTTTTGAAAACATTGTGGGAAAAGGTCAGAAAATGCTTGCTTGCAATGTTTTATACCCATCCAAAGACAAAACCCACCACTTGAGCCATATCTGATTTGTTGTTTGCAAATTATTTCAACTGGGTTGAGTGTAACAATTTTCTGTCATATAAAGAATTAACTCTTTACCACACAATCCCGACTTTAACGACCCTAGGAAAAAGGTTTTTGAAAACATTGTGGGAAAAGGAGAAAATGCTGGCAACCAGCATTTTCTTCCTTTTCCCACTATGTTTTCTATCCAATAAATGACAAATCTCACCAAATTAGCAATATTTAATTTTTCAATTGCAAATGCTCTCAATTTGGATGTGTGTAAATTTTTCTTGTCTTTTATAGAATTAAAGGCAAGCCCATTTGTAGAAAATGAAATCGGGCTGAACAGAATTTGAATTCCGACTTTGCCATTCCTCTTTTAAGAGTTTGATAAGTACCAGTGTAATGTGACTCCTTTTGATAAGTGCCATTGTAATAAGAATCAGTTTGATAAGTACCAGTGCATTCAGAATCAGTTTGATAATTGCCACTGTAATAAGTATCAGTTTGATCAGTACCATTGTAATAAGAATCAGTATGATAAGTGCCAGTATAATAAGAATCAGTTTGATAAGTGCCATTGTATTGAGAATCAGTATGATAGGTACCAGTGTAATGAGAATTAGTTTGATAAGTACCATTGTAATATGAACCAGTTTGATAAGGACCATTATAATATGAATCAGTTTGATAAGTACCATTGTAATATGAACCACCTTGATAAGTACCAGTGTAATAAGAATCAGGAAGTCTTATCTTACAGTTTTATAAGTACCATTCTAATAAGAATCAGTTTGGTAAGTACCGTTGAAATAAGAATCAGTTTAATAAGTACTATTGTAATAAGAATCAGGAAGTCTTATCTCCAGTAAATACATCTTTCTCTGGTGCTTTCAAACACTAACCCTTTGCAACAAAATCCTTAGTGTTAACAACCTAGAGGTGAAAGCCTTTTGAAAAAATTTTGGGAAAAATGCTGGAAATGCTCTCCTTTGCCCAAAACCTGTTCCACCTTCTCTTAAACAAATTATATCACATGAGCCAAGTTTAGATTGCCATCTGCAATTGCTTTTGATTTTGATATGGATGCGTCCAACATTGCGTTGTTTGTAAAGAGTTATTGAAGTCAAAACAGCCCTAAGCATGGAGAAGAATGAATCCCGTTGCAATGTCTATCATCATTCCTGGAAAAAGAGTTCGGTCAAGCTGAAACAGTAATACATAGACACATAACAATGTGGTGGGAGGAGACACAAAATGTGCAATTTCTTCTTTTTCATAATGTTTTAAAAAGTGGTCTGCAACATGAGAACACAATGCATTTGTTACGGTATAATTCTCGATTCTGTGATAACAGAAAGTACAAGTACATGGTGATAAGCCAAGTTGATAAAGAAACTAAGTTGATAAAGAAACTTTCAGAAAAAAAAATCCTGCATTAAAATTTTGTTCTCAGTAACACAGGCTAACACAGATTAACCCCTTTACCAAACAATCCTGTGCTTTAACAACTCTGGAAAGAATGGCTGTTGAAAATATTGTTGGTAAGGAGAAAATGCTGGTAACCAGCATTTTTTGCACTTCCCACAATGTTTTCTGCCCTTTCAAAGAGATATTCTACAATTTGCACAACATTTATTTTTGTTGTCTGTGAGTGCTTTCAATTTGGTCTCCTCTAAAAATTTGTCCTTTGATGATGAGTTAACCCTTTACCACACAATCACAAGTTTAAACGACCCCTAGGAAAAAGCTTTTTTGAAAACCTTGTAGGAAAAGGAGAAAATGCTGGTTACCAGCATTTTCTCCTTTTCCCACAATGTTTTCCACCCTATCAATGAAAAATCATTTCATATGAGCCATGTTAAAACTGTCATCTACAAATGCTTTTAATTTGGACAGGTCTAAAATTTTGTTGTGTGGTAAAGGGTTAAACAAATATCAAAATTTGCAACACATTTATCATCTGCAAATGCTTTTGATTAGGTCCAGTCTAAAACTTAGTCGTTTGGTGATGAGATAAGTTGTTTGAAAGGGAAGAGTGAACCAGTAATGGACTGCTAAGTCGAGTGATATCAAAACAAGCACAGAGGCAGTAATAAAGACTGAACCCGCTAACACCCCCTGTCTTACCTTTTGATACCCTGTAAACCCGACCTGATAAAACACTAAACCAGCTCTATCTGGAGTCATCTCCATGATATCATCAAATACATCAACCCTTATCCTGCTAAATAACTAAAATTAAATTTTCAATTCAATATTAATAAACCAAATACTGCTATTTCAAAAGTAAGTTTTAGGGAATAATATCTCCTTGTCGGACAGTGTAGATCAAAAATCAGACTGCACGTTCTGTGCAGTCTGATCTTGATCTACACTGTCCGCAAAAGGTCAGCGGGTCGCGCTTGGCAGCCTAAGGGTTAATATTCTGATATAACCACACTTTACATTTCTTTCCAAGCAACAAAATTTTTAATAAACCTGAGGAAAAAGACTTTTGAAAACACTGTGAAAAAAAGGAGGAAATGCTGGTAATCAGTGATTTCGTTTTCCAAAAAATGCTTTCTACCCTTTTTAATACAAATTCCATCAATTGTGTCACATTTAATTTGTCGTCTGCAAATATTTTTGGACCAGACCTAAAATTTTGTTGTTTGGTAAAGACTTATGTCTTCTTCAGACATCAAAATTTTAGACTAATCCAGATTGAAAGCATCTGCAGTCAACAACTAAATTGTTGATCAGCTGAGCCCTAGTAGCTCAGTCTGTAGCGTACAGGACTTGGCCAATTTCTTTCCACAAATTGATGATAGTCATTGTGACAGGATTCATTCCTCTCTCTCCCCTCCGGACAATTGTTTTGACGATGGTTTTGTGGGATAGTAGCTAGTGGCTTGAAAAGAATATAGTGCGGAGTACTGGTAAAAAAAAACCCTTACGAAAGCATGGATAGGTAGACTGGCTGCCACGTTATAACTGAAATAATGTTGAAAAACAGCGTTCAATCAGTCAATAAAATTGTTAATCAAGCAATGGGACTTGCTCTTTAAGGGTGGAAAACATTATTGGAAAGGGGAAAATGCGAGTAACTAGCATTTCCTCCTTTCCCCACAATGTTTTCAAAGACCTTCTTCCGAAGGGACATACAAACACAGGATCGTTAATCCTTTACAAGAAGACAAAATTTTAGACTTGTCCAAACTCAAAGCATATTATGCAGGTACCAAATTAAATGTGGCTTAAATTTGGAAGTTCTTTGATAGGGTGGAAAACATTACCAGCATTTTCTCTCTTTCCAACAATGTTTTCCAAAGTCTTCTGAAAAGTCTGAATTGTGCGGTAAAGGGTTAAGAAAAAACTTTTTGGAACTACACCAAGAGGCTAATTTCTTTCAGCACATTTGTAACCTTTTAACCACGAATGTGCTTTGGATCATAGAGTTTTGATCAAGATCAGACTGTACAAAATGTGTAAGATTCATTAGGCATAATTACCTTGAAAGTGAAACCACTGCACTTCGTCTATTCAGTCCAAGTACTTAGCATTTCCAACAGCTGAAATTCTTGTTTGACTGCTATGTTAGAAATGGCTACATGAATAGGGCTAGTGAAGCAGCAGCCAGTATAATACCAAGATCAGACTGAACAGGGTGAGAAATCTGATCTAAATCTATGATTTACCATAAAGCAATTATGGTAAATCATTTTTGGCTCCAACCTGATTTGCAAAGCGACAGCATGTATGGATGGGTATGTGAACTCTTCACCAAACAATCATGTTTAACTCTTTACCAAACGACAAAATTTAAGACTTGTCCAAATTGAAAGCATTTGCAGACGACAAAATAAATGTGACTCAAAAATTGAAACTTGACTTTAGAATAGTAGAAAACATTGTGGGAAAAGGAGAAAATACTGGTTACCAGCATTTTCTCCTTTTCCCACAATGTTTTCAGAAGGCCTGTTTCTCTGGGTCGTAAAAACCAGGGATTGTTTGGTAAAGGGTTAAATCTGTACCAAACGACAAAATTTTAGACCCAACCTAATTGAAAGGATTTGCAGATGACAAATTAAATGTTACTCAAATGTTAATATCTTTTTTTGATGGGCTAGAAAACATTGCGGGAAAAGGAGAAAATGCTGGTTTTAACAGGGCTTCTGACTCGGGGGTCGTTGAAACTCAGGACTGTGTGGTAAAGGGCTAAACAAGGTTTAAGAAAGCTTTTCAAAACATTGTTGGAAATGTAGAAGTGCTGGTAAACAATGCACAATGTTTTTTGGCACTTCAAAGCAAACAAACATCTTTTGACAAAGACTGAATTTGTTTCTGTAAATTGTTTAAATTTGGACAAGTCCTAATTTTTGTCCACTGATAAGGAGTTAATAGGTTGAGAAAGAGGCAGCAAATTATATAACGCATTCAAATCGAACCCTGGGGAGTGAAACCCGGGCTTCATCCTCAGGATATCAAATAGGCCCAAAGTTTGACAACAATGACACTATAATGACAACCCAGGACCATATTGTCTCATGTTCAATACAGGCATGCCTACAATCCTGTCCATTCTAACTCTTTACGAGACGACAAAATTTTAGACTTGTCCAAATTGAAAGCATTTGTAGACAACAAATAAAATTGGGCTTACATGGGGCTTAAATGTTTAGATGTACCTTTGGCATGGTAGAAAACATTGTAAGAAAAAAAGGAGAAAACACTGGTTACCAGCATTGCCCATTTTTCCAACAATGTTCTCCTTAAGGGTCATTAAGTGTTTACCAAACAAAAAAAAAAAATCGGGCTTATCGGAGTTGAAAAGTATTTGCAGACAGCAAATTAATGTAGCTCAAATGGGTAGATGTATCTTTGGGGCGGTAGAAAACACTGTGGGAAAAGGAGAAAATGCTGGTTACAAGCATTTTCTATTTTTCCAACACTGTTTTCAAAGCCATCTTCCTTTGGATCATTGAAGCTTGGGATTGTGTGAAAAATGGTTAGTAGAGACATAACTACAATCCTTTGTGTTCTTTATCCTACCAAACAATAAAAGAGGATAAATTAATTGCAGCTCAAGTTATGATTTCTGTCTTTGATAAGGTAGAAAACATCATGGAATAGGGAACAAAATGCTGGTTACCAGCATTCTCTTCTTTCCCAAAATGTTTTCTCTTTCAAAGACTAATTCAGTGATGTGAGCCACATTTAACTTGTCAACTGCGAAAGCTTTCAACTTGGACAAGTTCAAGATTTTTTCGTGTTGCAAAATGTTAATGTGCCAATGTGGGAAAGTCAAAACCAGTACTTTACCTTGGTCAAACCTAAATACAAAGCTTCTGAACAATGCAGTATTGAACAAGTAAAAGGTTTCTGTAAAAGCGAAAGTTAGTGATTTTAACAATGATCAATATTATGGAACAGTAAACTGCCTTATTAACACTTTACCGAATGGCCCAGATTGAAAGCATTTTCAGAGGACAAAATCAAATCGACTCAAAAATTGAAATTTGTTTTGGAAAGGGAAGAAAAAACATGGTGAGAAAAGGAAAAAATGCTGGTTACATTTTCTCCTTTTCCCACGACATTTTCAAAAGCTTTCTGTCTCAGGGTCGTGAAAAGTCAGAATTGTGTGGTAAAGAATTAAAAGCAGTTTATCTATTTGCAACTTTGTTTTCCAAGGCTTGCTTAAGCCTGAAAATGCTAAGATTGAACTATTAACTATACAACAAAATTTAAATTCATCTAAATTGAAAGCATATGCAGACGACAAACGAAATGTTGCTCAAATGATGAGAGAGGTCCTCCAACGGAAAGAAAAAAAAAACATTATGGAAAAAAGGAGAAAATGCTGGTTATCAGCATTTTCTCCTTTTCCTATCATGTTTTCAAAAGTCTTCTCCATCCTGGTCGCCGAGCCCCGGTAGCTCAGTCGGTAGTGTGCAGGACTTGAGAACAAAGGGTCCAGGGTTCGATCCCTAGCTACGACCCCTGGCTCGGCCAATTTCTTTCCAAGGACTGATGATAGTCACTGCGACAGGATTCATTCCTCTCCCACCGCTGACCATTGTTTCGATGATGATTATGTGGGAAAGCAGCCAGTAGCTTGGAAAGAAAATTGTGCGAAGTACTGGTAAGAGACTCCAGGAACGCATGGATAGGTGCACTGGCCGCCACGATATAACTGAAATAATGTTGAAAACGCCATTAAACACCATACAATCAATCGATCAACCATCCCAGTCATTGAAAGTTGGGATCATGTGGTAAAGGATTAACATGCTCAATATCCTATATAATTGACACTGTTATCATATTTATCTTACCTCCCCTGATTGCATGAATCATTCTGGATTTTAAAAAAAATGTATGAATGAACTTGTCAAAGACTATGACATAACTTCGTTGTTGTTGCGCAGACTGGTACTATACAATATAGTGCTCTCTCTTGGCTAAAGTGTTTTCACATTGTATTCATATACTAAACCTTATTTTTGGGTCAAAGTTTATACATATTTATATGATCATGGTCATTTCTCTTGCATCTATGTTACACATTTGTGAATAAAAGTATTTGTCTGTCTGTCATAAAATATCAAGTTGGATTTTGGATGAATGGCGGGTTATGGGCTTTCCTTTTGTTTTGCAAATAGCTGGTTTTTGTCAGTTATCCTTTGGAATTACTGTTGCACAGGATTCTTATTTTATACACAGGAATAACTTTGATCATAAAATATCCATCATCTTCACTTTTAGGTGAAATCCAGTATTATGGGTGGAGTTATGGCCCTTTTCCAACATCTGTTTTTTGCAGAGGTGTGGGGGTATCTGTGGCAGATTGAACCATTTCAAGATTATTTATTCACTACTGCACTTTCCATTAAATCTTCAAATTCAAAGGTTCGCATTTCAAAACTTTGTCCTCAAACATTCAATCTATTTTCTATCAGAAGTATTTTATATCTAATACACAATGTTCTCTATTGTTTCAAAGACAAATCTAATCATTTGAACCACCTTTGGAAAGTTGTCTGCAAATAATTTCGTTTTTGACAAATCTAAAAAACTGTGTTGTCTGGTAAAGAGTTTTAAAAGGATTACTTATGGACATGAAATGCCACAGCACAATTTTAATTTCATGGCTGATTACAGTTTAATTGATACATCTCATTTTCATATCACTTCATTATGTAAGATCCTGCATTTCAATCCCATGCCTTTAATTCAATATGGACCATTCAAATGGAATTGGGAAAGATGATTAAAAAAACCTTTATGTCACACCCACAATGTAACCCTTTACCAAACAATCCCTGGTTTTTACGACCCAGAGGAAGAAGCCTTCTGAAAACATTGTCAGAAAAGGAGAAAATGCTGGTAACCAGCATTTTCTCCTTTTCCCACAACGTTTTCTACTCTTCTAAAGTCAAGTTTCAATTTTTGAGTCACGTTTATTTTGCCATCTGAAAATGCTTTCAATTTGGACAAGTCTAAAATTTTGTCATGTAGTAAAGAGTAAAATCTCTTAAATGCTACCACATGAGTACAAAATATTTGAATCCATACTGGACTCTGTAAAGTCTTGAATAGGGTTTTTTTTAGAATGAGGCAAGAGTTCAGGAATACTGATTTTCAAAAAGGAGGCTATAGTCTAGATTATCCTTACTTGCTCAGGAGAGTAAGCTACTGAAATCAGCTTTAACAAATCACCATCATTTGCTTAAAAATAAATCTACATCATTTGCTTAAAAACACTTTTGTTTTTCATTTTTTTATTATTAAACAGCCCAATTATTCCCAAATATTCACTGTTAATTTTAAAGTCAATATATAAGTGTGAAATAAAGACGTCATTTGACATGCTGGATCCCATAGTAAATTCTGTTGGACTAGTACACCGAGTGAACTCATCCAATAGAATTCAGTATTGTACCCAACCATATAAAATAACCTCATATTACAGTCTAAAACCATGGTCAAATCTTACGTAGTTGACTGTAGTGGGGAGAGACCATAGTTGGCTATCATTGAACGTATCAAACTTAGTTGAACATAGTTACACGTAAATAACCATAGTTTGACATAGTAATGAACACTGTTTGAAATTATGACTTACCCGTAGTAAGTACATGATTTTTTCAACATGTTCAGAAATTGGTTAAGGATAACTAGCATGTTGTGACCTACTCTGACCATAGTGTAAACGTAGTTGACCTTCGTTAACCGTAATTGACCCTACTTGACCGTAGTGTGCATTATAGTTGCATTATAGTTGACCATAGTTTTAAAAGAATATTTCTTTCTAGGCTGCATTGCAGAATAAACTATCGTAGTTGTGCACTCAGAACCTAGTTTATACATTGTTTCATGTAGTTATTTGGAACTAGAATAGTGATACCCTACTTAACCTTAGCAATTTTGCTCGCAGTTGAATATAGTTGACCGTACTTACACATTGTTCAACCCACTAAGACTTTCTACATTTCCTCTTTTTGCTAATTTTGAACCTACTTCATACTTCAACCTAGTTGACCGTAGTGACACTACTGCATACTACATTTTAAAATGAACTACAGTCAGCTACATGCATGACATTAAATGTGACTTTGCCATAAGTACCAAACAAGTACTTAACCCTTCAACATGAAGATAAATACGGAGAATTATGTTGTAGTAACTTTCCTGGTGCTTGTACTTGATTCGATCAGTGTAAGAAAATTTGGTATCATGCAAGAGCATCAGTCGAGGGAGATGTCAAATTTTCTTATGCAGGGAGAAAATTTTTTCTAACCTTCAGTGTCATACCTGAATCATTTAACCCTTTACAACACAATGACAACTTTCAACGACACTGAGGAAGAAGCGTTTTGAAAACATTGTGGGAAAAGGAGAAAATGCTGGTAACCAGCATTTTCTCCTTTTCCCACAATGTTTTCTACCCTTTCAAAGATGAATTTCATCATTTGAGCCCCATTTAAATTGTCTTCTGCAAATGCTTTCAATTTGGACAAGTCTAAATATTTATCCTTTAGTAGAGTTAAAGGTGGCCCTTTAGATTTTGGGACGAAAATTTTACAAAAATACAAAAAAATCATCCTTATACTCCCAAAGCCTTTTAATTTTCATTCATAAAACCCCAGTAGTCGAAAACCATCCAACAACAAGAGAAATTAGAGATTTACTACAGCCCAGATCGACACCGACGGGAAACACGGTCTATTTTTACATGAGCAACTCCCTCATTTACATACCGGAAATACACAGACGAAGCTTCAAACATAGCTTCCGAAGAAGACATTATGGAAAATAATAACATGTTTGTTATGTTATGGAATTTAAGCGTCATTAATCACGTGCCAGTCACTTGACATTCCCACAATGCTTATTTTTATTTCTGGCGCGAAATCTAAAAATACCTTAACCCTTTATATACGAGTACCGCCGTAGCTCGTCGGAAAATACTACCCTCGAAATCCCAGAGACGTGATAACACGGAGTAATTTTACCTGTATTGTAATCCTAGAGACGAGTTCCCTCGGTGCTGTTTACCATGCTGGAAATCCCAGTGACGCGTTTTCGTATGGAAAACACCCTATGTTAAAAATTAGCCGATTGGCTTAAACCAACCCACAATGCAACAAATTCAAATACTTTCTCCAATCAAATAATGTTTCACAATTCAGAAATACGTAATACTTCTATTTTTATCTTTCAAACAAAGGAATGCGAGGGGATTTTCTGACCGTTATGCTCTTTGTTCTCATTCAAACGTGAAATCGAAAACAATGGCGTCTTACGACAGTGATAGTGATAGCGAATTCGAGGGATTTTCCCAGGAAGATCTTCTTTCTGTTAACGAAAGAGGAGATTATTTGAGTGAGGATGGATCAGATATCAGTATAAGTCCAGTCTCCACGCCTGAAATTAGCGAGGACGAGTCAGAAGATGAGCCCGTCGCGTCGGTGTGGAGTTCAAATCTCCGATCGTTTGAGGTCAAGGAATTCTCGTCGAACGTAGGTGCTACTTTTGACATGGGCCCAGGAAAGAATGAGAGACATTTTTTTCAGAAATTCTTTCCCGATCATCTCGTGCAGGGAATTGTTTTGGAAACCAACAATTACGCAACGAGAATGATCGCAGATAAGGCCGACCCAAAATGGTATCCAACGACGCTGGCAGAGATGTATGCGTTCCTGGGGATTTTTGTGATTTTTAGTATCATGCAGATACCAAAATTCTCCATTGCATGGAACACTGCATTATACTTTGGTTTGCCAGGGGTTCCAGATATAATGACCAGAGAGAGATTTGAAAAGCTGTGTAAATACTTTCATGTAAATGACAGCCAAACAAATCCTCCTAGAGGGACAGCCGGTCATGACAAGTTACATCATATTAGACCAGTATATGATGTTGTCAATTCTCTCTGTTTAGAGAATTATGACCCTCCCAAGGTTCAATCAATTGATGAGGGGATGATAGCCTACAAAGGCAGGCTGTCATTCAAACAGTATTTACCGGCCAAGCCAACAAAATTTGGCATTAAGGTTTGGGAACGAGCACACCCGAAGACAGGTTATGTGCATGAATTCCAAGTCTATGTCGGTAAACCTGACTCACTAAGAGGGCAGCGAGTAACAGAAGAAGGCTTAGGGACCAGAGTAGTCAAAGACTTGACAAGAAATATCCGTGGAAAATACCACCACATTTACATGGATAATTTTTTTTCAAGTCCTAAGCTTTTTGAAGATCTTCTCCTGGATGACATCTACTGCTGTGGAACAGTCAGATGTAACCGAAAAGGCCTTCCAGAGTCACTTAAAAAACCTCGAGAAGTGACAAAACAAGGAGACATGAAAAGCCTTCAAAAAGACACTATGATTTGTGTCACATGGAAGGACAAAAAGCTGGTGCATTTGCTTTTTAATAATCTGGACCCAAATCAGCTGTCACATGTTACACGCAGACAAAAAGATGGTCGCACCAAGGATATACGATGTCCAAAAGTGGCCGATGTCTACTCCAAACATAAAGGAGGCGTGGACATAGCTGACCAAAACAGAATGCAGTATACAACTGCTAGGAAGGCAAAAAAGTGGCGGAAATATCTGTTTTGGTTTTTGTTTGACACTGCTTTGTGCAATGCTCTTGTCTGCATGAAAGAGTCCCCTAATCACCAGCTTAAAACTAAGTCTGGGAAATCCAAGAGGAGAACACACATAGATTTTAGAATGAATCTTGCAAGACAGCTTGTTGCTGGTTTCACTGGATAAAGAAAGCGGCGTGCTCCTTCAAATTTGGATTCAGAGGGAACTCGGCACTGGCCAACTAAATTTCCTAAGAGAGGCCGGTGTGTTAACTGCAGTAAAGAGGGTCGACGCCATGAAGTACTCCTTGGCTGTAAACAGTGTAAAAAACATTTGTGTGTTGATGATGACTGTTTTGAAAAATATCACACACAACTTTAGAAAAACTAAAAATGGGTCCTCTGTTGCTCAGCAGTAAAGTGTCAAAAGGCCTGGGGTTCGAGCCTGAAACTTTTGAGTAGGTAGGGATTGCCCAACCACTCGATTATGGCCTACATGCATATCAGGATCGATCTTCGGTAAGACACTTAAGTGTCCTTCCACTGTACTGGTGAAACCCAGGAAATGCACGGGTATGTGAACTGTCACAGTGATAGGGGTGATATTAAAAGTTGAAAGAAGTGCAAAAAATTAATAAATCAGTAGAATAGGATTCAATAAAAAAACAAAAAAAAAAAAGTGAAATTTTACAAAAGTGTATTTCAGTGGTGCAGTGGAAGTTAATTTAGTGGTAGTTTAGTGTTAAGAAATAAAAATGAAACAAAAACAGAACAAAAGAAAGACATTGAACATAGTTTTTTGTAGTGTAGTGACTAGGGTGATTAACATTTGAAACTTTACAAAGTTTTTTTTTCTCATAACTGGATATACATATTGGATTAAAAAGCACAAGAAATGCCTGTAAGTACAAAACTTTTATTTCTAGGTTAAGTTATCAAATAGTTTAGAAAAACAATGTCATGTTTAACTATGCCAATTTTGTAAACATCTCTGTTTGCAGCCATTTTGATGCTAGTATTCTACCTAGCAACAAGCCTGTGTAGCTTATCAGTAAACACTGCACAGTGCTTAGTGTACACAAGTGGTGTAGTATATAAAGGGTTAAGAGGCTACGTAGCCTTTTAAGGGAACACCATCAAAAAAAATTTTTTTTGTAATTTTATGATTCTTAATTAGTGATGATTTGTGTTGTTTTTTTCACATAAATTTCAGTGATATATATATTTTTTAATTTGGTGAGATGTGAAAAATCTAAATACCCACCTTTAAACCCCCTTTTGCCAGAGTATGGCTCCATT
Organism: Hippopus hippopus; assembly: GCA_946811185.2. NCBI lineage: Eukaryota > Metazoa > Mollusca > Bivalvia > Cardiida > Cardiidae > Hippopus > Hippopus hippopus. The sequence continues at coordinate 10,125,148 of OX328097.1, read as the reverse complement.
ATATAATGGTGCCAAGCAAACCTTATTCAACTGATTGAATTGGAAACAATTAACTCTCTCATTCTTCACCCAATACCTACTCAAACAAATTTGCTGCAGACTGCAACTTCGAAAATACCCTTTTTAACTCTTTACCAAACAATGACAACTTTTAATGACCCTGAGGAAGAAGCCTTTAGAAAACATTGTGGGAAAAGAAGAAAATGCTGGTAACCAGCATTTTCTCCTTTTCCCACAAAGTTTTCTACCCCATCAAAGAAAAATTGCGTCATTTCAGCCACTATGAATTTGTCGTCTGCAAATGGTTTCAATTTGGATAGGTCTAAAATTTTGCCATGTGGTAAAGGGTTAACATATGGAAAATTAACATGAGTTAAGATCAAATACACTGAAAACATGTAAAAACATTACAGCAAAAGGAGAAATAGTTCTCTATATGCCATTTTTCCTTAAACCACATTGTTTTCAAGAGTGATCTGCAATAAAGAAAACAAACTACATTTTCTGCTGGAGAAAAAAATGAGTTAAAAATATGATATTTTTGTATAATCAGACAAAGATCATGGTTTGCAAATTAAAAGAACTTTTGACTACATTTCTGTCTAAATTTAAGGTTTTAAGATGCATGATCAGCCTAGAGGTAACATTCAGTCTGATCCTTGGTCTACACAGCTTGTAAAAGCCATAAATATTGCATTCATCCCCGTTCAGGGTTATACTTGATCAACTTACAAATAGGTCTCTTGAGAGGAAATAATTTCTTACTACTTATTTCAGACTGCCTTCTTGTCTATGCTTTTTCACGACATGTTGATCCATGTAACTGATAAGCCCCTCGTCTAATACTGTTATAGGCACCAACAATGTCCAATTCGATCCATAATTAGTCTGAAATTGGATAAGCAGAAAGCAGGTTAGTTATGCAATTTCATATTTTTTTAACACGACTTTCAATTATTGATTTCTTTTTCAGTAATACACTGTAGCATTTAAAAGATTTCTACAATGAAAAAGGAAATAATACAGATATTTAAAAGAAATGGTTTAAAATATGCATTAACCGCAGTTACAAACAATATGAAAAAGTATTCTCTGCTATTTGATCAGTCATATTTCTAAGAAATCCTTTCTCACATAGACCAAACAAACCCTTACCAAACAAAACTGAAAGCTTTTGCAGTCGAAAAATTAGATATGGCTCAAAAAATGGGATTTGTCTTTAAAAGGGTAGAAAACATTTTGGGAAAAGTTACCAGCATTTTCTCCTTTTCCCACAATTTTCTCGGGGCCGCTAAAAGGCGGGATTGCGTGGTACAAGGTTTAGGACTCTTGACAACTACATTTGAGAACTCACTGAGGAAAGAAAATGCTGGAAACCTTACCATTTCCAGCTTTGTTTTCTAACTCTTAAAAACATATAACATCATTTTGAGACATGTAAATTGTTGTCTGCAAGTTCTTTCAAAGTGGACAAATCTAAAATTTTGCAATCTGGGGAGGAGCTAAACCAGATGCAAGTAGCATCAGTCCAGTGGAGGCACACTTGGCTGAAAAATGAAGAATTTTGAGTGTGGAGTCTTGCTCAGCCTAAATCCTGTCCAAAAATTGATGAAACTCTGAATCAGCTGGTGACCAGTATACTTTCCTCCTTTCCAAACTTTTTTTTTGAAAAGCTTTCTTCCTCAAGATTGTTAAAACAAGGACATTTTTGGAAAAGGGTAGAAGACTAAAGAAACAATCATAATAATTACTTGAGTAATACAAAAGCACAATACAGCAGAAAATGCCCAAAGTGAAATAGCTTAGATAATTTGAATATAATTGAATAATGTCTGAATGAAATAAATTATGAAAAAGCAAAAACATCAATCATTTTTAACAATTTTGCAATGGTATGCCAATGGCATAACAGAAAGTCCTGTATCTCTCACACCAAACAAGCCTGAGTTTTAATGACCGTAACATGGAAGAAGTCTTTGGAAAACATTGTGCTAAAAAGGAGAAAATGCTGGTAATCAGCATTTTCTCCTTTTTCCACAATGTTTTTACCCCTTGATTTGATCCATATTTAATTGATTTGATTTGAGTCAATCTATGTGTCTCTGCAAATGCTCTCATGTGGACTGGTCTAACATGCCGTCGTCTAAAACAAGGGTTGAAACTGACAGTATCTGTACAATCAAATTCCAGTCCTACAAAATTACAGCCATACTTAACCCTTAGGATGCTTTGCGCGACTCCCTGACCTTTAGCGGACAATGTAGATCAAAATTAGACTGCACAGAACGTGCTGTCTGATCCTGGATCAACACTGTCAACTAGGGAGATATTTTTCTCCAAAAAAATAAGTTTGAAATAACATTATTTGGAGTTTTTACTATCAGCTTGAATTTTTTTTTCAACTTAATTAGCAGAATAAGGGTTATAAGTATTAAAATAAATTGCTGTTGTTGATGTACAGCTGTAGACATTTGATCTTTCTGTCATTATTTTCAAAGACTAATACTGTCATTAGCTGTATGTATATATTGTGATTAATTGTATGGTGTATGGTGTTTAAAGCTGTTTTCAACATTTTTTCAATTATATCATGGCTGCCAGTGCACCTATCCATGCTTTCCTGGAGTTTCTTCTACCAGTGCTCCACACAATATTCTTTCCAAGCCACTGGTTGTTTTCTCACCTATCATCGAAACAATGGTCAGCGGTGAGAGAGGAATTAATTCTGTCACACTGACATTCATCAATCGCCTGAAAGGAACTGGCCAAGCTGGGTATCGAACCAGCGACCCCCTGTTCTCAAGTCCTGTATGCTACTGACTGAGCTACCATGGCTTGGGTATTTTGAGTCAGTTGGATCTTTATATGCAGACCCATTGGAAGCATTTTCAGTTTGAGGAGGAGGGAAGAAGGCACTGGGGAGGGTTTAAGAAAAATATGGGGGAGGGGTGTCAAGCTTCCCTTTCCCTTTGTTTCTATGGCCCTGATTTGTAGGGTTTTAGACCACTTTCAACAATGTTTCAATTATATCACATCTACCACAGAGCCAAAGAGTTAAGATGCAGAGCTCAACTTGTCCAAAGTCATGTATATTTCATTAAAAATGAAAGAGGTATGGCAAGGGTAAAAAAATCTTAACTGTATGACACTGGTTTATTTGGAACAATAAGATCCAGTCACCACAATTAATTGCTGCAATTATCATAAGTTTTAATTTGAAACTAATAATGGAATCATCTTCATATTACAAAAAACTTTCAATCCTTTTAGGGCCTTTCATAACTTAAGTTGTACTTGTGGAAAGTGCAGACCAAGATTAGACTGCACTAAATATGCAGTCTAATCTGATCTACACTGTCTGTTTTGCTAAGACATTACGTACAAAAACATCCTTGAAATTGTGTTTATTTGGGTTTTATTTCTAGACTGTTATGTTCATTTGGTTTATTCAACACTCATTATCATGCAGAGCTCCAGATAAGAGGGAGTGATGGTATTCTAAATCCATTATTTCTCTTCCAAACCCTATGTTACGGGTACTCATTAGAATCATCTCGACAAGACGATTCTAATGAGTACCCACAACATAGGGTTTAGTTAAGAATAATATTTTCAATTTTGAAATAATAATCACTCCCTTTATCTGGAGCTCTGATTATGGTAAATGTCATTTCTGCTGCAATTTGGAATGCTTGTCTCAGTATATTCAGGACACTTTGGTGAAATAAATGTGACTTGACTTTCTTGTTTCCTTAGCTGTTGATGAGAGAGGAGAAAATACTACCTGTCTATAGAGAAATTTTGATTTATTTATTCATATTTATTTGATTTTTTGACATTTATTAGTTGTCTGCACATGCTTTTAATCTGGCAAAGTCTATTATAATTTTGTCAGTTGGCAAATGGTTACAATAAGTAGATTTTGAGATGGAGATTCTCTTTTCCATCAGAAAAAGTTTAGACTGGTCGCATATTATAAGCTTTGGCAGACAACAAATCAAATGTGGCTCATATGATGAAATTTGCCATGGAAGAGCAAAAAACATTGTAGGCAATGGAGAAAACTGCATTTTCTCCTTTTCTCAGATTTTCAAAGGCCTTCTTTCTCATTGTTGTTAAAATTTGGGATTATTTGGTAGTGGATTAAGTCGGTAGTGAAGACCCAATTATTCTGATTTCAGTGCTTTTTTGGGCAAGAACTTTTCTCCAAATAGGTGCATTTGCTGATCCAAGGTCTGACCTGCAGCACTTTGTCAACCATTCGAATTATTGTTCACCTTTTCCAAGAAATTTGGACAATTATTTATGTTTGTTGTACTCCGAATACAGTCCTTGAACACGACTATAAACATCAACTCTTCCCTACCCATAATTGTGCAACTCTTGATGTATTTTGGCAAGAACTGCGACTAACTTCTTAGCCTGCAAATTATGTGCATTCTGGTCTGGATCTACACCATCTCCCTTATTAACATTTTCAGTCAAAGATTTTGCCTTGAAATGCCTATACACTGTACAAAAAGTACTTTTGTACTGACAGTTTTAGATGTGTGGCTGGATCTGGTTTAACCTTTATCCTGCTAAATAACTAAAATGAAATTTTCAATTCAATACTAAAAACCCAAATATTGCTATTTCAAAATTATGTTTTGGGAAATAATATCTCCTTATCGGACAGTGTAGATGCAAGATCAGACTGCACATTCTGTGCAGTCTGATCTTGATCTACACTGTCCGCAAAAGGTCAATGAATCGCGCTTAGAAGCCTATGGGTTAATGCTTTACCACACAACAAACTTTCATATTTGTCAGAATTGATAGTTTCAAGACAACAAAATATTATTCCAATGATGCTACTTGTCTTTGAAAAAGTCGAAAACATCATGGGAAAGGAGAAAATGCTGATTTTCAGCATTTTCTCCTTTTTCCACAATATTTTCAAAAGCCTTTTTTTCCGGTGGGACTATTTAGGACACACTGGACTATATGGTATAGGATTAATTGTAACTTAAGCAGCTGTTACCACATATCTACATTTTAAGGAAACTTGCAGCAGCTTACTAAATAATGAAAATAATATGAGCAATACTCTGTGAAAAGGGGGCTTAATGCATCTGCGAAAAGTATCGACCCAGGTCAGCCTGCGCAGTCCACGCAGGCTGACCTGGGCCAATACTTAGCTATTGGTCAATTTTCTGTATGTCCAAGGACCAGTCTACCTCATGATTAAGTCGGTTGTTAAAAAAAAAGTAGCTATTATGGTATGTGATCGCTTGCTTGGTATCATGCATCATGGAAATGTATTAAGCCATATATATATATATATGTGTGAACAAACCTTCTTTCCACAAATAAGTCTCCTTTTATTGAAAAAAAAAAGTGGGTTTTTTTTTGCTGTTATTATGGAAAATGCAAGTCTATGTGACTTTACAGATCCAAGAGTACAAAGAATATGCAATCTTAATCTTGCATCAATATTATTCATTATTTCATGAAAAAATTATAGTCATAAAAGCCTGAAATTCCATGTACCTAGCATCTTGTTTATAGCAGCTTTACTTATAAACGAATGGATCATAACAAGTTATCTTTCCAACTGAATGAAAAAAGCTGACCAATGAAATATCAAATTTGCTATAAGAACAGACATATCCTGTGCTGAGTCTGATTGACCGCCTTTCACATGAACTTGGTATCTAAACATGGACACTGATTGTACATTATGTACAATTATCAAGACTCCTCAGTTGAGTAATCCAAGGTCAATTTAATTTGCGGTGTATCAGACTAATACTGAAAGTGCTTAATTTTTAAATGCATAGTATCCAACATATATGAGCCATGCTCTGGCAAAAGGGGGCTTAATGCATCTCCAAGATGTATCATACCAAGTAAGACATCACATAATTAAGGATCTATTAAATTCATTGAAAAACCGACTGTATCATAAGGTAGACTGGTCCTTTCAATACAGAAAAAGGACTGAGAGCGTAAAGTTTTGGTTAAAGGTCAGCCTGCACAGTCCATGCAGGCCGACCTCGGTCGATACTTTTTGCAAGTGCATTAAGCCTCTGTTCACAGGGCATGGCTCGTGTAATTTTGGCTGAGACTGATATTTCTTCTACAGCAGCTTAATAAGCAAGCATTTGCACAGAGAATTACGGAATTGCAAGAAGTGTGTTCTTTCTGTTGACTGAAAACAGTCCTTTCTTCACAACCCTTTGACACATAGATTTCAGAACACATGTGAGAAAATAGGAAATTACTGGTTACCAGCATCACGGAGGACAATAACAACTCAGTTTTTCAAAGATTTGACCTGGTGACCTACTTTTTGACCCAATGTGACCCAATTCGGAACTTGTCTGAAATGTTATCAAGACAAACATTCTGACTGACCTTCATGAGCACAGTACTGAAAATGTGGCCTCTACAGTGCAGATAAGCTTTTTTGTTAATATTTGGCCCAGTATCCTACTTATTGACCCAATGTGATACAATTTTAAATTTATCCAAGATATTACCAAGACAAACATTGTTAAAGTTTCACGAGTTTTGGGGTGAAAAATGTGGCCTATAAAGTGTACACAAGGTTTATCTAAGATTTGGCCCAGCGACCTACTCTTTGACCTGACATGACCCAATTATCTACCGCTAGATGGCATTCTACAAATACACATCTATCTAATTTGGGCATTCTGGGTACAGACCCGGACTACTTTTCAAAACGACAACGGTTACTTTGAATTTCAAAATAAAATGAACGTTTACTCAATAAAACACTACCTGGTGCGATTCATTCACCTATGATCAGCTAGCATGTAACCTATGCACAGGCCATTATTAAAACAGCCCCTACAGGCTTGGATAATAGCTTCGGTATAAGCCCTACTTTTTCTCTAGTATATGAGGTCGGTGATGCGTCATAGCAGACAGGTCGAATCTTCGAAGAATATGGCATGCGCAGACAACGGACATGACCAAATTTTTAGCGTGCCCAGTATTTTGTCAAGACTAACATTCTGACCAAGTTTGATGAGTATTGGACTGAAAATGTGGCCTCTTGTGTACACACAAGGTTTTTGTTGACCACGGCACGGCAAATGACATACAACGTACTCCGGACACAGCCCGATCATAAATGCTCACCTTGAGAACGTTTGTGCTCAGGTGAGCTAAAAAGCTATGAATTATTTGAATAAATCAGCTAATTGGAAACATTCCTACTTCTGATGAATTTATCACATAAACTTAGATTACATTAAGCTTTACTAGACTTAAATTTATTGATATTAATTGCTTACAAATAAGTTAGACAGAATGATCTATGTTACTAGTTTGTGCTATGTATTTAATTCTTTACTAAGCTGTAACCAGGAGTATAACAACCCTGAGAATGAACACCTTTTATAACAATGTGGGAAAATGAGAAAATGCTGGTGAACAGCATTTTCTCTATTTCCCACATTGTTTTCTACCCATTTAAAGACAAATTTTATGTACTGAATAAGATTTGATTTTTTTACCTGCAAATGCTACAAATTTGGACAAATCTAAAACTTTGTCCTCTGGTAGAGAGTTAACTCTTTACCAAACAACAAAATTTTACATTTGTTCAATTTGAAAGCATTTGCAGACATGAAAATAAGTGTGACTGAAAAATTGAAATTTGTTTTTGGAATGGTAGAAAACATTGTGGGAAATGGAGAAAATGCTGGTTACCAGCATTTTCTCCATTTCTCAAGATGTTTTCATAAGGCCTACTTCTTCAGGGTCGTTAAAACTCGGGATTGTGTGGTAAAGGGTTAACTGTACGTATTTGAGACCTGTCCATATTGAAAGCATTTGCAGAGGACATATAAAATGAGGTTCAAATGATGAGATATGTTGTTGAAATGGTAGAAAATATTATGAGAAAAGAAAAAATGCTGGTTACAAGTATTTTCTCCTTTGGCGACAATGTTCCAAGAGCCTTTTTCTTCTGGGTTATAAAAACACCAGACCTTTTAGTAAAGTTAGTAAGAAAACAAAGGTTTGGTATCGATTGAAAATACTTCAAGAAATATTGGTAAGTCTACCATCCATATCAGACTGCAGGTTCTGTGCTATATGTAAACTCATGGCTCCAATACAAATTTTTCTACACACAAATTAGCAAGCATGCTTGTTAAAAAAGCCTTCACTTAAGTCACCAAACTCTTTACCACACAACAAAAATCTAGACTTGGCAAAATTGAAAGATCTTACAGATGACTATTTAAATGTGCCACAAATGATTAATCTGTATTTGATAGGGTAGAAAATATTAGGGGAAAAGGATAAAGTGCTACTGGTAGAAACAGAATATCACGCTCTTGGCTTCCAGTAGTTCTTCAATGAAATGACCCACTGGTAGCAACCGATATCTTGCTATTGGCTTCCAGTAGTTCTTCAATGAAATGACCCACTGGTGGCAACAGAATATCGAACTATTGGCTTACAATAGTTCTACAAGGAAATGACCCACTAGCAGCCAGAGAATACATGTATAACACTATTGGCTTCCAGTAGTTCTACAAATGACAGGATGATATGGTTGGCTTCCACTAGTTCTTCAATGAGGGAACCTTGATGGTAGCTACATGATGTCACTCTATTAACCAGTAGTTCTATAACAAAGGGTCCAAATGGAGGCTATGGGGTGTCATGCTCATGGTTTCCACAATGATGGATTCCACTAGTAGCTACAAAGTGTCACACTGTTTGCTTCCAGTACAATGAAGGAACACATTGCTAGCTTACTGGGTGTGATACTCTTGGCTTCAAGTTGACTGAAGGAACCAATTGCTGGTTTACTGGTCGTGATACTATTGGCTTCCAGTAGCTGTACAATGAGGGAACCATAATGGTGGCTACAAGAAGTCACACTATTCAGTTTCCTGTTGTTCTACAACAAAGGAACCATAATAGAAGCTCCATGGTGTCGTGAAGTTTCTACAAGTTTTACAAATAACCTTACACCAACATGATACCTCCTGCAAATAATTTTTTGATCAGCAGTTGGCTACTTTAAAAATCATTGTGACAAGAGTATCATGCTTTAACTTCGTAAAAATGAAATAAATATGTTACCATTTTAGAGGTTACAAAATCCTTGCAAATCAAAATTGGCGTTGGCCAAAGTTTCGATGAAGTTTTTCTTTAGTCAATAGCTTCAGGTACTCTTTGAATACCAAGAATTCTTTACTTGACAACAATATTTTCTCCAAACTGAAAGAATTTGCAGACAACAATTTAAATGTAGCTGCTGCAACGACAGGATCTTTGAAAGGTTAGAAGACAATGGTAGAAAAGAAGAAAATGCTGGTTAGCAGCATTTTTTCCTTTTCCCACCATGCTTCTAAAAGGCTTTTCTCATTTTTTCATTGAAACACAGAATTGTGTAGTAAATGGTTTTAATTTTTGCTACCTCCTGGCCAAAGTCACCTTCTTCTGACACAAGAAGAAAAATCCAGGTATTTCTTCAAATGGAGAGGCAAGCAACAGAAAATTCTGAAGATTCAAATTTATCCAGTGATTGACCCTTAGGCTGCTAACAGTGTAGACCAAGATCAGACTACACAGAACATGCAGTCTGATCTTTGATCTACACTGTCCAATAAGGAGAAATGATTCTCCATAAAATAAGTTTGAAATAGCAATATTCCTGTTTTTATTTTCAGCTTGAATCTTTCAAGGGTCACACTGGTGGCTTCCAATAAAACTACCACTGGTAGCTACAGACTTTCATTTCAAGCATAAAGCAGGATAAAGGTTGAAAAAAACCTTGAAATAAGTGCAATAGGATTTGCTATACCAGATGCCAAGGTTCCGTCAAAGTCTATCAAGTTTGTGAAAAATGGTGGCTGTAAAAGTTCTGTGGAAATTAACAGGATCATTAGTCATATGAAAATTAGATATACCTTTGGTCTGTGAATAGTACAGACAGGGCATGTGAAAACTGTCTACAATTCTTTACATGCTAAGAGGTACCATCATGTGCTTTATAACAAAGTGTATAAAAACTTACAGCGTATATTCATGACTCTGTTTTGCATAAAAGCAGGGAATACTCTGTAGACACTTATTTTACAAAAATGATTTTGACCCCTGGGTTACTTGACACAGTGCTACAACAAGGATATTAAAGCAGTAAAGCTAAAGGAAAAATTTTTTTTCAAGCAATGAAATGTATCTAACAAAATTAATAAAAATTGAATAATTGTTTGTTTTGGTAATGTTTTGGTCCATCTCTTTCTGAGATTTCCTTAACTTTTTTTGTTGAGTATATAATCCACCTAAACAGACTCAGATTGGATAAGACTGCCTGAAAACATGCAGTCTGATTATGTATTTGCGATGTTAGCGTTCTTATTTCTTTTCACATTTACTTGCTAAAACAAAAAAGAAACTTAGGGTTGTAGAAACATGGCGATAGTTTGTCAGATGGTTGTAGTGCACCGTATTTTGTCATCGGCAAATGCGTTCACTTTTAATAAGTGGATAATTTTGTCATACGGCTATGAGTTAAATGGAGGGCAGGCATTTGTGCAAGGACTCTATATCCTGTTTCAAGAAGGAAGGTTTCAAAGTTACAACATGAATTTGACAACTCCCTGTGACACAGCCAAGTATTTCATTAAATATGATGTCAAAATTTCTTGATTTATTTGATTCCATTGTCAATTTGTATAATTACTTGCTCTAAGTTTTTTCCCCCAAACAGAATGAGAGTACTGTTTGAGCTTACAAAATTAATGTAACAAATGGCAGGAGGTTGAAATGCCAACCATTGACAATCACCTTGTACATTATGCAAGCTGAGAATGTGAACGAGCCATGCTCTGTGAAAAGGTGGCTTAATGCATCTGCAAAAAGTATCGACCTGGGCCAAAACTTTTTGCTTTTCTTCAATTTTCTGCATGTCAAATGACCATTCTACCTCAGGATTCAGTCATTCATCACAAAAAATGGATATAATTGATCCAAAATTACGTGATGACTTGCTCAGTATAATGAATCACGGAGATGCATTAGGCCACCTTTTGCCAAAGCAATGCTCAAATATGTCAAAGAATTCAAACCCCATTGAATATACCATTCATCAGATCTTCAAAAATTTGACATACAAATTGTATTTATGAACAAAAAGACATTCATAAGAAAAAGTACTGATTACTCCAGTTTTAGGTTGCCTTAGTTCAGAATATTTCACCAGCATTTTCTCCTTTTTTCCCCACAATGTTTTCTACCCTTTCATGGACAAGTCCCATTATTTCAGTCACATTAGAACTGTCAATAAAAAATGCTTCCAAATTTGGCAAGTCCAATATTTTGTTGTTTGGCAAATTGACAATGAAGTCTTAAGATCCATCACTGAAATGTTAATGCTGAGTTTGCCAAGAAAAAGATCCAAAATGAATTATCGTCACTCTTCTCTATATATCAACTCTTAAAGTGCCATTCACGACTATAGTTTCCTTTGCGGCCAGTGTAGATCAAGATCAGGCTGCACAAAACATGCAGCCTAACCTTTGATCTACACTGTCAGCTTTGCTGAAACACTCTAGACTACAGCAACCTTAACCCTTTATATACGAGTACCGCCGTAGCTCGTCGGAAAATACTACCCTCGAAATCCCAGAGACGAGATAACACGGAGTAATTTTACCTGTATTGTAATCCTAGAGACGAGTTCCCTCGGTGCTGTTTACCATGCTGGAAATCCCAGTGATGCGTTTTCATATGGAAAACACCCGATGTTAAAAATTAGCCGATTGGCTTAAACCAACCCACAATGCAACAAATTCAAATACTTTCTCCAATCAAATAATGTTTCACAATTCAGAAATACGTAATACTTCTATTTTTATCTTTCAAACAAAGGAATGCGAGGGGATTTTCCGACCGTTATGCTCTTTGTTCTCATTCAAACGTGAAATCGAAAACAATGGCGTCTTACGACAGTGATAGTGATAGTTAATTCGAGGGATTTTCCCAGGAAGATCTTCTTTCTGTTAACGAAAGAGGAGATTATTTGAGCGAGGATGGTTCAGATATCAGTATAAGTCCAGTCTCCACACCTGAAATTAGCGAGGACGAGTCAGAAGACGAGCCCGTTGCGTCGATGTGGAGTTCAAATCTCCGATCGTTTGAGGTCAAGGAATTCTCGTCGAACGTAGGTGCTACTTTTGACATGGGCCCAGGAAAGAATGAGAGAGATTTTTTTCAGAAATTCTTTCCCGATCATCTCGTGCAGGTGAATTGTTTTGGAAACCAACAATTACGCAACGAGAATGATCGCAGATAAGGCCGACCCAAAATGGTATCCAACGACGCTGGCAGAGATGTATGCGTTCCTGGGGATTTTTGTGATTTTTAGTATCATGCAGATACCAAAATTCTCCATTGCATGGAACACTGCATCATACTTTGGTTTGCCAGGGGTTCCGGATATAATGACCAGAGAGAGATTTGAAAAGCTGTGTAAATACTTTCATGTAAATGACAGCCAAACAAATCCTCCTAGAGGGATAGCCGGTCATGACAAGTTACATCATATTAGACCAGTATATGATGTTGTCAATTCTCTCTGTTTAGAGAATTATGACCCTCCCAAGGCTCAATCAATTGATGAGGGGATGATAGCCTACAAAGGTAGGCTGTCATTCAAACAGTATTTACCGGCCAAGCCAACAAAATTTGGCATTAAGGTTTGGGAACGAGCACACCCGAAGACAGGTTATGTGCATGAATTCCAAGTCTATGTCGGTAAACCTGACTCACTAAGAGGGCAGCTAGTAACAGAAGAAGGCTTAGGGACCAGAGTAGTCAAAGACTTGACAAGAAACATCCGTGGAAAATACCACCACATTTACATGGATAATTTTTTTTCAAGTCCTAAGCTTTTTGAAGATCTTCTCCTGGATGACATCTACTGCTGTGGAACAGTCAGATGTAACCGAAAAGGCCTTCCAGAGTCACTTAAAAAACCTCGAGAAGTGGAAAACATGAAAAGCCTCCAAAAAGACACTATGATTTGTGTCGCATGGAAGGACAAAAAGCTGGTGCATTTGCTTTTTAATAACCTGGACCCAAATCAGCTGTCACATGTTACACGCAGACAAAAAGATGGTCGCACCAAGGATATACGATGTCCAAAAGTGGCCGATGTCTACTCCAAACATAAAGGAGGCGTGGACATAGCTGACCAAAACAGAATGCAGTATACAACTGCTAGGAAGGCAAAAAAGTGGTGGAAATATTTGTTTTGGTTTTTGTTTGACACTGCTTTGTGCAATGCTCTTGTCTGCATGAAAGAGTCCCCTAATCACCAGCTTAAAACTAAGTCTGGGAAATCCAAGAGGAGAACACACATAGATTTTAGAATGAATCTTGCAAGACAGCTTGTTGCTGGTTTCATTGGATCAAGAAAGCGGCGTGCTCCTTCAAATTTGGATTCAGAGGGAACTCGGCACTGGCCAACTAAATTTCCTAAGAGAGGCCGGTGAGTTAACTGCAGTAAAGAGGGTCGACGCCATGAAGTACTCCTTGGCTGTAAGCAGTGTAAAAAACATTTGTGTGTTGATGATGACTGTTTTGAAAAATATCACACACAACTTTTGAAAAACTAAAAATGGGTCCTCTGTTGCTCAGCAGTAAAGTGTCAAAAGGCCTGGGGTTCGAGCCTGAAACTTTTGAGTAGGTAGGGATTGCCCAACCACTCGATTATGGCCTACATGCATATCAGGATCGATCTTCGGTAAGACACTTAAGTGTCCTTCCACTGTACTGGTGAAACCCAGGAAATGCACGGATATGTGAACTGTCACAGTGATAGGGGTGATATTAAAAGTTGAAAGAAGTGCAAAAAATTAATAAATCAGTAGAATAGGATTCAATAAATAAAAAAAAAAGTGAAATTTTACAAAGTGTATTTCAGTGGTGCAGTGAAAGTTAATTTAGTGGTAGTTTAGTGTTAAAAAATAAAAATAAAAAAAACAGAACAAAAGAAAGACACTGAACATAGTTTTTTGTAGTGTATAGTGACTAGGGTGATTAACATTTTAAACTTTACAAATTTTTTTTTCTCATAACTGGATATACATATTGGATTAAAAAGCACAAGAAATGCCTGTAAGTACAAAACTTTTATTTCTAGGTTAAGTTATCAAATAGTTTAGAAAAACAATGTCGTGTTTAACTATGCCAATTTTGTAAACATCTCTGCTTGCAGCCATTTTGATGCTAGTATTCTACCTAGCAACAAGCCTGTGTAGCTTATCAGTAAACACTGCACAGTGCTTAGTGTACACAAGTGGTGTAGTATATAAAGGGTTAAAATTTACTGAAAATATATTTTAGGTTTATGCGGCACTTTAAGGGTAAAAGACTGATTATTTTCTCAATATGCATCTCTGTTCTGCTTACCATAAATTTTGGAACTAGGTATCAAATATGGGAAGTTTTGTTTCTTTGTCCCATTTTATTTTTTCAATATTCAGATGCACTATCATCCTTTTTATGTTTACAAGAGTATTTTGTCAAGCTTATCCTGAATTTTTTCTGTACTATCAACACAAACTACAATCTTTCATAGCAACTGGCTGCTTTACATGTAGAACAAAGCTGGTGTAATGTTGAAGGTGGTTTTCATCAAACCTTGCTATAAAGGTCTGCCTAGTTAGGCAGGCATTTTGCCAGTATAGTTTATTGAACATTTGGAAAGTTTTTTTTTCATGTATCAACTCTTTACCATAAAAATCCGTATTTTACCGATCTTTATGAAAAAGGGTTTTGAAAACATTGTCAGAAAAGGAGAAAATGCTGGTATACAGCATTATCTACATTTCTAAGAATGTTTTCCAAATTTTGCAAAGCCATAATTATCACATCATTTGGGACACTGAAAAAGTGTCGTCTGAAATGCTTTAATTTTGGACTAAGTCTAATATTTTGTCATCTGGTAAAGAGTTCAAAATGTTGTCACAGAAGGAGAGTTTTCGTAAAACAAGTGTTTAATATTTCCACAATGTGCTAACTTTTTCATACTGTAACCCTGAAATTTTATAGAGTATCCCTGTGTTACTACCTCAAAGTAATTGTTTACAACTTCCTTACAGGGGGTACCGAGTAGACCCTTTACCAGATGACTAGTTTAAATTGAAAGCATTTGCAAAAGATAAATATGGATGAAATGATGCAATATATTTTAAAAAGGGTAGAAAACATTGTTGGAAAAAGGAGAAAATGCTGGTAAACAGCATTTTCTCCTTTTTCCAACAATGTTTTCAAAAACCTTTTTCAACAGGATCAGTAAAACTCTGGACTGTGAGGTAGAGGCCTCACAGAATAACAAAACTATTACAAAGGGGTCACCATTGAGTTTATCAATATAAGGCCATTAGTTATTTTTTAATACAAAAACACAGGATATGAACAAGGCAGACTGGAGACTAATTAATTGCTTCCAATACAAAGGGTTATGAGAAATTCTCTAGATAAGACCATCAAACTTCTGCTCAATAATCACCCATAACTGTATAGGCTGAACTTAGATCTGCGAAACCTTCGATGATTTACTTCAATGAAAAATACCGGTTATTTGTTGGAATGTGAAACATGTGGAAACTAGAGGCGCTTGAGCGCCTGTATCGCTCCACAGGCCTGATATTTCTATAATGGCGAAAGGAAGTTTTTAACAATTATCATTCAATCCTGCATTTTAGCTCACTGAAGAAACAATTTGGTAGACAACCACCATAGGAACTTACCTGCAAAACAACAATGAAATCCAATGAATAGTTTTAGAGAAGAAATTTTTCAAAGATTTTACTTTATACCATAAAAGGAAAATGAGTCTCCCACAAAAGCCATGTTTTTTGACAGATCTTTTTTTTTTTAAGGAATTCTGTAAACCTGTATCTAAGGAACATTCCTGCAAAATAATAATGCTATCCAAATAGCGGTTTGGGAGGAGAAGATTTTTAAAGGTTTTTTACTTTCGTTGCCATGGCAACCAGAATTCTTCATGGAACACAATTGTTTGAAGGAATTTGAAAGAGGACCACCAAAGGAACATTCCTGTGAAATTTGGTAAAAATCCAGTCAATAGTTTCTGAGGAGAAGTTTTTTAAAGAAAAAGTTTACGGACGCACGCACGGACGAACGGACGAACGGACGGACGGACGCACGACGGACACAACACCATGACAATAGCTCGCTGGCCTTCGGCCAGTGGAGCTAAAAATTGAAGGAAAAGAGGAAATTGTTTATTACAAGCATGTATTCCTTTTCCCACAATAATGTCAAGAGTTGTCAATTGCAGGGGTGTACAAAGTTATATTTGTTTTGTAAAGGGTTGACCTGTTTCCTCATTGAGCAAAAAAAAAAACATAAAAGGAAATTTAATAATTCTGATGAAAAGATCAAGTAAAAGGAGAAATAGAATTCAATGCATTATTTATATAGTTATCTTTCTGTTGTAAAGACAAAGGATCATAACATGCAATTTCTCTTTTTTGCCACAATAGTTTCTAGTCCTCAAATCAGGAGTTTAGAGTGTCTTAATTTTACATCAGGAAAAGAACTGGGAAGCCAATACCGGTCTATATTTTCATTTATTCATATACTGGCTCCCTATTTAGCAAAGGAATCTTTCTAAAATTAAAACAGTAATTGATTTTTTTCCAGTTTGCAAAATGGATATAATATTGCACTTTTACACATTGTCATACATATACAACAGCATACACATCTTTATGACAATTCTTTCATTTGACTCTAAAATGTAACCTTGACCTTGGCCTGACCTGAACAAATATCTCAATTGACACTTCTACTTATGAAGGAGAATAATTGTGCCAAATTATTTTGAAATCCATCCATAAAAGTAGAAGTTCTTGTCCAGAAAAACTTTGACTAACAGACGTACATGTGCACTAATACACTAACACACACACCAACGCATGGACACACATTAGCCGGACTGACATTGTGACAACTGTCTTGCTAACCACAAGCAGGCTCGACAAATCAATCAAGGTGGTTGTGATGTCCCAACCATAAAGACATAATGTCTAACATCATAACTCTTCACAAAACGGTATAAATTTAGACTTAACTTGCATATACAACCAATCAAATGCAGCCTAAAAGTGATAAATTTGTCTGTAAAAGGGTAGAAAACTTTGTGGGAGGAGAAAATGCTGGTCAACAGCATTTTCTCATTTTCCCACAATGTTTCCAAAACTTATTTCCCTGTGGTCGTTAAAACTTGTAACTGTTTGGTTAAGCATGAACCATCTTTAACTCATTACCTTTTACAGATGACTTTTTTTTTGCAACTGAACTCTATTTGAAAACATTGAGGCAAAAGAAATATAGCTTACAACATGTAATCAAATGTTTAGTGATGTAGATTTTTCCATTCTAAAAAGTATAATTTCATAGTCAATTGCTGCAATCGAATGTTTTATGCGGAAACTTACTTAACCCTTTCCCAAACAACAAATTTTAGACTCTTTCGTATTCAAAATATCTGCAGACAACAAATCTAAAACTGGTACAAATAAGCTTAAGTTTTCTAATAGGGTAGAAAACATTGTGGGAAAAGAGAAAATGCTGGTTACCAGCATTTTCTCCTTTTCCCACAATGTTTTCTAAAGCCTTCTTTCTCAGGGTCGTGAAAACCAGGGATTGTTTGGTAAAGGGTTAACCCTTTACCACACAATCCCAAGCTTTCTCATCCTCATAGAAGGCTTTTGAAAATATTGTTGGGAAAGGAAAGATTGCTGGTAACCAGCATTTTCTCCTTTCTACCCTTTCAAAGATAATTCCTTCCATTTCTGTCCTGTAACATTTGCACTCTGCAAACAGTATTTTAATCCTTTACCACACAATTTCATGTTTTAAGGACCCTGAGGACCTTTTGAAAACATTGTGGGAAATTTTCCCACAATGTTTTCTACCTTATCAAAGAAAAATTCGATCATTTGAGCCTCATTTAGATTATTGTAACCCTCTCAGTTTGGACCAAGTCTATGTTTTTCTCATGAGGTCAAGATTTAACTCTTTACAAAACAACAAAATTTTAGACTGGTCCAAACTGAAAGCATTTGCAGACAGCAAATCAAATGTGACTAAAATGATTGGATTTAATTCTGAAAGGTTAGAAAACATTGTAGGAAAAGAAGAAAATGCTGGTTACCAGCATTTTCTTCTTTTCCCACAATGTTTTCACAAGTCTAATTTCCCAGGGTCGTTAAAACTCGGGATTGTGTGGTAAAGAGTTAACAGATGACAAAATTTTAGTTTAGTCAAAATTGAAAGCATTTACAGACTGACAAATTATAGGAAACCCAAATGACAAAAGCTGTCCTTGATAGGCTAGAAAACATTGTGGGAAAAGGAGAAAATACTGGTAACCAGCATTTTCTCCTTTTCCCACAATGTTTTCAAAAGCCTTCTTCCTTAGGATCTTTAAAAGTTGTCACTATCAGGCAAAGGGTTAAACAGAAAAGCAAAGGGCAGGCCAAAAGATGAGCCCTTTCCGAAACCCAAGACGAAAAAGTCAAATCATACGTTTTCAATACAATGGCCCAAGTGAAAACTACTTTGTTAAAAGCCAGTTGTAAACCTGATAAGTTATAAGCATATAATACTAATAAATAACCCGCAATTATGACGCATCGATGCACGCAAAAAAAAATCGTAATATATGAATAATGCTGTCATAGGACCGTGGGAAATTTCATCAAAACATGAAATTGTGAAGAATAAAATCGTCGTGAGAGACAATTTCACCTGAGACAAGGATTAACTCATTACCCCATGAAGCAAATTTGCAGCAAAAAACTTGAAAACATCCATGTACAATATTGACATTAAATTTTATAAATGGTTAAGTACACAAAACATATTTTTGCAAACATTATGGCAAAAGCAGAAATTGCTCTGTATGAGTCCTTTTTCCTGTGGGCCAAATTGTTTTAAAAAGTCATGTGCTGCAAAAAAGGAAAGTTACCTGCCGGATGCTATGTGTTAAAATAATACAAATGGATGTTATAATTTTTCTACTCACTCTTTCAGCTTTCTTTAAGTGCTACTAATGTACTTTGCAAAATTCATAAAAATGTTATTTTCAAATATGAATATTCAGGATCTTATTCTGCTGGATGTGCTAAAATGTGTGGAATTAAAACTGAACCTACAAAATATTTAATTCATTGGCTGGATCTCAAGGGATGTTTGGAATATAGAGGAATAATAAACAGATTTTCGTAAGGAGGAGTGAACAAATGGAATAGAAGATGGAAATTTGAAACCTTGATCACAAAAAAATTTAGAAAAAAGGAAGTAAGTTAAGGAATACTTGAGAAAAGTCAATGAAAGGTAATAAAAAATTTATCTTAGGCAATGCATGATGTGCTGGTGGAATATAATGTGTTACTAGTGTAATTCCACAGAAAATTAGTTGAAACTTGAATATCAACCCTTGAAGTACCTTTTACAACCTTAACTGGCTTTGCTGCCAGTGTAGATCAAGATCAGACTGCACAGTACATGCAGTCTGATCTCTGATCTGCACTGTCAACTTTGCTCTGACATTCTGTACAAAAGCAATGTATAAATTGCAATTATCGGGTCTTATTTCTGGACTGAAAATGTATAATTGTTTAGTAACGAGTTTCTACAAGTTATCCTTTAGACATACTGCTACAAGTACAAGACATACAGAACAATGGAAAGAAAGAAAAAGAGTTTTTAATAATAATATGGAACTCTTAAGCCTTGAAACTGTTCCAGCTGACAAAAAAAAAAAAATCTTTTCATGATCATAAACCTTGAGAATGAAGGCTTTTAAAAACATTGAGGGAAATGGAGAAAATAAGCAGCATTTTCTCCATTTTCCACACTGTTTTCAATCATTCAAAACCTTTCTTTCTTAGTGTCCTGTAACATGGGTTTATTTGGTAAAGGGTTCTACAACGGAACTATTTGGAACCAGTCTGTTGTTTGGGAAGTATCAAATAATTAAACAATAACCATAACAATGGTGTCACCAATTCTGTCAATTAAGGCTGTCAATCAAACAGAATTTTGATACATTAACTGCTTCCTGTGTAGAAAACTTGATTCAATTAAATCTTAAAAAGCTATTAAGCTATTTAACGCTCTACCACAAGATCCCAATTTTTAACCACCATGAGAGTGAAGCCTTTTGAAACATTGTGGGAAAAGGAGAAAATGCTGGTAACCAGCAATTTCCCCTTTTCCCACAATGTTTTCTCTCATTTCAGAAGCAAATTCTATCATTTTATTGGCATTTGTAATCTGCAAGTACTTTGAATTTGGACAAGTCTAAAAATTTGTCCTATGGTAAAGAGTTAATGATATGGCTCTGTAAAACAAGCTAAATTTGATTAAATTCGATTCAAAGTTTCCCATGAAATATTGCAGAATTCTTTTATCTTTTATAAACTTATATCAAGCTTTGTTTTTGATACAGTACATTTTCATAGTGAAGATCTTAATAAAGCCTTATTTCAACCTTACTTTTCTCAAAATTCCACCAAGTCCCCATCTAAAGAACTCTGGTCATTTATGAACCCTCCCCATGATCCCTATGATGTTATGGGCATTTCTATAACATAATAGGCTCTACTTTGATCCTAGTATGACTCTGCCGAGCTCCATTAGCGCAGTCAGTAGCGTGCAGGACAGGGGGTCTTGGGCTCAATCCCTGGCTATGCCAATTTCTTTCCGAGGATTGATGGTAGTCATTGCGACAGGATTCATTCCTCTCCCACTGCTGACCAATGTTTCAACGATGGTTATGTGAGAAAGCAGCCAGTTGCTTGGAAAGAAAATTGTGCGGAGTACTGGTAAAAGAGACTCCAGGAAAGCATGGATAGGTGCACTGGCTGCCGCAACATAACTGAAATAATGTTGAAAAAGGCATTAAACACCATAAAATCAGTCAATCAACCTATTATGACTCCCACCACCATACATCGTATTTTTTTAGAGGGGGATAGTAAGATCGTTTTGCCATCATGGTTTTGTGTATTTGTCGAGTGTTTAACCCTTTACCACACAATGATGACTTTTAACGACCTTGGCAAAGAAGCCTTTTGAAAAAGTTGCAGGAAAGGAGAAAATACTGGTAACCAGCATTTTCTCCTTTTCCAACAATGTTTTCTACCCATTAAAGAAAAATTGCAAATGCTTTCAATTTGGACAAGACTAAAATTTTGTCATCAGTCTGGTAAAGGGTTTATGCTGTTTCAGCATTATTTCAGTTGTATTTTGGCTGCCAATCGACCAGGTTTTCCTGAATTTTCTTGTTAGTACTTGCATAATTTTCTTCCAAGGGGACTAGCTGCCTTCCCATGTTATCATCATTGAAACAATGATCAGTGGTGAGAGAGGAATGAATCCTGCCACAATTACTATCATCAATCCTCTGAAAGAAATTGTCCCTGCTGGGATTCCAACCAGCAAATCCCTGGTTTAAGGCCTCACACCTAACAGACTTAGCTACTTAGGCTTGGCAGTGATCTTGTGTAACTTTGGAGTTAGAAGTGTTTAACTACTAATAAATACTAATTGGAAAAATTGTATGGAAGACTTAGTGGATACTGTTTACTCTAGCATCCATTTCTTAACCATAGTGTTGGTTGACAAGATTTAACCTCAGTCCTGAGTTTCGAGAAACGCTAAGACAAGAGGGCCGTGATGGCCCTAAAGTCGCTCACCTGAGTCTTTTGACCAAACATGACCCATTTTCAATCTCTTTTGAGATATCATGACAAACAATCTACTAAGCTTTCATAATTATTGGACTGAAAATTTGGCCTCTAGCATGTGAACAAGCTTTTTCTAGAATTTCTCAGTGACCTACTTTTTAGCCAACCATAGCCAATTTTCCCATTGTAGATATTATCAAAACAAAGATCCTGACCACCTTTCATAAGTATTGGACAGAAAATGTGGCCTATATAGCATACACAGGATTTTTTTTTAAGATATGAACTACTGACCTAGTTTTTGACCCAACATGACAGATTTTCAAAGTCGTCTGAGATGTCATCAAGACTAACATTCTGACCAAGTTTCATGAGTTTTGGATTGAAAATGTGGCCCCTAAAGCATACACAAGGTTTTTCTAAGATTGACCTAGTGACCTAGCTTTTGACCCAACATGAACCATTTTTTAACTAGTCTGAGATATCATCAAGTCAAACATTCTGACCAACTTTCAAGAAATTTAGACTGAAAATGTGACCTCTAGAGCGTACACAAGGTTTTTTTTATAAGATTTGACCTAGTGACCTAGTTTTTTGCCCAATATGACCCATTTTCAAACTTGTCCGAGATACCATCAAGACAAACATTCTGACCAAGTTTCATGAGTTTTGGACCAAAAATGTGTTCTCTAGAGCATATACAAGGTTTTTTCTAAGATATGACCTACTGACCTACTTGACCAGACATGACCCATTTTCGAACTCGTCTGAAATATCATAAAGACAAACATTCTGACCAACTTTCAAGTGTATTGGACTGAAAATGTGGCCTCTAGAGTGTGCACAAGGTTCTTCTAAGATTTGACCTACTGACCTAGTTTTTGACCCAACATGACCCATTTTTGAACTCGTCCGAGATATCATCAAGACAAACAATCTGACCATATTTCAAGTGTTTTGGGCTGAAAATGTGGCCTCTAGAGCGTACACAAGGTTTTTCTAAGATTTGACCTAGTGACCTAGCTTTTGACCTGACTTGTCCCATTTTCGAACTCGTCCCAGATATCATCAAGACAAACATTCTGACCAAGTTTCATGAGTATCTGACTGAAAATGTGGCCTCTAGATCCTACACAAGGTTTTTCTAAGATTTGACCTAGTGACCTAGTTTTTGGCCTGACATGACCCATTTTCTAACTCGTCCGAGATATTAACAAGACAAACATTCTGACCAAGTTTCATGAGTATCTGACTGAAAATGTGGCCTCTAGAGTGTACACAAGGTTTTTCTAGGATTTGACCTAGTGACCTAGTTTTTGACCCGACCTGACCCATTTTCGAACTCATCCGAGATATCATCAAGACAAACATTCTGACCAAGTTTCATGAGTATCTGACTGAAAATGTGGCCTCTAGAGCGTACACAAGGTAAAAGTTGACTACGGATGACGGACAACGCACGACGGACGCCGGACACAGCACGATCACAAAAGCTCACCTTGAGCTAAAAAAAGGCACTTGAAAACACCATGGGGAAAAGAGAAAATGATGGCAACTAGCATTTTTTTCCTTTTACCATGATGTTTTCTACCTTCTCATGGACAATTTCAATCATTTATAGTACATTAATTTTATTTTGTCCTCTGCATATGCTTTGAATTTAGACGAGTCTAAAATATTGTTGTTTAGTAATGAGTTAAATGAGACATCTGTATATTCTGTGCACCATACATGTGTAAGGCTTCTTTTCCAAACTAACTAGTTTGCTATAGATATTGTTCCAATGTCCTGTCTGACCCTGCTTAAACCATATACAATAGGTCTCCAATGAAACTGGCAAATGTGCCAAAGTATAAAATGTCTCATTATAATAATGCCACCCAATAAACATAATTATAAAACTTCCTTTTTTCCCACACCGTCAAAGCTTTCAGAATATTTCAGACCCATTTAGACCAATTTCCCAGCTATCTGCTTATCAGTCTGATCTCTATCTTTCCCATCAATACAATACTAAAGGTCTACAGTCTCTGTTGGACCCCTGTCACAAATACAGAATGTGACAGACATAATCATCATTCCTTAACCCTTTACCACATAATCCCAACTTTTAACAATCCTGAGGGAGAGGCCTTTTGAAAACATGGGGGGAAAAGGAGAAAATACTAGTACCCAGCCTTTTCTCCCTTTCCCACAATGTTTTCTTCCCTTTGAAAGGCAAATTTCATAATTTGGGCAATATTTGATTTTGTAGTCTGCAAATGCTTTCAATTAGGACCAGTCTAAAATTTTGTCATGTGGTGAAGTATCAACTCTTCACCAAATGGCAAAATTTTAGACTAGTCCAAATTCAAAGCATTTGCAGACAACAAACTGAATGTCACACAAACAAAGAAATTTGTCTTTGAAAGGGTAGAAATAATTGTTGGAAAAGAAGAAAGTGCTCGTGACCAGCATTTTCTTCTCTTCCGATAATGTTTTCTACCTTTTCTAAGAAAATATTGTTCGAAAAGAAGAAAATGCTGGTGACCAGCATTTTCTTCTTTTCCAACAATGTTTTCTATCCTTTCAAAGAAATATTCTATCATTTGTGACATTAAAAATTTTGTCATCTGCCAATCCTTTAAATATGAGTCTGTAAGATTTTGTCATATGGTAAAAAATTATATCATTATCAAACGACAAATTTGCAACAAAAACAGGCGACTTGACTAAAGCAAAATTTGTTATGGACAACTTTGATAGACATCCTTGTACATGTATATAGTAGATTCACTCTGTAACAAATGACAAAATTTTACACTATAGCCTTGTCAAAATTCAAAGCAGTATTATTCGAACCATTTGAATTGGTTGTTAAATGGTGGAAAAAACTGTGGGAAAAGGACCAGCATTTTTCCCACAATGTTTTTTTAATACACATTCATCTTCAGGGTAGTCAAGACACAGATTTGTAACTAAGCCGCTAAAGAGCTTTTAAAAAACATTATAGCAAGCAAGTTCATTTCACTCTTGCACATAATCTTTTGTTCAATTATCTTCAATGTAAAAAAAAAAACAAGTCTAAAAACATACTAACTTTGGAAAAACAAAAAGGATGCAATGGATATCTTTCTTCAACCCTTGGAACCAACAAGAGCACTGTGTGTGGGTGGGTACAAACACTTAGGTACTGTGACTTTTTTCAGTGAAAATTCTAGGTTAAAAAGGGGCATAACTCTGTCAAAACTAGATTTTCATTAATCCCTAGGCAGCTGAGTGACTTAATGACTTTGTGAACAGTGTAGATCAAGATCAGACTGCACAGAATATGCACTCTGATCTTGGATCTACACTGTCAGATATGGAGAAGTTTTCCTCCGAAAAATATATCTGAAATAGCAACATTCGGGTTTTTTACTATTGCCTTGAACGTTTCATTTAACCCTTTACCACACAATGACGACTTTTGACACCCCTGATAGAGAAGGCTTTTGAAAACATTGTGGGAAAAGGAGAAAATGCTGGTAACCAGCATTTTCTCCTTTTCCCACAATGTTTTCTACCCTATCAAAGAAAAATCATTTCATATGATCCACATTGAAACTGTCCTCTGCAAATGCTTTCAATTCGGACAGGTCTAAAATTGGTCGTATGGTAAAGGGTTAACTCATTTAGCAGGTTAAGAGTTAACCTTTTAGCAAAAACTCATTATATCTTTATAATCCTGAGAAAGAATGTTTGGAAAATGAAAAAATGCTGATAGCCACCATTTCCTCCATTTCCCACAATGTTTTGTACCCTTTTGAAGATGAATCTCATCACATGAGCCACAATTGGGCAAGTCTCAAACTTTATTATTTTGTGAATAGTTATTTAGAAAGAGTACAAAAAAAAAACCCACTAAATTTTAACAGAGCAAAGCGAAGGATTTTCTATGATCTAACAGGCCTAACATTATGCCATTTTCAAAAGCACCTGCACTTTATCATCTCTCATCATAATACTGTGGGAAAATTAACAGTTCGCTACAGGTAAACTCTAACTAGGTAACATGGATTATGCACTGTAACAACCCTTTTTTTCTTAACCCATATAGCCCCAACTTAAAAAATGCCTCTGCAGCCACTGTAAGTCAAGATCAGACTCCATAAAATGTGCAGTCTGATCTTTGATCTACACTGTCAGCTTTGGTGCAACTTTCTGGACCAGACAAAACTCAAAATTGCAATTATTTGGGTCTTATTTTAAGACTGAAAATGACTTAAGTTATTAAGCATGCAATAATTAACATCTTTCTACCTGCAAATGACAAGGTTCATCTTGCAGATGATTATTCCTTAAAACATTATAACAGAAGGAGAAACTGACAGCAAAATAACAATTGCACATTAACCAAGAATAATTTCATGTGTTCATATCTAAAGCTCAATCCATGTTGATCATCCATATTAAGTCATGTTTGGCCTGTCAGCAGTTTTCATCAGAAAAAGGGATCTGGTTGTTGATAATTGATTGTATTGGTATTTCATGCTATTTTAACAGCTTAGGTCATTATCACAGCAGTCAGTGCACCTACGCATGTGTTTCCTGGCTTTCTTACACTAGTACTGACACAACTTTCTTTCCAAGTCAATGACTACTTTTCTCAAACGCATCAGAGGTGAGAGGCGAAAAATTGCCAGAAAGTAAGTTTTCCTCAACGGGGTATCGAACCACCAGGTCACGAGCCGGATACGCTAACCACTGAGGTACCCAGCCAGGCTGGCTCTTGATAAAATCATGGCTCAGTGCATCATGCAGTGGAACTCCAGTTTAATGCTAGTGAAACCCACGAAAGAAATTAACCCTTAAGCCGTGTTTACTGGCGAGCGGTAGCCGTAGCGGCATCGGTAGCGGCAGCGGCATCGGTAGCGGTTTTCTTTCCGCTCCGTGTGTGTTTATTGACATTCAGTAGCGGTAGCGGTTTTATTTTCCATCATGGTCCTCGTACGGCCAACTCTCGCAGATCGTGATCAAATTATCATTATTATTGGATTAGGTATGCTACTGCTGAAACCAAAAAGGAGAAGACATAGCCGATGGAACGTCCATCCGATGTTACAGTCTCACCATTGACACGGCATTTTGTATACCCTAGTTGAAGAACTTTGGTAGTTCGAAGACAAATTCTTTGAGTGTCATAGGATGTCAAGGGAGCAATTTGCCTAAGTGCTCCATCTAGTTGGACAAGGAATATAAAAAATTGGGCTATATAATCTTATATACTTGTCAAAGGCGAATTACCATGTGCAAAAAATAGGCTGCACTCGGCCTAGCGTAATATTTAAACAAGAGCTTCGCAAAGTGGCGCATATAAATCTAGAACGTCTGCAGATATCCAAGTTTTAAGAGTCACATGCACAACTGCACATCATAGAGATTAATTGTGGAAAGTCTGAACTTATTCCAATGAAAACTGTAGGAGTTGTGCACACAAGAAATTGCTAACGGACGGACGGACAGACAGACGGGCGGACGACAGGCCTTAACATAATACGACCCTTATGGGGTAAAAAAAGAGAACTTTCGCTATTCAGAGAAACTCAGTAGGCTCAAATTGAAAATACTCATCTGATCAGCTAAACATGATCATCAACCGACTTTCTGGATCTTTTCATCATTGATGAGGAATTTGAGTGCAGCGGCTAGCGGCGAGCGGATTTAAATGCCCCTTGGACCATTCTAGCGGCGAACGGCAAGCGGCGAAAAAAAACGCTGCTCCGCCGATCTGCCGCCGCCGCGTGCCAGTGAACATTTCTTAGGAAAACTGTACATAACAAAAAAAAATCCGCCGCCACTGCCGCTCGCCAGTAAACACGGCTTTATCCTGCTAGATATAAGAAATGAAACTTTCAAGCCGATAGTAAAAATCCAAAAATTGCTGTTTAAAAGGTATTTTTGGAGAAAATATATCTCCTTAAAGGTCAGGGTAGATCCAAGGTCAGACTGCAGGTTCTGTGCAGTCTGATCTTGATCCACGCTGTCTGAAAAAGGTCACTGATTTGCACTTAGCAGCGTAAGAATTAAGGAGTAAGCTGAAGCTGTGATATGACTGGCTTTGTCTCAGTTGAAGTAGTACATCATTTTTACATTAACAAAATGAGCAATTTTCCCCTAATACTGTTTTCAATACAGTATCTATATTCAAATTCAACTCTGCCATATATTCAGTTCTTTAACAATAGTTTTAAATACTCAAAATACAGGCAAAAAAAGCTACCGTATTTATTTTGGGGGGAAAAAAGATGGGGATAAAGTTGCCATTAAAGATGACTAAATTCTCTTTTATCATGTAATAAGTATGCTACGGTAAATGGTTTTGTCATAATGTCATGTTACTTTCTTTTCATGGGAACATCATTTCAAATATAGATCTAGCATGCGATTGTTACACCACTTACTTCAAAAAGTAAAAAAAGAACACTCTAAAAACTTGTCTCACAATTCTAGATTCCCCATGGTGAAACCTTGTTTATCCATACAATAAATAAAAGGTATATCTCTTAACCCTTTACCACAGGGCAAAAATTTAGACCTATCCAAATTGAAAGCATTTGCAGACAACTTCATGGTGGCTGAAAATGATGCAATCTTTCTTTGATAGGGTAGAGAAAACTGTGGGAAAAGGAGCAAATGCTGGTTACCAGCATTTGCTTCTTTTCCCACAATGTTTTCAAAAGGCTTCTTCCTCAGGGCTCTTAAAAGTCATCATCGTGTGGTAAAGGGTTAATCAGAAGCAGCGAACTTCCTCACTGCAACAGATAAGTATCCAATTATTAAGAAGTTTGATCAGACTTTTTCTATAATTAGTAACAATAACCTTGACCTTTACTTAACTGTGAAACAAAGGTCTGTGCATAATCTCCATATGAAGATATTTCGCCATGTGAATTTTCAAAAGTACAGCTCATACATTGTTGAAAAAACTGCAGATTTCATTTGTTCTATTTTTATCAGCTGTGACCTTAACCTTCATTTTATTTGTACCATAATGATTTGTGTATGGTCTGCACATTAAGATAAAAAAAAATAAATAAATGCAGATTCCATTTTCTTCAATCTAAATTATCAATGACCTTGACCTTTACTTAGGTCATCAATCTGCAAGTGAACAGTCCAATAGGTGACCTTCATCTTTTTTCTTAAATCATCCAATGAAACTTACTTAGGAGAATAGATGGACAGACAGAAGGATGGGTAGATGGGTGGACGGATGGGTGTATGGACCTATAGGAAAGACAGAACCAATAAATGGACAGAAAGCAACCTTATAGTCCCTTCCATTGATAACAATAGGGGACCGAAATGTGTTTAGTTGCTTCAACTGCTCATTTTTACTCTTTCAATACTATATAAATAAGTTAGTTTATTCAAAGGCCACTAATACAGTAGAATCTCGGTCATTCGAACGCCAATTTTTCGAAACTACTGGATTTTTTTAAGCTTACCGTCAGTCCCGATATATTTCGCTATTATTTTATGTAAAAATATTACCGATTTTTCGAATTTCAATCATTCGAAAAATTCAATTTTTCGAATAAATCTGTCAGTCCCGATCAAAGAAATTCCTTTAAAATCCATCTCAAAGTTCTAAGTTAAAAAATGTCCAGCTCAGTCAAGCATAAATGTCAGTTTCCTTTGAGCAACAATAAACATCAATTGTTACACACCTGATTGATTTCACAGGTACATCGTATTTTTGCATATACAGGTAAATAACACCTTGTCAAATCATTAACTCACTTGAGTGATAATCCCTAATTGATTAAACGCTGATTGGGCATCATTAAAAAAATAAACATTGATCACGTGATTTTTTCAGCGTATGGACGATCTGTGAAAGTGAAAGTATCATGAACGTGAAATACATTAGAACTGTAAGATTTTGGGGAACTGAAAGTAGACTATTTTCGGAGAATTCAAGGACAGTTGAAAGTAAAAGTAGAAAATAATCAAAGCGTTGAGAACCCTGAAGTGGTATTTGTCAAGGAAGCCATTGTGTGGAATTAATAATTTGAAAGAAAAAGAAATATTATTCAAATATTGGCTTGAAAGTCAACCTACTAAGCAAATGATTACCTTTTTTTGGTTGAAGGGAGAGTACTCATGACAAAGTTAGGATTATTTTGTATTGGTGGTCTCCCTTTGATCATTAGGAGGAGTCAGGAGTAACGTCCCTTGACAGTATGATGCATGATGGATAGTGAGAGAAACCCTGTGAATATATTGAATAAAATTAAGTTTGTACCTGAAAACTATGATTTTGAAATATCTTTGGCCGATAATATTTAATTTCAAACATTACAAACAATTATTTCGATCTATAAATATTCATGCCCAATCAAATGGAGTAGCGCGCAATCATTGGATGAACAAGACATGGGACGAATTGGTTTTGGAACGAAAAAGCCCAGGACCAAGTGATCGGTAGACAAATTTTGTATCATTGCGCCAATAGAAAGCTATGAGCGAGTGAAGCTATTTTCAATAAAAAATTAGTATTTCCACGATCGATGGCCTCACCTAGTGTATTTTAACATGCCATTTCCAATTACATATCTAAGTGCTACCGAAAAACTCGTTTGCCTGAAAAAAATTGAGTTTAATTGGGTTTATTTCCTTTGGCTTTGCACAAAATACGATACGTGGTCTTCAAAATTCAATATTGAACTCATAGTGGTATTGTCTTCGACAAATACCACAAAAATAACAGACCATTTGGGAATCCTCGGGTGATCCGTTGATCAAGTCAGAAGTAGTTACGGAATTGGCCGAGTTGTGACGAGTGCATAACAGACGTGACTAATAAAATGTGGATTACCTGCAAAGATCTTCAACAGCGTGCTTATTGCATTCTGATGCAGATCGTTGCGGGCCACTCACATGAGCCATTCCTATCCTGCTTTTTTATTAATAAATTAGTCCTTCAGTATGATACTAACTGATATTACATTTCACGCTCTTGTAGGATGTAAATAAAATTAAAAGGTAAGTTCATGTTGTTTTGTTTTCAAGCGTTGTCAAGCATAAAGAGCGATGAGAAACTTTGCTCATCATTTTTAATGCTAATACAGGAGTCTGTGTACATAGCCTACGAGCAAACTGTGTGTCAAATAATCATTACCGAATAGGAACTTGTGAACATTTCCAAAAACTGCTGTTTTCAAAAATTCGAAATTTCGATAATTCGAAGAAAATCTGACAGTCCCTACCACTTTGAATTACCGAGATTTGACTGTACTCTTTTACTGCAAGATAAAGAATCACTCTGGTCATAACCTAGAATAAAGTAGTGGGCAGTGTAGATCAGACTGCTCATTCTGTGCAGTCTATCTACACTGTCCATAAAAGCTTCTGGTGTCATCAATGGCGGTGCACGACATTTCGTCGAAAGGGCGTTCTGTCGAAACCCATGTGTGTTTTAAAATACCCATTGCTCAATTCCTAGATTTATTTCATTAAAAGCTCTGTCTTGGAGGAAGATTTGAGCCACAATTCGTCTGGGTCTGGGTAAGGGTCAGGGTTAGGGATCGTTTTTTGACAAACGTACTTTTCAACGAAGTGTCGCGGACCCCATCAATGGTATGGGAAGAGTTAACCCTTTGTTTAACAATCCCGAGTTCCATTATACCCAATACAACTGGGGTGAGGTGGTGGGGTAGCGGTATCATGACATGTTTTGAAAGTCAGCTGCAGCAAGCTTCTTTCCCAATGTAATTAGTTTAAATCATTGCAGAAAACAAAATTTTAGATTTGGCTTTACAAACAGAATATGCAAACAATAAATCAGTTGTGCCAGATCTCTGAAGAAGTAGAGAACATTGTGGGACAGAGAGAAAATGGTGGCTACCAGAACATTTTCTCCCCAGAATGTTTTCTAAGGCCTCCTTCCTTAGTGTTGTTAGATTATGGGAGCATTTGGTGAAGGGTAAACCATTATGATTGTATGGTGTTTAATGCCGTTTTCAACATTATTTCAGTTACATCGCCCCGGCCAGTGCACCTATCCATGCTTTCCTGGAGTTTCTTTTACCAGTACTACACACAATAATCTTTCCAAGCCACTAACTGCTGTGTCACGGAGCCATCATGGAAACAATGGTCAGCCATGAGAGAGGAATAAATCGTCGCAATGATTATCACCCTTGGAAAGAAACTGGCCGAGCCAGGGATCAAACCAGCAACCCCCTGTTCTCAAGTCCTGTACTCTACTGACTGAGCTATCTGGACTCAGAAAAGGGTTAGGCAACCATCTTAGGCATTGGCATCAAATCTGGGACAAATGATATCATTGCTTCACCCTGTCCCAAAGACAAAATTTTGGACTTGTCCAAATTCAACGCATTACATGGCCACAAATCAAATATTGTTAGAATGATGTAATTTGTCTTAGAAAGGGCAGAAAACATTGTAGGATAAGGAGAAACTGTCATCAGCATTTTCTCGTTTTCCCACAGTGGCCTGAAAACCCTGTCTTCAGTCGTTTAACCTTTTACCAAACAATCCCGGGTTTTAACGACCCTTGGAAAGAAGCCTTTTAGAAACATTGTGGAAAAAGGAGGAAATGCTGGTAACCAGCATTTTCTCCTTTTCCCACAATGTTTTCTACTCTATGAAGGACAAATTCCAGCGTTTGAGCCATCTTGAATTTGTCATCTGCAAATGGTTTCAATTTGGACCAGTCTAGAATTTTGTCGTTTTATAGAAAGTTAACAATGTGATTCTATTGTAAAGGATTGAACTTATTCAAAAAACTTGACAACTGAAGCCCCAAATTGTAGACTGGCTGTTTCATTTCCCACCAAGTCGACTATTGATTTATTGCCATAATAGGTGTGATGAAAATATATTTGAAACCACATAAAAACATAACTCTCATAAACTGTTGTTTTTTTTTCCTTTTGCAACCTCATAAAATAAAGCCAAATTAAGCTGCCATGAAAAAGAAAAGCAAAATGAGTATTCATAGTCCCTAAAACAGAGATCCAAAAATCTGGCAATCTGACAATTTTTGACAACATATTGCAAGGTGTAAGGCAAAGATCAGACTGCACATCCCTTGCAGACTGATCTTAATCTACACTGTCTGAAAAAGTGCTTATAATTATGTTTGGCATCCTAAGGGATATTACATATCAAATCTTCCCGCCTCATTTCCCATAGTAAAGCTGAGAAACTTATAACATCCTTGGCCCTATCTAATACTTTATGGGATCCTGGGCGGTTTAGCGGTAAGGTGTAAGACATGCGACCTGAAGGCTGCAGGTTTGATCCTCACTTGATGCACTGAAAATTTTCATGGGAGTGTCCTAGGGCAAGTCACTTCAGAGCCTTAGCTTAGTACTTGTGAAATCTAGAACATACATGAGGACACAGTGTCAAAATTGGCTTTGAACACCACTGATATCCAGATCGGACAGGAAAGAATCAGCCTGTTTACCTTGTATCTATGCTGTCACTATCCAGATGAGTCACACTCTGTGAAAAGGGGGATTAATGCATCTTCAAAAAGTATTGACCCATGTCATCCTACACAGTCAGCGCTGGCTGACACAGGTCAATATTTTTTGTTAACTAAATTTTATACATGTCCAAGAACTGTTCTACCTCCATAATTATCAAGTCAATTGTCAGACTAAATGGATATTATGGATACCTAATTATGTGATGTCTTGCTTGGTGTAATGCATTACAGAGATGCAATAAGCCTCCTTTTCCCAGAGCATGGCTCAATTGTAGTAATAACAACATCCAGTTGTTAGTAAAAGCTCAGACTTATGCAGAGACTGACTGGAATTCTACTTCATTCCTGTATTGGATGACATAGTTTTAGTCTTGTCCAAAATGAAAGCATTTGCAGATGATAAATTAAATGTTGCTCAAATGACTAGACGGTCTTTAAAATGGTAGAATACACTGAGCTGGTTACCACCACTTTCTGCTTTCCCCACATTGTTTTCATAGGTCCTCTTCCCCAGCGTCATGAAAACATGGGGTCGTTTGGAAAAAGATTAAAATTTTCAAAAAGTAATAATACATAAGCCTCTACAGTTCAAATATTTGCTTATTGGAAAACTACCAATTATTACAATATATGCCAAGAACAACATATGCCTACTACAGCATATTCTGCCTTCTCTTTTATGTCAAATCCCGATGTTGAACTCTTACATAATTTTCTTCAATACCAATGAAACAAACATGTATTTTTCCATGAAATTCTGAACTTCCAGTTTGAAGAGCTGCATTCCTACCTTGATCCCAGATGCCACCAACTTGCTCACCTCATTCCCAGGTAAGCTGGAAGCTTGCAGTAACATGTAGCTATTTCCAGGTAGAATTTTACCAATCTTAATTTATCTATATTTTTCCAGGTAGACAGGACTGGATTTTACAGAAGGCAAAGCGCTGGAATCTATCTGGAACCTGGATACAAACTTCAAGAGTTTTCTCTGGTCCATTTTGTGTAAAGTGATAATTGCTCCGTTAAAGAAATACTTCTTTAAAAAAACAAAATGTAGTAAATGTTGTGAAATGTGACAAAAAGCATACTTATATTAGGATATGTTCCATCTTGATTTATAAAAAGGATTTTATCAGTGTTTTATGAGACAACAATTTGGCAAAAGCATTGTGGATATTCAGAAACTAGGGTAAGTGCTTTTTTTTTTCACTTTCATACTTATTATACTCAGTAGAAGACAAAATTTTGGATTTGTCCCAAGAAATGGAGTATGTTTGAGAAAGGGAAGAAAACATTGCGTTAAAAGGAGAAATTGCTGTATACCAAGTAAGCAAGTATGACCAGGGGTTGACCCTATCAGCATCCTTCAATCCAAAGCACACAAAAATGTTTTGAAGGAACACTTTAGATTCTGCAATTTATAGAGAATGAATATTCATAAGTTTTACTGAAAATAATGGCTTCAGGGCACTAAAACTTAGTCTCTTGCAATGATGATGGTTAACTCTATACCAAACAACATAGTTTTTGACTTGGCCAATTTTTTTAAAAGCTATTGCAGACAACAAACCCAGGGTTCAAATGACAAAACTGGTCTCTTAGTCCTTTCTCAAACAATCTGAAGTTTTAACGACCCTTGGAAAGAAGCCTTTTGGAAACATTGTGTGAAAAGGAGAAAATGCTGGTATTCAGCATTTTCTCCTTTTCCCACAATATTTTCTACTCTATCAAAGATAAATTCAGCCATTTGATCCACTTTTAATATGTCATCTGTAAATGCTTTTAATTCAGACAAGTCTAAAATTTTGTCATTTGGTAAAGAGTTAAAGGGTTAAAAACATTTTGGGAAAAGGGGAATCTCTTCTCAAAATGTTTCCAAAAGCATATTTCTCAGGTCTATTAAAATACCAGATTTTGTGGTGAAGGATCAACAAATCTGCTCTGGCAGAAAATTTTGTAATGTGTTCAGACAGCATACAGATACGTAGTAACACAACAGAAATTCCTTTTCATCAAAATATTCTCTTATTTTCACAATGTTTCCCCTAAATTTCATGTACAAATTTTTTTTTTTCATGGGGTTGTCCAAAGTTTTAAGGATACATTCCAAGTTAGCTGCTGCCAATTTATTTCAGGGGGTATTATCAAATTACAGGGATTTTACTCTAAACTGGCAGGTAAATTTCTTGTTAGGTTATTTTGACATCAGTACTCTGGCAGACCGACATAACATGGTGGATGGCACTTTAACTCTACCACACAAGTGCCAGTCATAATGACCCTGAGGAAGAAAGCTTTTGAAAACACCGTAGGAAAAGGTAGAAAATGCTGGTGACCAGTATTTTCTTCTTGTCCTACAATGTTTCCTATCCATTTTAACTCTTTTCTATACAGTTCAATTGTAGACATGTCCAAATTGCAAGCACTTGCAGACTACAAATTGGATTTTGCTAAATGATGGTAATTGGCAAAACAGGGAAAACAAAACTTGTGTTAAAAGGAGAAAATGTTGGTTACCACCATTTTCTCCTTTTTCCACAATGTTTACAAAATGCCTCTTTCACAAGGTTGTTAAAGCATGGGTTTGTGTAGTATAGAGTTAAGACAAATCTTATTGTTTGAGGCATATTCAATTTTTTTCTGCAGCTGCTTTCAATTTCAACTTTTAAAATTGTGTTGAGTAGTAAAGAGTTAAATTCTTGATGGAGAAAGCTTTTGAAAACATTGTGGGAAATGGAGGAATTACTGGTAACCTGCAGTTCCTTCTTTTCCAACTACATTTTCCCTATTTTCATGAGAAATCCTAACATCTGAGCCATTATTACTGTTTTCTGCCACTGATTTGAATTTTTAGACAAGTCTAAATATTGTGAGAGATTTTGGTTGATCTACATTTGTGAGAATTTTTGGTTGATCCACATTTTGAAGTCTAGGATATAACCCTTTACCGCACAATGTTGACTTTAAACAACCCTGGGAAAGAAGCCTTTTGAAAACAATGTGTGAAAAGGAGAAAATGCTGGTAACCAGCATTTTCTCCTTTTCCCATGATGTTTTCGACCTTTTGAAAGAGAGAATGCACCATTTGAGCCACACTGAAATTGTCGTCTGCAAATGCTTTCAATTTGGACAAGGCTAAAAATTTTGTCGTTTAGTAAAGGGTTAAGAACAATATTCATGATTGCCTGGTGTTTAATGCCGACCATTTTATAACACCACCAAGTGCACCTATCTAAGCACCCTTTGTCTGTACTCTATATGGATTATACAAAAAATTCTGTCCAAACCAAAAACTGCTTTCTCATATTACCGTTTACGATGACAATCTCAACTTTTAAGGACCCTGAGAAAGGTGTTTGAAAACATTGTAGGAAAAGTCAGAAAATGCTGGTAACCAGCATTTTCTCCTTGCCCACAATGTTTTCAACTCTTTCAGACAACTGCCATCATTTGAAAAACATTTTGTCATCTGTAATCTGCTTCCAATTTGGACCAGTCTGAAATTTTGTCGTCTGGTGAAGAGTTTACAAAGTCGCATGGTAAAATGTTTAGTACTAGGAGGGAAAGTAGACACCAGTCCTGTCACAAAGACCTCCATTGGAAAGCATTTTCACAGTAAAAGAAAGATTCTAACTTGCAACCCCAGAATTCCAAGCTCAGTGTTTAACTGATTGAGCAGTTGTTATTTGGAAAGTACAAACAACAGCAGGTCTATTGGCAACTAATTTCACAAACATAGAGTTTTACCTCAGTGTTTCCATGGTAACACAATTGTTTACCTAATTGAAATTAAAAATGATGTAGTTGATTTTTGCCAATTACAATACAAATGCAACTTTTTACATTCCTAAGCAACTCTTTCCAAACAGTCCTGAATTTCATGGAACTTGTGGTTGAAAGGCTTTTTAAAACATTACGGGAAAAAGAGCAAATGCTGGTAACCACTTTTTTCTTTTCTCACAATGTTTTCTACCCTTTGAAGATAAATTCCAATTGTTGAGTCACTTTGATTTTTCTTCTGCAAAAGCTTTTAAAAACAGGTTTGAAAAGGCTGCGGGAAAAGGAGCAATGGCTAGCTTTCCATATCAGTCATCAGATAATTTTTTCATTGCTATCAGTATTTCTTCTTTTGTATCCGTATTACATACTACTTAATCCTTTACCACACAATGCCGACTTTTCACAACCTTGGGAAAGAAGCCTTTTGAAAACATTGTGGGAAAAGGAGAAAATGCTGGTAACCAGCATTTTCTCCTTTTCCCACAATGTTTTCTACCCTATCAAAGAAAAATTGCACCATTTGAGCCACATTGATATTGTCATCTGCAAATGCTTTCAATTTGGACAAGGCAGAAAATTTGTGGTCTGGTAAACGGTTAACCCTTTTATCATACAATCCTTTGTTTGAAGGACCCTGAGCAAGAGAGCTTTTTGAAAACATTGTCAGAAAAGGAGAAAATGCTGGTAAACTACAATTTTTTCTATCCCATCAAAGACAAATCAGACTGTTTTAACAATATTTAATTTGTTGTCTGCAAATGCTTTCAATTTGGACCAGTCTAAAATTTTGTTGTTTGGCATAGAGTTAGAGGTATGCCTGAAAATTGTCTTAACGAGCCACATGTAATTTGTCAACAACAAATGCTTTGAATTTGGACAGGTCTAAAGTTTTGTCTTCTGGTAAGGAGTTAACTGGCAAAGTAAGCTTTTCCTTTAACTCTTTACCAAAATGACAAAATTATAGACCAGTCCAAATTGAAAACATTTGCAAACGACAAAATAAATGTGACTGAAAAATTGAAAATTGGTTTGGCAAGGGTAGAAAACATTGTGGTAAAAGGAGAAAATGCTGGTAACCAGCATTTTCTCCTTTTCCCACAATGTTTTCAAAAGGCTTCTTTCTCAGGGTCGTTAAAAGTCAGGATTGTGTGGTAAAGAGTTAACCCTTTACCACACAATCCCAAGTTTTTTAACGACTCTGAAGAAGACAGGTTCTGTAACATTGTGTTGGTAACCAGCATTTTTTTTTCCCTTTTCTCACAATGTTTTCTCCATTTCAAAGACAGAAATTATCAATATGAGCTACACATAGATTGTTGCCTGCAAATCCTTTGAAATTTAGTCCAAGATTTTGTTGTTTGGTACAGAGATAAACCTTTACCCTACACTACCAGTTTTAATGACCCCAAGGATGAAAGCTTTTTAAAACAATATGGTAAAAGGAGAAAATGCTGGTAACCAGCATTTTCTTCTTTTCCCACAATGTTTTCTACCCTTGCAATCACAAATTCCATCATTTGAGAAACATTTAATTTCTCGTCTGCATATGCTTTCGAATTGGACAAGATTAAAGTTTGTCGTTTGGTAAAGACTTACGAAGAAAACTTTGATGCTTAACTCTATACCACACAATCCCTACTTTTAACGACCCTGAAAAAGAAAGCTTTTAATAACATTGTAGGAAAAGGAGAAAATGCTGGTAACCAGCATTTTCTCCTTTTCCCACAAAATTTTCTACCCTTCCCAAATTAAATTTCAATTTTTGAATCACATTTATTTTGTCATCTGCAAATGCTTTCAATTTGGACTAGTCCAAAATGTTGTTTGGTAAAGAGTTAAGATGCTCTTGGAGGGTTCAGTTCCAACTGCTTGCATGTGGTAAGGTCAAGGTTAAACAGTCACAGGTTATGTATGATTTCCTGCAATGCCTATTATCATTGACATGGTACAAGATTTTTACCCTTCACAAAGTGATCCTGTTTTTTATAGGACCTTTAGGTAGAAGGTTTTTGAAAACATTGTAGGAAAAGGAGAAAATGCTGGTAACCAGCATTTTCTCCTTTTTTCCACAATGTTTTCTATCCTTCCATTAAACAAATCCCATCATTTCAGCCATAAATAATTTGTCATTTGCTTTCAATTATGGATGTTCTTAAACCTTGTACACTTGTAAAGAGTTATCAGGATCAAAGAACTTGAGGTTCTGACAGGGTACCTATCTAAACAGGATCAAAGTACCCCGGGTTCTAAGTATGGCACCACTATAATTGATGCATGTATATCATATTCTTGTGATCAGGCATCCATGTCAGGGCTTGATGTCTGTTGTGTTTCTGGACCAAACTCCTATCTTTACCTTTTAATACTTTACCACACAACTCAAGAGTCTGAATACCCTTAGGAAAAAGCCTTTTGAAAACCTTGAGGGAAAAAGAGAAAATGCTTGTAACCAGCATTTTCTCTCTTTCCCACAAGGTTTTCTACCCTTTTAAAAACAAATTCCATCATTTAAGCCACATCAAATTGCCCTCTGAAAATGCTTTCAATTTGGACAAGTGAACAATTTTGCTGTTTGGTAGAGTTAATACCAAACAACAACATTCTGGATTTCTCTGAAATGTAAGCATTGCAGACGACAAATGAAATCTGTCTCAACTGGTAGAAATTATCTTTAAAAGGGTAGAAAACATAGTGGGGAAAGGAGAAAATGCTAGTTACCAGTATTTTCCCCTTTTCCCACAATGTTTTCAGTAGCCTTCTCTTTCAAGGTTATTAATATTCTGGACTCTGTGATAAAGGGCTAATGATAAGTTTCCAGATATCTTGGAGTATGATAATCTCGTTCTTACAACATTAATTAAATCTTTGACACCTATGTTGTTGATATTCATTAGACATGTCTCAGTGAGACAATTTGAATAAGCACCAACAACATAGGGACAACATAGAGATAAAAACTCACAAAAATGAGATTACAAGCTTTAACCCTTGAAGCAATAAATAAACCCCAACAACATTATCAGTCTAGAATAAAGACCATAAAATTCATAAATGTAATGTGTGCTTGAGATGCCAAGTTTAAGTATTTCAAACATCAAAACTTTTACATGCTTCAATATGACACAATAGCCTGTCCTGTCCTTATCTCACTGCTTTCCAGTTTAAGTTTACCCAAAACTTTCGCCCAAAGACCTTAAGAATAAAAGAAGACAGCTTTTAAAAGCATTGTGGGAAAGCAGCTAGTGCTTATTACAAGTGTTTGCTCCATTTCCAGCAATACTTTCCATACCTTGGAAGGATTTCATCAATTTCATTCAAATTTACCTGGGTTTATATACCAACCATTCTTAAGAATATTCTTAGTCTCATTCTCAAGAATTTTCTAAATTTTAAAGTAACACAACTTTTGATGTGCTTAACTCTTTACCAGATGAGGTAATTTTGGTCTGCTGAAATTGAAAGAATTTGCAGACGACAAATTTAGAGTGGCCAAAAAGGTGGTATTTTTATCTGTTAGGGAAGAAAACACTGTGGAAAATGGAGAAAATGCTCGTTATGAGCATTTTCTCATTTTTCCACAGTGTTTTCAAACGCCTTCATCCTCAGAGCCGTAAAAACCAGGGCTTATCTGGGAAAGGGTTAACCAAATGCTTTAGCCAATCAGAAGTCATCTTACTTTCTAAATCTAGCATTAGACTTACATGTAGAATGAAATTAGGAATTGTTGGAAAATATGGATCCTGTTTTGAGATTTTGTCTGAAATATCCTGCCTGGTTATGGGTTAACTGTTTGAGTGCCAAATATACTAAATAGAAGTTTTCAGTCTGGAAAAACATGCTAAATAATTACAAGTCTGCTCTTAGTGAACGTCTCAGAGAATGACAGTGGAGGTTCAAGATCAGACTGCAGTTTTGTGCAGTCTATTCTTAATCTTAACCCTTTACAAAACAATCCCTGTTTTTTACGACCCCAAGGAAGAAGCCTTCTGAAAACACCGTGAAAAAGGAGAAAATGCTGGTAACCAGCATTTTCTCCATTTCCCACAATGTTTTCTACTCTTCCAAAGTCAAGTTTCCATTTTTGAGTCATATTTATTTTGTCGTCTGCAAATGCTTTCAATTTGGACCAGACTAAGATTTTGTTGTTTGGTAAAGAGTTAAATGACCACAAAAGCAAACATAGCTGTGATAGGCACAGTAAGGGTTTAAAAGCATTACCTATAGCAGATTTAAAACCTGCTACTCCTTACCTGAGCTGTATATTTTTTTGCCTTTTGACATAAAACAGGAATGATCTCTTATCATATTTAAACTAAAAACTAGTAGACATGAGGATTGTTCGGTCATTCTAAAAAAGAAGAGTCCTTTCAAATAAACTACCTAACTAAACAGTAGCTGTTACCCTATGTCAAGCTCTTTGCCCAATGTCAAGCTCTTTGCCCAAAGTCAAGCTAATTTAGCCAATCTTAAGCTCGGTGTCCGAATTTCAAGCTTATTTCCTGATATCAAGCTCTTTTCCCAATGTCAAGCTCTTTGCTCAATGTCAAGCTAATTTTCATCAAGCTTTTTGCCTAATGTCATGCCCTTTGGCCCATGTCAAGCTCTTGCCAAATGTCAAG
This sequence comes from Hippopus hippopus, assembly GCA_946811185.2. NCBI lineage: Eukaryota > Metazoa > Mollusca > Bivalvia > Cardiida > Cardiidae > Hippopus > Hippopus hippopus. The sequence goes on along the minus strand of OX328097.1, from coordinate 10,083,497 downwards.
CTCTTTGCTCAATGTCAAGCCCTTTGCATAGTGTCAAGCTCTGCTCAGTGTCAAGCTCCTTGCCAATGTCAAGCTCTTTGACCCATGTCAAGCTCTCTGTCCCTAGTCAAGCTCTTCGCCCAATGTCATGCTCTTTCCCCAGTGTCAGACATATTTGTCCAATATCAGGTTCTTGCCCCAATGTCATGCGTGTTGCAAAATATAAGCTGTTTGTCCCGTGTCAATCTCTTTGCCCCATGTAAAGCTATTTGCCATAATTGTTTTGATTGCTCACTGTCAAGCTCATTGCCCAATGGCATGCTAATTTGCCAGATATCAACCTCTTTGCCAGATATCAACCTCTTTGTCCAATATCAAGCCTTTTGCCAAATGTCATGCTCTTTGCCCAGTGTCATGCTTTTTCCTAATGTAACGATCTTATCCCTTATATGTCAAAGTGCTTATTGAAATGATCTTTACCGCCTGTCAAGCTCTTTTCCCTATGTCAAGCTCTTTGCCCAGTGTCAAGCTCTATGCCCAATGAGAGCCTGACATTGGGTAGAGAACTTGACATGGGGCAAAGAGTTTGACATTTGGCGAAGAGCTTGTCATGGGGCAAAGAGCTTGTCATGGGGCAAAGAGCTTGACATAGGGCAAAAAGCTTGACATAGGGCAAATGTCAAGCTCTTTGCCCCATGTCAAGATCTTTGCCCAATTTCAAGCTCTGTGTCAAATTGCAAAATTATATGACTAGTTAATAATTAACCCTTTACCACACAATCCCATGTTTTAATGACACAAAGCAAGGCTTTGAAGCATTGTTGGAAAAGAAGGAACTTCTGGTAACAAGCATTTTCTCCTCACCAACTTCTTCTCCTTTTACAACTATGTTTTCTCGCTGTAAAAAGACAATCCCATCACTTGAGTCACATTTGATTTGCCATCTACAAGTGCTTCCAATTTGGGTGAGTATACAGTTTTGACGTTTGGTATAGGATTTTGCCATTTGTAGATGACAATTTAAATGTGACACAAATGATTACACTTGTCTTTGAAAGGATGCAAAATATTGTGGAATGAAATGCTTTTGGGATACAGAAGAAAATACTGGAAAGTACTTTAGGTTTAATAAAAATGCTGGTAACCAGCATTTTCTCCTTTATGCACAATGCTGTCGAATGCCTCCTTCTAGAGGGTAAAAAAAAAAATGGATTGCTTGGCAATCAAGAAAAATTTCAAAACTGCTCTATCCATAAAATGGTATGTATGTAGTAGCATCAACTCTATGCATACAAACTGTAACAATTTTACTTCTGGAAACAAGTTGTACAGTGATTTATTTTTCATGACAAAGTGAATATTCTGACATCTTAAAGTATCCAAGCCATAGCAATGTACTCCATTCCAATTGGTTTTCATTTTTCTGGTCATTTCATCTGGTTTTGTTTTTACAACAAGAGGGCCATGATGGCCCTAAAGTCGGTCACCTGAGTCTTTTGACCAAACATGACCCATTTTCAATCTCTTGAGATATCATGACAAACAATCTACTAAGCTTTCATAATTATTGGTCTGAAAATTCGGCCTCTAGCATGTACACAAGATTTTTCTAGAATTTCTCTCAGTGACCTATTTTTCAGTCAACCATAGCCAATTTTTCCCATTGTAGATATTATCAAAACAAAGATCCTGACCACCTTTCATAAGTATTGGACAGAAAATGTGGCCTATAGAGTATACACAGGGCTTTTCTAAGATTTGACCTATTGACCTAGTTTTTGATCCAACATGACCGATTTTCAAAGTCGTCTGAGATGTCATCAAGACAAACATTCTGACCAACTTTCATGAGTATCTGACTGAAAATGTAGCCTCTAGAGTGTACACAAGGTTTTTCTAAGATTTGACCTAGTGACCTAGTTTTTGACCCAAGACAAACATTCTGACCAAGTTTCATGAGTATCTGACTGAAAATGTGGGCTCTAGAGCATACACAAGATTTTTAGCTCCACTGGCCGAAGGCCAGCGGGCTTATGTCATGGCCTGGTGTCCGTCGTGCGTCCGTCCATCCGTGCATGCGTGCGTCCGTCTGTGTGTGCGTTAACTTTTTTTTTTCAAACTTCTTCTCTGAAACTACCCATCCAAATTTGATGAAACTTCACAAAAATGATCCTGCCATGGTCCTCTTTAGAATTCTTGAAAGAATTTGATTCCTTCAAAAACTCTGGTTACCAAGGCAACAAAACTGAAAAATATTGAACATCTTTGAAAATCTTCTTGTCTGAAACCATAAGGCCCAGGGCTACCAAATTTGGCATGTAGCTTTATCTAATGGACCTCTATCAAATTCCTTCATATTATAGCCCTGGGGTCAAAATTGGCTCTGCCCCGGAGATCACAAGTTTAACATGGGCTTATATAGTGACTCATTTAAAATAGTAATCAAGGGAAATAACTCCTGTTATACATGATAAAGTTTGTTACTATTTACCTCCCTTGATTATCAAACTGCACTTACACATTATTGGAGTTTGGTATTCAAGTTTTTTGGAGAGGAAATGTTCTATTTTAAGCGAGAGTGATTTATTTTGATGCTAATGGTTATGCTCACATGAATGGAATGTTTAATTTAAAGTAAGGTTTCTATCACTCAAATTTTTTCAGAACTTTACCTTTCATGCTTATGAATAAACCTGCGTGTATTCACTGATATTATCTTTGCATTTAAAAAGATATGACTGTTTTTGTCTGGCGGGCGGGGTGGAGGTTATGTTTTCAAAGTAAGTTTATTACCATACAGACTTTTTATGCTGTATGTCTCTGTCAATGCCATTAATAAGAAACGTTGTGGGAAAAGGAGAAAATACTGGCTGACAACATGTTGTCCTTTTCTCACGATGTTTTTGAAAGCCTTCTCTTTCAGGGTCGTTAACATTTCCATTTGTGTGGTAAAGGGTTAAAAAGCCAGGAGCGATACAGGGCCATCATGGCCCTCTTGTTCTAACATTTGACCTAGTGACATAGTTTTTTACCCAACATGAACCATTTTTGAACTCATCCAAGATATCATCAAGTCAAACATTCTGACCAACTTTCAAGAACTTTGGACTGAAAATACGTACACAAGGTTTTTTTTAAGATTTGACAAAGTGACGTAGTTTTTTGCCCGACATGACCCATTTTCAAACTTGTCCGAGATATCATCAAGACAAACATTCTGACCAAATTTCAAGAGTTTTGGACCAAAAATGTGGCCTCTAGAGCGTACAGTGTTTTTCTAAGATATGACCTAGTGACCTATTTTTTGACCCAACATGACCCATTTTCAAACTTCTCCAAAATATCATAAAGACAAACATTCTGACTAAGTTTCAAGAGTATTGGACTGAAAATGTGGCCTCTAGAGTGTACACAAGGTTTTTCCAGTTTGACCTAGTGACCTAGTTTTTGGCCCAGCATGACCCATTTTCAAACTCGTCCGAGATATCATCAAGACAAACATTCTGACCAACTTTCATGAGTATCTGACTGAAAATGTAGCCTCTAGAGTGTACACAAGGTTTTTCTAAGATTTGACCTAGTGACCTAGTTTTTGACCCAACATGACCCACTTTCGAACACGTCCAAGATATTGTCAAGACAAACATTTTGAACAAGTTTGATGAGTATTGGACTGAAAATGTAGCCTCTAGAGCGTACACAAGGTAAAAGTTGATGATGGACGACGCACAACGGACACCAGACACAGCACGATCCCAAAAGCTCACCATGAGCACTTCGTGCTCAGGTGAGCTAAAAAAATACTATACCTGGGGGGAAAAAAAGTAATGTCAAAACACCAAGATCTTAAAGTGGACAGGTGTCATCCTTAAAAAGTTGGGTAGAAAATAGCTTTAGATTCTGAAAATGGATCAAGTTGACCTAATTCTTCTAGCTGAGCATATTGGCTGATACTTTCAATCTGGAAGTATCAAGATACTTTATGACGAAATGGGCAACATAAAATACCTACACTTAACCCTTTACCAAACAATCCGGGGTTTTAACAACCCTAGGAACAAGATAGAAGATGGTAACCAGCATTTTCTCCTTTTTCAACAATGTTTTCTACTCTAGCAAGGATAAATTCCGCCATTTTAGCCACCTTTAATTTTTCGTCTGCAAATGCTTTCAATTAGGACAAGTCTAAAATATTGCTGTTTGGTAAAGAGTTAATCTGGCTTCGTTTCATGTGTCAGCCTCACCCTTTCTTGCTTGTACCTGATCGACTAAGAATGTGTATTTCTGTGCAGCAGTGCTCATCAAAACAGTAATAAGTGTCAGGTACAATTCTGTATCAAAGCTTACCTAGTAAACGCCTAGAGATGGTTCCTTCATCAATATTTTACCCTACACGAAACAATACAGTGTTTTATTGACCTCGAGGAAGAAAGCTTCTGAAAACATTTTGGGTAAAGGAGAAAATGCTGGTTACCAGCATTTTCTCCTTTTCCCACGTTTTCTTCCCTTCCAGGACAAGCTTAATCAGTAGATCCAAATTTGAAGTGTTGTCTGCACATCCTTTCAATTTGGACTCGTTCAAAATTTTGTCATCTGGAAAAGAACTCCCATCAGCCCAGAGCCTTTCATACAACCGTTAACAAAAATAAGCCATGCTGTGTCTAAAGTTTTTCTAAAACTAGGAATTGGAGATTTCTGTATTTTCAGATTTCGAAACACTAATCATTTTGATTTCATTTATGAATATTAAAGAATGCGTATTTACGAATATTAAAGAATGAGTATAAAAACATGGAAAAATAGATCAATGCAGATCTGATACGCCACAGGTAAAAGGCAGAGAGAAATTTCTGACTTATATTAATTATACTAGAAAACATCTCGAAATGTGAATGTACTAGCTGCACGAATTACCTTGTTACAGTGCACAACAACTCTGACACGGTGCCATTTGGTGCATCAGTCAGTATTGCGAAACACAAGATTAATTCTTTGTATTTTGTTTGGTACTTGATCAATTTTCCTACAAATATGAATGACTTCTCAGTTTGTTTTCCCATTTCATAACCACAAAACACAATTATTGACCTGTTAAAAATGAAACTGTTGCTAATGAAGAATTAAATGTGTTTCAGATGATTGATATTGTCTTTAAAAAGGGTAGAAAACATTTTGAGGAAAGAAGAAAAAGCTGATAACCAGCATTTTCTTCTTTTCCCACTATGTTTTCAAAAGCCTCTTACTTCAGGATCATGAAACACAATAATGCTTTGTAGAGGGTGGACTATATCTGCGATGGTTTATGAATACAGAGACATTTTTTTGTCTTTCTTCAATGATACGGGAAACAGTTTAAGAAAAAGAGCAATTACTTGTGATGATAATGTAAAAAGTTGCCTATTCTAGGAGCATAAAAACCATAACAAATTTGTACAGTAATGAATTCAAAAATAGAAAATAAACTTTTCAATTACACAGTCTGTAGTTACATTGTTTTGCAATCATTTGCCATCTTAAATATACTTTATGTGATATGTCACAAAAATATTTTATAGAGATATCCAAGAATCCCAGCCTTAAAGAGAAAATAACCAAGATGCATGTTATCAGGCATAAATGTAAATTTTCCTTTTCATTATCTCTAGTTTGAATAATTAGCACAAATGTATTTTTAAATCAAGCAGTCTATTGTATCTATCGTTCATTATTGCATTGTCATTTTCTCAACATAAGAATTATTTCATCATGTTTGTTTAGTGTTTAATGCTATTATAACATGATGGCCATAATGGCCCGAAGTTGCTCACCTGAGCCTTTTGACCAAACATGGCCGATTTGCAATCTCCTCAAAGATATGACAAAAAATCTTCATGAATATTATACTAAAAATGTGGCCTTTAGATCTGACCTGGTGACCTAGTATTTGACCTGATGTGACTCATTTTCAAAGGTATCCAACAAATCATCAAGACAAACATTCTGACCAATCTCCATAAGTACTGGACTGAAAATGTAGCCTCTAAAGCATATGCAAGATATTTCAAAGATTTTACCAGGTGATCTAGTTTTTGACACAACATGACCCATTTTCACACTCGTCTGAGATATCATCAAGATGAATATTCTGACCAATTTTTGTAAGTATTGGACTAAAAATGTGGCCTCTAGAGTGTACACAAGGTTTTTCTAAGATCTGACCAGGTGACCTAGGCTTTGACCCCACATGACCCTTTTTCAAACTTGTCCAATCAATTTTCAATAGTATTGGACTGAAAATATAGCCTCTAGAGCATACACAATATTTTTCCAAGATTTGATCTGGTGACCTAGCTTTTTGCAGGATGTGACCTATTTTCAAAAACCTTCCAAGATATCATCAAAAGAAAGATTCTGACCAACTTTTATGAGTATTGGACTGAAAATGCAGCCTCAAGAGTGTGCACAAGGTTTTTCTAAGATTTGACCTACTGACCTAGTTTTTTGACCCAAAATGATCCATTTTCAAGCTTGTTTGAGGTATTATCAAGACAAATTTCTGACAACATTTCATGAGTATCAGACTGAAAAAGTGGCTTCTAGAGCTTTGACCACACATGACAGACATTGCACCATCACAAAAGCTCACCTTGAGCACCAACATAGTGTAAATTAGCCTGCAAAATGGCCTGCAGGGGCCAGCAGAAAAAACTGTTTACCAATCTCAGATTTCTATTGATTTTATTGGCCAAGAAGTAGGTTAACTCATTACCAAACAACAATATTTTAGGCTTGTCCAAATCGAAAGCATTTGCAGACGACAAAATAAAAGTGACTGAAAATTTAAAATTTGTTTTGTGAAGAGTAGAAAACATTGTGGGAAAAGGAGAAAATGCTGGTTACCAGCATTTTCTCCTTTTCTCACAATGTTTTCTAAAGGCTTCTTTCTCAGGGTCGTCAAAAGTAGGGATTGTGTGGTAATGGGTTAAAGCCAGCGCATTCAGCCAGGCCGAAAAAGTAATGGATTAACACGAAACTTCCCACTGCCGCCAGTGTTCTGCTCTTGGTCCACAATGTTTGCTACACTTGTACAGACAACTCCCATCATTACAGAGTTGCCTGCAAATGCCTTCAATATGGACAAGTCTACAAATTGTGCATCTGGCAAAGAGATAGCCACATGGGCTGGCTGGCATCTCAGCGTCATACTATGGAAGATTCTCCAGAATATTGTTGCAAAAAAAATTAGTTAATAAATGACATTAACAACATTGGGACAACAGTTAAAAATTCACATAAAGGACTCTAAAAGTCTTTTGTTTTTTTGTTTTACTGCTAACTATTTCCACAATAATCAGTATAAAAACCGTCTGGAAGAATTCTTGCCAACTTTTATCAGTATGTCAAACTAATATCTGGCACAAGATGGTGTACAAAATGTTTTGCACTATATTCCACTACTGTCAGAATCTAAACAATCAAAAACTCTCACTGTTATGTTTGTCACTTTTATTTTTTCTCATTTCTTTTTTTCCCATATGCATCATAGTTATGACACTTTCTTTAGATGTCTCTTAACCCTTTACCACACAATCGCGACTTTTAACGACCCTGAGAAAGAAGCCTTTTGAAAATATTGTGGGAAAGGGAGAAAATGCTGGTAACCAGCATTTTCTCCTTTTCCCACAATGTTTTCTACCCTTCCCAAAACAAATTTCAATTTTTCAATCATCTATATTTTGTCATCTGCTAATGGTTTCAATTTGGACTAGTCTAAAATTTTGTTGTTTGGTAAAGAGTTAACCCTTATCCTGCTAAATAAGTTAAATGCTACTTTCAAGCTGGTGATAAAAACCCGAATAATGTTATTTCAAACTTAATTTTGGAGAAAAGTATCTCCTTATCGGACAGTGTTGATCAAAGATCAGACAGCACATTCTGTGCAGTCTGATCTTGATCTACACTGTCTGCAAAAGACCAGTGGATCATCCTAAGCAGCTACAGAGTTAACTCTTCCTGGGACAACAAAATTTGAGACTTGCCTCAGGGAAACCATTTTGTAGGTGACAAATTAAAATGGATTTGGCTTTGAAAGGGAACAGATCACAGGACATTTAATTTGGCACTAATGATGAGGTTTTCCTCTGAAAATAGTAGAACAAGAGGGCCAAGATGGCCCTGGATCGCTCACCTGAATTTTTGAGAAGACCATAACCAACTTTTTTTAAAGTATTGAAATTTTGGAAACAAAATCATTATTTTGCCTAGCAATTATGAAAAGGTCACCTGTAAAAATCATTTCAAAACCTGTCACCACCCCTACAATCATCACCACAGCCATGTTTTTGACGAATCAGAATTCTGCAAATAAATTTCCGGATAGGTCACCCAAAGACCATTTCTTGAACAAGAGCACATGCCCGATAGTGGCTAAAAATATTAAGTTGAACAAGAGCACCTCATGAGGGTGCCAATGATTGGCTGTTGGTTGCTGGATAGTAAGTTAAAATTCCAAGTAGCAAACGGGGCATAATTTGGACAAAACAATTTTGGAGTTACCTGCCCTTGTTGTATGGGTTGCTTTTTTACTAGTGAACAATTATTCCGAGTTTCAAGTACATGTGTTGAGTGGAAGCTGAGATATGACGAAATGTCACAGTTTTTGCACGACAACAACGCAGATGACGACAACAGGGCTATGTCAATACCTCGATGTTTTCTTTGAAAACAGCTAAGCTAAATAAGGGGTATAATATAAGGATCATTTCTGTGAAATAACTTCAAAATCTGACTAGTAGTTTCAGAGAAGAAAATTTTTTAAGAATTTCTTTATGTCCGTATAGTGCAAAAAGCTCCATCCCACCACAGCCATGTTTCTCGACAGATCAAAATTTTGCGAACAAATTTTCAAAAGGGGCACCCAAGGAACATTTCTGTGAAATTATTTCAAAATATGACCAGTGGTTTAAGAGAAGAAGAATTTCAAAGAATTTCTTTAAGTCCATACAGTGCAAAGACGCCCCCCCCCCCCCACGGCCATGTTTTTCGACGGATCGAAATTTTGCGAACAAATTTTGAAAAGGGTCACCCAAGGAACATATCTGTGAAATTATTTCAAAATCTGACCAGCGCTTTCAGAGGAGAAGATTTTTAAAGGGTTTCTTGGAAAATTCCATTTGGTTGCCATGGCAACCAGAGTTTTTGATGGAATCAAATTTTGTGAAAAACTTTTAAAGAGGACCTCCCCAGGAACATTCCAGCCAAGTTTGGACGAAATTGGCCCAGTGGTTAAGGAGGAGAAGATGTTTAAAGAATTGTTGACACCGCTGGATGCAAAAAGCCCCCACCCACCCCACCCCGGCCATGTCTTTTGACGGATCAAAATTTCGCGAACAGTTTTTGGAAAGGGTCACCCAAGGAACATATCTGTGAAATTATTTCAAAATCTGACCAGGGGTTTCATCAGAGAAGATTTTTAAAGAATTTCTTGGAAAATTCCATTTGGTTGCCATGGCAACCAGAGTTTTTGATGGAATCAAATTCTGTAAACAGTTTTTAAACAGGACCTCCCAAGGAACATTCCAGCCAAGTTTGGTCCAAATTGGCCCAATGGTCTAGGAGGAGAAGATGTTTAAAGAATTGTTGACATCGCTGGACGCAAAGAGCCCCCCCCCCCCCATCACCACGGCCATGTTTTTCAATGGATCAAAATTTCGCGAACAAATTTTGAAAAGGGTCACCCAAGGAACATATCTGTAAAATTATTTCAAAATTTGACCAGCGGTTTCAGAGGAGGAGATTTTTAAAGAATTTCTTGGAAAAATTCTGTGAACAGTTTAAAAGAGGACCTCCCCAGGAACATTCCAGCCAAGTTTGGTCCAAATTTGCCCAGTGGTTTAGAAGGAGAAGATGTTTAAAGAATTGTTGACACCGCTGGACGCAAAGAGCCCCCCCCAGGGTTTCTTGGAAAATTTTATTTGGTTGCCATGGCAACCAAAGTTTTTCAATGGATTCAAATTCTGTGAACAGTTTTTAAAGAGGACCTCCCCAGGAACATTCCAGCCAAGTTTGGTCCAAATTGGCCACGCGGTTTAGGAGGAGAAGATGTTTAAAGAATTGTTGACGAATGACGACGCACGACGGACACAGCGTGATCCTAAAAGCTCCCCTTGAGTACGTTGTGCTCAGGTGAGCTAAAAAACTGGGGGAAATGCAGAAAATGCTGGATTCTCCTTTTTTTACATTTTCAAAAGCCTTCTTCCTCAGAGCCAAAAATCATAGAATATTTTGGTGAAAAGTTAAGGACATCGACCACACTAAGATTGTTAACTCATGTTTCATTTACTTATAATATTTCCTTATTGACATTTAGAAAGGCGTTTTCTTTTCCTTCAGTACCTTGCAATATAATATGTTATGCCAAACTTTAGCTTGCATATCCATATTTGACAAAAGATGAAAAATGAGCTCATTTGGTTTGCACTATTGGCAAAATTAGCTGAACTCTTTGCAAGACGACAAAGCTTTATGCTTTTCCATATTGGGAGCATTAATTTTGCAGATGACAAATAAACCCTTGGCTGCTAAGCACAACTCGAGGACCTTTTGCGGACAGTGTAGATCAAGATCAGACTGCACAGATTGTGCAGTCTGATCTTAGATCTACATTGTCCGATAAAGAGATATTTTCCCCCAAAATAACTTTAAAATAGCAAAAGCTAGCTTCTTACTATCGGGTTGAAGAGTTTCATTTCACTTACTATATAATTATGTGGATATATACGTAAGGCAAAAAATTTGCGAATTACAGATTAGACATTTTGAGTTGGGAAATGTTTGCGAATTAGAGACACTTATTATTTGTAGCTATACTTGTGGTAAAATACACGAACAGAAACACGAAATTGCAAAAATATCCACAGCGCAAACATTTCCACTTATACAGTATTTAGTGGGTTAAGGATTAAATTTGGCTCAAATGATGGGATTGGCCTATGAAAACATTGTGGCGGAAAAGCAAATACTGGTCATCGGCAAATCATAGCTCAGCTGTATTTGGAGAAAACATCAAGGTACTGTCATAGCCCTGTTGTTGGTGCAGTGCAAAAACTTTGACATTTTCTCATATCTTCTTATTACTTAAGATATTCAATTCAAAATTGAGATACTAATTCAATGAAATTCACTTTTTGTTTATCACCAGATGGAGAACCCATACTAGAAGGGCAGGAAATCTCAACACATTTTTTGACACAGTTGTATCCCTTTCTCAACTTGGAAATTTCACTAAAAAGGCACCTGCAGCCAAGTGTTGGCACCCAAAGCCAAGCACTGGCACCTTCATGCAGTGCTACTGTTCTTCTTTCTCACAATATTTTCAAAAGCTACATTTTTTTAGTGTCAATAAGACACTGGACTGTTTGAAACCTAACACTTGGGTAAGATCACTCTTTTATTTCATCCTTTTCAGTAGTTTATCGGGAAATAACGGTGGAATATTGTTCGATATTTATGCTTACCACCAGTGAAAAATACTGATTTTATTTTCCGAGTCTTAAATTAAAGGTGGACCAGTAGTTCTTGCACAAAAGTTACCTCGGTAAACAACATGTGCAATTCAAGTGGAGGGAAAATAAGACATAATTCACCTTACATTTCTCGCACTTTAAGTAATATTGTAATGCGTTGTTTTGCGGAGGGGGGCATAAGCCACAGAAAATTACAGAAAACAACTATACTGGATTTTGATGTAAATCCCCCTGAAAAAGGGATTAGAAGCATGAAATAAATAGAATATTTGTTTTTTTCAGTGAAAGATCAAAATTTATTTCATCTAGTTTTCAAATATTATCTATGATGTTCACTGGATAAATTTCTACCTTTCACCGAAAAAAAAAAACAACAAATATCCTCTGTACCTGTGTTTTGAAAATGTTCACCAGCTAATAGTTCTATATCTACCATTCCATTCATCAATAAATACCATCACCTTAAACTGAAAACGAAATATAACAACTTCTTGGCACACTCTCAACATTTTCCATCTTCATTTTAATTTTCAATTTTTAATCCTAGAGAAAAAGCATTCAGATTTGGACATGACGGCAATTGTGGTGCTATACAAAAAGCTGTTTCCAGATTATCTCTTTACCAACCAACAAAATTTTGGACTCAACCAATTTGAAAGTATTTGCTCAGATGTAGCTCAGATGATGACTTCTGTCTTTAGAAGGGTAGAAGCATTGTAGAAAAATGATAAAATGCTCATTATCACCATTTTCTCCTTTTCTTACAATGTTTTGAAATGCCTTCTTCTTCAGGGTTGTTAAAACTAAGGGATTGTTTGGTCAAGGCTTATAGGGACATAACTTTGTTATCTAGCTGTAACTGAAAAGTTAAACAGTTAGGTTTAGCAAAGTTACAAACATACAATATCTTTGATTTCTTTCACTTTTACTAAATAACAAAACACTAGACTAGTCCAAATCAAGAGCATATGCATACAAAAAATTAGATATTAGTGTAAATGAACTGAAGTTCACTGACAGGGTAGAAAAAATTGTTGGTATAGGAGAAAATGCTGGTTACCACCATTTTCTCCTTTTCCCACCACATTTCTAAAATGCTTCCTGCTCTGAGTCGTATAACACGAAATTACTTGGTAAGGGGTAAAGTACAACAATTAGATGAATACTGATGATGATTTTTGGACTGCGATTTTTTTCAAACAGTGTATCCTGATTGGTCCCTTATACTTTTAAATCCTGTACATGATCTTGCATCAAACCAAAAAATCTTAAGTACAACTGGCAGCTTCAAAATAATCATACTACATGTACCTGCACTTTGCTGACAGTCATAAAAACAAACAAGATGGAAAATGCGCAGGATGCAGGTAAATCATCAGGAGAAAAAACTTGTCCAGTCATAAATGATTTTGCACCTCCGTAACCCACATTATTTCGTCTCATATACAATAACAGTAATTCGATTTCCATGATGCAGCCTTGAGGATTCTTTTTTTCTACGCTGCATAACTTGGCACAAGCTTCGATAGTTGTAGGATGTGCAAAACTTATTGATTGAAGAATCAGACAAGATATACCTAAGACATTTCTCAACAGCAATGTTACAGAGTGCTGTGGAAACATTATCATTGTAGTGTTGGCAACGAAAGAGAAACTGGTGCCAAAAGTTCTAGCACATGGTAACTGCACAGTGGAGCCATTTATCATTTTTTATGAGTACTTCTTTTACTTCCTGGAAAGACGGTGCCCAGCAATCATTTGATATCTGGTTCCATGCTGCAAAAGTCCATAATACAGTATCAAGGATAATTTCTTTAAGTTTTATACTATCATTTTAAGTGCAATGTATGCTGCTATTGTCAAGGGCTTTTAACACAAATAAGCCACACTCTGGGAAAAGGGGGTAAGCCACACTCTGGGAAAAGGGGTTTCGTTCATCTCCGTGATCAAATATACCAAGCAAGTCATCACATAATCATGGATCCATAAAATTCATTTTTTTCTAAAAACTGACTGAATTGTGATGCAGACTGGTCCTTTGACATGTAGGAAATTGGCCAATAGCAAAAATTTTAGACCCAGGTCAGCCTGCGTGGAGTGTGCAGGCTGACCTGGGTCAATACTTTTTGCAAATACATTAAACCCCCTTTTCACAGAGTATGGCTCAAATATGTGCTTCCATTTTATCAACATAAGCATTCCAAGAAGCCATCATTATAAAGATACCTTTCAGATAATTTCAAAAGTCTATCTGTTCCTGAGAGTCTCTGTACAAGAGGAGAAAATTCTAAGCTTACTTCACATGATTTCAGGAATTATAAGTGATAATGATGCAAATCTCCATCTTTCAAGATAACATCGTAAAGGCAATTTTCATTAGGATTGTGAAGTTTTTCAGCCTTACAGTTAACAGCAACATTGATGATATAGATCAGTATTTTCTCACATGACTTACAAAAACAGTGAAGTTCTATATCCAGTTAAGGTCTACGGCCCTGAACTCATCGGTAAACATCGACATTATCGTAAAGGCTATTCAGCCAATATCGGCAGCTTACATCTTTTAATATGAGAGTTAGGGGCCGTTGACTCACTGACTCATCGGTAAATATTGTGTATCATCAACATTTTTGTGAAGGCTATTCGGCCAATCTCAGCAGCTTCCATCTTTTAATATGAGAGTTAGGGGCCGTAGACCTTAAATGTGACATTTCAACAAGCATTGGCCACACTGCAATCAGATTAATGTTCAGTCAGATTTTTGACAATTTGAGGTTTTAGAACCCCTTGAAACTAACTTATTTTACAGTGATTTAACCCTTTCCCAAACAATCCCTGGTTTTTACGGCCCTGAAAAAGAGACATTTTGAAAACATTGTGGAAAAAGGAGAAAATGCTAGTAACCAGCATTTTCTTCTTTTCCCAGTGTTTTCTACCCTCCCAGAACAAATTTCAATGTTTGAGTCACGTTAATTTTGTTGTCTGCAATTGCTTTCAATTTGGACCAGTCTAAAATTTTGTCGTTTGGTAAAGAGTTAATCCTTTATCACAGAATCCTGTTTACCAAACAAAAAAAAAATAGATTAGTCCAAATTGAAAGCATTTGCCAATGACAAAATATATGTGACTGAAAAATTGAAATTTGTTTAAGGAAGGGTAGAAAACATTGTGGGAAAAGGAGAAAATGCTGGTTACCAGCATTTTCTCCTTTTTCCAGCCTTTTCAAAAGGCCTCTTTCTCAAAGTTGTTAAGTCTGCACTAAGTGGTAAAGGGTTAAAGACTTCAGAAGGAGGCTTTGGAAACATTGTAGGGAGAAGGAGAAGCATTTCTCTTTTCCCACAATGTCTTCTACCCTTCGATAGAAAAATTTTGTGTTTTGAGTAATATTTGAATTGTCATCTGCAAATGCTTTCAATTTGGACAAGGCTAAAGTTTTGTCATGTCGCACAGGGTAACTATGTAAGGGTATATATTACTGTATGAGTAGTATGTAGCTTGTTATGACTGATGAATAAATGAATGAAAAAAGTTGTCACGTCTAAATTGCCTATAGTTTCTTTTGTAAACTGATATCCTTTAACAATACCTGTGTCTAGCTTGTGACAAGAGCACCAAATGCCAATGCCTGGCTGTGGGTGCTCTTTCAGTCAAACATGCGCCCTTTCAGTTAAAGTTTCATGTCAAAAAAGGGTCATAACTGCATTAAAAATGTGTTTAGAGTTACCTGCTCTTCTGGTATAGGTTCCCTTTTTGATAGTAAACAAATAGCCCAAGACGATTAAACATCTTCAGTATTTACAGAGATATAAGAAAAGGCTTATAATGGCAGTACCTCGATGTTTTCTTAAAACCAGCCTAATTAAACAAAGCAATTAAACTTACTGTAACTGCTAGATGGCATGTTGAACTGTGTAGAACAAGATTCAACAGCAATTCGACATGCTGGCTGATCTTTGTCCAAACTCAGCACAAACTAGTTTCATCGTGATTAGAGGGATATGTGATGATACTACTTCACGTGGATAAAATAGTGTGTTTGCCAGCCCTGTTCTTTGTACACATTCCAGTACAGTGCTACAAAGCAGAAATGGATTATGTAACTACAAAACAGCTCACAGCCAGAAGCTTTGTTTATAAATAGACAAAAAAAAAACAGCTCACCTGGAATTTGGTGCAATATCCAGGTTATCCCACTCCTCCTAAATCCTCTCCCACCCTTATATTGCTGAAGAAATGAAAATGGTCTTTTCAAGTTGGGAAAGCAGCAGAAATATGCCATTTCAAGGTTGTTTTGACAAAAATGTATAACAATTATGCAGACAGTGAAGACCAAAGATCAGACTGCACATTCTGTGCAGTCTGATCTTTGGTCTACACTGTCCGCAAATGCAATTAAAGCCTGATTCAGCACTGAAGGGTTAACTCTGCTGCTGCCAAGTAGTTACTTTTCTTTTCAAGTATATAAGAGCAATTACACTACAAATGAATATGGTATTCACTTTTAATACCAGTTTAACCTCCAAGAGCAGGTGATTTAGTTCCAAGATCAGACTCCATATTCTGTGCTGACTGATGTTTATCTACATCCTTGCAAAAGCTGATTAAAGTTGCTAAAAAGCAGCAACAGGTTTTGAAGCTGTATGCAATCCTCTCAACAGATCATGTTTTTATGCCAGAATTTTGTTCAAATAGAAAAACAAGGCAAACATATTTGTAAGGAATGCAGTTTTACAATGTTTTCCACAATGTTACAGTTAAATATATTTCACGGTGACAGCTCACCAATTCTTATATTCCCTGGGCTCTATGCCAACCAGGTTGGGGTTCTACAGTGCCTTACCAAAGGACACTTCCACACAACCAGCACTGCCAACCAGAATGAAATAAAGAACCCCTGGTTCACAATTCATTGCCTTACTACTAAGCATCCATCTGGGATAACTATCTTTGGTTATTGGATAGCTTTCAGAGCTCCAGATAAGAGGGAGTGATGGTATTCTAAATCCATTATTTCTCTTTGAAACCCTATTTTGTGTGTACTCATTAGAATCGTCTCGATGAGGTTTAGTGGAGAATTATTAATATTTTCAATTTTGAAATCAAAATCACTCCCTCTATCTAGAGCTCTGGCTTTTTTGTTTAACCTGAAAATTGGAATAAAATTCAAAATGATTTAGGAATAAAGTCCAGGGGATGTATTCAACAACCAATCTTAATGTCATACTTTCTTATTCTCAAAAACTTTCTAAATTTCAAAGAAACATGATTTTAAATTGGCGAAACCGCTTGATTCAGTCGGTCAGAAATTATGTTACTTCCTATTATTCAATATGTAGAGTTAACCCTTTACCACACAATCCAGACTTTTAACAACCCTTAGAAAGACAGCTTTTGAAAACATTCTGGGAAAAGGAGAAAATGCTGGTAACCAGCTTTTTCTCCTTTCCCCACAATGTTTTCTACCCTTCCCAAAACGAATTTCAATGTTTGAGTCACATCTATTTTGTTATGTGCAAATGCTTTCAATTTGGAATTGTCCTTAACAGTGTTGTTTGGTACGGAGTTAAACCAAGACTGTTCTGTAAAATGTTTGGTAACCACACTCGGACCCTGGACATTCTTTCATTCTATGTAAATATTGGCTATTGCAGACTAGAACCTTACAAGAGCATGCATCCAATGTGTGTGAGAAGAATGATATAAAAACCTGAAGACTTATCTATTCCTTTGAGGCCATAATTCAAAGAAAGCCATCTGGATGATGTATTGTATATTATCTTTTTATACCTAACTCTATTATTCCCACAAAACTTTTCTGGTCTTGGATAAGCTTCAACTTCAGCAAGAAAAATGGCTGGCAAGTAGCAATAAACAGTCTATTCTACATAAATTGTCATCGGGACAAGGAACAGCTGTCAAAAAACCATCAGCGCAAACTGGGTCAAGGTCAAATATATTTACCATTTCCTTGTCGAATGATTTGCCAATAAACTGATCTTGGTTTCTTAAAAAGTCTAATATACTCTAAATCCCTATTATCATGATTTAACTAAACTGCCCTTTTAAGCAATACAATCCAAAGGAATATATGTGTAATTGGCTTAGCCAACCATTTTGAAAAAATAATTCTACAATCAGCCTGTACCTTTAGTGGGTCTGATCGTGTTTTAGGTAGATTGATTTTACTCTTTCAGTTTGAAAATGCGTAACAATTACATCTTTAAGTTCAATTCTGAATCAGTCAATCTTTGGAAATGTCTGTAGACAAACTATCAAATATTTGAGCTATTCTCTTTAAAAAGGAAGCTTAATGCATCTCTGTGAATCATGATGTAATTTGTTTTTGAAGGGGTAGGAAACACTGACACAAAGTGACAAAATTTCGAAGTTGTTCAAGATTTTATCAAGACAAACATTCTGACCAATTTCCATGAGTATCACACTGAAAATGTGGCCTCTAGAGTGCACACAAGGGTGTTCTAAGATTTGTCCCAGTCACCTACGGTACTTTTTGACCCTATGAGACCCAATTCCAAGTTTGTCAGAGATATTATCAAGACAAGCATTCTAACAACATATCAGATTGAAAATGTGGCCTCTTTAGTACATGTATACAAGGTTTACCTAAGATTTGTCCAAATGACCTTGACCCTACGTGACCAAATTTTAAACCTATCTGAGATATATTGTCTAAAGGAAAAATAACTTAAAACATTACTGGAAAAGAAGAAAATGCATGTAAGCAGGTATGACCGTGATTTTTCATTACAAAATATCAATTTTCTAGCCTACAAAAGAGTCAAAAAATTGGTTTAATGCCCCCCTTAGAGCTTTACCAAACGATAAAATTTTAGATTTGTCCAAGTTCGAAGGCAATTGCAGACAACATATTAAATGTAGCTGAAATGATATTAATCATCTGTAAAAATATGGAAAACCTTGTGGGAAAAAGAGAAAATGCTGGTTGCCAGCATTTTCTCCTTTACCCACAGATTTGCAAAAGGCCAATTCTTAGGGTCGCTAAACTTCTGGATTGTATCATGAAGACTAACCTTACAGTGCTAAATGGAAATTTGAAATCATTGTTTCAACAATGTTTATGTGGGAAAACAGCCTGTGGCTTGGGAAGAGTATTGTGCAAAGCACTTGTTCAAAGAAACTCCAGGAAAGCATAGAAAGGATGCAAACAAACAAAAATTTATTTATATTAGTCTTTTGTATATGTAGCCTATAATAATTAATGTGAAGAAGGGTTAATTAATGAGGTGGTCATCAGATTTCCTAATTATAAGAAGAGCTAAATATAGCCCTTGGTTTCCTTGAAGTCTTCCTTATTGTCTTTCATTCTTGGAGGACACCGATACCTTACCAAAGATTTAACCCATTGCCAAACAATCCCATCATTTGATGACTTTGAGATATATAGCTCATAAAAACATTCTGGAACAGAAGAAAATTTGTGTAACCATTTTCTCCTTTTCTCACACAGTTTTCTTTTCTTTCAAAGACCAATCTCATTATATGAGGCTTATTTTGGAATGTTGTCTGTAAAGCCTTTCAGTTTACATCAGTCTAACCTATGTTGTTGGGAAAGGAGATATCCCTGTATTATTTTTAACACTTAACAAGAGAATGCAAATAAGATACCTTTACAGATCAAGATCAGACTGCACAGAAATTGCAGTGTAATCTTGGATGTAAACTGAAAGACTTATGGGAAGGCAAAAGCAGCCTGTTTTGATATTTTTGACTGCAATCAAAACTTCTGGTAAAGCACTGATAAATGCCACAAAGGGTATTTTAAAATCTCTGCAAGCATACAGAAACTGGCCTTCTTTTTTGGACCCATTACCATACAATCCCAAGTTTTAATGACCCTAAAGAAGGAATCTTTTGAAAGCATTGTGAGAAACAGAGAGAATGCTAGTAGCCAACATTTTCTTGTTTTCCCACAATGTTTTCTACCATTTCAAAGACAGGGGTTTCCTTTTGGGTCACACTTGAATTGTTGTCTGCAAATCCTTGCTATTTAGTGGAGCCAAGTTTTGTCGTTTGGTAGAGTTAACCCTTTACCAAACAATCCTGAGTTTTAATGCCCTTCAGGAATTATGGCGTTTGAAAGTTTGTCTGAAAGGTAGAAAATGCTGGTAAAAAACATTTTTTCCTTTTGTAATGATGTTTTTGATCATCTCAATTTCAATTCCCGTCATTCAAGACACATTTCAACAGTATTGTGCCATTATGAATTCAAGAAAAACTAGAACTTGTTTTTCTACAAAAAAACAGATGTCTCCCCCCCTTTTTGGTGTCAGAAGGATTGATATGTCACCAAGGCAATTTCTAACTGAAATAATGGTCATTTTTAGAGCAAACAATCTAGTTGATACAAAAGGCTGTACAGCCACAGAAGATGGTTAGGGGCTTGAAATTCCAGATATCAGAAGTAGTGGGATTGTACTCTATAAAAATGGAAAACAAAGGCACTGATCATGCTAGACGGGTATCTCTAACGGTTTTTGAGTTATAGAGCGGACACGAAATTGTACGTAAAATGAGTAAGGAAAATAATCAAGGGAAATAACTCAAAAAATATACAAACCAGAGTTATGTTTCTTGTGCATGACACATCATCTCATTGTGGTTCAGAAATGTATGAAGTTTCATCAAAATATCTCAAACAGTTTTCAAGTTATAGAGCGGCCACTTAATTGTATGGAAAATGATCCAAGGGAAATAACTCAAAAAATATACAAGCCAGAGTTATGGTTCTTGTGCATGACACTTCGTCTCATGGTGCTTTACAAATGTGTGTGAAGTTTTATCAAAATATCTTAAAAGGCTTTCGAGTTATAGAGCGGACACAATTTGTGACGGACGGACAGACGGACAGGCAGACGGACGGACGCACGGGGAAAAACAGTATGTCTCCCAACACTGACGGGGGGGAGACATAATAATTTGTTCAGAAAGTTAAAACCTTATCAAAATGTGATCGTTAATCCTCCATAAGCTCCAGGTTAAAAGATCCTGAGAAAAAAATAAGTCTGAAAACATTGTGGGAAAAGGAGCAAAAGCTGGTCACCAGCATTTTCTCCTTTTTCCAGTGTTTTCTAATCTTTCAGAAGCAAATCCAACTATGTGAGCCAAATTAATCCTGTCCAGTGCAATGCCTTCAATATGGACAAGTCTAGAAAAATTTCATTTGAAAAAGCGTCTTAACCCTTTACCAAACAATCCCTGGTTTTAAAGACCCCGAGGAAGAAGCCTTCTGAAAACACTGTGAGAAAAGGAGAAAATGCTGGTAACCAGCATTTTCTCCTTTTCCCACAATGTTTTCTACTCTTCCAAAGTCAAGTTTAAATTTTTGAGTCACGTTTGTTTTGTCGTCTGCAAATGCTTTCAATTTGGACCAGTCTAGGATTTTGTTGTTTGGTAAAGAGTTAATACTCACCAAATAAAGGGATTGTTCGGTGGAGAATTAACTCTATAGCAGATGACAAAATTTTAGACTCCTCCAAATTAAAAGAGTTTACTCACAACAAATTAAATATTGCTCAGATGATGGAAGTTGCCTGTAATAGGGAAGAAAACATGGTGGGAAAGGGAGAAAATACTGGTTACCAGCAAGTTTTCTGTTTCCCACAATATTTTCTAAAGTTTTTCTTCCTCTGGGTCATTAAAACTCTGGATTGTGCTCTAGATGGTGATAGCACAAACAGCCAATGTCAAGGATGGGACTGATTCATGGAACTCACTATAGTTTTTGAGTATCAGCTATGTAGATCTGTATTAAATTTTTGTATTTTTTCTTTTTCTACAAATTGAAGCCTCCACCAGGGTATTATATTTAAATAGTTTCTGTCTGATCTGGCAGTACATTGACATTTAACTCTTTTTAACCGACAAAATTTTGGACTTGAACAAATCCAAAGCATTTACAGACGATAAATTTAATGTGTCACAAATGGTGAAAACTGTCTCTGAAAGCTCAAGATAAAATTGCAGAAAAAGAGGAATTGCTGGTGAAAATAATGCAGAAAAAGAAATACTGGTTCCCAGCTTTCTCCTTATCTCACAATGCTTTTCAAAAGCCTTCTTCCTCAAGGTCAATAAAACTTGGGATTGTGTGGTGAAGGGTAAATAGAATGTTTACCAGACCACAAGTTACTGAGATAATAACATTGAGAAAAAGGAGAAAATACAGATTGCCAGCATTTTTCAACAATTTTTTTCCGAAAGCCTTCTTCTCAGTCATTAATCCTTTACCTGATACCCCACTGTTTAAAAAAAAACATTGCAGAAAAAGGAAAAAATGCTGGTAATACAGCATTTTCTCCTTTCCCAACAGTGTTTTCTCCCCAAAAAACGAATTTTAAGTTTTGAGTCACATTTAAGTGTTTGTCTGCAAATGTTTTCAATTTGAACCAGTCTTTAATATTGTCGTGTGGTAAAGTGTTAATACGTGGCACTGTTTGGTAATTGGAGTTCAATTATTTTCATCATTTATTTGGCATACCTATTGAAAAATAATACTGACCCATAAAATTTGTATTGTCACGTTTCCACGAAGAGGCTATCATTGTTACATGGTTTCCAAGTTTAATTTTACATGTTACGTGCATTTACCGTCATTTCAACATAATATTGTAATGTGTTGCTCTGTGGAGGGGGAACACCACAGAATTACTGAAAACAACTGCTGGATTTTGATGAAATTCTCAACAAAAAGGGGGTTAGAAACATAAAATAAATAGAATATTTGTTTTTTTCAGTGAAAGATCTAAATTTATTTCATCAGGTGAACATCATCAGTAATATTTTCATGAATGGCTGTGCCTCTTGTGAAAATATTACCGATGATGTGAAAATATTACCGATGATGTGCACTCGATGAAATAAATTTCAATCTTTCACCGAAATAAAAATATATCTTCTATATACTTTATTCCCAAATTTCATGTTTCTTTGAACTGTAGAATAAGATGTGATATCTATAGACCAGGAAACTGACAAGTCCTACACTGATTTGGTGGATGGATCTTAAGTCGATGCAAAAAGTGGTAAGTTGTTTCATTTGTCACAGTGTTCCTTAATTAATGAGTTGAATTAAGCTGTTTTCTATGTATGAACAACCCAAGAAAATTTGGTATATGACCACAGTTTGAATATTAACTTTTTACCACACAAAATAATTTTCAACTTCTCAAAGTTTGAAGCATTTGCAGACAAATGTTTAACTCTCTACCAAACAATCCAAGGTTTTAGCAACCCTAAAAATGAAGAGTTTTGGAATCAATGTAAGGAAAAGATGAAAATGCTTGTAATGAGCATTTTCTCTTTTTCCACAATCATTTTCTATCCTGTACAAGGCAAAATCTACCATATGATCCACGTTTACTATGTTGTCTGCATATGCTTTCAATTTGGGCAAGTCAAAATTTTATTGTTTACTAACGAGTTGTTTGGCTCAAATTATTGAATTCATCCTTGGAAGGATAGTAGATATTGTTGGAGAAAGGAACAGTTGCATGTTACTCACATTTTCTCCCTGACCCACAATGCTTTGACGAGCCTTATTTTATTGCAAGTCCTAAAACACTGGATCTTTTGGTTTTTGGGTCGACTATTACAATTCCTGAGAATTGCTATTAAAATGTTTTAATGTACAAGAATGCTCTTCACAACTCATCCTAAATCAAATCAAAATCCTCACCTTTATCCTGCTGAGTAAGTTGAATGATGCCTTCAAGTTGATAGTGAAAAAAAAATTTATTTTTTTTTGGGGGGGGGGGGGGGTGGGAGGGGGAGAGAGGAGGAAAGAAATATCTTGCTACCTAGATAGTGTAGATCCAAGACTGCAAGTTCTGTGAAGTCTGATCTTAATCTACACTGTCCGCAAAAGGACTTAAGTCACGCTTAGCAACCTAAGGGTTAATTAACCCTTTATCACTCAATGCTGACTTTTAACGACCCGCAGGGAGAAGCCTATTGAAAACACAGTGGGGGAAAAGGAGAAAATGCTGGTAACCAGCATTTTCTCCTTTTCCCACAATGTGTTCTACCCTATCAAAGTAAAATTGCATAATTTGAGCTCTGCAAATGCTTTCAATTTGGACGGGGTCTGAAATTTTGTCATGTGGTAAAGGGTAAAGAGAATAGCCTTCTGATTGGCTGAGATGACTATTCTTTGATTTAAGAATGTGAACAATATCAAGAATAGTGATACCGGTACTCAGTGAATATGACCGCTAGACTAATAGCTTACTTCTAATAAAAGCGCCTTCCCTACTGGTAGTTCCCCCCCCATAAAAACCCATAAATAATGATAACCTAATCTACATCAGTTGATTAAAATGACAGTATTTGAAGAATTTGATGAATATTTCCTCTAATTTGATTAATATTTCCTCTTAACAATCACTAAAACACAAAGAAATACAAAATTGGACAGACTTTTTGCTTCGCAAATTGGGTACAAAATAAAGGCTCCCTATCTATGTTTTGCATAGCTCCCCGGAGCATTTATTAGGAGAAATACGGTATGTTTCAAATGTACATAGCCATTTAACAAGGTTTCCTTGATTATTGTCTGACAATGTCAACAATGAATCGTTCTGAGGGTTGTCTTATAGAACAGTTGGCTTGTATGAAAAGTAACATTTTGATCAAATAAATATCTTTAGTACACTTTCTGTTACCATTGCTTTGAACTACATTCTTCCAAAGCCACTGGGTGCTTTCCCACGTGTCCATTGTCGAAACAATGATTAGCAGTGAGACAGGAATGAATCCTTTGGCAATGACTTTCATCAGTCCTTGGAGAGACACTGAACCAGCTGGTGATTCAAACCAGCGTCCCTCTGGTTTCAAGTTCTCTATGATGTATAATTCACTACTGGGTTTGGCAGAATTCGATCTCAGTAAGACCAAACAAATACAGATACAGTTGAGCGGCGCTCTGGCAAAAAGGGGATTTAATGCGTCCCTGTGATGCATTATACCATGAATGTCATCATATAATTATGGATCCATAAAAATCCACTATGTCTAACAACCAATGGAATCGTGGCATAGAATGGTCCTTGGATATGCTGAAAATGAAAATCACCTATAGCAAAAATTTTCAACCCAGGTCAGACTGCGTGGACTGCACAGGCTGACCCGCGTCAATACTTTTTTCTACATGTATTAAGCCCCCTTTTCACAGAGCATGGCTCAATTTGTATCTTTTATCATTCTAACAGCTAACTTACAAATAGGATTCAATACATACAGAAATAATACAGTAACAATGAAACCATTTGACTAACTCAATTATGCTTGTGAATTAGTCCTTGAAGCTATAGGGATTGAACGGAAAAAGTAAACAGCAGTATAATGAAACCTGGTATTGAACTGCTGCTGAGTAAACATTCACAAAACTATTCAATTACAATAAAATGTACAATCAATACATGAACTCCAGCAGTCAATATTAAACCTTTACCTAGTAACTGTGTGTTTTATAGATCATGAAGGAGGAAGGTTTTGGAAAACATTGTGGGAAAAGGAGAAAATGCTAGTAACCAGCATTTTCTCCTATTCTCACAATGTTTTTTTTCTATCCTGTCATTGACAAATTCCATCATTCTGACCATGTATAATTTTATATCTGCATACCCTTTCAATGATGGGATTTGATTTGAAAGTCTAGTAAACATTGTGGGAAAAGGAGAAAATGTTGGTTACCAGCATTTTCTTCTTTTCTCACAATGTTTTCAAAAGACCTATTACTCGGGGTCATAATAAAAATCTGGATTGTGCGGTACAGGGTTAAATCCCAATTGAATCAGCATAAGCAATTAAATCCCAGTCAGTGCTACAAAGGTTAACACTTAGAGAGCTAACTCCATTAATTCCTCCTGCAGAAAGTGTGGATATAGATCAGCACAGAATTTGCAGTCTGATCTTGGTTATACATACTTATTTTCTCATGATATGCTTACTAAAACACCCTAAAAATGCAAAATTTTGGGTCTCCTCTCCTTTCTGATATGTCCCCTTAGAACTATATGCAGTTCCATAAATAAGTGTGCACTTAATTTTCTTTTATTTCTCGTCGCATGTTTTACTGAAGACCAACAAATTTGGTATTATACTTTAGTTCCGAGTCTGTAGAAAATGCCAGGCTAATCAGATTTTGACTAACAAAAAGTTAAAGTTAGGTTTTTGCAGTTTAAATGAAGGTGGTACTAAAACCAAAATTGCAAAAGTACTCAAAGACTAAGGTAACATTAAAGTTAGGTTTTTCTTGAAGTTCTTGTAATTTTTCAATCAATATCTTGTATGGCCACCTCTGCTGTCGATACAGGCAATTATTCGACGTCGCATAGACCTTACATAACGTAAAATCATTGCATCAGGAATGTTATTCCATTCCTGAACGAGAGCGGTGGCCAAAACCTAACTTTAATGTTACCTTAGTCTTTGAGTACTTTTGCAACTTTGAATTTAGTACCACCTTCATTTAAACTGCAAAAACCTAACTTAAACTTTCTGTTAGTCAAAATCTGATAAGCCTGGCATTTTCTACAGACTCGGAACTAAAGTATGATACCAAATTTGTTGGTCTTCAGTAAAACATGCAACGAGAAATAAAAGAAAATTAAGTGCACACTTATTTATGGAACTGAGTATATTTAGGGGGTCTAGGGTCCCATTTTTCCTACATTGAGAGTGGATACTTGACTTTAACCCTCTGCTACACATAAAAATTTTAGACCTGTCCAAACCCCAAGCATATGCAGATGCAAAGTTAAATGTGGCTAAAATTGTGGAAGTTATCTTTGATAGGGTAGAAAACATTGTGGAAATAGGAGAAAATGCTGGTTATCAGCATTTTCTCCTTTTCCCACAATGTTTTCAAAGGTCTTCTTTCTCAAAGTCGTTAAAGGTTGGCATTGTGTGGTAAAGGGTTATCCCAGTACTAAACAGGCTGTTCTTAGACTACTATAAGACAGGGGAGAAACATTCAAAGAAAAGTGCTCTCCTTGATACTTGATATGGTTGACAGTCAGAATGTCATAAGTGGTTGCTCATTCTTCCACATTGTTTCCAAAAGCTGTCTTCTACAGTAGATTATACAGTATTTATCAGATGATAGTATCAATACCTCTAAATTGATTTATTTTTAAATATCCTTCAACGGTCAATTAGATCATGATTGATTGACTGGACAAATAAGTTAGATACAGAGGATCTAAATCATTCCTGTTATAGTTTACCACAATGTTGTTTCATGTAGCTGTCAACTGCAAAGGCATCTAGACATTTGATTTGTTCATTTCCAGGGCTGAGCTCCTGGAGATCAGTGGGTAGTGTGCAGGACTTGAGAACTGGGGGTCGCTGGTTTGATTCCCGGCTCAGCCAATTTCTCTCAAAGGGTTGATGTTAATCATTGTGACAGGATGCATTCCTCTCTTACCTCTGACCATTGCTTTGACGATGGTTATGTGGGAAAGCAGCCAGTTGCTTGGAAAGACTATTGTGCGGAGTAGTGGTAAAAACAAGGATTCTGATAGTATTGCATAGCAATACTGAGTCCCCTACCGGCCGTACATATCGCTGGCAGGTATAGTTTGTGAAACTCTGTGGAGGAGAAAAAACGTATTTGACCCCCTTTCAGAATTATAAGCATCGTGTCTGTCTTTGTATGCAATGCTTTATGAAAGCCAGATACATAAGCATTTTCCTCCTTAAAGTAAGTTCATTGAAGAAGTTTTACTAAGACAAGATGTGTTTGTGAAACACAAATGCCCCCGTAAAAGCAAATTTTCAGAAATATGACCTTTACCTTGTGAGATGACCTTGACCTTATCATCAGCAGGTGTGTACCAATGAGAGGTACCAGCTTACCATGTATAAGTGTTATAACTTAAGTACTTAAAAAATATATAGAGAAATGACTGAAAAGTGTTGAGGGTAGATTTTCATGATAAGGGTTAAAATTTTTGACCTTGACCTTGGACATATAACCCACAGAAGATCAGTATCTATGACAGGTACCTACATGCCAAACATGTGCATTGTAAGTAAAAAAGTCGGGAAAATTGTTTTTTTCTGTGAAATTTTCTAAGTCCAAGGCCTGTAATTTCTTAAAAAATCAGTGGACCAGAACAAAACTCAAACTTGATCTGTAACTCATGGTGGTTGACTTTCACACCGAAAATCAGCTCAATATCTGCAAGCGTTTAGAAAAAAAGTCCGGAAAACTTTTTTTGGGGTGAACATTTCCAAGTCCAAGGCCCGTAATTTCGTCAAAAATCAGTGGACCTGAACGAAACTCAAACTTGATATGTAACTCACAGTGGTTGACTTACACTATAAAAATTAGCTCAATATCTGCCAGCATTTAGAAAAAAGTCCGGAAATCTGTTTTTTCCATGAAAATTTCTAAGTCCAAGGCCCGTAATTTCATCAAAAATCAGTGGACCATAACGAAACTCGACCTTGATCTGTAACTCATGGTTGTTGACTTGCACACCAAAAAGCAGCTCAATATCTACCAGCGTTTAGAAAAAAAGTCCGGAAAACTTTTTTTTCCATGAAAATTTCCAAGTCCTATGTTTGGTTCCCAGTCTTTACATGGATCTTTCAGAGGCACAATGCACTTCCCACCCAGCTAGGGTTGAACTGGTAAGAAGCTAAGAGGTAGCCTCTATTGTATAGTGCTGTACACTGGGCAAGTAAAAGAACCAAGGAGATCTAAGCAAAGAAATCCAGGGTCTCATTCTTGGGTTTCCTTGTATCCAATTATTTCTCACTAGATTCACTCTTTTTCTTTCTCACAGTCAATACCAAATGTGCCTAGAACACGGAGGGACCTAATTCCTACAAATTATGTTCCAGATACAATATGACTCTGTCCAAACCAGATCTTAACCAGGTAAACTAGAAATAAAACGAGAAATAAAAGAAAATTAAGTGCACACTTATTTATGGAACTGAGTATATTTAGGGGGTCTAGGGTCCCATTTTTCCTACATTGAGAGTGGATACTTGACTTTAACCCTCTGCTACACATAAAAATTTTAGACCTGTCCAAACCCCAAGCATATGCAGATGCAAAGTTAAATGTGGCTAAAATTGTGGAAGTTATCTTTGATAGGGTAGAAAAAATTGTGGAAATAGGAGAAAATGCTGGTTATCAGCATTTTCTCCTTTTCCCACAATGTTTTCAAAGGTCTTCTTTCTCAAAGTCGTTAAAGGTTGGCATTGTGTGGTAAAGGGTTATCCCAGTACTAAACAGGCTGTTCTTAGACTACTATAAGACAGGGGAGAAACATTCAAAGAAAAGTGCTCTCCTTGATACTTGATATGGTTGACAGTCAGAATGTCATAAGTGGTTGCTCATTCTTCCACATTGTTTCCAAAAGCTGTCTTCTACAGTAGATTATACAGTATTTATCAGATGATAGTATCAATACCTCTAAATTGACTTATTTTTAAATATCCTTCAACGGTCAATTAGATCATGATTGATTGACTGGACAAATAAGTTAGATACAGAGGATCTAAATCATTCCTGTTATAGTTTACCACAATGTTGTTTCATGTAGCTGTCAACTGCAAAGGCATCTAGACATTTGATTTGTTCATTTCCAGGGCTGAGCTCCTGGAGATCAGTGGGTAGTGTGCAGGACTTGAGAACTGGGGGTCGCTGGTTTGATTCCCGGCTCAGCCAATTTCTCTCAAAGGGTTGATGTTAATCATTGTGACAGGATGCATTCCTCTCTTACCTCTGACCATTGCTTTGACGATGGTTATGTGGGAAAGCAGCCAGTTGCTTGGAAAGACTATTGTGCGGAGTAGTGGTAAAAACAAGGATTCTGATAGTATTGCATAGCAATACTGAGTCCCCTACCGGCCGTACATATCGCTGGCAGGTATAGTTTGTGAAACTCTGTGGAGGAGAAAAAACGTATTTGACCCCCTTTCAGAATTATAAGCATCGTGTCTGTCTTTGTATGCAATGCTTTATGAAAGCCAGATACATAAGCATTTTCCTCCTTAAAGTAAGTTCATTGAAGAAGTTTTACTAAGACAAGATGTGTTTGTGAAACACAAATGCCCCCGTAAAAGCAAATTTTCAGAAATATGACCTTTACCTTGTGAGATGATCTTGACCTTATCATCAGCAGGTGTGTACCAATGAGAGGTACCAGCTTACCATGTATAAGTGTTATAACTTAAGTACTTAAAAAATATATAGAGAAATGACTGAAAAGTGTTGAGGGTAGGTTTTCATGATAAGGGTTAAAATTTTTGACCTTGACCTTGGACATATAACCCACAGAAGATCAGTATCTATGACAGGTACCTACATGCCAAACATGTGCATTGTAAGTAAAAAAGTCGGGAAAATTGTTTTTTTCTGTGAAATTTTCTAAGTCCAAGGCCTGTAATTTCTTAAAAAATCAGTGGACCAGAACGAAACTCAAACTTGATCTGTAACTCATGGTGGTTGACTTTCACACCGAAAATCAGCTCAATATCTGCAAGCGTTTAGAAAAAAAGTCCGGAAAACTTTTTTTGGGGTGAACATTTCCAAGTCCAAGGCCCGTAATTTCGTCAAAAATCAGTGGACCTGAACGAAACTCAAACTTGATATGTAACTCACAGTGGTTGACTTACACTATAAAAATTAGCTCAATATCTGCCAGCATTTAGAAAAAAGTCCGGAAATCTGTTTTTTCCATGAAAATTTCTAAGTCCAAGGCCCGTAATTTCATCAAAAATCAGTGGACCATAACGAAACTCGACCTTGATCTGTAACTCATGGTTGTTGACTTGCACACCAAAAAGCAGCTCAATATCTACCAGCGTTTAGAAAAAAAGTCCGGAAAACTTTTTTTTCCATGAAAATTTCCAAGTCCAAGGCCCGTAATTTCGTCAAAAATCAGTGGACCGTAACGAAACTCAAACTTGATCTGTAACTCATGGTGGTTGACTTACACACCAAAAATCATCTCAATATCTGCCAGTGTTTAGAAAAAAAGTCTGGAAAACTGTTTTTTTCCGTAAAAATTTCTAAGTCTAAGGCCCATAATTTCCTCAAAAATCAGTGGACCGGAACAAAACTCGAACTTGATCTGTAACTCATGGTTGTTGACTTGCACACCAAAAATGAGCTCAATATCTACCAGTGTTAAGAAAAAAAGTGTGGAAAACTGTTTTTTCAGTGAAATTTTCTAAGTCCAAGGCCCGTAATTTCGTCAAAACTCAGTGGACCGGAACGAAACTCGAACTTGATCTGTAACTCATGGTGGTTGACTTACTCACCAAAAATCAGCTCAATATCTGCGTTTAGAAAAAAAGTCCGGAAAACTGATTTGCCAGACTGATGGACAGACGGACGCACAGACGGACGGACGGAGTGCAAACCTAAAGTCCCCTTCGGCTTCGCTCCAGGAAAACATAGATAGGTGGACTTACCGCAGCAATATAACTGAAATAATGTTGAAAACGGCGTTAAACACCATACAATCAATCAATCATTTCCAGGGTAAGAAAATGGAGTAATTGAGCAGTTTTGAAAAACCTTTCAATGTTTTAAGACATAATTTGTAGGAATTAGGTCCCTCCGTGTTCTAGGCACATTTGGTATTGACTGTGAGAAAGAAAAAGAGTGAATCTAGTGAGAAATAATTGGATACAAGGAAACCCAAGAATGAGACCCTGGATTTCTTTGCTTAGATCTCCTTGGTTCTTTTACTTGCCCAGTGTACAGCACTATACAATAGAGGCTACCTCTTAGCTTCTTACCAGTTCAACCCTAGCTGGGTGGGAAGTGCATTGTGCCTCTGAAAGATCCATGTAAAGACTGGGAACCAAACATAGGACATTTTTATTTTTTTTTTCAAAGTATAATCCCTGAAATACCCATACTTACCATCACTACACATTCAACGCCAGTTGTCAAGGGGGTATAATAA
Organism: Hippopus hippopus; assembly: GCA_946811185.2. Lineage (NCBI taxonomy): Eukaryota > Metazoa > Mollusca > Bivalvia > Cardiida > Cardiidae > Hippopus > Hippopus hippopus. The sequence goes on along the minus strand of OX328097.1, from coordinate 10,052,041 downwards.
TCGTAAAGGGCAGGTAATGCAACAAACATGTTTACCAAGTCTCAAGTCAATTTGACTTGAGGTGACAAAGTTCCGTTCCAGACAAGCAAGAAATACTGTAAAAATGAAGATCAAAGTTACTCGAAATCCACACCAGGTAGAGTTATTGTTCTTGCGCACTGTACTCCGTAATATTGCAACAAACATGCATACCAAGTTTCAAGTCACTCTGACTTGAGATGACAAAGTTATATTTTGGACAAGCAGAAAATGCTATAATAATGACGATCAAAGGGAAATAACTCAGACAGCATGAGATAGTTATGGTTCTTTCCCACTGCACTCCGTATTATTGCAACAAACACACGTCAAGTTTTAAGTCAATCGGACTGGAGATTACAAAGTTATGCTCCGGACAAGCAGAAAATGCTGTAAAAAATGACTATCAAAGGGAAATAACTCAAAGACAGCACGAGATAGAGTTATGGTTCTTTCGCACTGCACTCCATATTATTGCAACAAAGACAAATACCAAGTTTCAAGTCAATCGGACTGGAGATGACAAAGTTATATTCCAGACAAGCAGAAAATACTGAAAAAATGATGATCAAAGGGAAATAACTCAAAGACAGCACAAGGTAGAGTTATGGTTCTTTTGCAATGCACTCTGTATTATTGCAACTAACACACATGCCAAGTTTTAAGTCGATCAGACTGGAGATGACAAAGTTATGCTCCGGACAAGCAGAAAATGCTGTAAAAATGACAAAGGGAAATACCTCAAAGACAGCACGAGGTAAAGTTATGGTTCTTTTGCACTGCACTCTGTATTATTGCAACAAACACACATGCCAAGTTTCAAGTCAATCGGACTGGAGATGACAAAGTTATGCTCCGGACAAGCAGAAAATGCTGTAAAAAATTACTATCAAAGGGAAATAACTCAAAGACAGCATGAGGTAGAGTTATGGTTCTTTTGCACTGCACTCCGTATTATTGCAACTAACACACATGCCAAGTTTCAAGTCAATCGGACTGGAGATGACAAAATTATGCTCCGGACAAGCAGAAAATGCTGTAAGAATTACGATCAAAGGGAAATAACTCAAAGACAGCACGAGGTAGAGTTATGGTTCTTTTGCACTGCAATCCGTATTATTGCAACTAACACACATGCCAAGTTTCAAGTCAATCGGACTGGATATGACAAAGTTATGCTCCGGACAAGCAGAAAATGCTGTAAAAAATGACTATCAAAGGGAAATAACTCAAAGACAGCACGAGATAGAGTTATGGTTCTTTTGCACTGCACTCCGTATCGTTGCAACAAACACACATGCCAAGTTTCAAGTCAATCGGACTGGAGATGACAAAGTTATGCTCCGGACAAGCAGAAAATGCTGTAAAAATGACGATCAAAGGGAAATAACTCAGACAGCACGAGGTAGAGTTATGGTTCTTTCGCACTGCACTCCGTATTATTGCAACAAACACACATGCCAAGTTTCAAGTCAATCGGACTGGAGATGACAAAGTTATACTCCGGACAAAAACTGGATGCCGACTGCCAACCCACCCGCCTGCCCGCCCGCCATGGGTGATCCCATAATACGTCCCGTCTTTGACGGGCGAATGATAACTAAAAAATTAAGCAAGCAAGAGTTATGATTCATTTGCACTGCACTCCCCCTTAATGAGATCTATCCACCCATGAAGTTTCATAACCGTAGCTAGCATAGTTTTGGAGATATGCTTTGGACAAAATTCAAGTATGAATATAAACAAAGGGAAATAACTGAAAAATTAAGTAAGCAAGAGTTATGATTCCTGTGCACTGCACTCCCCCTTGATAAGATCTATCCACCCATGAAGTTTCATAACCTTAGCTAGTATAGTATTGGAGATATGCTCCGGACAAAATTCAAGTATGAAAAACAACAAAGGGCAATAACTCAAAAATTAAGGAAGCAAGAGTTATGATTCCTGTGCACTGCACTCCCCCTTGATGAGATCTATCCACCCATGAAGTTTCATAACCGTAGCTAGTATAGTTTTGGAGATATGCTCCGGACAAAATTCAAGTATGAAAAACAACAAAGGGCAATAACTCAAAAATTAAGCAAGCGAGAGTTATGATTCCCATGCACTGCACTCCGCCTTGATGAGATCTATCCACCCATGAAATTTCATAACCGTAGCTAGCATAGTTTTGGAGATATGCTCCGGACAAAGAATGGGGACGCCGCCCGCCCGTCCGCCCGCCCGCCACGGGTGATCCCATAATACGTCCCGTCTTCGACGGGCGTATAAAAAAGACTATTCAAGTGCAAGGAGAGTCAAGATATTGGGACAAATGAGAAACACTCATCTATTTGGTGTACCTATATTAATTTTATCTCACTGATTTCCAGCATTTACATGAGGTAAAAGATTGAATACCTAAAACTGATCAAATGAATCTAGAACCATGTCTATTGTATCTGCTCATGGACATTTGATATGTTGATCCAATCTTTCCTTCCAATTTTCATCCTTATCAAACCTAAATACCTGCACTTAATCCTTAAGCTGTTAAGCGCAACTCACTGACCTTTTACGGACAGTGTAGATCAAGATCAGACTGCACAGAACGTGCAGTCTGATCTTGGATTTACACTATCCGCTAAGGAGATATCATTCCCTGAAACATACTTTTGAAAAAACAATATTCAGGTTTTCACTATTGAATTGAAAATTTCATGGTTACCAGCATTTTCTTTTTCCCACAATATTTTCTACCCTATTAAAGTCTGAAATCATCATATTAACAAGAATTAATTTGTTGTCTGCAGATGTTTTGAATTTGGTCCAGTCCAAAAGTTTGTCGTTTGGTAAAGAATTAACCCTTTACCAAACAATCCTGTTTTAAAACTATTAGAAAGATGACTTTTAAAAATGCCTACTTCAAATTAGAAAATGCTGGTAACCAACATTTTTTTCTTTTTTCTACAATGTTTTCTACCCTATCAACAATAAATTCAATCAAAGCAGAATATTTCTATTCTGTAGACAAGGCCTGGTTACTAGGATTTCAGGTTCTGTTTTTCCACAGACTATCAAACAAATTATAAGAAAACATATAAAGATCAGGCAACATTCTGGGCAGTCTGATCTTCACCAGCACTTAATGCACCTACAAGCCCCCTCTTATAGCATTTTGATCCTAGTAGTGCTACATACATCAATGTAGATTCCCTATTGGTACAAAACATGCAGATCTTAGCAGTTCCCAGGCTGTTTTTGTCAGAATCGATTGGGGGGAGGGAATGGACAGTGGAGATCCAAGACAAGACTGCTTTTTCTATCCAGCTTGATCTGGATCTACTCCATCCACATTTGGGACCAAATCATGGTTTATCACTGTACCAATATCACTAGGGCCAATTCGTGGTTTATCATGACTATAGTTGCTATTGCAATGGATGTCAGTCAAGATCAGTGCACAAAACATGCAGTCTGATCTTTAATCTATACTCTATGCTATGCTGAAATACTATAGAGAAAAGCAGCCAGTGATTTGCTCTTGTTTAGTCTTATTTTAGACTGAAAATTTCTTTTGGGTTTATTAGGTGCTCTAAGGGTAGACCTGTTACCAAACAATTCAAAATTTAAAGGACCCTGAGAAAAAAGTGCTTTTGAAAACATTGTGGTAAAAGGAGAAAATGCTGGTAACCAGCATTTTCTCCTTTTCCCATAGTGTTTTCCACACTTTCGAAGACAAATTCGATCAGTGGAGTCGCATTCAGTTTCTTGTCTACAAATCCTTTCAGTTTGAACAAGTCTAAACTTTTGTGTAAAATTTCGTCGTCTAGTGAAGAGTTAATTAATCAACTTATCAGCTCATACAGGGTTTTGTATGCCACCTAGACTGATTAATTTAGATTGAACTCTATTGTTTTCAGATTAAAGTTTATTAATCGTTCAGCCACTTATCTGATTTCCCAAACAAAAACTGGTATCGGTCCTTGAAGAATAGCTTTTTGTCAACGTGATAAAAGAGTCATCCTTGCTTGGTTGATGTCTCAGTCAGGGTTGTTGCTTACTCAGAGCTCCAGAGGGAGTGATTTTGATTTCAAAATTGAAAATATCAATTATTCTACATTAAAACCTATGTTGTGGGTAACCATTAGAATCGTCTCATCGAGACGATTCTAATGAGTACCCACAACATAGGGTTTCGAAGAGAAATAATGGATTTAGAATACCATCACTCCCTCTTATCTGGAGCTCTGTTACTAAATGAAAAAAAAAAAAACCTTTAGACTCTTCCAAATCAAATGCATTTTTCAGGTAACGAATCACATGTTTTTAAACCCTGAGGAACAACAATTGAAAAACATTGTTGTAAAAGTAGCAAATGCCGGCAAACTCACATTTTCTACTTTTTCCAAAATATTTTCTACCTTTTCCCAAGACAAATTCCATCATTTAAGCTTGGTTTTAATTTGTTCTCTTTGAATGCTTTTAACCCTTTGGCTGCTAGGCGTGACTCACTGATCTTTTGCGAACAGTGTAGATCAAGATCAGACTGCACAAAATATGCAGTCTGATCTTTGATCTACACTGTCCAATAATTATGGTGATAGTTTTCCCTATTGTATATCTTGGAAGATCTTGGATTTTACTATCAGCTTGACAGTTTCAGTTCAGTTATTTAGCGGGATAAAGGTTAATACAGTAAAGTCGCAACTTTGTTACCTGGTAAAAGAGTTAAGAGTCAATGGGGTTTTCGTAAAACAATACAACAAAAATGCTACACTTCATGAAACTAATGGTTAAAATATTTCAGACGGTCTTGATATTTAATAGAGCACGATGTGAATATATAGTTTTATGGTTTTCTTGAATACATGTGAATTGAAAATTGTTCCATCCTGAACCAGTTCTTCTTAGTTCCAGGTTTGAAAAAAAATTGATTTAACAAGTTTGGCTGCAAATATAGGATACCTAAAAAGTTTGGAATTTACTATCTACAATAAATTTATTTTCAATGTGACAATGGTCAATAATCTGTGAGAAAAGTTTGTGAAGTACATTTCTGTGTGTTGATTTTCATTCACTGTTCCAGATACAATATGACTCTGTCCAAACCAGATCTTAACCAGGTAAACTATGATTAAATATTTATCATTCTACATTCTTTTCATAAATGATTTTGATATTATTTCTTACCTTGTTCATCTTTTATAAGCCTTGACCATTCACTGTCAGGGGGCAATACAGGATGCTTTTGTGAACATACATTATAGATCATGATTGGGGCTGCAGTGTACAATCTGATCTTGGATCTGTCAATGTCCTTTTCTTGATTCTGAAATCAACATAACTTTCCCTCATTTATTGCTAGTTATATCTTAACCCCTAGGCTGCTAAGCACGACTCACTGACCTTTTTGCGGACAGTGTAGATCAAGATCAGACTGCACAGAATGTGCTGTCTTATCTTGAATCTACAATGTCCGATATGGAGATATTATTCCCCAAAACATAACTTTGAAATAACAATAATCGGGTATTTACTATCGAATTGAAAATTTCATTTTAGTTACTTAGCAGGATAAGGACTAACTCTTTTACCAGACAAAAAATTTAAGTTTAGACATTTCCAAACTAAACGCAGTTGCAGGTCTACATCAAGTATTATAATACTGCAAAGAAATTTCTCATGGTCTGATTGGATAATATGTCCCGAACATACAGTCATGTACACTGGCAAAATCCACGTAAAAGCAGTTTCCCTTTCGGGAGCCCCGTATACATGACTACACTTTCAACACAACATCCAAATTGGCGGCGTCGATCAGTACAAGCTGGGCTCCTAGACGAACTTACTGAGTAGCCTGCTCCATATTATTACCAGTTTCCCTTGATGGTTGTCATTAAAATGGAAAGAATAGATTATTTTTGAAAATAAATGAATATAGAACTTTACATGTATTTCGCTTGATGTCATTCTAAAACAAATACACGGGGGACTGAAACGAGCCAACCCCGTTGTAAGGTAAGCAAATTGTGAAATGTCGAAACTCATACATTGTGCATAACGTTAAAAGGATAACCTAGTGGTCGTTTGAGGCAACTAATGGTCATTTACTTTTGCCAACAAATCATTAAAATGCATAGTTACTTGCCTCAAAGTTGTTTAAATCCATGTTTAAATAAAAATATGACAAATGTCTATCGCAGTGAAATCATCAAGATTATTCACCAAACTGCACATTTTACCAAGGTTTCAGTGACGTCAGTTCCCAATTCTATTTCATCAACATACTCGATTTTTAAGACCATAAAACAGAGAAATTTCGCTTAACACACATTAGAATGATAAAACTTTACAGTATAACAAATTCGTTGTACAGTCAGGTAGCAGGGGACTTGGAAACTTGTTCACGGCTGTGGCGAATAATGTCACAGCGACATTATTCGCCACAGCCGTGAACAAGTTTCCAAGCAGGGGACTTGGAAACTTGTTCACGGCTGTGGCGAATAATGTCACAGCGACATTATTCGCCACAGCCGTGAACAAGTTTCCAAGTCCCCTGCCATCTGACCGTACAACTAATAATGTCTACTCAAATAGTGAGATAATTTCTTTAAAAGAAGAGAAAACAACATGGAATTTGCTCCTTTTCTCAATTTGTTTTCAGCAGCCTACTTCCTCAGGGCAGTAATAATAGGGCATTGTTTGCAAAAAGATTAAGCTCTCTACAAAAATAAGTAATCTTTGTATTTTGCGGCCAAAAAGTTAAAACCTTGTTGGTAACTGACAGTGCAGGTCAAGCTTAAAGAGAGTAACCAGCATTTTCTCTTTTCCACAATGTTTTCTGCCCTATCAAAGACAAACCCAATCATTTGAGCCACACTTCGTTTGTAATCTGCAATGTTTTTCAATTTGGACTTGTCCAAAATTTTGTTGTTTGGTAAAGGCTAAAGCAGACAATTTAGAAATCATCTATATAAAATCTGGACAACAACAATATAGGTATAATACATGAACACATGTGGAAATATTGTGGCTGCAGGAGAAACTTTAAGTAACATAATTATGATTTCTCTTTGTTAATTTTTTTCTCAAAATGTGGTATTACTTTGACTGGCCTGCCCAGGTAGCTCAGAAGCTAGGGCTTCAGACTCCTGGTTGGTTGGTTGGTTGTATTGGGGTTTAACGCCACTTTAACAGCTAAGGTCATATCATGGCTGTCGATGACGCACATGTGTTTCCTGGCTTTCTCACACCAGTACTAACACAACTTTCTTTCCAAAGCCACCGACTACTTTTCTCACATGCTTCAGCAGAGGTGAGAGGCGAAAATACGCCGGAAAGAAAGTTCGCCTCAGCCGGGTATCGAACTCACAACCACCAGGTCATGAGTCCGACACGCTCACCACTGAGCCACCCGGGCGGGCTTCAGACTCCTGACCGGCTTCAGACTCCTGACCTGGTGGTTGTGAGTTCAATACCCAGTTCAGGCAAATTTTCTTTTTGGCAATTTTTCGCCTCTCGCCTCTGATTTATGTGAGAAAGTAGTCAGTGACTGGGAAAGGAAGTTGTGTCAGCACTGGTGTGAGAAAGCCAGAAAACACATGCATAGGTGCACTGACCTACGTGATATGACCTAAGCTTTTAAAATGGCGTTAAACTCCAGTACAATCAATCGATCTTGCTTCGACTACAGACACGATGTCTTAATCCTTTACCAAACGATCCCATGTTCTAAATACAAGGGTTGATTGATTGTAAAGTATTAAACGCAGTTTTCAACATTATTTAAGTTATATTGCAGTGGCCAGTGCACCTATCCATGCTTTCCTGGAGTGTCTTTTACCTGCTTTTCTGCATAACCATTGTCGAAACAATGATCAGCAGTTTGTCGAAACAATGATCAGCCATGAGAGAGGAAGGAGTCCTGTTGCAATGACTATTATCAATTAGCCAATTCAGAAAGAAATTGGCCGAGCTTGGGATTTGAACCAGGGAACCCCTGTTCTAAAGTCCTGTACACTACCAACTGTACTACCAGGGCTCAGCACTATCCCTAGGAAAAAGCCTTTTGAAAACTTGTGGAAAAAGGAGAAATTATTGGTAACCAGCATTTCCTCCTTTTTCCACAAAGTTTTCTGCTCTTTCAAGACAAGTTCGTCATTTAAACCAAACTTAATTTGCCCTCTGCAACAGCTTTGAATTTGGACATATTTAAAATTTTGTTTTTATTTAATTTTAAAGTCTTTAAAACAAGAATTTTTTTCCAAATGATTTCATCCCTTGCATTTTCACATGCCTATGATAGAATAGAAGGAGTTACCTTTAGGAGGAAAATTTGATGGGTACAAAATGTATCGTATTCTGAAGTTTTTACTGCATTCAAAGCGGATTAAACGCTTGACATCTACTGTTCCTCCCACACTTCATTTCCATCTCGTGTTCTGACACGCCATGACAAAATCGCACCCACAAGAAAGGCTGATCTGTAAGATAGGGTGAAATTGAGTTATCTCTCAGGCTGCTAGGCGCGACTCACTGACCTTTTGTGGACAGCGTAGATCAAGATCAGACTGCACAGAACGTGCAGTCTGATCTTTGATCTACACTGTCCAATAAGGAGATATATTTCCTCCAAAAAATACCTTTTAAACAGCAATATTTGGATTAAACCCTACTGGAAGTATGGGTCATGTGGGAGTGCTCGTAGGCAAGGCACTGCCATGTCAAAGCCTAATACTGGTGAAACCAGGGCAAAGATGTGAATAAGTAAGCTGTGGCTATGATATGCCTGACAAATTGTTGAAAGTGACATTAATAAACATTCAGACTATAAAACTGTATGTGTGTTAGGGGCTGTATTTAACTCTTTACCAAGCAATCCAAAGTTTTCAGGACCTAAAGACAGACATTTAAAACATTGTGGAAAAATGAGAAAATGCCAGTAACCAGCATTTTCCTCTTTTACGACAATGTTTTCTACCCTTCCAAAAACAAAATTTAGCAATTTTACTTACATTTAATTCATTGTCTGAAAATGCTTCCAATTGGACAATTCTAAAATTTGTTGTTTGGTAAAGGGTTAAAGTTTTCTTGATATTGTTGACAAGGTTAAAGGTCAAATGTACCATTTACTTTTCACCAGAGGACAAAATTTCAGCCTTGCAGACAAAAAGTTCAATATTAAATGGTGCAATTTTTCTGATAGGGTAGAAAACATTGTGGAAAAAGGAGAAAATGCTGGTTACCAGCATTTTCTCCTTTTCCCACAATGTTTTCAAAAGGCTTCTTTCCCAGGGTAGTTAAAAGTCAGCATTGTGGTTTAAAAGTGAGTCTGTTGAACTACAGTGTCAAATAGGGGAGGGAGGTTTTACACCTGGCGCCCAACATAAGTAAAGATATGAATTATAAATCAATCAGGGAATACAGTCTCTCCAATTCTCACGGTTTGGAGAGCTGGTTTTTACCTCTATAAGGTAAACAAGATGAGCTATGAATGACAGTTTACATCAGCATTATATAAAGACAGGTCAACTTTGATATGCTACCATTTACATATGAGCAGGGCTCCCGTAAAAGGGGGTTTAATGCATCTATGTGATGCAGTATACCAAGCCAGTCATAATAATAATCATTCATTCATAAAATCTATTTAGTCTTACAATTGACTGAATCATTAGATACACTGGTCCTTTTACATGCAGAAAATTATCCAATTGCAAAAAGTTCTGATTAGGTAAGAAGTCTGCACGAAATGCGCAGGCTGACCTGGGTCAATGTGAATGCATTAAATCCCTTTTCACAGAGCATGGTTCATTGTATCTTGAGCATGAGAACTGTCTTCACATTTACTATGCCATGAACAGTGTTTCCAGGTTTTTTCTGATCCGCTGATGCTTTTTAATTCTGACCCTGAAATTTTCTAAAATGTGCCTAAAAATTTCAATATCTGCCTTTAATCCTTTACAACACAATCCCAAGTTTTAACAACCCTGGGCAAGAAGCCTTTTGAAAACATTGTGGGAAAAGGAGAAAATGCTGGTAACCAGCATTTTCTCCTTTTCCCACAAAGTTTTCTACCCCATCAAAGAGAAATTCCATCATTTGAACCAAATTTAAATTGTTGTCTACAAATGCTTTGAGTTTGGACAAGTCAGAATTTTTCTTGTGTGGCAAAGAGTTAAAGACAAATTCTATCCTTTGAGCCCCATTTAACCCTTATCATGCTAAACAAGTGAAATGAAACTTTCAAGCCGATCATCAATACCCAAATTTTGCTATTTCAAAGTTATTTTTTTAGTAAGGACATCTTACCAGACAGTGTAGATTCAAGATCAAACTTGTGGTGTCCTAGGCTGTGAGGTAGAGCGTCGGCCTCGTAACCATAAGGTCCTGAGTTTGATACCCGGGAGCGGGTGTCAACTTTGGGATTTTTCATTGGCCCACACATTTGGTGCGAGTACTGGTGTAGTTCCCAGGAAGCAGAATCGAGAGAGATTAGTTTAAGTTGTAAGAACTTGTTTCTCAATCGATGTAAAATAAAAATGTTTAAACTAAACTAAGATCAGACTGCACGTTCTCTGCATTATGGTCCTTGTGTCATCCTCAGCAGCCTTAGAGTTAATGTGTCTTCAAGGACAATCAATTTGGAAAAGGATATTGACTGAAAGTGCTCTCCACCTATCCCAAGGGTGGAGAGTGTGGAGTTGGTAGATCCAATAAAGCTCCCTAGCTCATCTGAAGACAGTTCTATTGTTCTAAAAATTCTAGAAAACCTGCAGCACAAGGTCAGGATGTCAAATCAACCTGAGAGTGGGTCTTCTTCTACCCTCGTGGGAAAGCAGCCAGTGGCTTGGAAAGAAAATTGTGCGGAGTACTGGTAAAAGAGACTCCAGGAAAGCATGGATAGGTGCACTGGCCGCCGCGATATAACTGAAATAATGTTGAAAACGGCGTTAAACACCATACAATCGATCAGTCATTCTTCTACCCTCCCTCAGTCAATTTCTTCACATCAATAAATTTGGACAGGTATAACATTTTGTTATCTGGTAAAAGTTAATAATGTCTAGCCATGTTTGTGGTGATCATTAGAAGTTCTTCTCACACCCACTCTGCTATTGGAAAAGAAACTCTTTGCATAAATTACATGACAAAATTTACAAAACTGAATGTCTGTATTTCAATCACCAATTTAAGTTTCATATTGAGATTTTCTTTAGACGTAATTTGTTTTTTCAATATACCATAAATCATAGCTGCTACGTAAAATTCACCTTTTGAAGATTCTCATACATTTTAAAGTCAGAGGTGAATTGTCCTATAGAAATACAGAGATCTGCCAATCCATGTGATAATTCGTCATCTTTGTAAACTGTTCATAAAACTCTGGGAAAATGTTTATGATTACAAGATTTGTAAATTGCTAAGTTTTGTGGAAACTTAATTAAATTGAATGACTCAGCTACCTGGAAAACCATTTAGTAATGTGAAAGACAAAATACTGTATAGTGAAAGTCTAATACGATCCCAAACAAGAGCATCCCATGCAGGTGACAACACTCGACTGCAATTACTTTTAGTGAAAATTCCAAGTCAAAAAAGGGGCATAACTGTGTAAGAAAATATTTTGATGGTTACCTTTCCCTATTGTATGAGTTCATCTTTTGACAGTTAACAACTGGTCTGAGTTTGAATTAAATATCTCCAGTTCTGATAGAGACATTATAAAATGTCAAAGTTTTCGCTTGACGGCAAAGCAGACGATGACGCCAGGGCTATGACAATACCTCAATGTTTTCTTCGAAAAAAGCCAAGTAAAAAATTAATGTTTCACCAAACAATCATGTGTTTTAAAAACTCTGAGGAAGTAGGCTTTTTAAAACATTGTGGGAAAAGGAGAAAATGCTGCTAACCAGCATTTTCTCCTTTTCCCACAAAGTTTTCCACCCTTTCAAGGAAAAATTCTAACATTTTAGCTACATATGGTTGGCTGTCTGCAAATTTTTTTCAACTTGAACATCTGTAAAATTTTGTCAAGTGGTGAAGAGTTTAATGGTTGTTTAATACTTTCCCAAACAATCCCTGGTTTTCATGACCCTGAAAAAGAAGCCTTTTGAAAACATTGTGGGAAAAGGAGAAAATGCTGGTAACCAGCATTTTCCTTTTCCCACAATGTTTTCTACCCTGCTGGAAACAAATTTCAATTTTTGAGTTACGTTTATTTTGTCGTCTGCAAATGCTTTCAATTTGGACCAGTCTGAAATTTTGTTGTTTGGTAAAGAGTTAATATCATTGAGCAAAAATAAATTCTTTTTAAGGTCTCTCCTTGGTTGCTAAAAGATTAGTACAGAACTAGAGGCGCTTGAGCGCCTGTATCGCTCCACAGGCCTGATATTTCTATAATGGCGAAAGGAAGTTTTTAACAATTATCATTCAATCCTGCATTTTAGCTCACTGAAGAAACAATTTGGTAGACAACCACCATAGGAACTTACCTGCAAAACAACAATGAAATCCAATGAATAGTTTTAGAGAAGAAATTTTTCAAAGATTTTACTTTATACCATAAAAGGAAAATGAGTCTCCCATAAAAGCCATGTTTTTTGACAGATCATTTTTTTTCTTTTTAAGGAATTCTGTAAACCTGTATCTAAGGAACATTCCTGCAAAATAATAATGCTATCCAAATAGCGGTTTGGGAGGAGAAGATTTTTAAAGGTTTTTTACTTTGGTTGCCATGGCAACCAGAATTCTTCATGGAACACAATTATTTGAAGGAATTTGAAAGAGGACCACCAAAGGAACATTCCTGTGAAATTTGGTAAAAATCCAGTCAATAGTTTCTGAGGAGAAGTTTTTTTAAAGAAAAAGTTTACGGACGCACGCACTGACGAACGGACGGACGGACGGACAGACACACGACGGACACAACGCCATGACAATAGCTCGCTGGCCTTTGGCCAGTGGAGCTAAAAATGAGCAACCTCTGCCATTTGCTCACACTGACATAACATGACTGTGTCATCATGTTTTTAAATATACTCAGTTCCATAAATAAGTGTGCACTTAATTTTCTTTTATTTCTCATCGCATGTTTTACTGAAGACCAACAAATTTGGTATCATACTTTAGTTCCGAGTCTGTAGAAAATGCCAGGCTAATCAGATTTTGACTAACGGAAAGTTTAAGTTAGGTTTTTGCAGTTTAAATGAAGGTGGTACTAAAACCAAAGTTGCAAAAGTACTCAAAGACTAAGGTAACATTAAAATTAGGTTTTGGCCACCGCTCTCGTTCAGGAATGGAATAACATTCTTGATGCAATGATTTTACGTTATGTAAGGTCTATGCGACGTCGAATAATTGCTTGTATCGACAGCAGAGGTGGCCATACAAGATATTGATTGAAAAATTACAAGAACTTTAAGAAAAACTTAACTTTAATGTTAAAAGTCGGCAGTGTGCGGTAAAGGGTTAAGTGATGCAGTGCTAACCCTTTACCACACAATCCCAAGTTTTAACGACTCTTCATAAGAAGCCTTCTGAAAACATTGAGGAAAAAGGAGAAAATGATGGTGATTAGCATTTTCTCCTTTTTCCACAATGTCTTCTACCTATCCAGAAACAAATTTCAATTTTCGAGACACATTTATTTTGTTGTCTGCAAATGCTTTCAATTTGGAAAGGTCCAAAATTTTGTTGTTTGGTGAAGACTTGAAGTAAATGACAAAATGAAAAAATAGTGACGTTCGAAAAATTCTCCATGTCAGTTTTCTAAAATTCTGTATTGTCCGAAAAAACGAAAAAAAAAAAGGATTTTCTATTGAGACATGCTGTCAAGAGTCAACAGTTTATCAACTGCTGTATCTAATAACAAACAGATGAAACCAAAACCAGGGTCCATTGCACAATGTACAGAAATAGCCCAAACCCCTAGTCAGACTCAAGATAACTAAATCATACACAGTAATCACTGCTATAATTAAGTTAACCCTTACAGCAACAAACAACTAAGTAGGCATTTTAGTTGCTATCTCAAACTGCGCCCCCTGCAACATCCCCACTCCATTTTACGACTTTTAAGATTGATGGAATTCTCACGAAATAAAAGATGGTGTAGATCAAGGTTCAGACTGCAAGTTCATCACAGTCTGATCTTGATCTACATTGTCTGCTATAATCATTTAAGTTCTGATTGGTGGTCTAAGGGGTTAAGTTAATAGTTAAATTTCACCGAAGATATCCAAGACCGTGAGAAAATTTATCTGAAGGACTTCGACATGACATAAACTCTATATTTAATCCCTTTCAAAGCTTAATAAGGCAAATTGTCGGGAAAAAAATGACACTCACATCGTTGAATCAATGATAAACCCAACTTAAAAAGTTTTACCCCTTTCTACCTGTAGTTTGTAAAAGATATTTTTCGTCCTCAACTCACCTTTAGGAGGTACTGTAATAGCGATGATCATTCATATGATGGTTGAAAAACGTAACGAAGCTTCCCCTTCCGAAAGTAGTAAATACCCTGCAAAAGAAAGAGAAATTAAAGCAGTCAAGATATCCTATTTCACAATCAAAATCTTGTAATTTTGGGAAAAAATGATATCTAATACTACTGTGATCAGGGCTTTGTGTTATCAATGACTGGGTAAACATTATAGTGATTTAAACAAGGAGTATCATATTATAAAAGGTAAGAATCTGATTAAACACTTTATAGCCTTTTCTGTACAAGGTCATCTCAGGGTACAGACTATGTACACACACATAAGAGAACATTTTTTGTTCACAATTTACTTTTCCCATAATTCCTTGTTTTTTTTCTTTCTATTGTTTGTCAGCTTTTGTTTTTAATTGGGCCTATCAAAAACATATCTCTGTCTAGGGTTTCCCGACCCTACCTAGAAAATGCTGCCAACCCTAACCTTTTTATGCTACGATTGAAAAAAAAAAAAGTCTTGTCGGGTGCAATTTCGGTACATGGTCCGTGTAAAAAAGTCTCTGGAAAAAAAATCCCTGCCTACCCTACCTACACCATCTCGGACCAAAACCCTAAATGCAGATTTTTTTTTGTTAGGCCTTGTGGATCAGATAAAAAGATAAAAAAGAGTTTCTACAGCTCAAATGAGAATCCACACCGATGATTTCAGTTAATCCTTTCCCAGAAGACAAAATTTTAGCTGTCCAAATTGAAAGCATTTGCAGACGAAAATTTTAATGTGGCTAAAATGGTGCCATATTTCTTTGACAGGGTAGAAAACATAGTGGGAAAAGGAGAAAATGCTGGTTACCAGCATTTTCTCCTTTTCCCACAATGTTTTCAAAAGGCTTCTTTCCTAGGGTCGTTAAAAGTCGGCATTGTGTGGTAAAGGGTTAAAGTCTCAAAAAAAAATGTCCGAACTGAAGTAATTTTCAGACAAAAAGAATTATTGCTCAAATGATGAGCCCTGTATTTTGAATTGTAGAACAGAGAGGAAAAAATGCTGGTAACCAACTTTTTCTTTTTTTCCCACGTTTTCGAAAGCCTTAGGACCTGTCGTTCAAACACAGGATTGTTTGGTAAAAAGTTAACACAATGACATAAGTTTAGATTTGTCCAATTTGAAAGTATCTGCAGACAACAAAATAAATATGGCTTTAATACCGATATCTTTTTTTTTTTAAGTTTGAAAACATCACAGTAAAGGCAGAAAATGCTGGTTTCCAGCATTGTCTCCTTCCTCACAATGTTTTCAAAAGGCTTCTTCCGGGTAATAAAAACCCAGGATTACGTGTCAATAGGTTAAAATACAAGGCAGAATCTACTTGTACACCTGTTGTATCTACACATACTGGAGTAAGAACAAGTAATTTCAGAACATAAATTTAAGAAAACCCGGTTTCAGAGGATCAGCCTTTGACTAATCTAGCCCCCATCATAAAAGTTGCAGGATGTGCCTAACAGTTCCTAAACTTATCTTCGACCTAGAATTCTTTTGACCCTTTACCACACAGTTCTGAGATTTAACTGCCATAACACAGGCTTTAGAAAACAGTTGGAAAAGGAGCTGGTTACCAGTAGTTTCTCCTTCCCCCATCATATTTTCTGTCCTTTCATACACAAAATCCACCAATTTGGCCACAAATAATTTGTCATCTGCAAATGTTCTGAAATTGGACCAGTCTAAAATTTTGCCATTTGACCAAGTTAAGGCATTTTTTATCCCGTTCATAGAAGGTAGTATAATTGTTATTACAAGGTATGTAAAATTTCATATTTCCTAGTCACTGGCTTGTATCACGATTAGCTTAACTTTCTTGACCTACATCTACTTTTGCTGGCCAAATTAACATGGAAAGGACGAGAAATGTTTTAGTAGATCTATGTTAGATTACTTTAACACTTTCAGCGCCAAATTTATAAACTAAATCCTTGTTGACAACACAAAATAGGATTCACTGGGACTCAAAAAAATTTATATCTCATAGGCTTGACTAAACAAGCAGACGGTATAGATCCAACATCAGACTGCACATTCTGTGCAATCTGATCTTGATCTGTATGGTCCGCAAAAGTCCCTATTTTCTCCTATGGCAATGAAAGGGTTGAAATTTGTGTCTGCTGTGCATTATATGGCTTGGCGTACCCTTTCCGATAAAAATGAGTCCAAACTGAACCATTAACCCTTTATATACGAGAGACGCGAGAGAGCGTCAAAAAATACTACCCCTGAAATCCCAGTGCAGCGAATACGCGTTGTAATTTACCTAGCTTGTAATCCGAGTGACGCTATGCCGTGCTGTGTTTTCCACTCTAGGAAATCCCAGTGACGCATTTTGGTAGGTTCTAGAAGACCGATGTTAAAAAGAGGCCGATTGGTTCAAACCTACCCAAAATGCAACAAATCTGAAATCATTATCCAATCAAATAATGTTTCTCATTTCTTTGGTGTGTAAAGCTACTATTTTTAGCTCTAATCAAAAGAATGCAAGGTATTTTCCGACCTTTATTACACGGCATGTGTTCAGAGAATTTCGAAAACAATGGCGAGTTATGATAGTTGAAGTTACAGCGAATTCGAGGGTTTTTTGCACAGAGATCGACTTTCTATCGGTGGATAATATGTTTGAATAACTAAATATTGTTTTGATATTGATATTAGCCCATATTTGACAAAAGAAATCAGACAATGATGAGTCGGAGAATGAGATCGACGCGGCCGTGTCGAGTTCAACCGTTGGAGGTTCAAAGCGAAAGTAATTCTTTTCTAGTGCTCGTTTATGCAAAGGTTATTAACTCGGAACAGTAGAGAACAAGAGAAAAAATGACAAATTTTTTCTGCAATCCTTTCAAAATCATCTGATGCAATATAATGTCCCAGAGACCAACAATTGCGCTGTGAGAATGAACTCTGAAAAGGCTGACCATATTTAGCACCCAACAACTCTGGTAGAAATACATGCGCTTATGGGAGAGTTATTTTATTTTTCATGCAGATACCTAAATTCCCCTTGCATGAAAAAAATAATAAAAACAATATTGAATGTGTGTCAGGAACAATTATACTTTAAAACATGCTACAGAGTGTCAATAGTGAAAAACAGAATCCACCTGTGGATCTCTATGTCAGAAGAAATTTGTACAGAATATTTGTACATAATCATTGCTTTTTTGACTGGAAACACCTTTGGATTAAAAAAGATTGGAAGTCTGTAAGTACTAAACTTTAGTTATTTTGTCAAATCATCAAAAAGCTTTGAAAAATAGTGTAATGTAAAGCTGTGTAACTTTTACTTTGGCAGCCTGTTGGAAGCCATTTTGAGGCTAGTATTCTACCTGACAATCAAGCTGCGTTGCCTATCAGTGAATACTGGGCAGTGCTTAGTGTACATAACTTGTGTAATATATAAAGGGTTAAAGTGCCTTTCACGACAACAGTGCCTTTGCGGTCAGTGTAGATTAAGATCAGGCGGCACAAAATGTGCAGCCTGATCTTTGATCGACAGTCCGCTTATCTGAACAACTCTAATAAACAACCATGAAATTGCAATTATTAGGGTTGCACTTCTAGAATAATTATGTCTGATAGGTTTATTCGGCACTCTTTGGGTTAAGGCAAATTTATCTTCGCAAATAGATCTAGACTAAAATTCGTCTGCTGATAGACTTAGCGCGACAAAGCCCTAGATCTTACTCATTGGGCTCGATCTACATGTAATCAATGTGCAAGATCAAAACTTTCTAGATCTACAACCCGATCTACTTTCAGTTATCGACTCGATACAAAATAGGGAAAATACAAACTTTTATCAAAAGAATCTAGACGTAGTTGAACCATTTTCATCCATGGCGGGAAGCTTCGGAGTTAATTATTCACGGTGATTCGTTGCGGTAACTTTTTCGTAAATCGCACTGTTAACCCTTAGGCTGCTAAGCGCGACTCACGGGCCTTTTGCGGACAGTGTAGATCAAGATCAGACTGCACAGAACGGGCAGTCTGATCTTGGATCTACACTGACCGACAAGGATATACTTTTTTTCTCTAAAAAATGACTTTGAAATAGTAATATTTGGATTTTTTACAATCAGCTTGGAAGTTTCACTTTACTTATTTAGAAGGATAAAGATGAAAGCGTAGATCTATGCAGATCTGGCCCCGAAAATTTTAACTAGTTACGGATGAAAATATTCATTTACCATATAATTACGATATGCTGTTCATATATCAACTGTGTTTTCGAACAGAATTAAATATGGATGAAAAATTGATATTTATTGTGAATTTGAAAACCCGGTGTTAGATTACCGAAATGATTCACGGAGCATCAACTCCGATAACAATATCACAGAGATCTCGTTTTTCATGTATGATTACCGCTTAGACCGCTATAAAATTGAAATACGCGTTCAATTTTATAACAAATATTACAAAATGTGTTTTACCTTTTTGTTTTTTGAATCGGAGATTGAAAATCATTGATTAAACTGCATCATAGACGATCCCTGCACAGCACGTTCTGTGCAGTCTGATCTTTAGATGCGATCACGGTCCGAAAAGGCACCGACAGTTGCCTTTATTATGCTAAGAGTTAACCTTTTACCAAATAAAACCGAATCCTAATGACTCTGAGGAAGACAGGTTTTAAAAAAACATTGTGGGTTATAGAGAAAATAAATGCTGGTAACCAGAATTGTCTCCTTTTGTCAAACTGTTTTCAACTAATCATGGGCCAAATCCCAAAATTTGAGTCGCACTGACATTGTCGTCTGCAAATGCTTTCAATTTTGAAAAGTGTGAAATTTTGGCGTCTGGTGAAGAGTTTACCAGCTATAGACGCCAAATGTATGATGTTTCCGTCACGGTGATCAATTGGATATTAATTCGATTTACAAATGAGTTTTTTTTTCTTTCTTGGACACTGGGTAAATTTTTCGTAACTTGATTAATTGCTTATATCTCAGAATAATTGAACCGGTCACTGTGATATTCTGCAAAAAATATGACCTAAATTAATACAAGGTCAAGGTCGGTTTTGCAGAACTGCATAATATTGTAGTATCTGCCAACGTACGTATATCTAAGATCAAAGTACGTAGAAAGTACTGTCCGATCTTTATCTAGAATGTCTTAAGAAACAGGGAAAATTACCTCTGGGTTAACACCATTAACCTCAAGTTCCCATATTTCAACGACCATGAAGAGAAGGCGTTTGAAAACAATCTTTGAAACAACCATTTTCTTTTTCCCCCGATTATTTATTCCCTTTGGTCCTGCGTGGCTCAGTGGTAAAGTGTGGGACTCGTAACCTAAAGGCCCCGGGTTCAAGCCGCACTAAATCCGCCGGGTTTTTCGTGGGAGTGTCCTTGGGCAAGACACTTCAGAGCCCTAGCCTAGTACTTAATAAAACCCAGGAAATACATGAATATATGAACTGTCGCCGTGATATGACTGAAATAATGTTGAAAGCGGCGTAAAGACACCATTCATTCAATCAACTTTTTCCGTTTGAAAGATGATTTTGAACAATTTAGCTACATTTAGTGTCGTCTGCAAATACTATCAAATAAGACAAGTCTACAACTTTGTCTACTCAAGAGTTGAGCGTCCAAGTTGATTGGTTAGTGGTATGTTGGTTTACGCCATTTTTCGGTTATAAAGCTGCGGCAAGTGCACCTATCCATGCTTTTCTGAACTTCCTTTCATCAGTTCTTCACAAAATATTCTTCCCAAGCCACTGGCTACTTTCCCTCATGACCATCGACGAAACAATGATCAGCTGTGAGCTAGAGAAATTAATCCTGTCGTAATGACTATCACCAATCCCCCTAAAGAAATTAGCCGAGCCGAGGGTTCGAACCCACGACCTCCTGGTTTTAGCCCCTTGATCTGTATTCCACAACCATTCTTGAGAACGTTCTCAGTCTTATTCTCCAGAATCCTCTAAATTTGAAAGTAACACAACTTCGGATTGGCTAAACCTAGCCAATCAGAAGTTGTGTTACTTTCAAAGTTAGAAAATCTCAGCTATAAAGACTAACAGTGTTCTTAAGAATGGTTGGTAATTACGGACCCTGTACGTTACGTACCGACTGAGGGAACAGACTCGGCTAAGCGTTCAACCCGCGTTACCGATTGCGTGAAGGGTTAATTTTATACTGAATAACTAAATACGGACTGTTACAATCTTTATCGACAAGCGATATGTTTCGTGGGAAAATTCTTCCTACTACACATGACTGCTCGAGTAGAAAATCTGTATGACACTATCATACGAATAGGGCCTGCTACAAGAATGGGGACCGTTTTAAAATTTGAAACATCAATATAGATAACTCATAGCTGTTTAACCCTTTACCAAACAGTCCCGTTGTTTAGCGACCCTAAAGCAGGAAGAAAACATTGAGGGGGAAAAAAAGAAATGCTGGTATTTTTATATATTACGAGATCTAGCATGAAGAAGGCTGTATTTAAATAGGGATCGTTTTAATATGTGAAACATCAATATACATGTAGTAGATAACTCATAATTGTTAAACACTCTACACATCAGTCCCATATTTTAATGACCCTAAAGCAATGGGGAAGACATTGTGGGAAAAGGAAAAAAAGTGCTAGTATTTTTAAATGACACGAGATATTGCATATGAAGAAGGCTGTATTTGAATTGGACCGTTTTAAATTTTGAAACATCGACATAGATAACTCATAACTTTAACACACAGCTGAGAAAGATGCCTTTTTAAACACAATGTGGGGAAAAGGAGAAAATGCTGGTAACCAGCATTTTCTCCTTTTTCCCACAATGTTTTCTACCCTACCAAAGACAAATGGCAAGTCTGGTTTTTTTTTCCGTGTGGTAAAGGGTTAACTCTGTACATAGCAATCCCCTGTTTTAGTGACCCTAAAGACGTAGGGAAAACATTGTGGGGAAAAAAATAAATGCTGGTATTTCTAAATGTTACGTGAAAGCACCTTTCACATCGCAACATCTGTGTGGTTTTACCAATGGGCTTGAAAACTTCATTGAATTTGTAAATCAGTGTGCAGGGTTAAGTTTTGCAGCACAATAACCGCCCACTTTTAATTATCTTCAAAATGACTACTCTTACAAGCAACAGTTACCGTTCGTTTTCAAAAGAATATTTCCCATAGTTATGAAAACGTCTATGCATCTTGTATGGCAATAGCTTTGATCCTCACTAAGCTCTGTCTATTAGATTGGCATGCTCCGAAAGTTTGAAAGAAGCATTCAGAGACTTTTGAAGCGTCCTCTAACGAGACGGATTGAAGCCATTAATTATCTCCAGGCCCTTATTCACTAACCATTCTTTCTTAAGAACTTTCTTAGTATCTTTCTCAAACAATTTCTAAAATTGAAAGTAACACAAGCTCTGATTGGCTAAACCAAATGGTTTAGCCAATCAGAACTTGACTTACTTTCTCTATCTAGAATACGACAAACAATATTCTGAAGAATGGTCGGCGAATACGGGCCCTCAGCGTTTGATCTGTTAGTCAAATATGTATTAAAATGTTTTTTACATTGATTATAAGAATAACTAGTACTTGCTTTTTTTCCCACCATCTGTAGAGGTTAAATTTATCTTGGGTATAAACTCATCCTATTTGAGAAGGAACCAATTTGCATAACAAAAGTGGTACATGGTCGTAGGATATTTTGACGAAGTCGCGAGGTCCCAATTGCAGTAAGCTATGACATGACTTAACTAATATCATAGACATTTACTGTTGCAAAAATACATTTATTGTTTGATTTTATTTGTCCAGTGCTGCCTAAATTCACCAATGGTACTCAGCCTTTTCTCTGAGCATAACAATACTTGCTCCTCTTGCAGTGCTTCAAAACCATATTTCCAGTTTAGACAACTTCAGGACCCGTATTCACCGGCCATTCTTAATAACAGTCCTAGTCTAAATCTTTTTTTTTACATTTTAAAGCAACCCAATTTCAATTTTGCTAACCTAAGTGGTTTAGCCAATCAGCGACTGTGCCACTTTCTAAATCTAGAATAAGACTAAACTGCAATTTAGATTTGGTTTGTGACTATACGGGCCAGTGTTGTTGCGGGCCGTGTATGTAAGCATCGGACTACATTTTCTCTGCAGTTTGGTCTTTGTTCCCGTTACCGGATGGTCTATCAAGAAAACCCTTGAAACTGCGACATTTTGGCTTTTTCGGTTAACTGTAAAGTACACATTTCATGTACCTAGCAGTCCAACGACTGATACAACCTAGATCGTATTCGTAGTCGGGTAGGGTCAAATAACTTCAACAAAGTTTGGATGGTTTTATTTTTATCTGATAAATCAAAGGCTCGATGCGATGCTTGTGTCCCGTGTTCGTGGGGCAGACGAAAACAAAGGCGGGATTTGCAAATGATTATCGCTTTCAACCGTATTGATAAACTCGCGATAAAGACATAACTACGACGTTTTTGAAATATTAAGTGACAGTCGCCATGTTCAGTGTGGACAGCGTTCTTTTCTTTTATTTTGCGGGTTTTATTTTAGTGTGAATCTCTCGTAGTGCGGATATCTTTTTTATTTCTTGTTAGTAACTTGGACTAATTTTAAAGTTTTAGAGACTTTTCTTAAACTGAGTTATCTTCATTGAATTCATTTGTTTTCTATTTGTGTTGTTGCTGGTGTATAAGGAATTGTTCTTTTTGATAACTTTTTGTTTGGCATATTATAAATATATACTTATTTTAGTGGGAAAAATCGACTATATTACATATGAGAGCTGAATAAATAAAATTTTCCCCCCTATTTGTTCGGCGTAGCCGAATGTGCTGGCTTTTGACTTACTTTTTGGTACTGATAACAAGTGAATGAACAGAAATTTGTGATTGGTCAAAAATGTAGATATGTTTATTTTAAGGGCCCCTATGGTAAAAAATGTAGACATGTTTATTCGAAGGGCCCCTGCTTATTTGCTGACAAATTTACGCCGTCTATTTTTTTAAAGATACATGCATTTCTTGTTTTTCATAAGGCCGACTTTTTTGTCTAATTCTTCGGAACAAAATAGTGAATGTAAACGTTTAACATATGTATGTGGAAAAAAAATGGGTATCGAAAAACGTGTATTGCGGTAATTTTAGTAAAAAACCGATCAGGCACGATAATATTGCAAGCTTTATCCTGCATCCTATCAACAATGATAATTTTATAATACCTATACTACACAATCTCTAGTTTGAAAGACACTGAGGAAGAAGCCGTTTGAAAACATTGTGGGAAAAGGAGAAAATGCTGGTAACCAGCATTTCCTCCTTTTCCCACAATGTTTTCTAACCTATAAAATACAAATTTTATGATTTGAGCCATAATTAAATTGACCCCTGGAAAGCTTTCAATTTGGACAAGTCTACATTTTTGTCGTTTGGTAATGAGTTATGCAATAATATAAGAAGATAATGAAAGTCTTCCGGTACGGCTGAAGCATGGTACTGTAAAATCTCGTTAATTTTAATACGAACTAGACATCATTTCGAACAATCAGAGTGGTCTTCAATAATACGAAATAAAAGTCGAGCTAAACTTTCAATAAGCAGGATAAATGTCAATCGCATATATATAGCGTTTATGATTACCATTCATGTATGAATAATTTAAGGTCTTGGGAAACAGTCCAGCAACAGGACTTATTGCTCGCGTGTACAGTCCGAATTACTGTAGAATTACTGTACCACTATTTTCTAAACGCATACTCTTTTCGATCTATATTTCGAATTAATCAATATTCACGAATCTTCTCATGTCCGAAGAATCGATATTTAACTGCATATAGTTTCTGTGGCCGTTTGGATGTAAGGTAGTGATGGTCTGAAATAACACTGTTTGTTACGAAGGTGAATTAAAAAGAAAAAACCGTGAAGTGAGCTTGGTAACTCATTACCAGGCGACAAAATTTTAGACTTGTCCAAATTGAAAGCATTTGCAGACGACAAGTTAAACGTGGATTAAGTAAGTTGACTTGTCTTTGAACAGGTAGAAAACATTTTGGGAAAAAGGAGAAAATGCTGGTTACCAGCATTTTCTCCTTTTCCCAAAATGTTTTCAAAAACCTTCTTCCCTAGGTTCGTTAAGCAAGCGGTGTGTGGTAGATATCAAAGGGGTGCATACTAAACGGTTTTTTACGTAAAGGAAATTAATTGGATTTTTAAATTCGAGATAGTGAAAGTGA
Source organism: Hippopus hippopus (assembly GCA_946811185.2). NCBI lineage: Eukaryota > Metazoa > Mollusca > Bivalvia > Cardiida > Cardiidae > Hippopus > Hippopus hippopus. Next base: position 10,027,351 of record OX328097.1, on the reverse strand, counting down.
AGTACCGTGAGATGAAGTGAAGTTATTCGATTTGTTCGATTTTTTATGGGATTTTTATTGAATAATACGTGTTGCATTGTGACAGATATTTGTTTTGGACGTATTTTAAGGCCTTTTTAAGGTAGTACAAGTATTTTAAAACATTTTTTTTTTTTCTTGATGTTATTCTTCTTCCTCCTCGTCTTTATTTTCAGCCTCCTCCTTATCATCTTCTCATTCTTCTCTCACTCCTCTTTCTAACCTCTCGTTCCCTCCCCACCCCAACTTCTCCTTGTCCGTCATCATCATCATCATCATCGTCGTCGTCGTCCTCCTCCTCCTCTTCTTCTTCTTCTTCACCACCATCATTATCATCATCATCATCATCTTCTTCTTCTTCTTCTTCTTCTCCTCCTCCTCTTCTTCTTATCATTATTATTATATTCTCTTTTTTGTTCTTACCTCTTACTCTTGTTGTTGTTCTTCTTCTTCTTCTTTTTCTTCTTCTTCTTTTTCTTCTCCTTCAGTTTATGTTTTTGAAAATATAAAAGCTGTCGTATGGCAAAGAGTTGAAAAGGATTAAAAGATAAGCCGAAAGATTACCTGAAGAGAAGGATGGGTCGACAGATGGGTATTCGGTTAGGCTTGTGGATTGGTTGTTGGGCGCATCGGATGGTTGAGTGGCGTGGAATCCGCATTCATAGAATAATCGCTCGGCCTGTCGTGTCCTCATATATTTGTTTTACATATTTGCTTTGTTCGAATGTTATATTTTGTCGCTTTCAGCAATATTTCTTGGTTCATATATCACGACAGCAGTTCAGTTATTCATGCGTCTTCTCCTGATTTTCTCAGCGCAAGACTGGAACTCTGTAGTGGCTTGCTCAATGACATTTTTGCAATCGCCCCCCCCCCCCCCCGCCTGCAAGCCTGTATCGAATCGAGAACGTCTTTATTACATAACCAACGCCCTAAGCATGAAGCAATGAGCCATGCAGGACTCTTCATGGCTTTTTTTTTTTTTTGCATTAAGAGATTTGTAATCATTTTGCTAAAAATTTATTCCACACCGGATTCGAATATTTGGGAAAAAAATGCGAAGGAGGGTTGGAAAATAAAAGAGAATCGTTTTTGTGTGGGTGAGAAATCCAATGCATGCATGTAAACATCCGTGCATTTTGTATATGTTATAAAGGAAAGATCGTGATTCGCACCTTCTAAAAGTGCTGCCTTCTATCAGTAGGCTTGATGTACCACAAAGTACTCTGTTTGGGTATATACCTGAAAGCCAAGCATGAAGCATGCTAGGCGATTTGGACGTTTTTTGACGTAGTTTCGGTATTATTTGCCCAATCATCATTATGTGGGTGCGTTTCATATTGGAAGGTCACATTGTAAAAGTCTTGCGTAGGACGATAAATAAAATAAATAAATAAGTAAAGGGGTTCAAACTTTTTGCTATTGGTCTATTTTCTGCATGTCAAAGGATCAGTCTACTTTATGATTCCGTTAGTTGTTTGACAAAATGAATTTTATGGATCCATTATTTATATGATGACTTGCTTGGCAGTAGGCATCACGGAGATGCATTAAACCCCCTTTTGCCAGAGTACGACTTGTGACACAATAACGGCTATCTCCACTCGCCACAACTCGGCCGATTCCGTAACTTCATCTAACTTGATCAATGGATCACCCAAGGTTTGCGGAAGTGGCTATCCCTTGACATACGGTATAAGAAATTTTAACAGATCATTTTTTAAAGATATAATTGGGAAATTTCGATTGTTTGCAACATGTATTTTCTATCTTTATTTTATTTTTAATGTGTTTTATTTTTGCAGGCGAATAAAAATGTTCAGGTTTTGTTAAGATTTTCGCAAAAAAAAATGCCAGATTAAATCTAGTTGTATGCCGCTTTAAGATTTCATTGAACTCTTTGCCAGACAACAATCTTTTAGACTCCTTCATATTAAAAGCATTTGAAGACCACAAAGTAAAATGTAGGTTGGCTGATAGGACTTGTCTCAGAAAGGGTAAACATTTAACCATTAAAGGGCCAAGTGAATAAAATGTTATGTGCAAGGAAAGAAAACCCAAACCATGGCAGTTTCAAGAATATTTTACGAAAAAGCGGACAGTGTAGATCCAAGATCAGACTGCACGTTCTGTGCAGTCTGATCTTTTTGTACATTGTCCGCTAAAAGGCAATTTTAACTTGATCTAGACTGAGTTCAAAAACATCTCTTATTGCGCTCAGCGCTCTATAAGGGGTTACAAGGAAGCGCTATATACGAAACAGCGTTATAAAAATTTAAACCGAACTCTTTACTAAAGGATAAAATTTAAAAGCAGATACAGACGACAAATTAAATGTGACTCCAAACTTGACGATGTAAAAACATTTTGGGAATGGGAGAAAATGCTTTTTTGAACATTGTTTTCAAGACCGTTTTCCTTCTGAGTCGTTAGAGCACTGGTTTGTGTAAAGCGTTAATTGGGTCTTATGTTCACAGGCATGGAATTTCATAACTGCCGATATTATTTTTTTCCTCCGATTGATTTTTAATGTGAACTGTTTAAAAGGTCGTGGGAGTTGTCAATTTTACCTGTTAATCATTTTATACGGGAGAATAAAAAACACACAAACCCTCTACTTTACAAAACGCTATACAATTCCTTTAGTTTTGTCAGTGTTTGAAGGAATGGCAACCTTGTCAAGCTTTCTCGGTGTTGCTGTATGTGCTGGCTTTTGACCTACTTTTTGGTGTTGATAATAAATGAATAAAAAGAAATTTTGATTGGTTAAAAATGTAGACATGTTTATTTTAAGAGCCCCTGCCTATTTGAGGGTAAATTTTTGCTGTCTATCTTTTTTAAAGATTTTGTCTGTTATCATGGCACGGGGCTTGTTATGCAGCAACTGCGAGTTTATATCTTTGGTTGAACAAAAGTCTATCAAGGGGATTTTAGGTAAAGTCAATGCACCCAAATTCGATCCTCTCTCATCACTGAACATTGAAAAGTTTATCAAAGGGAATTGGGGTAAGGTCAATGTGTCTAAGTTTGATCCTCTCTCTCACTACTGACAAAGTCTTTAACGCACAGCTCTTGCTTCCGAGAGGCTGCGTGTTCGAATTTTGGGCTGGCCAGAAAGTCTTTCCGGGTACTGCTGCAAAGTTATTGTGTAAAAATTTAGTCCTCACTTATCATTGAAAATTGCAGCATTTTCTCCTTTTCATAACGTTTCTACTCTTTCAAAGATCAAACCCCACCCTTTTAACTACACCAGATTTGTCGTCTGCAGATGTTTTTGATATGCACGAATCTAAAACATTGTCCTCTGGCAAGGAATTAAAAAAAAAAGAGCAGAAATGGGTTCTACCAGCGCAGAGCAAAGGTTTCTTTTTCTTTTCTGAAAAATAAACCTAGCCCTTTGAAGCTTTGCGGACTAAAAACTCGTACTGCATTTGAAACCTTTGTACACGTGTGTGTGAGCCGCGCTTTGACAAATGGGAGTTAAATGCATCTCTTTGATGCATAATACCAACCAAGTCATCACATAATTATGGATCCATTTAACCCATTTTATCAAACAACCGACTGAATTATACGGTATACTGGTCCTTGGACATGCAGAAAATTGACCAATAGCAACACAGAAAGTTTTGACCGAGGTCAAGCCTGCACGGACTGCACAGGCTGACCTGGGTCCATACTATTTTTTTTTTTTTTTGTAGATGCATTAAACCCGCTTTTCACAGAGTACGGCCTATTTGTATAGAATTAAATCTAAACCGTAGTTAACTAGCGGAATAGGACTGAGTATTTTGACTGAAAACACCATCTTATAAACCCGAGTTTGTATTCACCTAACATTCTCAAGAACTTTCCTAGTCTTATTTTCCAGATTTTTCTAAATTTGAAAGTAACACTACTTCTGATTGGCTAAACCATTTGGTTTAGCCAAATGGTTTAGCCAATCAGAATTTGTGTTTCTTTGGCATTCAGATAATCATGAAGAACAAGACTAAGAACGTTCAAGACTGTAGTGTCCGTGGTTCTGAGGTAGAGCGTCGGCCTCGTAACCATAAGGTCCCGAGTTCGATTACCCGGGAGCGGGTGTCAACCTTGGGATCTTTCGTTGGCCCACACATTTGGCGCGAGTACTGGTGTAGTTCCCAGGAAGCAGAATCGAGAGAGATTAGCATAAGTTGTAAGAACTTGTTTCTCAATCGATGTAAAATAAGTACGTTTAAACTAAAACGTTCAAGATTAAGAATGCTTGGTGAACAGAGACCGTGTTGTAATCTAACTAGGATGATAGAGATACTAGTTAAATCTTAACCCTTAGACTGCTAAGCGCGACTCAAATCACCTTTTGCGGACAGTGTAGATCAAGATCAGACTGCACAACGTGCAGTCTGATCTTGAGCTACACTGTCCGCAAAAGGTGACTCAAAAAAGCGTGACTCCAATCACCTTTTGCTGACAGTGTAGATCCGAGATCAGACTGCACAGTACGTGCAGTCTGATCTTTGATCTACACTGTCCGATAGGGAGATGATATCTTTCCCCCCAAAAAAATACCTTTGAAATAACAGAATTTAGGTTTTTACTGAAGGTGTAATGCAGAGAAATGACCCTCCCCTACAAAATGACCCATGGGTCATTTCACTACGTGGAGGAATGACCCGGGTCATTATTCTACGTAGAGAAATGACCCCAGACCGTAGAGAAAGGACCCCCCTCTAGCTGTAGTAGAATGACCCCCTCATGAAAAAAAAAGGACCCCCGTAGAGAAATGACCCCCCCCTTTTTTTCCCCTGTAACATTGTTGTTGCTGCTGATGCTGATACTACTACTACTACTACTACTACTACCATTACTACTACTACTACTACTTCTACTCGTAGTTCTACTACCCCCTTTTTGTCTTAACATTGTTGTTGCTGCTGATGCTGCTGATGCTGCTCCTTTCTCTACGGTCTGGGGTCATTTCTCTACGTAGAATAATGACCCGGGTCATTCCTCTACGTAGTGAAATGACCCATGGGTCATTTTGTAGGGAAGGGTCATTTCTCTGCATTACACCGGCTATTAAAGTTTCATATTATTTATTCAGCGAGATAAAGGGTGAGTTCGAAACAGGGAACATAATTAAGCCTTATCCCGCTAAATAACTAACAAGAAAGTTTAACTTTCAAGCCGATAGTAAAAACCCAAATTTTGCTGTTTTAAAGGTATTTTTGGCAGAAAGATATCTCCCTATCGGACAGTGTAGATCCAAGATCAGACTGCACGTTCTGTGCAGTCTGATCTTGATCTACACTGTCCGCAAAAGGTCAGTGAGTCGCGCTAAGCAGCCTAAGGGTTAAGCGATAAAGAGTCCAAAATTCGTCGAGGTTTTATGGGATGGGGCGATAACCATAGATCTTGGAAAAGTGCGATATCGGATACTTATCTGCAAAGTCATCATTTGATTATCATCATCTCTTTTCTTTAAAATTGCCTAAGTTTTCAGATGTTTTACTGATGAGGAGAGTGCTTACGTTTGAAACGACAACTAAATTTAGCATTATTTACCAAAGTATTACCCCTTACAGGGACATTAAATCAGATTTTGACCCATTTTTTTCGCGGTGGGGGAGGGAGGGAGGGAGGGAAGAAAGTATAATTTTGTATGGTAAGGTCATTAGGATTTGGCTTTTTACCCTTAGCTGGTGAAATGGAATTCGAACCCAAAACATTAACTCTCATTGTCGGCGACTCTACCACAGAACTATTCAGTGCAAACTGGCTTATTTCAGTGTTAAAAAATTATTTAGCCTGTACAATGCACATACGGCTATACCGTTACAAACGGGGTAGGAAATTTCACAGTAAAATGACCAAAAAATTGGTAATTCCTCGTGTTTTTATACTGGTCGTATGACATACAGAAAATTGATCAACAGCAAATAGTTTCGACTCCGGTCAGCCTGCGCGGACTGCGCAGGCTGACCTGGTCGATACTTTTTGCAGATGCAGAAACCCGTTTTCACAGAAAATTTCAAGCCTGTGAGACCTGAGCCCAAAACCTTCACCATCATTTACGGTGACTCTACCACACAGCTACAGTGCCAACTGGCTTCTTTCAGAGTTCAATTTTATTTTGCTTGTACTATGCACATACGGCGATACCCGTTAAAATTAAAAAAAAAAATCAGTAATTCCTCATATTTTCGATATGTATTTCTAGCCTTGTTTCAATCTTTAAGTTATCTTTGCAAGCAAATGAAAACTAGCAGTCTTTGTTTGATTGATTGTATGGTTTTAAATGCCGTTTTCAACATTATTTCAGTTAAATCGCGGCGGCCAGTTCACCTATCCATGCTTTCCTGAAGTTTCTTTCACCAGTGCTCCGCACAATATTGTGTCCAAGCCACTGGCTGCTTTCCCACATAAACATCACCGAAACAATGATCAGCGGAGAGAGAGGAATGAATCCTATTGCAATGACTACCATCAATACTCGGGAAGAAATTGGCCGAGCCGGGGATCGAACCAGCGGCCCCCTGTTCTTGAGTCCTGTACGCTACCGACTGCGCTATCGGGACTCGGCAGCAGTCTTTGTATATTACAAGTTCAAGGATTTTTTGGTCAAAATACCAAGTAAAGAAGCAGATAGTGTAGATCCAGGATTAGACTGTACGTTCTGTGCGGTCTGATCTTAATCTACACTGTCCGCATAAGTAACTAAATCCGGATACAGCGCTATAAGCAATAAATCTTTACCAAACAACATTTTTTTTTTCAAAATTGAAAGCATTTGCAGACGACAAATAAACTGTTTCTCAAATGTTGGAATTGGTTATCGAAAAGGTAGAAAACATTGTGGGAAAAAGGAGAAAATGCTGGTTACCAGCATTTTCTCCTTTTCCCACAATGTTTTCAAAAACCTTCCTCCTAAGGGTCGTTTAAAGCACGGGATTATCTTGAAAAGGATTTATGCCCTTTCCCACGCGTATGTGATCTATAAATACCATTAAAGTGGTTTAAATGATAAATTTAAATATTTCCTTAAATCCATATAAAAAAATAAAGCGATAAATCTTAATATTTTTTCCGATCGAAATAAACTAATGATAATAAACGCGACTTCTTTTGAAGGTGGCTTTACGCCTTTTTCACATAATGCTTGCAAACAATTCGATTCTTAACCAGACGACAAAAATTTAGACTGATCCAAATTCAAAGCATTTGCAGACGACATATTGAATCCGGTTCAAATGATTCTTTGAAAAAGTAGAAAACACTGTGGGAAAAGGAGAAAATGCTGGTTACCATTTAATTTCTCTTTTCAAATGCTTTCTTCTTCAGGGTCGTTAAGCTTTTACCAAATAATTCCTGATTTTTACGGCCCAGATTAAGAAGCCTTCTGAAAACATTGTGGAAAAAGTATTTTCTCCTTTTCCCACAATGTTTTCTACTCTTCTAAAGTCAAGTTTCAATTTTTGAGTCACATTTATTTTGTCGTCTGCAAATGCTTCCAATTTTGACAAGTCTAGAATTTTGTCGTTTGGTAAAGAGTTAAAATATGAAATTGTTTAGTCAAGGGGTATAATTAACTCTTTGGGCGCCAAGAGCAGTTTTTGATGTTTTTGTAGACATCTTAGATTAAAGCGACATCCTACTGTATTGTATCGCAAGGTTTTGAGAAAATCTTAAAGGCTGGTAATTCTAATTACCGTCTTTTAAATTAAACTATACACTCAAATACATATAGAAAACACGAAGAATCACCCAGGTTTTGGCAATTTTTCTATAAAATAATCTACCCCGTTTGATACGGGTGGCCGTTATTTCTGCGACAAAGAATAAATACATCTTGAAAACAAAAGGTCATCAACTGCCCGTATAGCTCAGTTGAAAGACTTGCCGAGTTTGAACCATTAAGCTGCTAAGCGCGACACACTGACCTTTTGCGGACAGTGTAGATCAAGATCAGACTGCACAGAACGTGCAGTCTGATCTTGGATCTACACTTTCCGATAAGGAGATAATTTTTCCTGCAAACGATACCTTTCAAACAGCAATATTTGGGTATTTACTATCGTTTTGAAAGTTTCATTTCATTTATTCAGTTGGATAAGGGCGAAGTTTTAGGAAAAAAAAGACCCAAATTAGTGTAATTTTAAAGTTACTTTTGTGTGTCTATCATATGGCTTACAACATGCGAGAAGGGGCATTCGGACATTTGCGTAAAGCGTCGTCTCGGATCAGCCTGCGCAGTCCGCGCAGGCTAATCCGAGACTGCACTTTATGACTACAATAGATTTTGTGCTACAGTAGACTTGCGCAAAACAAAAAAATTACATAAAAACGGAAAGTGTCGTTTCGGATTAGCCTGCGCAGACTGCGCAGGCTGATCCGAAACGACACTTTACGCAAATGTCCGAATGCCCCTTTTCGCGTGTTGCGGGCCAATTATATGTCTATCTATCTATTGCTCGAAACTAATCTTTTGCTTTCGTTTTTTTTTTTCAGATTCCGCCGTTTCCAGTGACGGATGTACGAATGGAGCTGGGAACTTGGTGAGCTGACTAAGCCAGCAGTCTACTCCGCGAAAGGTAAGACAATCGATTGTCTGTCTGTCTGTCTGTCTGTCTGTCTGTCTGTCTGTACTGTACTGCCCCTGTCTCTCTCTCGTTATCGCCTCCTCTTTCTCTTCTTCTCACACTCTCTCCCTGTCCCCCTCTCTTTCTCTATCTTCCTTTCTCTCTCTCCTTTGCTTTCTCTTTCTCGCCCTCAATCTCTCCACCTCCCATCGCTCATTCTCTCTTTCTGTTTGTCTGTCTGTCCGTCCGTCTCTCTCCCTCTGTCTCTCTCTCTTCCTCTCATACATAATTTATCTCTTGTATCCTACCCTCCCATCCTCCCACTGTTCCCGTCTCTCTTGTTAAAACTCTACCCCTGCCTCACGTCTACTTTCCCACAATGATTTCTTTCTAATGAAACATGATTAATTTTGTTACCTGAATTTTTAAAATTGATTATGAAAGACGTCGCTGGGAAAATGTTGTAAAATCCGCTTAAATCGTTACAAACAGGTATTAAAATCATCAAATCATGAATGTTATGGTCGTTTTGATAAATACGTTACTTTTACCTTCAAAGGTAAGTATTAAATACCCTATCAGTTTTTTTTTTACTGTTCGCTATTTTCTGCTTCTGTATGAATTTTTTCCCTGTCTTTGGCAAGCAAAAAACGTTTTGCGGAAGGTGTAGATTAAAGATCAGACTGCACAGAACGTGCAGTCTGATCTTTGATCTACACCTTCCGCTACTCTGTTCTGTATTATGATAAAAAAGTGTCTATATTTGCAGTGTATATTTGTATGTCCAAGCTAACAAAAAAATAAAGTTCAACATTTTGATTTTACAGCGAAATAGTTTAGTTGCCTCTTTTAATTCTTTCACTAGTGAGTAAATAAATTGCATTTTCTCAATGGCTACAAATACAGTTCCTCTACCAGATCAAGATACGGTTTGTTCACAATACAGAATAAAGCAGTGGCCAGTGTATATCAGAGATCAGACTGCACGTTCTGTGCAGTCTGGTCATGATCTACACTGTCCACAAAAGCTTCTGGTGTCGTCTCTGTATGGAAAGAGTTTTAAAAAAATGATGTTTCTACTTTCCCACTTCTGTCTCTAAATTTTAACCCTTTCACAACAGAACAAATTCCTAGACTTCCTTCAAGTATGATCATTTTCTGATGACATATAGAATGATACTAAACTGGTGAGATTTGTCTTTGAAAAGTAGAAAATATTGTGCGAAAACGAGAAAGGAGAAAATGCTGGTTACAAGCATTTTCTTTTTTTCCCACAATGATTTCAAAAAGCTGCTTCCTCAGGGTTATAAAAACAAAAGTTTGTTTGATATACGCTGAATGATTTTTTTTTTTGCTTGAATCTGTCCAAGAACTGAACAAATGCATGCAGTATAGATGACATCTAAAATCACCTTGTCTGATAAATGAAAAACAGTATTCAGTAAAAGAGACCTGAAAATAGCAAATCCAAGCCTATCTTCTTTTTTTTTTACAAGACTATGTAAATATTATAGGACAATTTAAATCGAAGATCAGCCTGGATGTCGTGTGCAGTTTGATCTTGATCTTTTCTGTCAGCAAAAGTATAAAAATCTGTAGGTGGCATACAAGGTGTAAAAAGAAGGGTTGATATTACATTTTTTGCGTTATCTTCATTAAAATATATACCTGTCAAATAAAGGGTAAATATGGCCCTTCCCCAAACTTGCCCGAACGTATGAAGAATTTTCGCTTTAGAAATAGGTATTTAAAATACCTTTTATGCAATTAATTTAATACAAATGACAGCTATGAATTGCCAAAGTATCTGTATTTTTTGCAATTTACCCGATATGTTGCGATACGTTGTCTTGATACCATAATAGTTGCTGAAATATTAAAATATTTATAAAATTGTTGACGTTTTGTGTTGAGTCCGAAATAATGTTTTGTTGTGTAGGGATAATCGAGATCTGAATCGTGGGAACGTTTGACTTGTCTCACCGCAGGCGCTCTTTAATACATTATCATCATATATCCGATTGATCATGGCGATGGTTACTGTGTAATTTTACGGTATGCTATTTGGACCATAACGCTAAAAATTAAATCAAACCTCGCGCTGGCAAAAATACCGAAAAAAAGAAATTTAGCTTATGTTGTAATAGTTTTAAATCTGAAATATTTGTATAGATATAGCTCTGATATTTGAAGGGTTTTTGGTGTGAACCACGTGTACTCGGCTAATGCTATATTAGGTAAGAGAGAGAAAGAGACAGAGACAGAGAGTGCTGCAGATGACTTCAATTATCTTGCAAGAGATTGCTTTTTAAAACAATGTGGTAAAAGAACAAAATTCTTCGGACACGTCTCGAAAAAAAAAACATTCGTGAATCTACAGCCAGTTTTCCATTGTTTGCATAATTCTGCTATTTCACTCTTTACCAGACGACAAAATTTCAGAATTTCAGTCTGTATTGGAACTATCTTCAGGCGGCAAATAACATGTGGCTCGAATGATTGAGTGTGTCTTGAAAGGGTAGAATTGATTGCGATAGTATCTTTCAAATATTTACTTACGAGCACATTCTCCTTTTCACACAGCGAATCCTACCCATTTGAAGGCAAGCGTGATCATTTTAATCACATTAAATGTGTCGTCTGCAAATGCTACAAATTTGGACGAATCTAACATTTTGTCCTCTGCTGAAACGCTAGCTCAACTCTCCTTCAGCGTTATCTGTAATGACTAATGCAATAATCAGTGGGTGGGATAACGATAGTATTTGTTTATATGAATTCCTAACAAATTGATCTTAATCCTGAAGTGGATTCAATATCAGCATTTAACTCTTTACCGGACAACAAGATTTTAGCCAGGTTCAAATTGAAAGCATTTGTCGATGACAAACTTAGTGCACAAATGGTGAGATTTGGCTTTTAAATAATGGAAGACATTGTGAAGAAAAGGAGAAAGTGTTGGTTACCAGCAATTTCTCATTTTACCACAACATTTACACAAGCCTTATCAGTCAGGGGCGTCAAATACAGGATTGTTTAATGATGGGATAACATCATGTAACAATATATAGTTCATAGAAAACTTTTTAAGGACAGAGCGGCCAGCTTCTCACTTCCGGCAGGTTCTGGGTTCGAGTCTGGTAAAGAGTGTGGGTCAGTCACACAACTACTGACCACATAATGTGAATGTACATGTAGATTAGGTTCCTAGGTAGCACTTATCGAGAGATATTTGTATAATTAAAATAAAAACTTGCTTCACAATCAATGTTTCTGCTCCATTGCAGAGGAGGGCCAACCTTTAGCACTATGGCCACATCATGGCGCTAGTACTGTGTCCGTATTCACCAACCACTCTAAGATTATTCCTTGTCTAATTCTCTAGAATTTTGAAATTTGAAAGTAACACAACTTCTGATTGGCTAAACCAAATGGTTTAGCCAATCAGAAGTTTTGTTACTTTGAAATCTAGAAAATTCTTCAGCACAGGACTTAGAATACTCTTATGAATGGTTGGTGAATACGAACTCTGCTGGTTAGTTTTACTAGGAAGCAATCGTCGACGATAATTTACATAATTTGAAGAATTTGTTGTATAATTTTGTGAAATAAATAGGTTTGACTCAAATTAATTGTATATACTTTTTTAAAATCATGCGACTGGTGTATATTCTATGAAATTTTCTAATCGAAATTAGTAGCTTCGATTCAAGAGATGGAGAAAAATATATGAAAAATCATGTATCCAACAACCGACAAGCCCCCCCCCCCCCCCCCCGCTAAAAAAAAGTTGTTTCGTACATTTGCTTTTGGCTCCATTTTCCATGTTAAAACCTAATCACCATATGCAGACCACTTTCTGTCGCCTTTCTTTAGTATACTCGTATATATTTTTTGAAACATTGCCGCGAATAAATCTAGTGGGGTTATAGATTTGAGTGCCATGTACTTACTTATCGACACTGAATCATTTGTACTGGCAATAAGCAGTAGATAAAATGGTTTCATGAAGAAACCCTGATCAGTAAATTAGAGAGAAAAAAACATGTAATTTATGGACACACTTTAAACACAGCGATATCAAAGTGTTTGGAAAAGAAAGTGCACATTTTATCCCCGTTGGCTTGTAGGTAGGCGAAAAGTATCGTTGACCATGTTATTTTATGCGTTATTTTTATGGCTTCGCAATGAACTTTCTATGTAAGGAAATTACGAGAAGGGGTATGGTTCGTAGAGGATTGACAAAACCAATTAGTTATATCAGTCCGGGTGTTTTCCATTTATGGACTAGTTTACTCAATTTTGAGTAACGACACTTTGCTTTCAGACGGGTTCGTGTGCTGTAGACGCTTTGGGTGTAAACAAGTGCGTCTTGACTTGGCGTCAACAAATAAACTGTGGACCAAACAATTCGCTTGATTTTTGGAAAGCTTGAGAGATTTAACGGAAAGTGGACTTCAAAGGAATGGATATTGTTTGTTTGGAGCATGAAATGAACACGGAGTGGGTTGTCTTTAGAAATACCCTGTTCGCCTTAGTTTTTTATACTCGTTTACTAGAAAGAGATTTGTTTGTGCTGCAAACTGTGCAGTTTTGTTTAACTTTTACACTAACGTTGGCAACACTGTGGTTGTTACAGACGGTAAAGACCACGATCAGACCGTGATATTGGATCTACCATGTCTGCTACGCGATAAAAAGACCCTACATTTGCCATGAATCTGTCTTCACATGGCAGTGAAATGCTCAAGTAAAGCAGATGCTCTTGAATTGGAACTATATTCTTTGCGCAGTTTTTTTTTTTTGTGCAATGTGGTTTTCGGTACTTTTCGCTATACTGACTAGTTAGACACTTCAACAGTCAAAACACGAGCCTGCCAAAAAATAAATTGAAAACTTACCTCATTTGAGGGAAGGGCTCGGGTGCACTCTAACGTGCCGCAGTCCGTATCAATTTCGACAAACTTTGAGCTTTCGATTTCCGTACACTGACCATCCCATTTACATCACTTTCAAGCCCATTATAACGCAAATAAGATCCCTTCACTTCCTAGTGGTACAAAACATCTACAAAAAAAAAAATGTGAAAAAGAAGATTTTGCTTCATACAAGCTATTGCTCCTTTTCCCACAATATTTTGAATGACCAATTATTGAAGATTCTGCCATTCTGTTGAATCGTTTATCCTTTGGGTCACGAATTGTATTTAGTTTAGTGACTTTGTTTTAACCCTCTGTACGTAATTTCACTCGCGTCCATGTTGAAAGCATTTGCAGACGACAAACTAACCCGTAGGCTGCTAAGAGCGACTCACTGACCTTTTGCGGACAGTGTAGATCAAGATCAGACTGCACAGAATGTGCAGTCTGATCTTGGATCAACACTGTCCGATAGGGAGATATCTTTCTCCCAGAAATACCTTTGAAATAGCAAAATTTGGGTTTTTACTATCGGCTTGAAAGTTTCATTTTACTTATTTAGCAGGATAAGGGTTAACTGTTACTGAATCGATGGACTTTGGCTTTGAGAGGATAGAAAACATTGTACAAAAAGGAGAGAACAGACTATTTACGTACGGTCCTCTTTACACAGGGTTGTATAGTAAAGGGGAAAATGAGTCTGTATTGTGATGGGCTACGGATTATGATAAATGAATGAAAGCTTAAAAACACTTGAAAGAGGGGCTCTAAACTTTGTCAGATGATTTTAGTGATGATTTTTACTCAGAGATGAATTTAAATCTACATGGAAAAGAGAATAGATCTGAAGTAACTTTCTTGAAAATCTTAGGTGGCGTTTGTCCTCTATTCTTTTTACAAATCAATCTCGAATATCGTATATAAACGATTGAAAACTCTATTGTCGTCTGCTAATGCTTCAAATTTGGACAAGTCTCTGATTTTGTCGACTGGAGTCAACCTTTTAACCAAATAATTCCGTGTTTTATCGACCCTATGAATTAGTTCTTTTGAAAACGTTGTGAGAAAAGGAGAAAATGCTGCTTAACATTTCGATTTAAAAGCGGAAACGTCACATTAGTGATTTCTTTGATTGCCCCAGGAAAATGAAATGCATTTTCTATCGGTCGTAATCGATGCAACTTGGCAACCGTCAGGGGCAACATTTGGCATGAAAATACAAGAAAGATTATAATTTGATAAAATGAAGATGAAATTGGTTAAAATCTGACTGAAAACGAGTAGAGATGTATCTTTAAAAGATCATGCAAACTAATAATTTTGTTCAGATAAAGAGACTAAAAGGAAGAAGCCATATGAAGATAAGGATTCGAGAGCACACGTGCCATTAATTTAGACCCAGATTCCTTTTTTTAAAAGGGCGCACGTGCTATTTATTTAGGGAGCTAAACTAGGGTCATATACTTCTTTATTAGTTCTGTTAGAGCTGCTATCGTTTATTAGCTTTTTCTCGACCCTTTACCGTGAAAAAACGAATTTTAACCCTTTTCAGCGACACAGGTGAAAACAGATTGTTTTGCGGAAAGTACAAATCAAGATCAGACTGCGGACAAGCGGACGATATAGATGCAAGATCAGACTGCACAGAATACAGACTGCACATTCTGCGCAGTCTGATCTTGCATCTATATAGTCCGCTTGTTTACTCAAACCTATAAGATAGAAATATTTTTTGGTTTCGGTGGACTATTTTTAGCCGTCGAAAGAAGGTCAAGTTTGTATACTATGGGCTGAAAAGAGTTAACATCCTTGCCATTGATTGATAGATTGAATTGTGTTTAACGACGTTTTCAGCATTATTTCAGTCTAATGTCGCCGTTTAGTGCGCCTATCCTTGCTTTCCTGGAGTTTTTTTTACTAGTACTCCGCACAATATTCTTTCCAAGCCACTGGCTACTTTCCCACATAACCATCGTCGAAACAATGATCAGAGGTGAAAGGTCCTGTCGCAGTGACTATCATCAATCCTCGGAAAAAAAATCAGCTGAGCTTCGGAAAGAAATCGGCTGAACCAGGGATCGAACCAGCGACTTCCTTTTCTTGAGTTCTGTATGCTACCGACTGAGCTACCGGGGCTCGACCCCTTGCTATTGAAAAGTTTTTATGCAAACAGGTCGTCTGAAGGAGGAAATCACTAAACTTTTTACCAGACGACAAAAGTTTATACGTGTCCAAATTGAAAGCATTTACAGACGACAAATTTGTCGTCTGTAAATGCTTTCAATTTGGACACGTAAAAACTTTTGTCGTCTGGTAAAAAGTTTACTGATTTCCTCCTTCAGACGACCTTCAAATGCTGGAATTTCTCTTCGAAAGAGTATACTGTCGAAAGCGGAGAAAATGCAGGGTACAAGCATTTCCTTCTTCTGAGGGTCGTTGAAAACTCAGGATTGTGTGTAAAGGGTTACAGTGGACGCTCTGAGAGGACCTTTCTTCTTCAAAGCCGCCATTCTTATTTCACTTCCGGTCAGACCCGAAAAATTATTCTAATTTTAACAATTTAATTGAACCCAGGTTCATTTCGATATTGCTGCCCTTCATTTGATAACTGTCTTTGGACCAAGGTTATTTTTTTTTTTCATCAATAAGGTTTTGCGGCCATTGTAGATCAAGATGAGACTACAACGATCGTGCAGTCTCATCTTGGATCTACACTGTCCGATGTGGGGGATATCGTTTCAAGCGAAAAGAGCTTGAAACGATATACTGCATTATATTTTGGATTTTTACTATGAGCTCAAAATTTCCAATTACTTTTTTTGGCCAGTTAAGCCATTACCACATACTCTTGAATTTTTTTACGACTTTGATGGAGAGGGCCTTTGAAAACATTGTAGGAAAAGGAGAAAATGCTTGTAACCAGCATTTTCTCCTTTTCCCACAATGTTTACAACTAATTTGAAAGACATATCCCATCACCTAAGCCACGTTTTATTTGCTGTCTGCTAATGCTTTGAATTTACAAAAGTTCAAAGTTTTGTTATCTGGCGGAGGGTTAACTGCAGATTTGGAATAGTCAGCAGCTGTTATCAAAGAGAATTAACTCTTGAAGTACTATTTCTTTGAAAAACGAACTTTATATTTTTTCATACCCAGGACAAATGTTCTCAAATTTAGAGGTTAAAGATAATTTGTACAAAATTATTTCAGATAAATTAGACAATAAAGATTCCAGATCAGCCTGCACATTCAGCGCAGTCTCATCATGATCTACACCTTGAAAAAAAAGAAACACCCGAAGTTGTGCTAAATGGGCTAAGGATTACCGGTCACTAACTGTAAGCTAATATTAAAATCAAAGTGTGAGTTAGTATAATTGATTACCGTCTTTTTTTTTCACTCTTTCATCTTCGACTTTGAACTTTTATATATTGGTATCAAGGGGATTTGAATTAATCATCATCATCATCATTTTCTTCTTCTTCTTGTTTCTCTTCACAGGCTCATCCTCCGCCTCCTCCCCCTTCTTCTTCTTCTTCTCATCCTCCTCCTCCTCCCCTTCCTTCCCCTTTCTAGTTGTTGTTGTTGTTGTTCTTCTTTTTTCTTCTCATTCTTCTCCCTTTCTTTTACTACAAATGAATGAACGGATGAATTATTAAATGAATGAATGAATGAATGAATGAATGAATGTAGCATGAGGTTCTTGAATCAAGACCAGACAGCAAAATCATGCAGTCCGATCTTAGATCTACATGATCTTTTACTGCATCCATGAAAATGATTATTTAAAATGCATCTAGATAAAACATTATTTACAGTCATCGAAAAAACTATCTGGTAGTTGCAGATGCCGTTCAATACTGTTAGTGCTTTGAACAGTCAATCATACTTAATAAACCATCCAAATAGACTGTAAAACAGATGTTTGTCTGTAAAGCAGACAGGTATCGATATATAATGAGTGCGAATGGACAAACCCATTTCTCATGGGTCATAAATCTGAACGGATTATTGCGTCCATGATTTATTTCGTCCAGTCTCTCCGGAACGAGGCTCCACGTGTTCTAGACAAGAGGCGATTTACCCTTTACCAAACGGTCCCGAGTTTTAACGACCCCGAGAAAAAAGAATAAGGCTTTTGAAAACATTGTGGGAAAAGGGGAAAATGCTGGTAACCAGCATTTTCTCCTTTTCCCACAATGTTTTCTACCCTTTCAAAGACAAATCTCATCAGTTGGTCCAGAATTAATTTGTCGTTTGTAAATGCGTTTTATAAATTTTATCGTCTGGTAAACAGTAAATTGGTCGATCCAGTAGAAAAAGTGGTTACTTTTTAATTACGCTAAATATGCTTAACGGGCATTTGCAAGGAGGATTTGATTAACTGGTTATTTATGCCGCTTTCTACATTATAATATCAGTCATATTGTGGCGACAGCTCTCTTATTCACATGTCCTTGGCTTCATCAGCTCTAGGCTGGGGCTCTGAAGTGTCTTACCAAAGAACACTACCATGGAAATACATGTACAGCACTTAAAATGAAGATTGAGCCTGAGGCCTCCGGGGTCCGAATCCTACACCGTCCCTTACATCAGAAAAATCAAAGTACCGGAAGTACTAGAAAAACAACGAGCTGTGAGGAAAACACGTATTATCTGCGATGAAGGACTATTTTATGCCACAAAAGACAGTCTGGTCTTGACCTACACCGTCCATAACAATAACTAAAGTTTTGCCTGGCCGGTTGTAAGAATAAAGACATGATCTCTTCACAGTACCCATTGTTGTTGATACTCATTACAAGTGTCTGATTGGGACGACTTTTATGAGAACCAAGAGCGTAGGTTTTATTGAAGAACTAAAGAACAATTGCTTTTTGAGACCCAGAGGTACATATACCCATTTTAGAATAAATTATCTGCTGTGATTAGCGGCTGTACTCACCAACCATTCTTAACGATATTCTGAGTCCTATGCTGAAGATTTTTCTAAATTTCAAAGTAACACAACTTCTGACTGGCTAAACCATTTGGTTTAGCCACTCAGCAGTTGGTTTACTTTAAAATCTAGAAAATTGTTGCGATTTAGACACAGAATATTTCAGGCGGTTTCTTGTTACCGCCTGTAACAAGAAGGTAAAGATTATCTGTTGATATTCTTGACGAGGTTTCTTTTTCGTCTCGGACTGTAAAAGAATCTGAATTCAACACCATTAAAATTTCGATAACTGTTGTAAAACTTCAAAGGGAAGGAATTAGAATGTTCACTAAAATCGGACACATGTGGTTTATGACGTATTGAGTTACCAACTCGTTTTACCTGCGCACTTTCAATACCAGCTAGTACTTTACTCATCCGCAGTCTGGGGTTTTTTTACCCGCGGAGAGTTTTGAAATTTATTATCAGATTAAGACGTAGTTATACGTCGGTATTCGACAGAAACCCATTAAATCTGCGGACCAAATGATTTTGGCCGTGGGTGTTCGGCGGGAGATTGGGAAACTGATACGGGACATTTAAAACAATAAATGTCCAGTAAAAATGGATTGCCGTCTTCATAAAAAGCAGTTAGCTTCACACAGTCTTTTCTCTGAATCTAATGAGAAAAAACTTGCAGTGGCCGTCTTTGAAAACATCCTAGTAAAATATGGGCATTCTAGATTAATTAAAGTTTGATTTATGAATACGGGTGAAAACTTTGTTGCTGAAAAAAAGATGTTGCTTGATACGAGTAATACATCCTTTTGCCTCTATAATCCAAATGTGCGAAGCTGTTAGTTGTGTTAAGTCTGTAATGTCGATAGAGTTTCGGCGTTTTGAAGTGTTCATTAAATTTTGAATGTGCTTGATGTAGTTTTTCAATCACGTTGATCCACGATAACTTTGGTTGGGTATTTGATGCTGTTGTTCGCGGGCTCGAATCTCTGCCTCGCAATAATTTTTTCTTTCATAATTTATAGCAATGCTCCGGCAAAAGGAGACTTAAGCCCTATGCATCTCCGTGATGCATTATACCAAGCAAGTCATCACATGATAATGGATCTATTAATTCCAATAACTCTTACAATCGATTGGATATGGAGGTAGAATGGTCCTTCGACATGCCTTAAATTAATAAAAAAAGCAAAAAGTGTCGACCCATGTCAGCCTGCGCAGACTGCGCAGGCTGATACGGGTCGATACTTTTTGTAGATCAATTAAGCCCCATTTTCACAGGGCATAATTCATTTCTATTGTTTACAATTAATTGTTACAGTGACGCGTATAAAATGCTATTGCAATGTTTTGAGAAAGATTGTATCCGGACTGTAAAAAGAACAATATGGAAGAAAAAATAGATCGGATGAATTCACTGACTTCACCCGTTACCGAACAGTACCGGTATGGTGTTTCATAACGGCTTTTGAAAATATTGTGGGAAAAGGAGTTTTACCACAACGTTTTCTGTCCTTTCAGAGAGAGAATTCATCATTCGAGCCACATCGACTGCCTCCTACTTGATTGATTGATTGATTATATTGGAGTTTAACGCCGTTTTAACAGCTTAGGTCATATCACGGGGGTCAGTGTGCCTACGCATGTGTTTCCTGGCTTTCTAACACCAGTACTGACACAACTTTCTTTCCAAGTCACTGACTACATTTCTCACACGCATCAGAGGTGAGAGGCGAAAAATCACCAGAAAGAAAGTTTGCTTCAACCGGGTATCGAACTCACTACCAACAGGTCACGAGTCAGATACGCTATCCACTGAGCTACCCTGCCGGGATTACTGCCTTCTGCGAATATTTTGAAATCGGATCAGCCTTAAATTTTGTCGTTTGGTTAAGAGTTAACCAAAAACTTGTATCTGATTTTTTATGACAGGTAAATTCGTCAGTTCATTACATATAATCATGTCATTTATTCAATATTTTTTTTATGACCAATTACGTTGATTTCTTGTCATTTACATAGCAGAGAATTACATGTACCAATATCTGCAACAATCCAATTAATTTAACCCTTCGGTTCCTAAGCGCGATTTAAGGACCTTTTGCGGACAGTGTATATCAAGATCAGACTGCACAGAACGTGCAGTCTGATCTTGGATCTACACTGTCCGATAAGGAGATATCTGTCCCTCCTAAAATATTTTTGAAATAAAAAAAATCTTGGTTTTCTTTTACTATCGGCTTGAAAGTTTCATTTCGCTTATTTTGCATGATAAGGGTGAACTATCCTAACTAATATTAGGCTATCAGTAAGTAGAGAGCATATTTCATCCTTAACCCTGTATCAAACAAACCTGTGTTTTCCGACCTCGAGGAAGAAGGCGTTTGAAATATCGTGGGCAAAGGAGAAAATGCTGGTACCACCTTTTTTATCCTGTTCCGACAATGTGTTCTACACTATCAATGACAAATCTCGTTATTTGATGCACAGATTATCACAATTTTGTCGTCTGCAAATGCTTTTCAATTTGGAAAATGGCTAAACTTATGTCGTTTGGTACGGTAACTCATGGTCATTTGCAAACGACTTTTGAACTTTTAAAATATTGCGGCAGAAAGAGACACTGTCCACAAACTGAGTAACTAAAATATCGAAAGGTGTACATGTACTCTGAAGTCTCTACCGTTTACCGCACAATGTCGACTTTTAACGGCCCTGGGAAAAAAGCTTCTTGAGAACATTATGGGAAAAGGAGAAAATGCTGGTAAACAGCATTTTCTCCTTTTTCCACATTGTTTTCTATCCTATCAAAGAACAATTACAACATTTGAGCCACATTGAAGTTGTCGTCTGCAAATGCTTTCAATTTGGACAAGGCTAAAATTTTGTCGTCTGGTAAAGAGTTAACGGTGCAAGTTCAGGGAATCCCGCCATTCCGCCATTTACAAGGTCATTCTCCATCAGTGTCATGCCAAATTATGATAGTACTCTGATCTTGTTTAGCCTCGCTTGCTGATAATTTGTCGGTAGCGATAGATTCGAGATTAGAGATATATCATGCAAAACGTGGCAATGGATGTGAGAGAATCGCCATTATCTCTGGAGCCAAGGCGGTATCTTCTAGGTAGACAATGTTTTTATCCCGCCGTTTACACGGCTTGTTGCCATCAGTGTCGAAATTCATTGTGACAGGATTCTTTCTTCTACCACCGCTTATCATTGTTTCGATGGTATTTTGGTGTGAAAGCAGCCAGTGATTTTGGAATCATTTTTGGAAAAAGGAAGAATTATCAAAGAAACTTACGAAAAGCATGGATAGGTGCACCGGCCGCCGCGATAAAAATGGCATGGCATTAAAAGCTGCGTTAAATAAGCTAACAAAAGCAAACAAAGCCATCAGTGTCAGAAGAAATTCTTTGATCGTCTTCTATATTGTTTGGCGTGGATTTGTCCGTCGCGAATTAAAATCGCATTTTTAGATAACGAATTGTGTGCATTTAGATAGACAAAATTTCAGATGTATCAAAATTGAGAGGAGGTCTGGATGACGAATGAAATGGAGCTAAAATAATGAGAATTTACTTTATAAAAGTAGAAAACATTGAGTCGGTACTGTTTAACCTTTCATTTCAGCAGCTAGAGAGAAAGAGACAGAGAGAGAGAGAGAGAGAGAGAGAGAGAGAGAGAGACAGACAGACAGACAGACAGACAGACAGACTCTCCGGCAGACGTGTTGCAGCAGTCTAATTTAGTTTATATATATCTATAATTTATATTTTACATTGATTAAAAACAAGGTCATGAAACTACACTAGTACTATACCAGAACTCACCCGGAACATGTGGGCCAGCGCGGTCCCAAAGTTTACTCCTGCTCACGGGTATCGAATTCAGGACCTTATGGTTTCGAAGTCGACGCTCTGACCTACAACCACGGACACCACTCTGTTGCAGCAGTCTATTATTCAAACCATTGTGGCAAAAAGAGAAATTACTTGTGAAAAGCAACCTTCCCTTTTGTTAGAATTTTTTGCACATATTCATGTAGCAAGATTTGAATTTAGTTGAAAATATATATATTTTCAAATATGTTTGCAAAGTTTCGTCTGATTCACATTTCCACGGGTAAAACTGAATGCACGCGCTAATAACCCTCTCAAATACTCTAACATGTAGTTCTCTATCTTATTTACAAATCTATTAATCGGTTTGTATGCCTCAACGTTTATTTATCGATGAGTTGCTGACACGTTGAGTGCTGATAAGCATGGTAGGCTTGACCGTGGCCAGCGAAGGCATTTGTTTGGCTTAGATATTACCTTATCAATCGTTGATAACACAGGGATAAATGGACAAGTTCCTACAAATTGGTAACTCCATTTTGATTTATTCCTTTTGGAATGGAGCGGTGTTGTACCAGTAAAACACCTGACCACTAATTGAAGAGTCCCAGGTTTGATACTCAACCGTTGAGTGGGGTTGTTTAGAGACACTTTGTACCAGTTTCTAACCTACCTAAACTGTTGAGAACCGTAAAAGTTGCCTCGTAAGTAATATGCTTTACACAAGGCACATAAAAGAATTCAGGGACCTATTCGAAAGAGAGCTAGGTTATCTACCCAGACCTCTTTTTCTGTAAAGCACCGTACCAAAACAAGTGCCCCTTCGCAATCACGATTTACTCCTATGCAGACATGACTCTTAAGTTTAACCCGTTACAAAACATCTCCGACTTTTACCTACCCTGAAGAAAACAGCATTTAAAAACAGTTTGGGAATAGGAGAAAACCCTGGTAACCAGCATTTTCACTTTCGTTCATCTACGTTTTCTACCCCATTGAATTCGAGTTCCAACATTTGAGCTATATTTACTTTCTCGTCTGCAAGTCTTTTTTAATACCAAAGGGTCTACAACTTTTGTGGACTGTTAACCCGTTACCTGCTAAATAACTAAAATCAAATTTTCAATTCGATAGTAAAAAACAAAAATTGCTATTTCAAAGTTATGTTTTGAGGAATAATATCTGCTTATCGGAAAGTGTAGATCCTAGATCAGACTGCACATTTCTGTGCAGTCTGATCTTGATCTACACTGTCCGCATAAGGTCTGTGAGTCGTGCTTGGCAGCCTAACTCTGTCTTACTAAAGATTTAGGTCCCAGAAGAAGCTACATATCAGATCCGATCGTTAATTGATTTTCGACGAACAGAAGGTTGCATGTACCCCGATACCCGATAACCCGCCATTAAATGAGGCAAGATCGTGTCAACTGCCTTAATCCTTTTCCGAACAACCACTTGTATTTTACGACATTTAGGAGGATGGGTTTTGAAAACATAGTTGGAAAAAGAGAAAATGCTGTTAAAACAGCATTTTCTCCTTTTTCCACGATGTTCCCCCCCCCATTCAAAGACAGATGCTATCAATGAAGCCAAATTCAATTTATCGTCTGCAAATGCTTTCAATAGTGGCTGGTTTAAGTCTTTACCAAACAATCTTATGTTTTAACGTCCCAGAGAAAGAAGCCATTCGTGAACATCGCAGGAAAAGTAGAAAATGCTGGTAACCAGCATTTTCTCCTTTTCCCACAATGTTTTCTACCTTTTCAAAAGGCAAATCCTACAAATTAAACCACATTAAATTTGTCGTCTGCAAATGCTTTGGATTTGAACCAGTCTAAAATCTTGTCACGTGGTAAAGAGTTAAAAATATTGTCGTCTGGTAAAGAGTTCAACAAGTCTCCCGCTAAGTGAAGTGGCAATCCCGCCCCCATTGACCGTGGTCCGTCCCGTAGATTAGTGTTTGTAAACACGACAAATCCGCTCCAAGATGTCAACTTGATATTGTCATCCCCTTGTCAGCGATGCTTCATTTGATGGTACCCACAATTAGCGCTCAATAGTGCAATCGATCCGCAACAACAGGAAATTAACGACAAGTAAAGCAAAACATGGAAAAAAACATGCTATAGTGCAGAAATAAAAAGGTAATTATTTCGGGTTCAAAGAGTGGTATCTCTGTAGCTCACTACTCAAACCTGTGTTGTGGGTACATATTAGAATTATCTGGACTTGACAAGAAATACAATAAACGTTTTTAATTCCAAATTCACTTTTGTTATCATGCAAGCTCTGTATGATAGATAAAAAAAAAATAAATTCATGCACGATTGGTATAGAAGAGATTTCCTGAGAGTGGGATAGTTTTTAAGCGAAACGACTTTTCCTTTAAATGTCGACCAACTGTAAACGAAATGTGCTTTTGGGTAAAAACAAAAAAGGGGGGGGGGGGGTTAATGCATCTGAGTGATACATTATACCATGCAAGTCGTCATATGACCTGCAACACGCGAAAAGGGGCATTCGGACATTTGCGTAAAGTATCGTCTCGGATCCGAAACGACACTTTCCGTTTTTATGTAATTTTCTGTTTTGCTCAAGTCTACTGTAGCACAAAATCTAATATAGTCGTAAAGTGCCGTCTCGGATTAGCGGACTGCGCAGGTTGATCCGAGACGACACTTTACGCAAATGTCCGAATGCCCCTTTTCGCGTGTTGCAAGCCGTATAATCATGGATTCATGAAATCTATTTTGTGCAGGCTGGCATGAATCGACACTTTTTGCAGATCCATTTAACCCCTTTTTCACATAGCAGGGCTCAAACTTTTTTCCTAGTACTACATAACTGAAAACTTAGCTAAAGGGCCATGCGTGAAAAAAAAGTAAGTCTGATAATTTACGAAAAATTCTCGTATGAAAACAGTATACCAATGTGAGGTTTTCTAAGTTACTTAATCGTACGATCGAAATTTTGTCTCCAAAAGGCTTCGATTCCTTTTTTCTTTGTTTATTTAGGTCACCGGTCGTTTAGATTCAAAGCATTCAAATGTATTCGTATAGAATTCAACGAGAACGCGGGTCACAATCCTTTGAAAACGGCTCAAATAATGATACCATGGGGTGGGAAGGACACCAAATCTTTAGAGTCCGAATATTTTACAATATTCAAAACCTAATAGGGTTATGGAGAGTGGCCAATATGGAGAAAAACTTTCCGCATGTGAAAGCAACCCTTAAAGAAAATATCTGGAAATTCGCCCATTAATAAAAAAAAAAAGAGTATTCACAAAGTATTTAGGTATAAAAATAGACGAGTGAGAAAGCAAGTATTAGTACAGTGGTACAGATGCGAAAACGGGAAGGTTTTACCATATGGCCTGCAACACGCGAAAAGGGGCATTCGGACATTTGCGTAAAGTGTCGTCTCGGATCAGCCTGCGCAGTCCGCGCAGGCTGATCCGAAACGACACTTTCCGTTTTTATGTAATTTTCTGTTTTGCGCAAGTCTACTGTAGCACAAAATCTAATGTAGTCGTAGAGTGCCGTCTCGGATAAGCCTGCGCGGACTGCGCAGGCTGATCCGAGACGACACTTTACACAAATGTCCGAATGCCCCTTTTCGCGTGTTGCAAGCCATATACTAAAGGCCTACATATTTGAGCCATGCACAGGGAAAAAGAGGTTTATGCATGTCTGTGATCCATTTTACGAAGCAAGTCATCACATGATTGTGGACCCATAAAATCTCTCTTGTCTATCAACCGGCTGAATCCTGAAGTAGAGTGCTCCTTGAACATTCAGAAAATTTAACATAAACAAAAAGTTTCTACCCAGATCTGCTTACACGGACCTCGCAGGCTGACTTGGGTAAATACTTTCACTACTGCTTCTGCAAAGAGAGTTAATGACTTTCATTTCATTAGAAGAGGAAAAGAGAAGTTCAAAAAGTTAAAACCGGCTTGCTCTGTGTGGTGTACCAAATTATTTTTGTATAATTTTGTGATTTCATGCTCAGCTGAGTTGAGCATGAAATAAGCGTTATAAGCACCGACCCTGTTCTGTTCTTGTAACTGAGCTGTCGCCATGATGGGACAGACAACAAAGGGGTCAATACTGTCCGAGTAATCATCGCGGTTCAAAGGGCGAACAAATATTTATATTGGTGTCTTTTTACGCCTTTATTCCATCGACATATGGCTTCTATAAGTATCAAAGCATTAGATATCATCCAGATAAAAAGGATAATGTACAATAAACATGGACAATTTAATGTCATAACATTTTTTACCGTTATTTGATGCCTGGATAACCTTTGTCAACTCATTGTCCCACCTTCAGACGACTTTCACTTAGGCCTAATGGATACAGCATCTGAAAACTCTGTGGCAAAAGGAGAAATTGCTCGTAAAGAGCAATTTCTCCTTTTATAACAGTGTTTTTACACACATTCATGTCTTGAACCTTGATTTATGTGGACATTGTAAAGTTTCCTGATACAAATTTGTTTCAGGCTTGGTGAGTTGAGGGAGGAAGGGAAGTAACCGTCATGGACAAATGTTTCTTTTTCTGAACCATTGATAGTATCTTATTGTTTCACGTGCATCCTAACATGTTTTCATCGTACACAATAGTTTGGTTATTGAACATTAAAGGAGGTATCTTGGTTTTTGTCATCCAATCAACCTTTGAAAATAAAAAGAGAGTAAAGATTTAACCAATACAATGAATTGGAAATGCATTCTAAAGTTAAGAAAATACAAGCTTGAAATCATATTCACAAAGGTTTGATGACGTCACATCTGGGTCTGTATTCACCAATCATTCTGAAAGAACATTGCTAGCCTCATTCCGCAAGATTTTCTAAATCTGAAAGTTACACAAATTCTGATTGTCTAAACCATTTGCTTTAGCCAAAATGGTTTAGCTAATCAGAAGTTGTGTTACTTTCAGATTAAAAAAAAAAAAAACTCTGGAGAATAAGACTAAGAACGTTTTTAAGAATGATTGGTGAATCGGGATTCTGGTTTCACAAAAGTAGATGGTAGTCCCGAATGCGAAACAAGTATTCCGTTGTCTAAACGTCAATTTCATATTTTATTTTTTGGCTACTAAATGCAGCTGTCCAGTTTCTTAACTCTCTGAAAAAAAAAACCATGGACACGCAAATGTTATTATATTTTGCAATATTTAAAAGTGTCTTACACGAAATTTTGATTGGCGGGACAAAAGTTAAATGTGCCTATATAAGGCGACTGCACCGGACTGAATGTACAACGCATATGGCTTTGTTTGTCTTTGAAAACGGGCGTTTTGGACTGAGGAAAAAAAAAGAAAAACAGTATTCAGTGTCTCTACAGGAGATGGACTGTGTTGCAAACCTAGGATGAAACCCCAGACAATGTTATTCAGATTCAGTAGGCTGGTTGTACAACCCAAAAAGGTCAATTTTTGTCAAGTACGGAAACTACATGTGAATATGATGTTGCTTGGAGCGAGTGATCTGGTTTTGACGATATCTCTGTCAATTCGTAAAACTAAAACTACAATGTATAATCTAGAGTTAACCCATTAAATGTTTAATAAACTTTTGAAGGGAATATAAGCATAAGTACATTACAAATTATTATGTGCCTTCGTTGTCTGTTGTGTTTCGAGAATTCATGGTTCAGACAGTGCTGTCAATGGGTAAACACAACAAATCTAAACCAATCAAAGAGCTAGGTTTTAAAATAAGATGAAAGGAATGTGTTTGATTCATCAGATGTTAAGACCTAAAGTTCCTAGGAAATCCTGCCAAAGGGGTCCTTGACAGATTTGGTAAAATTAATGTTCTTTTGAATATTATCGAGTAGGGTTCACACTGTAAGGGCACGCGACCTCTATGCACAGGAGAGATAAAGCATGTTCGCGGGATGCTTCATATAAAATAAATAACATCCTAATTTTATGAAAAAATTCCATAAACATGTCAAATCCGCCATTTGAAATACCGAGTTTCATAAGAATGTTACCAATAAGCTTGTCAATTGTCTTTCATTCATTTGGTTAGAGGCCTGATAGCGGGAAAAAAAATAAATGCAGGTACATGAATTAAAAAGCATTTCAAATCATACCATGTAAAATTATGGAAAATATTGCGAAGATGACAATCTGTTATTGTTTGGTCGATCCAAGTGTTTGTCGCTGGCAGAAAAATGAATTTTAAAATCAGGCAAAAAGTACCAGTAAACAAAATATTATTTGACCTGGCAACTTTTAACATAGATGTAGTTTGAAATCAATATCTCTGCTAGCGACTAACACTTGGACCGACCGTACAATAAGAGATTGTCATCTTCACAATAATTTTCATATCTTTAAATGGTATGATTTAGATTCAACTGCAGCTTAACATCCGCAATGTTTACTTTTGGCAACTGTTGTTACTTTTATGAGAGCGTTCAGCTGTACCTCAGATGTCTTTCTCATATAAAATATACTAAGTTCAGCTCGCATGTCCATGCATTTCGATTTTGTTCAGCATTTTTCGACACCATTTGCCATGAAAGGTGGTTGATTGTTTGAAGCTGTAGTATATAATAAATTTGATTCAAACTTCAGCAGATTCAACTCTCGTACAAGACGAGAATAAAAACCAAATCGTCATTGCAGTTTGATTTTTACCAAACGACAAAATTGGAGACTTTGAAAGCATTTGCAGACGACAAATCAAATGCAATTCAATTTGATTGGGTTTGTCTTTTAACTCATAGCGTTGTATTACTGAAAATGGTGCTCAATTTGAGCATCTGTAACAATGAATGTGTTTTCAGGATGATGCACGACTTTTTGGACACCCTGTAGATGTATATATGGATGCATATGTATTTCGATTACAGGGCTAAGTCAATAACCTGATAATTCAAACGGATTTCTTTCTTTTTCTCAATTCGAACTATCGACTGGAATTTGTGGGGTTACATATAAATGGGTCGCACCATCACATACATGTAAATGTACTTTGATATCGGCGGTCGTTAGTTCTGTATTATTTGATCGTATCAGTTGTTCTACTTTGATATCGGTCGTTATCACGCTTTTGTCAGGATGACGAAGCCGTTGAGTATTTCACTTTATCCTTTTGTGTAACTGTTTCACTGCCATATGCGATTAAATACAGCCTTTGCGGACGGCGTAGATCAAGATCAGACTGCACAGAACGTGCAGTCTGATCTTTGATCTTCACCGTCCGATGCTGCTTTGCAAACTGTGATCCAAATACCTCTTACATGTATTTGAATTTATCAGACCTTATCCTATTACATAAGTGAAATACATGTAAAACTTTCAAGCCGATAGGAAAAACCCAAAATTTTGTTATTTCGAAGGTATTTTTTGGAGGACAATATCTCCTTATCGGACAGTGTAGATCCAGACTGCACATTCTGTACAGTCTGATCTTGATCTACACTGTCTGCAAAAGGTCGTTGAGCAGCCTGGAGTTTCTTTCAAAGCATCTTATCTTGAAGATATCAGTTTTTTTTTTTAAATAAGAGATACAGGCAAACTATGAAAGGAGTACGTCGTATTTAATTTGAACAAAAGATTTGCTTTACTCTTTCGCTTCTACATAAATTTATCACTCATAATTTGCGGGTGTATAGAATGGGTTTGCCCTGGATCTGAAGATGATTTTGGTCAAACTTGGGTAATCAGGTAGCGAACGGCGTAGATCAAGATCAGACTGCACGTTTTGTGCAGTCTGATCTAGATCTACGCAGTCCACAAAAGCATTTCTAGTCTCCATTTGCAGTGAAAGAGTTAAGCTTGACCTTTTACCAAACAATCTCGAGTTTGAACGTCTTTGGAAGAAAGCTTTTTAAAACATTATGTGAAAAGAAGAAAATGTTGGTAACCTGAATTTTTCTCCATTTCCATAATGTTTTCTAACCTCATTAAGAAAATGTTCATTATTTAAGCAAGATTCAATTTGTCGTCTGCAAATGCTTTCAATTTGGACAAGTTCAAATTTTTGTCGTCTGGTAAGGATTAACCCTTAGGCTGCTAAGCGCGACTCACTGACCTTGTGCGGACATTGCAGATCAAGATCAGACTGCACAGAACGTGCAGTCTGATCTTTTATCTACACTGTCCGATAAGGACATAATTTCCCCTAGAAATACCTTTAGCAAAAGCAAAAATTAGGCTTTTACTTTCGGCTTAAAAATTTCATTTCACTTCTTTAGCAGGATAATGGTTACACACGAGACGTTCCATTCAGGTTCATGTCTGGATGCTATGAATTTTTTTCTTTCTTTCTCCGCCAGTCGAAACTTACTCGTAAAAACGGAAACTTACCATCTGTCAAGAAATGTTTACGCGATAAGATCACGCGAAACGAGATATGACAGGGGTCACGTGCTTATTAT
This sequence comes from Hippopus hippopus, assembly GCA_946811185.2. Lineage (NCBI taxonomy): Eukaryota > Metazoa > Mollusca > Bivalvia > Cardiida > Cardiidae > Hippopus > Hippopus hippopus. Next base: position 9,996,668 of record OX328097.1, on the reverse strand, counting down.
TTACGTTTTTTTATTGGTCGCGTCTAAAGGTCACATGCTATCTACAACATAATACCATTGGTCGTATAACCTTTCGTGCGCGGGGTTATGTTTATTTTTGTCGAAATACATTGTATTTACTGAAGTTTATCTAAAGAACGAAGCATCAGCGTATCGGTTGCGAGTTTCTATCCATAGTATGCTGAGTTAATGAATTAGATCTTTTCAATGAAGGAAAAACTGCAAAAATATGGCTAGTAAAAGGTTGTTTTGGCCAGAATATGCCACAAAATAGCGGACAGTGTTGATCCTAGATCAGACTGCACGTTTTGTGCAGTCTGATCTCGATCTACACTGTCTGATAAAACAATTTTAGTTGTGCCAAGGGTAAAAAGTAAATATATCTGACTACATGTATACAGACAAAAGAATAATAAAAAAAGATTACATGTACATAAGAATTGTAGAAATTTGACAGACCCTGGCAAAAATGGGGTTTAATGCAACCGACGTAAATATTTGCCCTTAAATAGGCAGGTGCCCTAAAAGTAACAATGTCTACATTTTTGACCAATCAAAAATTTCCTTTAGTTAATCTTTATTTATTAGTACCAAAACGTAGGTAAAAAGCCAGCACATTTAGCTCAGTAGTAGTAGTAAAATATATGAAATCAATATGAGGTATAGGGGTAATGTGCCATCCTCTCATCTCAAAGGTTCCGTGTTCGAATCCTGTGATAAGCAGGGCCAACCTTTGGGAACCAACTGCACCACGGCGCGAGCACTGGTTAGTATTCCGGGAAGCATTCAGCGAGAATGTTGAGGAGTTGCGAAACTTACTTTACGATTGATGTAAAATAAATAGATCTCACCCTTTTCCGAATACATGTAATCCCCTGTTTTCACGACTATGAGGAAAAGGGCTTTTGAAAACATTGTGGAAATAGGAGAAAAATGCTGGTAATCAGCATTTTATCCTTTTCCCACAAAGTTTTCTACTCTTTCCAAGTTAAATTCATCACTCGAGCCATAATGCGTCATCTGCAAGTGCTTTCAATATGGAAAAGCCTCAAATTTTGACTTCTGGTAAAGAGTTAACTCTGTGGTGTCTGAGGTTGTGAGGTAGAGCAATGGCCTCGTAACCATAAGGTCCTGAGTTCGATACTCGGGAGCGGATGTCATCTTCCTGACCGTCCATTGGTCCACACACATTCGGTGCGAGTATACTGGTGTAGTTTCCTAGGAAGCAGAATCAAGAGAGATTAGTACAAGTTGTAAGAACTTGTTGCTCAATCGATGGGAAAATAAATTCGTTTAAACTAAAACTGGTAAATTCTTTACCTCACAATTTCTTATTTTATCGACCCTGAGGTAAGACGCATTTGAAAACATGGTGGAAAAAGGAGAAAATGTTGGTAACCAGCATTTTCTCCTTTTCCCACAATGTTTTCTACCCTTTGTTATAAAAATCCCATCATTTGAGTATCATTTTATTTGTAGTCTGCACACGCTTTGAATTTGGACCTGTCTTAAATTTTGTCGTTTTGATAAAGAGTTTAACAAGTAGGTTTCATAAGCTACTTGATTTGAACTAAATTAAACTTAACTTTTAAGTTTTTATTTGTAAAGTAGACCTTGTCAATAACTGTTTGATTATCCTGTTTATTTCACTGTGAATTTATTACGGTACAGACTTTCTCTAAACATGCAATTAAAAAAAAAAATCATCAATCATTTTGAAGAACGTTTGTAGTCATAGTCTCAAGAATTTTCTAACTTAGAAAGTTACACAACGTCTGGGAGTTAAAAAAGTGAAATTGAAATTATCTCCCTTGTTAGATAAAGACCAAGATAACCAAATAGTGCAGCTGGGTCATTTTATTTGATTTCTTTGGTTTTTATCCTCACTTTGCAAAGAGATGTTGCGATTATTATAATTTGACTTGTGATGTATATGTAAGGTCTTCATTACATTTGCAAATCGAATTTCACACACTATTAGCATTGAAATGAATCAAATACATCAATTTTGTGATTTGATAAATTTTGAAGGAGATATTTTAACCCAAACGTTCCTAAATAGTGCAAAGGATATCAAGGATAAAAACCAAGTAGTGCCTCATTCAGGACCTAGTAAGTAGTGGAGAGCTATCGAGGGAAGTGACTGTCTTTTGTCTCCCAATGGGCTGAACTAAATGGTTTCGCCAATCAAAAGTTGTGTTACTTTCTAAATCTAGAATTAGACTTAGGCTAAAGTGAAGAATAGTTTGTGAATACGTACCTTGGTTAACATAAACGAAGGATGCTTGAAAGAACAGAAACTGATATTTTCAAATTTATTTGAAAACATTGTTGGACAAGGAGCAATTTCTTGATAGCAAGCTATCGCTTAGTTTACAACAGTATCATGTTTTCGAAAACCTGTCTATTGCATTGATAGTAAAACAGTTTTATTTGCATTTTTATGGATAGAGGAAAAATGTTTTAAAGATTCCAAGTTTATTTTATGTGCATTTCATGATGCAGGATTAGATTTTATACGATCTGGGATTAAATACAGTTTAAAAAGCCAAATACCGCTCATCAGCAGCAAGCGGAAATTTTCCTCTAATAAAACAGCAATTTTAACGCTTATCCTGTCGAATTCAAATTGTTGAAGATTGATGCTCGAGTGATGTAATTTGCCTTGGAAAAGGCGAGCCCCGGTAGCGCCGTCGGTAGCGTACAGGACTCAAGAACAGGGGGTCGCTGGTTCGATTACCGGCTCGGCGAATTTCTTTCCGAAGATTGATGATAGTCATTTTGACAGGATTCATTCCTCTCTTACCGCTGATCATTGTTTCGACGATGTTTATGTGGGAAAGCAGCCAGTGGCTTGGAAAGAATATTATGCGGAGTACTTATAAAAGAAACTCCAGGAAAGCACGGATAGATGCACTGGCTGCCGTGATATAACTAAAATAATATTGAAAACGGCGTTAAACACCATTCAATAAATTGCCTTGGAAATGATAGAGGCATGGTGGTAAAAGGAGAAAATGTTTGTTACCAGCATTTTCTCCTTTTTCCGCAATGTTTCCAAAATCACACTTCCTCATGGTCATAAAAAATAGTGTTCGATAAGTTTATACGCATTGTATGAGGTTTATATGACCAAAACTACTGTTAAGACCGCAGATAGTGTAGAGCAAGATCAGACTGCACGTAAGTGCAGTCTGATCTTGCTTTATACTTTCCGTACTATACATCTATGTTCGCGACCTACAGGATTAGACTTGAGATTCCTGCAATACCTTAATTAAAGTGTTTATATTGCTTTCAGAATTATTATTTATCTAGTTGCAAAAATTGATGTCGTATTAATTAAAATGGTGTTTTCAATTTATATATATATAAAAAAAAAGGGCAGGTATATTATTTCAAAATTATTATTCAGTTATTTCTTGGCGGTCAGTGCACCTTTCCATGATTAATCCGAATCATCCTTGGAAAAGAAGCAGTTGCTACTAAAATTGACGCTTCTGAAAATACATGTAAGCCTTAATCCTTTACCGTACTATTCCAAGTTTAAATGACCCTGAGAAAGAGGCCATTTGAAAACATTCAGGGAAAAGGAGAAGATACTGGTAACCATTATTTACTCCTTTTCCAAAAATGTTTTCGACCATATCACAGACTAATTCCATCATTTGAGTCACATTTAATTTGTCGTCTGCAAACTCTTTCAATTTGGACATGTCTAAGATTTTGTCGTTTGGTAAAGAGTTAGAACTATTAGCAATAGCAACGCATGTACAATGTTGTCATAAATTTGCCAGCAAAAAGGCCCACAGGAAACCGTAGAATAAACATGTCCGCATTTTTGACCAATCACGAATTACTATTTATTCATTCAAGCTTATCAATACAAAGAAGTTGGTCAAAAGGAAGCGTATTCAGCTACGCTGAAAAAGCGAGACGTTGCTCATAAAGAGAAAGCATAGATCTACTCTTTTTATGATATTACAGTCAAATGTGGTATTGCTTACTTTCGACCAGTTCCCCTTTCATTTTTCGGTTGATGTTACGTAATGCGAGAAATTTTACTTATTTTTTGTGACAAAATAATGCGAGAGAACTTTCCATAATGACTGTAGATTATGTCCGCTTTTTTGTAAATATTTCTGATTTCTTATACTTTCCCTAACATCTCCCTTCTCTCTCTCTCTCTCTCTCATCTCCCTTCTCTCTCTCCCTCTCTCTCTCTCTCTCTCTCTCTCTCCCTCCCTCCCTCCCCCCAGATTATGAAAAAAAAGTTCGAAGATGAACTAACGCGTTTTCACTCAACCCTTTACCAAACGCCCCCCTGTTTGAACGACTCTGAAGAGGAGGGCGTTTTGAAAACATTGTGGGAAAAGGAGAAAATGCTGGTTACCAGCATTTTCTCCTTTTCCCACAATGTTTTCTTCCCTTTCAAAGACAAAGTCTATCATTTGAGACACATTTGATTTGATTGTCTGCAAATGCTTTTTTCGTTTGGTTAAGTATTATTTTAAAGGCGAAATTTGCGCTCGAACTTCTAAGTAAACGCAAGGATCTGTAACAAAAGAAATGAAATGTTCAGGTAAATGATCTTTTTGTTGTAATATACCTAGTAACATTCGAACACACGTGAACGTTGCTTTTTTACGAATAATATTTCTTTGTGTCGTCAAGATAGTCTGCTGTGAGCTCGACAAAAAAACGCCCATATGAAGGAAAATGATGAAGCATAAAGGAGATAATACATCTGGAATCCGGCAAGCTTTCTCTAAACAAGTTTTTTTTTTGCCTTTATCTTCAGCCGTACCCTGTACCCCGTTATCTCCAAAATTCAGATTTCTCAGAAATCATCACAAAATAATTTCCCCTTTCCCAATAATTTTGAAAATTCAAATCGATAATATCAATACTCAGTTTTACCGTTCATTAAAAAAAAAGGGTATTTTTAGAAAACAATCTATAATTAGACTCGGACAATCGGGACCTATTCAAGGTTCTGTTTTCTTCGGCCATTTCTATGAAGGATTCTCTGATGGTATACTCATTTGTTACCCTTTAGGCGGCTATCACTCTAGAAGTTAGTTTTACGGCCAGTGTAGATCAAGATAAATCAAGATCAGTGTGGATCAAGATCACAACGTGCAGTCTGATCTTAAATCTACATTGTTCGCTATAACATGAAACATTCTCGCCAAAACAATATGAATATTACATCATGTTTTCACCATTTTTTTTCTGACAGAAAATGTTCGTTGCGTTTATTTTGCAGTCTAAGGGTAAAAAATAAAGGGTTTAAACATCTGTGGTGCATACGGACCCCAGACATGACGACCGTGGGAAAGAAGATCTTTTCTGGAAAATTGAAAAAAAAAGAGGGGTGGGGGAGAATCAGGAAAGTACGCGCTATTCTGAGTAAAACGTGAGATATGTTATAAACTAATGTAATGGCATTTTGTCCCGAAAGCATGTTCGTCTGTCGTGATGCTTCTTTCTACTAAATAATCCTGGACTTTTGATGACCCTGAGTTAGATATCTTTTGAAAACATTGTGGGAAAAGGAGGAAATGCTGATAATCAGCATTTTATCCTTTTTCCCCCACAGTGTTTTCTATTCTCTCAGAGACTCGTTTTATTTGGTATACGTGTACTTTTATTTTTGGTTTGCAATTGCTTTCATAATGGTCGAGTCTGAAACTTTGTCGGCAAGGGATGCGTTTCTTTTCCTTATTGCCTTTGCGATAAATAAAATTCTGTTGTTGGAGGGGGAAAGATAGAAAGTTAGAGAGAGAGAGAGAGAGAGAGAGAGAGAGAGAGAGAGAGAGAGAGAGAGAGAGAGAGAGGGAGCTTCCTTGTCCCAAAGCATAAATTCATGAGACATTAACTTGAGTATTATACTTGTTTTTGTAAATAGGCCCACAACCCACATGAGAAAGTGACCTCTCTTGCCGTGATAAGACTGAAATAATGTTGGAATCGGCGTAAAACACCATTCAAATAATTAATCTGGGCTTAATAGGCATGAATTGAACAAACCCGAAACAAGGAAAAATAACTATTGCAAATCAATGTACAGTGCAGACGTTACGAGAGATCGGTATGAAAGACGAAAATATTGCTCGATCTAAGAATTGTCAAGTTTCCATTTTTCCCTATGTTTTTGAAATATTTAAATCTGTCAAAACCGCTTGTTAGAAAAAAAGTGTTAACTCTGTGCAGTCTGATCTTGAGCTACACTGTCCGTAAAAAAAACTAAAATTGTCCCTTACTTCTTACGGGCCAGCTCTCTTCTTTCTTCAACGGTATTGAATTTCGTGTACGGGTATTACCACAGCATGGGTTTTCGCGGCCTTAAGAATAAGTTACCGGATATTGTTCTTCAAAACATCCTTTGCGCATGACCGGTCACAGGGCTCTTAAATTAATACGCATGCCCCTTCAACAATGTTAACACCGTGAAAATTTCCAACATCCGTTAATAAAATCATGTGAAATTAATTCAGTATTTAATCAAGGGGGTGCATTCTAACCCAGGCGGAAGCCTAGAGTACCTTTACAGACGATATTTTCGCGCGCAAAATAGTCCATGTACATGTGAAACGCAAGTAAGAAATGAGAAAGGCTTGACTTCGTCGCATGTTATACGGAATGGTAAACTCTTATTCGGGATCAAAACAGTTTTTGTTGGAGACACAAGTATACGGTATAGAGCTGCAGCATTCAGGTCAAAGGTGGTTGGTTCGAATACCGTGCTGAATGGAGCGAGCCTTTGGAACCAACTACATTATGGCTTGAGTACTAGTTAAGTTTCCAGAAAGTAACCATCGGGAGTGTTTAACTCTTAACCAGTCAGTTCCAAGTTAATTACATAACAAACGATCTCAAGTTTTAAGGAAAAAACGCCTTTGTAAAACATTATGGGAAAAGGAGAAAATGCTGGTAACCAGCATTTTCTTTTTTTCCCAAAATGTTTCTGTCTGGTAACAGACACTCCAGGAAAGCATGTGTAGGGTATAGGTGCATTGACCGCCGCTGAAATAATGTTGAAAAACGGCGTTCAACACTATCCAGTCGTGTGAGAGGTTGGTGCGCCCGATCTCATATGAAGGAGACCAAATAATCCATGAGTGGATTTCGCTAGCAACGCCGACTGAATAAGCACCAATAGAGCATTCGAACATGAGCTGCGCTCTGGAGAAAAAAAAAAGGGGGGGGGGATAGGGGAGAAATGCATCTTTGTAATTCATTATACTATGCAAATTGTCGCCTAACATGGGTCTATTTTGTCTAAAAAACCGGATGAAGTATAGTATAGTTAAAACATATTTAGTTTACATCGGTTGAGCAACAAGTTCTCACAATTTAATACTAATCTCTCGATTGTGCTTCCTGGGAACTACACCAGTACTCGCGCCGATTGTGTGGGCCAATGGAAAATCCCAAAGTTGATACCCGCTCCCGGGTATCGAACTCGTGACCTTATGGCAACGAGGCCGACGCACTGCCTCACAACCACGGATACCACAGCTGGATTATGAGGCAGAATAGTCATTTGACATGTACAAAATTTCCCAGTAGCAAAAAGTATCGACCCATGTCAGCCTGCGCGGATGCGCAGGCTGACATGGGTCGATACTTTTTGCAAATGCAGTAAAATCTTCCTTTTAAAGAGCAATGACTCAAACATTTTTTGACTCGGGCCCTTTTTTATTTTAAATTCTAAAGTTGAATTGCACAAAAACCTCTTTCCTATCTTTTACTAGGTTTTAATTACGTTTTAAACTGGTTCTTGTTAAATGATTTTCAGGAGCAGAGACTGACTCATAAAGTTAATACCTTGGGTTACGTATAATGTGGTCTAAATTAAGACAGTATGTTGAATGCAAGTTCAGGTGAATTGTACACAGCTCAGATCCAAAATCAAGCAGCCCGTAGTCACCAACCCGCATTCTTTATGATATTCTTAGTCTAATTCTATAAAATTTTCTAAACGTAAAAGTGGCGCAATGTCTGATTGGCTAATCCTAATATTTAAGCCAATCAGGAACTGCCTAACTTTCTAAAACTAGAATAAGACAAAGTATTCTGTGAATACGTGCCCTGGCCCCATGGAACTCAATCCTTTACCTGCTAAAAAACTAGAATAATTCTTTCAAGTTGATAGTAAAAACCTTGATATTGCTACACTGTATTTCAAAATTACTATTGGTAGAAAAATAACTCCTCGTCGGAGAGTGTAGATCCACATACTGTGCAGTCTGATCTTGATCTACACTGTCTGCAAAATGGTAATTGATTCGCGTTTAGCAGCCTAAGGGTTAAAAATATCGGAATGATCAGTTAGGGTCCGTTTACATCAGCCATTCTTAAGAACGTTCTTTGTCTTATCTCTCTAAGATTTTCCAAATTTGAAAGTTACACAACTTTTGATTGGCTAAACCATTTAGTATATAGTCAATCAAAAGGTATGTTACTTTCAAAATTGGATCATTCTGTTTTCCTAGCTGGGAAAAGTTCCCATGTATCAACCCTTGATTTGCCGGGTGGAAACCCTTAGTGTTCCTTTGATCCTTTCGACTCCACTGGCGAAAATGAAGGCTTATGCAGACGGCATAGATCAAGATCAGACTGTGAAGAACTTAGAAATTTTCAATATTGATTAGTTGTGATTTCCTAGCTGGAAAACCGCTGTAGGGTCCTTAGATTTCCTAGCTGGAGACCTGCAGTGATCCACTAGAAATTTCAACCACATTCGCGAAAATAGGGTGTTTTCTTTGGATGACATAGATGATTAGAATGCACAAAACTTCCACTCGCATGTTAAGTCTAAAAAGGATCTCTCAAGGTTTCTATGTTAGAGTATGTTAGAGTAGTGGTCTGTGAAAGAGGGTAAAATGTGTCTTCGTAATGCATTATACCAAGCTTGCCGTTGCATAGTATGGATCCATTTTGTCAAAAAACCGTTTGAATTAAGGGGGTAGAATGGTCCTTTGACATGCGGGAAATTTATCAGTAGCATAGGGTCGCGACCCAAAAACATGGCATTGTCTTGTAAAAGGTTAACACAGAGAAGAGACGCCAAGAATTTCAACTATTTTACCCCTAGAACTTCTCTTATGGTAGCTCTCGAGTTAATGGCTCCGTAATTTCTTGCTCCTAATTGCTTGTAATAGCCCCACCAGTGTGCTGATAAGCCCAACTGAGAGACACCGTAGTCGCCTTTGCGGTCTCTGTTATCTATGAGTATTTTTCTCTCCGTATATTTCTTGTTGATTTCGCATGGGGAAAGAGAATTAACTTTTTTCCTGCTAAATAAGTTAAATGAAACTTTCAAGCCGATAGTAAAAACCCGAATAATGTTATTTCAGATCTATTTCTTTGGGGGGGGGGGAATATCTCCCTATCGGACAGTGTAGATCCAAGATCAGACTGCACGTTCTGTGCAGTCTGATCTTGATCTATACTGTCCGCAACTTGTTAGTGAATCGCGCATATATAGCAGCCTAGGTAAACAGCTCGAATCCCGATTGTGACTTCCGAATAAATGATTTTATAAGCTTTTTCTATGGCCACAAATACAGTTCCGCTGCAAGATGAGGAGACAGTTTTGTAAAACTCTAGAATGAAGTGTTTCAGCAAAGTAGACAGTGTGTATCAAAGATCAAACTTCACGTTTTGTGCAATATGATATTGATTTACACTGGCTGCAAATGCCACTATAGTTATGAGAGGCGCTGTCATGGTTGAGACGCAGTTCGACCTGTACAGGTATATGACATTATACAGGGAGACAACACCTGTGTAACTTACAGGTACGAGTTGACAGGTGTCATCTAACCTGGTCTGCTTCAACTGATACCATAATGGAAACGCTTTCTTACCTACCTACTGTGTGATCAGTTTTATAAACGTTGTGGCAAAAGGAACCAAGGCGTTATTTGTTAAGAGCTAGTTTTTCTCGACAGTGTTTTCAGCATTTCATTTCCTTAATCGATTATTACATTGTATCTTTTGTACTAACTTTACTACTATAGGTTTGTAGTAGAAAAACAGCCTGTGATTTAGCGGGTTAACCCGTTCTCTGTTTATCGCGGCCAAATGTGTCTGCTTCGAAGAGTGAAGACCAAGATTAGATTGCATCTTGGTCTTCATTCCCCGGTACTCGTCTGACTGTTTAAGCATTACGATACTTACTGAATACCTACATGAAGCATAGTTCCATTGATTTTGGTCACTCGGCAAAACAAAGTGTTAATCTTTTCGTCCAGACGACAAAAGTGTACACTTTTCCGAATTGAAAGCATTTTGCAAATGATATATTAGATGTGCACTGTGCATCAAATGATAAGATTTGTCTCTGAAAGGATAGAAATAATTTTATCCATTTCCCGAAATGTTTTCAAAAGCTTCTTTGCTCAGGGCTGTTACAACTTAGGATTTCTGGCGTTGAATTTCAGCGCCATGTTTGTCGTATACAGTGAGTGATTTTGTTTTAGTTTTGTTTTATTACGCTTTCAAGTGTACTTCAATTATATCGCGGCGACAGTTCACCTATATCTGTCTTTTCTGGCTTCCACCAGCCCTACGCTAGTTAACTAATACTGTTTGAGATTTATTTCTCATCACACCATGGTATTTTTTTTCCGACGGTAATTCACCGTGCACTTCCGGTTGAACAGGGGAGGGGCTACCGTAAAAGTAAAACCAGATTTTAATTAAAATATCAAGATAAAAGGCCATTTAGTTACGGTACAGTCGTCATGTCCCTGTTTGTTTATAAGGCCAGTCTCCTTGTCTCTCTTACCGTGGTTTCATCTCGTGTGTACTATGTGCGTTACCGTTTCTAGTCACGTGACGAGACTGTAGATGTCGCCAATGGTGCACCTGCCGTCTAGGTTAACCGAAAGACTTTTCTTCAGCTTGAGTTATTTCTTTTAACACTTTATCGGACAATCCCGTGTTTTAACGAAACTGGGGAACGAGGATTTTAAAAACGTCGGAAAAGAAGAAAATGGTGGTTAACAAATTGACCCACTTTTGGCACTTTGCTATGGCTTGGAAGAAGGCAGTGCTATGGAAAGAATCTCTGCACCATAATGGTAAAGAAACTTCATGTATCGAATGGATAGGTGGGCTGGTCACAGTAATATATGAGCCATGCTCTGTGAAAAGGGGGCTTAATGCGTCTGCAAAAAGCATCGACTCAGGTCAGCCTGCGCATTCCTTAGAGACTGACCAGGGCCGATTTTTTTTTTTTGCTATCGGTCAATTTATCTGCATGTCAAAGGACCATTTTCAGCCCATATCACAGATCAAACCACATATATTGCTATTTCAAAGTAATTTCAGCCGTGGAAACAAAAAAATAAAATCACCATCTTGTGCAGAGTAGATCCACGATCAGACTTCGTGTTCTGTACAGCGTGATCTTGATCGACACTGTTCCTAAAAGCGCTTAGAGTCGTGTTTATCAGTTTAATGATTAACTCTCATAACAAACGAAAAAATGTTTGACTTGTCCAGCTCCAAAGTATTTGAAGCCGACCGTGAAATTAAATGTGGCTCAAGTTTTGGATATTGTTTTTGAAAAGGGAGAAAACATTGTGGGAAAAGGAGAAAATGCTGGTTACCAGCATTTTCTCCTTTTCCCTCAATGTTTTCAAAAGCCGTCTTCCTCCAGATCATTAAAACTTGGGATTGTCTTGTAAAGAGTCAACGGAGGATATTCGCCTTGACCACCTGACTCAAACTCACGCTATATATTTTATCGTGGCGCAAAGATTTTCTTTTGTTTTCTTTCTTTTTATTTGAAATTAGGCCATAAAACATAAAGTGTGATATTAACAAACCTAGGGTGATAAAATGAAGACATAAAAAAATACATTAAATATGTCAATGCGTTGCTAAGTGACATATGGGGTATTGGAGTATTTTTTGTCCAGTCACTGGCTGTTGCATACAGAGCCCTCTATTGTGTTCTAAAGTCGCATTGGTAACGTTCTGATTCTTAGTTTTAGGACTATGTATCTGATTGGCTGAGACGAAATTCTCAGCCAATCAGATAACCTATCTCGAAATTAACCCCAAGGCTGCTAAGCGCGACTCACTGACCTTTAGCAGACGGTGTAGATCAAGATCAGACTGCACAGAACGTGCAGTCTGATCTTGGATCTACAGTGTCCGATCAGGAGATATTTCCTTCCGAAAAAAAATCTTTTGAAATAGCAAAATTTAGGTTTTCACAGTCGGCTTGAATGTTTCATTTCAGTTATTTAGTAGAATAAAGGTTAGGAATTTTGAATCGATTTGAGAACGATTGGTGGATATGTCCGCAGTTTGTCTATTTGCTCTTATGTCCCCAACGTTATAAGTGTTTCTTTTAGTTCTTTTTACTGCATTAATGGGTCGTTTTAGCCAGTGGGTTGCAGGTGTTTTCGCAGATATTACTCGTATAAATTAAGATTCGAACATGTTTGTTTGAAAAGCAGCCAGAGGCTTTGAAAGAGTGTCGTGCAAAGTACTGACGAGAGAAATTCCTTGCACGCACGGACGGTAGGCCACGTTTTAACTGGAATGGTGTTGAATATGAACGTTGGACATTTTGGCCACGGACGTTTTGGCTAGGACGTTCTGGCCGCGGACGTTTTGGCCAATAAATGAACTTTGTATGCTTTTCTTTTTCTAAAACTGTATACTCAAAAGCATAGAAAGTTCATTTATTGCATTTTTCTATTTTAAAACAACATTTGGCCAAAACGTCCTACTTTGAACTAACAGCTGTCCAAAACGTCCGTGGCCAAAATGTCCTTGCGAAAACAGCCTTGCTAAAACGTCCGTGGCCAAAATGTCCTTGCGAAAACAGCCTTGCTAAAACGTCCGTGGCCAAAACATCCAAGGCCAAAACGTCCGTCCACCGTTGAATATAGCACTGAATATAAAATGACCATAGGAATATCACCGCAAACGTATTCCTCCCTTTTTTGGTGACTGGGTATCAATATTGTTTTTCTAAATGCTAAAATTGTAAACTTTTCACCTTTGTTTCAATTAAGAAAAGTGGAAATATGAATTGTATTGTTATGTATGGTTTCCCAAGGCAACTCTTATAGATTATATATTTTATGTCTGGCAAATCACACTGAGAAAAAAATGTGATTTGAATTTGTTAGAGAAAGAAAGAAAGAAAGAAAGAAAGAAAGAAAGAAAGAAAGAAAGAAAATATTATACTGCAATAATTTTCATGAACAAACAAGTGACGATAAAATTACAACCCATTAAGCAATGATTATTAACCAAGCAGATGTTATGCTAGCAAGCAAATACAGTTGTCATTAATTGTCACCAATAGCTATATTAATTACTCTCATCCGGCTACTGCCTGTCTTTAACATGAAAATGGGTAATTAACATATTTAATTGGGATCAATTACAGTCAATGAAATGCAATGCCAAAGCATTGTGCAGTTTTGTTAAAGCTTTTGAGGATGGGTTGAAAACAATAGCAAATATGTTATCCGCAAATATGTTCATCCTTCGAATTCCGATGGTAACTTTGATTGCTTAAACCAACAGTGTGGACCAAGACCAGACTGCACAGAATGCGCGGTCTGATCTTGATCTTGACTGTCCGATTTTGTTGTAGGATCTGGTCGAAGCAGGCATAAAATCGCAACATCTTTTTTCTGGCAGCAAGTATCCCTTGAAGAGGAAGACAATTTGCATCGATAAGATTTTTTTATCATTTATTGTTTTTAAATTTTTTTTTTGTATTCTGGCAGAGGAAGAAATGTCCCTTTTTTATTGTTTGCTTGGGTAAAATATTAATTGACTTAATTTTTGTGTGTGTTTTTTAAGCAAGGATTAGGAAACGTACGTGTACAGGTATTGTAAAATATTGTTTGTGTTTAATGAAGTAAAGATACCTGTTGGATTGAAACATGATTGAACTAAACAGTTTTGAGCACCGTCTTTTAAGACACAAACATCGCCGATTAGATTTAAAATGGCGCCAATAATTGAGTTAATATCTCAAACATTAAGCATCAAACAAAATCCGTTTTATTTACATTTACAGTCGTACAATATAGATCGAAAACTAACACCTATGTTTGGCCCCCATGCTGATCGCACTGTATTGTCAAATCTGATTGGTTGTTGATTACTGTGAAAACCGCTGATTGGATGTGAGAAAATAGGTGTCTAGACGGTGTGATATTAGTGATTGCCTGGAATTTTGCCGCGGACATGTTTTAACCGCAGCACTTTAACCCCTTTAACGGACGGCAAAATTTTAGAATAGCCAATATTTAAACTTGGCAGACGACAAATTCAAAGCTACTCAGATGATGAAATTTGTCTTTGGAAGGATAAGAAAAAAATTGTTGGAAAAGGAGAAAATGCTGGTTACCAGCATTTTCTCCTTTTCCAATATTTTCAAAATGCTTCTTCAGGGTCGTTGACCTTGGGACTGTGTGGCAAAGGGTTAACAGTAAGGATTAATAGGATTAGGATGATCAGTTGTATGTTTAGTCAGTCCCTTCTTCCCTTAGGAAGAGCTATTTGACGCCTCTGGAATGCCAGGCCTTTGAAAACATTGTCTCAAATGGCAAAGTCCCCAGCTAAGGGTAGTTTCTCAATTTTGACGTATTGTTTTTTATATTTTTAATTTTGTCTCTGTTTCTATGCTTAATTTGTAGAAATATAATATTTCTCGCGACAGGTTTCCTCGAGTTAGAATAGTTTAGCCCTTTACGAAACGATAAAAATCTTAACTTTATTGAATTCAAAGCATTCGTTGACATAAATCAAATTTGGCTTAAATTATGAGATTTGTCGTTTAGAGGGGTAAAAAACTTGGTGAGGAAAGAGGGGAACAATGCTGGAACCAGCTTTTTCTCCCTTTTTGTTGTGAAGGGTTTAGCTAAGCAGATGATGGGTATTGTATTTCACGGTATTTATGAGAAAGTTGTCGCATTAGGTCAAACAATGTGGGAAAAAGACCATAAAGATGTAAGCTGCGTACAGGTTTAATGCATTGTAATCTCCGTGATCCATTATACCGAGCAAGTCATCCCATAATTATGGATCCATAAAATCCATTTTGTCCATCAACGGACTGAATCTGGAGGTACCCTTGTCCTTGGACATGCAGAAAATTTAAAAATTGCAAAAAAGTTTCGATTCGTGTTAGCCTGTGCGGACTGCGCAGGCTGATATGAGTCGATACTTTTTGCAGATAGTCCTACTCGTGTCCCGTCAAGGCTATTTGGAAAATTACTATTAAGGACATCTTTACTCTCTCTACCAAACGACTCGATCCGACCAAATTGAAAGCATGTGCAGACAGCAACTTGAATGTTGCTCAAAATATTACTTCTGTCACTGAAATGAAAGAATACATAAAAAAAAGAGAAGAAAATACTGTTTCCCAGGATTTTCTTCTTTACCCACAACATTTTCAACAGGCTACCTCCCTAATGTCTTTGGTTAAACGTCAATTCTTAAAGCCAAAATAGTAGCCAAAAGTAAATACTGCAGGTGTTAAAATGCATTTAAATTTAATTGATTCCATTGAAAAGTATGGAAATTGTTGTGAAGCTAACAATCTGATATTGTATAGTCGGTCTAAGTATTAGTCGCTGGCAAAAAAAAAATGAATTTTAAAAGAGTAGGTCTGAAGTTGTCAGGTCGCCCTATTGTTTGTTTACTTTTAATCTGTGCAGTCTGATCTTGATCTCCAGTGTCCGCAAAAGATTCATTGAGCATCGCACCAAGCACAAGTTTTGAAGCGAATGCACCTGTTATCAGATAACTTGGATCCTGTTTAAATATCCGTTATCACTCATATCCCGAGTTTTAACGACCCTGAGAAAAGGAGCCTTTTGAAAACATTGTGGGAAAAGGAGAAAATGCTGGTAACCAGCATTTTCTTCTTTTCCCGCAATGTTTTCTACCCTACCAAGGACATATTTTGTCCTTTTAGTCACCTTTTATTTATCGTCTGCAAATGCTTTCAATTTGAACAACCCTAAAATTTTGTCGTTTGGTATAGTTAAATAACCATTATCAGATAATATGGATCCTTTGTAAATAACTAGTTGTGAAAAAGGTGAGGACTGTCAAAGATGCATGGCTTTTTGTACTTTTACATTTGACAGAGTTCCTTCCTTTCTCACCGCTGCTAAATTTTTTCGCGATGGTTATGCGGGAAAGCAGCCAGTTGCTTGATAATACAGTATTCCAAGAAATACCATTTTCGCTGACCCGGGTGCGATGAACTGTGCTAAACTTCATTCATCAAAATTAATGATTGCAGGTAACGCAATGAAGTGCACCTGTTTGTCTTGTATGGTGTTGAACGCCGATTTCAACATTATTTCAGTTATATCACGGCGGCCAGTTGTACCCATTCATCCTGTCCTGGAGTTTTATTAACTAGTATTTTGCACAATATTCTTCCCAAGCCAGTGGCTGCTTGCCTACACAACCATCGTCGAAACAAAGATCAGATGTAAGAGAGGAAGGAATCCGTGACTACCATCAATCCTCGGACATAGAGTTGCCGAGCTGGAGGTTCGAACCAACGACCCCGTGCTCCAAATTCCTGTACGCTACCTACTGCGCTATAGGGGCTTGAGGAGAGCACCATAGCAATCGGTAATGACGAAATACATGAATAAGTGACCAGTTGCCGTGACCGGGGTCGTTCGTTCGAACCCCCAGCTCGGCAAATTTGAGTAGGTGACCTGTAGCCCTGACCAGGGTCGTTGGTTCGAACCCAAGCTCGGCAAATTTGAGTAGGTGACCTGTTGCCCTGACCAGGGTCGTTGGTTCAAACCCAAGCTCGGCTAATTTGAGTAGGTGACCTGTTGTCCTGACCAGGGTCGTTGGTTCGAACCCCCAGCTCGGCAAATTCGAGTCGGTTACCTGTTGCCGTAATGACTGAAATACAGTTGAAAGTGGCGTTAAACCTTCCCCCACGGAATCAAACAAAAGAGTAAGTGAAGTAACAAGCAAATACAGCAAACACTTAGAGATTTAACCCTAAAAGCACTGAGTTAATTAATTTGCACCCTTTTAACTAGGAAAAACAGTCTCTGATATTGCTATTTAAAAGGTCGTTTCCTTTACAATATAAAACATAGTAGCAGACAGTGTGGATCTAAGATCAGACTGCACGTTTTGTGCAGTCTGATCTTAGCTCCACACTGTCTGGAAAAGCTAAGTCGGTTCCAAGGCTTTCTGGCTTAATGTCCAGGTATTAAATTTTCCAATGAAACCTTTACCAAACAATCCTGTGTTTTAACGATCAGCTCAACTAAGAAGGCTCTTGAAAACATTGTGGGAAAAGGAGAAAATGCTGGTAACCAGCATTTTCTTCTTTTCCCACAATATTTTCTTTCTCCAAAACAAATTCCACCATTTGAGCCATAACTGAATTGTCATCTGCAAATGCTCTCAATTCGAACCAGTCTAATTTTTTTTATCATCTGGTAAAGGGTAGAGGTCGTGTATTTATCAGTGGTAAGGGTCGGTATGGGTAAACATGGCGCACTTCAATTTTTGGTCAGGTGGGAAAATTGCACCTGTTGCAGCCGGCTAATATCATCCATAATATTTCATCGTCATTGTGTCACTGTCGTCCTCCCCATATACCGGTATAAATAGTAACAGAATCCCTTTACCGGACCATCCCGGAATTTTGTGTAATAATCCAGAGGAAAGATGTTTGAAAACATTGTGGTGAATGTAAAGATAATGTGATCGACACTGTCTCTTTTACCTGCAATATTTTTCTATCTACCAAAGAAAGAAATACCGTCGCTTAAGCCACATTTGATTTGTCGTCTGCTAACGCTTTCAATTTAAAACGAGTGCAAAATTTTTTGTCTTGTGACGCGTAAAAGTTCACTGACTATATACGAGTTCACATTTTTACCGTTTGACTATCAAATGAAAGATTTAAGATTTTAATTTCCATAAGCCCTTCTAATTCATTACTTCACATTGCAGCTTTTCGTCTGTTTTCATATGATAACAGCTTGATCCTGGGGCGGAAAAAAAGGAGAAAACGTTTAGTTAAGTTATTACCATGGTTCATTTAACTAATGAAAACGATGTGATAAATGGAAGAAATACTCTACACGAGCATATTTTTCATTTTCCATATTGTTTTAACAAGACAATATTTTAGACTGGTCTAAAATGAAAGCATTTGCAGACGATATAATAAATGTGGCATATTTATTGCATACAACTATTGGGATTTGTCTGTGAATGGTTAGAAAGCATTGTGGGAAAAGGAGAAAGTGGTGGTTACCACCATTTTCTCCTTTTCCCAAAATGCTTTCAACGACTTTCCATCTCATGGCGGTAAGACTCGGGATTGTGTGGTAAAGGGTTAAAGACACTTGCTACAGACGACAACTTTAAGACTTGGCGATACTGAGAGCATTTGCCATAGACAACATAAATGGGGCTCGATTGTTTGAAAATTTTTCTTTGAAAAAGGTAGAAAACACTGATGGAAAAGAAGAAAAGCTATTATCTAATATTTCTCCATTCCCAACAATGTTTTCAAAAGCTTTTTAAAAACGTTAATGAAACGAAAAACCTTGACGAAATTCTTTAAATGATTCAAGTTGGCGCGTTTTACTCGTCTTTCAAATTTGCCACGCGAACGACCCTGACACCTGAGGCATGAGCGTATCGATTGGCCAGGTTTACACACTTGACCACGCCCCTTTGTTTGAGTCAAGTTGAGGTGATTGACAGGTATCAAATCAAGTAATAAGTACCTGACACACGACATTCCCATGGAGTATCTTCTTTTAATTGTTATATGTATTAAGTGTTGTTTTAGTGCTTAAAGAATTTGAAATATTGACGTGTACAGAGGCTTTTTAAGTTTTTGTGAATTCTGGTTTTTGGAAATTGTTGGAGCGTTTATTTGCTTCGTGGATACTATTCTAACGAGGTTGGTTACTTTTTTTACTGCACTGTTTATCAAACAATAATTAAAATTGTCAGTTTAAGAATTTAAACCTTTTTTGTATCGCATTGTTTCACTGATGTATTAATGCGCATCGACATTTAGGACCACTGAAAGAATAGTTTCACGTTTCAAAAGTCTATGTATTATTCGATAAGTAGACTATATACATAATTATGTTGCTTAAAAAATAACATTTTCATCTATCGTATATTTTCTTTTCTCTTTTCATCAAAGTTCTTATGGTACATTTTGACCCTATTTTCTCGACTAGTCTTCATTCTTTGAAAGGAAGAAAATTAATAACCAATGTCATGCATATTTTTATAAACTGAACGACTAAACTACTGCATTGTCCCCATACCAAACATCCCAGTGTGTTGACGACCTCGAGAAAGTTTTCGACAAACATTGTGGTTATGGGAGAAATGCTAGTCCCCATTTCTCATAGGGATTTCTACCCAGTCAAAGACTCATTTTAGCCCCATTGAATTTGTCGCCTGCAATTGCTTTCAGTTTTTTGAAAGTTTAACAAAGTGTTAAATTTTTTCATATAATGATGTGTACGGAATGTTCTGTCTCTTAGGCAGTTCCTCGCATAGTGAAGGCCAATGAAAATTCGTATCGTTTGCAAAAAGCGAGTAAGTTGTTTGATTCCAAGCTTTGAATGTATATAAAAAGCAGACCTGTTTAAATTTCAAAATCAGGAAAAAAATCTGTAACAATTTTCCTTGTTGTTATCGGAGAGAACTATCACTTCACATTTAAACTTTGCAATATTTAGCGTTAGGCTTCCGCGAAAGATACCAAAAAAGGATGTTACTCTCCATAGTTATCTCCCTTCGACCAGATCTAACAAGAACTCTCAAGGAACGCTGTAGCTCTTTCCATACCATTGATGATTAACGACACCAGAAGCTTTTGTGAACAGTGTAGATCAAGATCAGACTGCACAGAACGTGCAGTCTGATCTCTGATCTGCACTGTCCACTGCTTTATTCTATGAACAAACCGTCTCTTGATATTGTAGAGGAACTGTATTTGCAGCCATTGAGAAAATGCTACTTATTCATTCAGTAGTGAAAGAATTAATTTATCTAGCCGTTTGTGCCGATAGATGATTTTTACACGCAGTCTGATCTTGCTCTACACTCCAGGCTTCTCTGTCAGTACTTTTGGCCTTACTAATTCCTATCAGTGCAATAAAACGGAATAAAATTTACTTCGTAATTGTCTGTGATAAACTCGGTAGATTGTGACTCAAGGATACTGCACTGTACACCATGTTCAATTGAAAGTAAACAGGTGCGAATGAAGACAGCAGATAATGGCTTATCAGCTTCTTTATCGATTTCGTATTTAACGTGATACAATGTACATTGTTCACAATCATGTAATCAATTAAGGCATCTAATTCTGGCACACGACTGTTTGTTTCTCCATTTTTCGAGCTTGCAGCAGACAGTCTATGACGATTCTTTACATCTCTACCAAACAATTCCTAGTTTTAATGACTGAAGGGGTCCTGCGTGGCTCAGTGGTAATGTGTAGGACTCGTGACCTGGAGGCCCAGGGTTCCAGCCTCACTGGATCCACTGGGTTTTTCGTGGGCGTGTCCGTGGGCAAGACGCTTCAGAGCCCTAGTCTAGTACTGGTGAAACCCAGGAAATACGTGAATATGTGAGCTGTCGCCGTGATATGACTGAAATCATGTTGAAAGCGGCATAAGACACCATTCAATCAATCAGTTTAATGACCGTATGGAAGAAGGCTTATGAAAACGTCGCGGACGAGAGAGAGAGAGATGCCGGTTATTGTATTTGTCTTTGAATATAGTTACCAGCATTTTTTTCCTTTTCCCTACATTGTTTGTTCTTTAAAACCGTCTGCTACAATGTCTATATAAGCAGAGTTGATTCTGAAAGGGACTCAACGAGTGCATTATGTCTGGTGCCTAATAGCCAAGGTGTGACGGTGCTGACATACAGTCATTGTTGTAACTGATGGTGCAGTAATATATACTCTGTTATTGGGTGTAGACGCACACCTGTTCGGATCGTCTGTCAATAATTTATAACGATAGCACATGATGCTTTGGCAGCAAAGCGAGGGTCAATTGGCTTTCTGCGGACAATGTAGATCAAGATCAGACTGCACAGAACGTGCAGTCTGATCGTTGATCTACATTGTCCGATACGGTAAGATAAATGAAATTAAAAAAAAAAATGAAAATTGTATTATTTTGGTTTTATAATAATGCTGGCTCAAAATTTTCATTCAACTAGTAGCTGAGTCCCGATAGCTCGGTCGGAAGCGTACAGGACCTGAGAACAGGGGGCTCGCTGGCTCGATCCCCGGCTCGGCTAATTTCTTTCCAAGGATTGATGATAGTAATTGCGACAGGATTCATTCCCCTCTCACCGCTGTTTCGACCATGGTTGTGTGGGAAAGCAGTCAGTGGCTTGGTGCGGAGTACTGGTACACGAAACTCCAGGAAAGCATGGATAGGTGCACTGGCCGCCGCGATGTAACTGAAATAATGTTGGAAACGGGGTTAAACATGAAACAATCAACCAATCAATTAATCAATCAATCAATCAACTTGTAGCTACTTAGGACTTATAACGAAAGAAAGTGTGTTGGTACAATAGCCAGTGAACCTGTCCTCTAACAATGACAACACCGTTATCTATAAACTGTAATCAATGAAAGATAGATCTTCAATATCACTTTCAAGGCACATTAACACTGTATTAAAAAGAAGAAAATACATTTCACGTAGAACGGTGTGTCCTATACCTATCAGCCAAGGTGTGATGGTGCTGACACCAAGCCATTGTTATAACTGATGATGTACTAATTTACATAGAAACTGTAAATGGGTAAATAGACACCTGTTTGGATTGTTTGTCAACAATAAAACGATAGCACATAATCCTTCGGTCGTAAAGCGAGGGTCAGTGAGCTTTCGCGAACAGTGTATACCGAGATCAGACTGCACAGAACAGAATGCATGGGTAGGTGCACTAACAGCCGTGATATTAATGTAGTAATGTTGACAATGGCGTTTTAGACCAGGGATCCTATATATACAGTGTATATACGATCCCTGTTTAGACCGAACAAACGAATGATATTTTAAGTTGTATTTTGAATGACATTATGAGGTCTGTTAATCATTCAAGCATCTTTCGCAACTTTAAGATGGTTTTACGTACAGTGTAGATTAAGATCAGACTCAACTTCACGCGCACAATTCCAGCACACCTTCAGAGATTCGTTGATCATCCTTCAGAATGAAAAGAGAGGATGGTGTAGATACAAGATCAGACTGCACGTTCTGTGCAGTCTGATGTTGATCTACGCCGTCCGTAAAAGGTATTGAATTCGACAATTGCAGTGAAAGAGTTAAGAAAGTGTCACGAAACATCATTTGCAAAGTAGGGCGACTTTTGTGTGCGTGTTTATCATGACAACAGGTGGATTGCCATATGTCAAACCATGTGATACCTTCAGTGGACCAAAACTCCCGCCAAATCTTTCAGATCTTACAAGTCGCAGTTTTAATTGACTCTCTGCTCAACATTTACTCTTTACCAAACGACAAAATTTTGGACTCTACCCAAATTGAAAGAATTTTGCAGACGATAAATTAAATGTTGCTATAATGACTATTTCTCTCTTTGATTGGATAGAAAACATTGTGGGAAAAGGAGAAAATGCTGGTTACCAGCATTTTCTCCTTTTTCCACAGTGTTTTCAAAAACGGTCGTAAAAACTCGCGACTATGAGTAAGGCAAATTCTTTCCGCATTAAATAGATTAACTCAAAAACTTTCGACGGTTGAAAAAACAAACCATTGAAACTCAAAAAGATTTTGACTCCATAGGCTTGACCTAAAAAGCAGTCTGATCCTGATCTATACCGTCCGCACGAGCCCCTATTCTTGCCGATACAGGTGCTGAAAGGGGTTACAGAGGGGCTGTGGTTTATGAATCTTTTGTGCATCTACCATCCATTACCTATAGAATCACTGGACCATGCTATCGTATATACATACGTACGTAGTACAAAGCGCGGGAGTTCGGCTACTCATAAACCAACACCAAAGGACAAAAGTTTGGACTATACCAAATCCAAAGCATTTGCAGAGGACACATTTTATGCGGCTTCCATTTCTTACTAAATTTTGTGCATCTACCATCCCTTACCTATAGAAGCTCTGAACCATCCTAGCGTATATACGTACCACAAAGCGCGGGAGTTCGGCTACTCATAAACCATCACCAAAGGACAAAATTTTGGACTATACCAAATTCAAAGCATTTGCAGACGACTAATTAAATATGACTCAAATGATGATTTCTGTCTTTGACAGGATTGAAAAGATTAGTGGGAAAAGGAGAAAATGCTGGTTACCAGCATTTTCTTCCTTTCCCACAATGTTTTCAAAAGGCTTCTCTGTCAGCGTCGTTTAAATTCGGGATTGTGAGGTAAAGGGTTAAATCATTACTCTTTTTTTTGCAGACGACTCTAAAGCGTCCGTGTAAAACAGGGATTTATAAATTAAGATTTACTGTATGGTTACAGGTGAAAACATCGTAACCGAAGGAAAAATTCGTCCTTGCATTTCTTTTGTAAAAAGTCAACTGCATATAACACGCAAAATGACCCTCCCCTCCCTTCCAAAAAAAGAATTAAAAAAAAATCAGATTACGACAGTGTAGAATTATCAAATTTGAAAGAACTGCAGACGACATAATTCATTGTGAGTCAAATGATACAATTTGTTACTGAAAGGGTAGAAAACGGTGTGAACAATTTGTAATGGCTGTGTAAATGAAATCACTTGTAAGTTAACTCCACGGTGCAAATAGCAAATACCCAACAGAGTATCGGACAACGAGGAACCAAGATCAGACTGCACACTCTGTATACAGCCTGATCTTTATCTTCTCCGTCTGCAAAAGATCGAATTTTGTACATCTATTATGATAAGAGTCAAACAGGATAAAAATCCTTTCCGCAAAACCGAGTTAGGCTATAATACTTCAACTAAAATGAATGAAATTAGGCATTGATTAGAAATGAATAATACAAAAAAAACCCCAACATTTGCTAAACATTTGTCGGGTCAGAATATTAGACAGGCCAAATGCTAGACAAGACTACAAGTTCTGCGAAATCTGATCTAAATCTCTACCGCCCGTAAAGAGCAACGTAAGTTGTGCACGGAGCGTACAGGGTAAAACCCTTCTCTACAGGTAAGCGCCTGTTAGACTTTACCTGCACGAACGCAGCTAGGCACATTTTTTTGGTAACGCCATGAAATCGTTTAACACGACCAAGTTCTCGTTTCTCGCTACACATGTTTCCTTTTCTGTATCAAAAAATCTATTTTCGCTCCATTTTTGAACTTATTTTTCTGCCTAGATGTCGTAACCTGAAAGAAAAACAAACTTTTACCGTAAAGTGATGGGGATTAACTTTTACAACACTATCCAAAGTTTTATCGACACTGATGCAGAAGTACTTTTGAAAGCATTGGAGGAAAAGGAGAAAATGCTGTTAACCAGCATTTTCTCCTTCTCCCCAATGATTTCTATTCTTTCCTTTAGAAATTGAATTGTATTTATATGTCTGCAAATGCAATGGATTTGGACAAGTTAAAAAAAAAGTCGTCTGGTACAGAGTTAAGCCATTACCTTTAGAAATAATTTTCTTAGCAGACAACTTTGAAAGCCTCATCGCAAAGAATATGGATAATCATCTTGAATTGAGGTTGACCTGACTTTAAATTAAAACATTGTGGCAAAAGGAGAAATTGCTCGGTACGAGCAATTTCTCCTTTTTACCACAATGTTTTCGAAACTTGTCTGCTGCAAGGCGAAAAGGTAGTCCGCCGAAGAAAAATGAGTTAAAACCACTCGACCTCAATCTCGGCACACGACCAGGTGTAGTAAGACGGTTCGTTGCTCTGGAGCCACGCGACATCTCGCTCCATATATGGAAGAAGTTAATTTGAATATGAAAACGAGATCAGAGAGAGGCAGGTGCTTTTACATAAAGGCAGCTGAGGGTACAAAGAATAATTTTATGGGCTCCCCTCATTCATTTTAACTATTCAAAGTTTCACCGCAGAGGGCACGCGCCTTCACATAAAGTGAAATAAACATCAGGTTCGTGTGCTTTGGGAACATTATTCATAACCTGTTAGATCATCTTGCGTGAAACAGGTAGACCCATGACGAGAAAAGACAATCGAAATAGCAGTCCTTTCATATTAATGGTTAACTCTTTAAGGTTTTAAAATTACTGGCCTTGCTAGATATTGACTCTTGACCCTAGTTCATAGAATTTTATAAATTAAAAATGTATCTGGAACATAGAAGATCAACAATTGAAACTGTAAAGCCAAATAAAACAAGACATTTTGAGAAACAAAAGTACCGGAAGACGAAATGCCCCGAGTGTGAGGTTTAACGTTGAAGAACATTTTGGAAAGTCATCTGCTGCAGGTCTAAGTAGATTCGTAGAGTCGCTGGGAAAGGGTCAAGTTTCCAAAACAGACGAAAATGTTCATTCACCCGTCATACATTGAAACTTTTAATGTGACAGATGTGTTGTCTGGGATACTCGATTCGTCAATTCAGAAAAAAACACACAAATGCGAATTGACCAACTGGACCAAAGTTATTACCTGTCCACTTTACTAACCGAGCAAGTTAGTGAAGTAGAAATCCAATAAAAAGGTCTTAAACGTATTCATATACAATAATATCGTTTTTTAGTCTAAATTTCTAGACTTGCTATCTGATTAGTTGAAACAAAAAGACTTGTCATCTGATTGGCCGAGACAGAACGTCTCGGCCAATCACATGGCTAGTCTTTTCTCTCGGCCAATCATATAGCTCGTCTGAAAATTTAGCATTAGACAGTAATTCTGAAAGATGAATACAGGTTTCTGAAGCTGTAAAGCCTTCACGTGCTGGATTTATCATTTATCAGCTGCATATTTTCATTATAAAACAAAACAAGAAAAAAATCAAACAGTGCTAACCCAAATGAGTTGCCAGATTTTCTTCATCTAATCTGAGTTCAAATTAACTTACTTCTTTAAAAAAGCCGCAGACGTTGCGACAAGCTTGAAAAACTCGCCCCATCTCCTCTGCATAATTTCTTGAATCCGACCGAATTTTCCTTCCCACCAGCTTCAAGACAAAATGTTATTTAACATGCTTTACATTGGCAGCAAACGCACGAGGACACGAGAGCGCGCGTGCCACCGCTACTCTTATCTATAATATAATAATGTGCTAGAGATAGTTCAACACACTTCTGAACTTTTTCCCACTTCTGAACTGGTGTGTGAGTGAAGTTGTGCGCCAGTTATCTATCATCTAATCTTTGACTAGTAAAGTTAAAATAAAGTTCGCCAGGATGCATTGCAATGGTATTTTCATTTTTTTTAAAATCATGAATGTTGGGTTAACTGACTAACCGTGTAAAATAGTAAACACATGGAAATCAGAAATACCTGCATCGAGTGTAGTACTATTTTTACGATAAAGTATAATTCTCTCTGTTACAGAGTGTCAATCAATGCGGTAGGCGGGGCTTACGCGAGATCGAGGCTGTGGAGTAAGGCCAATATCAGAATAATACTGTACCGGTGCCAATAGCTTGGAAAACAGACAAAATGAAGTTACGAAAATCAGCCAGGATAATAATTCTAGGAACTTTACACATTCTAATTTTGTTACCAAAGGTGAGTGAAATATTTTTCTATACTATGGACAGTTTGTATTCTTTATATTAATAATCTTCATAGTGAATGGTAAAATCAGGATTATATCTAACATTTAGAGAGGAAAAGGCCCTCAAATAGACAGAGAAAAAAGTTGTTATTTAAGTTTTAATTGAAGTTCTGCTGGTTTCTTTAACTTATTATTTATACAACTCACTTTTCTAACTTGCGCATCGACAATCTTTTCCAATCATTAATGTACTGTATGCATTATATTTTGATAAATGTCTCCAGTTTTAAAATTTGAATTCTTACATTGTTACCACAACTTGTAGCTTGTAACGTTTTCTGAGTTGAATGGTCCCAAGCATAACACACAGATCATTCTTGCCAAATTTTCAGAAATACTGGAAAACGTGAAGTAACTTCTGTTGTATGCTCTGCACCATCTTATGCAACTTCCATGAGTGCAGTTATAGCTATATAGATCTATTACACAACAGATGTTAAAAACTAATTTGTTTGTTTTTAATCTATATACTCTTTTATTTTTGCAGGTTATTTGCTCAGGTGTATTTGAATTAAGACTTGCATCGTTCAGAAACGATCGTGGTTTAGACTACGAAGGGAATTGTTGTAATGGAGTTAAAGACAGTACAAACCCGAGTGTGGGTCCAGTGTGCACGGAGGAGTGCCATACATTTTTCACAGTTTGTTTAACAACTTATCGAAGACAGATTCCCATGGATTTAACTAAGGATAAATGTGTGTTTGGATATGTGACGACGGGTGTGTTAGGTCGAAATAATTTGGATTTTGAGAATTACGATGGATTAACGTACCCTGTGAATTTTCACTTTAACGTATCATGGAAAGTGAGTATCATCTTTTTTTTAATCGCGTGTCATCAGTCATGCTCTTGCAGAATTAATAATTGTGTTCGTCTCTTATCAAATGACCAGTGCCTAACCTTTGTACTGATTGGAACTGTCTGATGGAAACAATTATGAAGAACACATATTACCTGAGTCCTATGCTTTAAGCCAAGATAATGAGATCCGGTTCTAAATAGAGCTCCTGGAAATGCTGTCTCGTATTTTTTTTTATTAAGAAAAAACTTGGCATCGTCAATAATCGACTATAGTTTATTTGCTTTAAAAGCATTTTGTGGATAAAAAAAAAACCTGGCAGCATTATGTATGATTTAATTTGTCAAGATAACAAATGACAGCTTTGACTTGGCTCCATATTGACCTCCCTTCCTTTTTCTGAGCTGAGCTTAAAAGCAATGAAATTGACAGCTCGTCAAAAGTGAAAACAGACTCTTTTTATGAATCCACTAAAAGCGTTAGAAGACCAGCGAGTCTTTTTCTAGCACTTCATGGTCCAGATTACGTCAAGAACCTGTTGTGCTTGTCTGTCATTCTACATGTTCTGTACCCGCTTAGAACCAGGTCATTAATCTGTCAATGAGAGGAAGGGATAATCCCCGAGTCATATTTTTCTCCTTGTTCATACAGAAAGATGTATTGATTTGAACCGAGATTCTGGCGTTATTTTTTGAAACAGCTTGCGCCTCAGTACAAACCGCTGTATTCACCCTGACGATATTAAAGGGGGAAGGCAAACTTGTTTATACTCGGTGACTTCTTTACCTCGAACCTCTTGTTTTGATTTGTGTAGAACTCGAGCTGTCAGCTACCTCGTTTACCTGGCTTTATGATATGACACGGTATACCGAAAGTGTATTTACGTGTTCTCGAAAATGCATGCAGTTTTTAGCGGATATAGGTAATAAGGATTCATTTACCTCCTTGCTAAACGATATAATTTTGGACTTGTCCAAGCTAAAAGCATTTGTAGACGACACTTTTTTTGTGGTTAAATGTGTTCATCTTGTTGGATTTGCTTTCGAAAAGGTACGAAACATTGTGGGAAAAGGACGAAATGCTGGTTACCAGTATTTTCTCTTTTTCCAACAATATTTTCAAACTGGCCCTCTTCATCGGAACCGTTAAAACTGGATTGTTTCTGAAAGAGAGTGCCTTTTGCAATACCTCTGACATAAGTTAACTCTGGCTGCTAAGCGCGACTCACTGACCTTTCGCGGACAGCGTAGATCAAGATCAGACTGCACAGAACGTGCAGTCTGATCTTGATCTACACAGTCCGCTAAGCAGATATTATTCCCCAAAACATACCTTTGAAATAGCAATATTTAGGTTTTTACTATCGAATTGTAAATTCCGTTTTAGTTATTTAGCAGGATAAGGGTTAAATTAATAACACAGTCTTGCCGAGCAGTTTTTCCTTGTCCTGTGTTTTCTGACGTGGTTATGCTAAAGGACGAAAAAGCTTGTATGCTGATTAGACTAATATGCTTTTGTTGAAAGTTGATCAAAATAAGCTAACACCGAGCAAGCATGGCCTGTTCCAAGAGTAACAAATTCAGCTTTGTATGAATTGTCCTACACCGAAACAAAACACGTGGTCTCATTTAGGCCTATACCTGAAACAACCTTCAACATCGAAATACACTGTAACAATGTTTAGTTTTGTCTTTAATGAAAATTTTGATTTTAAATTCGACTGTCATAGAAAACGTCGAGGTTATGGCCCTGTCTGCGTCGTCTGCACCTGCATCTACGTCTTGCGAAAACTTTTACATTTTCTTATATCTCTGTTACTACCAAAGAGATTTACTTCAAAATCTGGCCAGGTGTTGACTGTCAATAGGAGAAACCACAACAGAAGGGCATGTAAACCTCAAAACATATTTACAAAGTTGTCCCCCTTTTCGAACTTTGTGCTGAAAAAGCATCCACAGCCTAACGTTGGAACCCGCATGCAATACTCTTGTCTTTATTATTTGTGCCCTGACATGTAACTCTGTGAACCCTTCTATTTAGTAGCGGTTCCTCTCTTCATAGTTTTTTTTTTACCAGAAACGAGCTTGGAGTTATCTCTTGCATACATAGGAGTTCAGTTTAAAACCATAACAGAGCAGAACAGCATAAAACAGAATAGAATAGAATAGGTTACTAGTTGAGGTCAAATGCACGGATAGGCAGATTAGTTGTGGGGTATTCAAAGAGTAATGTCTTTTTAGTATTTTATTCGACCCTTTATCAAACAATATCGAGTGTAATGACCCAGAGGAAGAACGCTTACAATGAAAACATTGTGGAAAAATGAGAAAATGCTGGTAACCAGCATATTCTCATTTTCCCACAATGTTTTCTAATTTTGCAAGAAGGAATGCTACCGTTTGAGCCACTTTTCATGTAGCGTCTGCAAAGGCTTTCAATTTGGACAAGTCCAAGCCAATATGGACAAAACCAAAAGTTATATGAAGATTGAAAACATGTTTGATGTACGAGAACTTGTGTTAAAAATAAAAAAGAAAAATGCCTTTTTTTTTCAGGGGACATTTTCTATCATTATCGAAAGCTGGCACGATGTTACTCTTGAAGGACCAAAGACAGGTAAAGCCATTTATTTCTATCTCGACTCCATTACGTTAGCAGAAACAAGCATGCCATGTTGGTTTTTTTTTTGCTTACATATTTTACCTGTGCTTTTTTCTGGTTTCTGAAACAGATTTTCATTTAGACGTGGGTGCATTTGAATTTTCATTTATGTTAGTAGAAACGAATTTTCATTTAGATGTGGGTGCATTCGAATTTTCATTTATGTAAGGAGAAACGAATACTTGAGCACCAGGTTTCTGCTGACGTAATTTCCTTGTAGTTTTCTGAAACTTTGAAGCTGTTTCCTTTTAAACATGGGTGCATTTGGTTTTGGTATTTAAGATAGATTGAGTTCATTTTTGTTAATCGAACATAAGTTTTTTTTTTCTCTTATTACTTAATGTTGTTTTCTTTTACCTTACCACAGAGCGAACCTGAGAAAGAAAGCTTTTGAAAACATTGAGGGAAAAGGAGAAAATGCTGGTAACCAGCATTTTCTTCTTTTCCCGCAATGCTTTTTTTTGAACCTTTCAAAGACAAATTTAAATATTTGAGTCACACTGAATTTGTCGTCTGCAATTGCTTTGAATTTGGATAAGTTTAAAATTTTATCGTGTGGTCAAGGGTTATATGTTTGGTGCCTTTGTTTATGTTATGAAAAACGAATTCGATGAAGTCTTGTGTAGAAGAATATTGTTCTGCTGTGTGCAATAGTGAAGTATATTGTGTCTGGATTTACAAATAGTGCAAAGTGCTAAGTGCTCTTTTCCATTCGTGTCAAATAGTGCATCTTCGGTTATTTACAGTGAATCGTAAAAACGCGGGAGAATGGACCATGGAATTTCTGTCTGACATTTCAGCTATTTGTGTTACTTAGCCTACCCGCAAGCGCAGGGGCGGGCAACATGCCACATTTAAAAAGTGGATGTTTTCCAAAGTAACCGTAAAATAAACAGAAGTGCATGACGCGGAGACTGGACGTCAGATTCAATTAACCGAATGGGATGAGCTTATGGATTTATGTACTTTCTTCCGGTGAAACTAAATGCCACAAGGATTCTAAATTGACAGAAAGGATTTAAAGGATGCAGAATGAAACACAAGTGATCTACAGTAACCGACAAGGAATTTAAATGTGAATGAGGCATAATGGACCCATAGTATATTATTGCTGGCAGTAGGGGCAGGGGGGTGGGGGCGTTTCAATCATTGCCTCGGTCTGAAACAGATTTCCAGCAGACGACTGTGAAACTACCATAATCAGCATGAAATAAGTTTTCATAAGTGATCACATATGAATCATGTAGGCCGAAAGGAGAAATGCTCGTTAGGGGCAATTTCTCCTTGTGCCACGGTATTTTCAGAAAGTTGTTCACAGGAGGTAATGAATAAAATCTTTCAGCGCCAAATATATTAGCCATTTTCTGGCAAATGGGGGTTTAATGCATCTCCGTGGTGCATGATACTCAGCAAGTCATGACATAATTATGGATCCATAATCGTGATTCATTTTGTTTAACAAAAGACTGAATCAAGAGATAGCATAGAATGGTCCTCAGACATGCAGAAAATTAACCAATAGCAAAACGTTTCGACTCATGTCATCTTGCACAGACTGCATTAAACCAAGGCAGGTTTTTTTTTATGTCATCTTGCACGGACTGCATTAAACCAAGACAGGTTTTTTTTTCTCGTGGGCTTAAGAAAACAAGAAAACACGTAGTGTGCAGTCTGATCTTAATCTATGTCGTCTGCACAAGGCCTCTGCTTTTGCCATTGACGTTGAAGAAGGTTAATTTATGAGCATTTTTTGGGATACGTGATAATACAACAAGTACGTCTAAATAGTCTAATACTGTGCTCATGTTGGAATCATAGAAAGAAACACAAAAATGCATTTTATTTCGAAATTGCCAATTCCAAGACAAATCCCGTTATTAGTGCCATATTCAATTTGTTCGTCTGTAAAAGCTTTCAATTTGGATCGATCTAAAATATTGTCGTCTGGAAAAGGTTTAAACAGCTCGTGTACTCAACAAATCAAAATGAACATTTTCATGTTTACGTCTTTAATAAAGTGTGCATAAATGTTGTTTTTCTAGGACAGTATACCAGATAATACAAGTATCTCGCCAGGGCATCGGACAGGGGAGGCCAAAGATCAGACTGCACGGAAAGTGCAGTCTGATCTTGATCTACACTGTCCGTAGAAGCTACAGAATTTGTCCTAAGTATTGGAAGAGTTAAGCGGCCACAAATGCACCCATGTTTACATTTTCTTGTTGTTGTTGTCGCGCATTGTATTATGGGACGCAACAACTGCAGTAATCCCAGCAAATATGCGCCTTTTTTTTGTTATCCCAGTTTAAACAGATTGCAAAAGGGAAATGCAGATATAATATATTGAATGAAAGTGCTTATTAGTCACTGTAGCATATGCGTCGGTTTCTATCATTATTGTAGATCAAAGGTTTTAGTTTGCTTGTTTGTGTTGTGCTTTAACGCGGTTTTTCAACACTATTTTCAGTTGTATGACGGTGGCCAGTGCGCCTCACTATGTGTCTAAGGAGTTTCTGTTACTAACTCTCTAATTATTTGTGCCATGCTCTGGCAAAAGGGAGCTTAATGCATCTCCGTGGTGCATGATACCAAGCAAGTCATCACATTAGTATGGATCCACAAAATCCATTATACATTAGAATCGACTTAATCATGAGGTAGAATTATCCTTGGACATGCAAAAAATTTGAAGACAGCGAAAAGTTTCGGTCCGTGTCAGCCTGCGCGGACTGCGCAGGCTGACATGGGTCGATACTTTTCGCAAATACATTAAGCCTCCTTCTCACAGAACATAGCTCATTTATAATATACTTTTCACTATTTATACTCGTGGGATCTAAGCTATCAACACAACCAGTTTTTATGCCTGTACATAGCATTTCTTTATTATTACAAACTAACGTTAGAGATATAATATCTGAAAGCTGCTTTATCAACGGGCCTCGATGGCAAAGTATGGTTGTGGTGAATTTTTTATCTACAAATTCGCGGTTCGACTCTGGATTGTGCTGCTGGCCATGTGGGAGGGTTGATGGACTTCGCAGCACTTCAGAGCCCCAGCCTTGCACTGGTAAAACGAGAAATACTTGAATAGGAAAACCCAAGAAGTACATAAACAAGCAAGCTTTCGCCGTGACACGACTGAAAAACTGTTAAAACACGGAGATGCATTATGCCCCGTTTTGCCAAAGCGTAGCTCATACCTTCTTTCTATAGATTACCTGGCCTTTGAATATTCTGACTCCCTCACCGGGACAACAAAGGGGGCAGTGTAAAAGGGAGACGGGAGTATTTTTGTGTGTTTATAATTATATTCACCAGTACCTGGCCCGCGCCATCTGCCGTGTTCAACACTTATCCTGCTTATTAACTAAATAACTAAAATGAAATTTTCAATTCGATAGTTAAAAACCAAAATATTGCTATTTTCAAAGTTGTGTTTTGGGGAATTATATCTCCTCATCGGACAGTATAGAACCAAGATCAGACTGCACGTTCTGTGCAGTCAGATCTTGGTCTACAATGTCTGCAAAAGGTTAGTGAGTCGCGCTTAGCAGCCTAAAGATGAATCTAAAGTACGTCCCCTTTGCAATATATCGTGCGTTAAAAAATGAATTGGGATTAAAGAGCTGGTTATTTTTATATACTATCAATCCTGTATCCTGTACGACTAAGTATGTTTTCTCGACATCAGGGAAGAAAGGCTATTGAAAATATCGTAAAAAAAAAAAGGAGAAAATGCTGGTAACCAGCATTTCCTCCCTTTTCCCGCGATGTTTTCTACCCTTTCAAGGAAATTACTCCATCATTTGAGCTACACATAATTTGCCGTCCTGCGAATGCTTTTTAACATGAACAAGTCTAAAATTTTGTTGTCAGTTGAAGACTCAACTATATTTGAGTCGTGCTCTGGCAAAGAGGGGTTTAATGCCTCTCTCCGTGATGCATCGTACCAACCAAGTTATCAAACAGCTATGAAACCATAACGACCGGCTAAATCACAAGGTACACTGGCCCTTGACATGCAGAAAATTGACCTATGACAAAACGTTTCAATCCAGGTAAGCCTGCGTGGACTGCGCAGTCTGACTTCGGTCTATACTTTTTGCAGATGCATTAAGCCTCCTTTTCAAATGGCATGGCTCATTTCTATTTACCTAGAATTTCTTTTTTTGTGAAATAGTGGGGACTTGTTCAGAATCGTTGAGCTTGTACGATAAAGGGTTAAATCATTACGCTTTGAAATAAATTAACCATGACAGGATCCTTGTAAAATATAGATATTCGACATGCTCTTCACTGGTAGATTATTCTTTTGCCGCAATATTTTCAGCTGTGGTCGTCTGTTTGACGGCAATAGTAATGACTTTAACTTTACTTCAACTTGGTTTGATGTTCACTGCCGATTCAGTTGGGTGTTTCTTTATAAATTCCTCCGCAAAAGTGCTATTATACATCATTGTGATCTATATCGATCAGCCTAAAAGTTGTGTTTTCATTAACGAACTACTTTTTTCATCATGCATGTAACAGAAAAATGTAAACGCTCTGCACGTTAGCCCTTTACCACACAATCCCGAAACTTAACGACACTGAGGTGGAAGGGTTTTGAAAACAATGTGGGAAAAAGGAAAAATGCTGGCTACCAGTATTTTCTCCTCCTTCCTCTTTCCCCCTTTCACCCCCCCTCCCCCCCCCCCCACACACACACACACTAATTGTTTTATGCTCTTTCTTTAACCATTTGCCAAAATTTTCATAACCGATTTTTAAAGTTTTCAGATACTTTAATATGTCGTCGGTAAATGCTATGAATTCGGTCAAATCCAAAACTGTCTTTTAAAGTAAATAGCTAAGTGTACAAAACGTACGGGGAAAATATGAACGCTTTACATACTAAATGCTCTATGAAAGATTACAACCAAATAGAAAAGACCTTAAAGTAACGCTTTCAAACATTTTTTCTCCGGAAAAATCTCGCCTTATCGGACAATGCAGGTCCAAGATCAGACTGCACGTTCTGTGCAGACTGATCTTGGATCTACATTGTCCGCATAAGCGTATGGAGCCCCGCAACAGCAGCCTATACAAGAATAGAAAGCTAGAAACCGCCATATGCACCTTACACCGGATGGGTTAATTATGTTTTTAAAAAGCCACACAGGTTTTTATACGAATTATCATCTTTATATTGTCTTCAAGAGATTAACCTCTTTTGCTGTTTAATACCGTGTCTGCCTTTGTTGGCATATAGAATAACACTTTTTTACGATTTTTTCGTTCAAGAACTGATCTTTTGCGAGTGCCAGGTGAGAATCTGTGAATTTTTGCACTCGATGGTTAACCGTTCACCTGACGAAAAAAATTGTAGACCGGTCCAAATTCAAAGCACTTGCAGACGAAATAATAAATATGACAGAGATTGAAATTTGTTTTTGGCAGAGTAGAAAACATTGTGGGAAAAGGAGAAAATGCTGGTTACCAGCATTTTCTCCTTTTCCCACGATGTTTTCAAAAAGCTTTCTTTCTCGGTGTGGTTAAAAAATCGGGATTGTGTGGTAAGAGGCTTACCCGTTACAAAACAACAATCCTTTGTTTTCACGATTTGGGGGAAGGAGACCTTTGAAAACACCGTGCGAGAAGGAGAAAAAAAAGCTTATAAGCAGCATTTTCTCATTTTCTAGTTACCAACATTTTCTGCTTTTCCAACAATGTTTACAAAAAGTTACTTCCTTAAGGTTAACCCTTCACCAAACAATCCCTGGTTTTTACGACCCAGAGGAAGAAGCCTTCTGAAAGCATTGGGGGAAAAGGAGAAAATGCTGGTAACCAGCATTTTCTCCTTTTCCCCCCAATGTTTTCTACTTCTCTAAAGTTAATTTTCCATTTTTGAGTCACGTTTATTTTGTCGTCTGCAAATGCTTTCAATTTGGACAAGTCTAATTTTTTTGTCGTTTGGTAAAGAGTTAAAACACTATAGATTGTTTGGTAAAGAGCTGGCGAACTTTCGTATAGTAATAAACACGATGTTCACGAAGATTTGAGCCATGCTCTGGCAAAAGGGGGCTTAATGCATCTCCGTAATCCATCGCACCAAGCAAGCCATCATATAATTACGGATCAGCAGATACATTAAACCAACCTTTCTCAGAGCAATAATCAGCATGGCTGGTTTATATTTACAATGACATACTAGTGAATTTCTTTGTTTAAGCAGTTCTTTGTTCGAACTTGGTTCTTCTTGCCGCCTTGGTCACAAGTCAAGACACTCCAAAACTCAAAACCTTTTACTGAAGAAACTGAGGAACGACAATAATGAGTGAACTGTCGCCGTGATAAAACTGAAACACTGTTTAATGCGCTCTGAACCTTTCCTGTTACAAGATATTCAAGCATTCTAGAAGAACATGACATTCATCATCTTAGTAAGACATAAATATGACCTCAAATAAGCTGGAACGATTGTTCACCTCGTTCTGCCGCAAACTGAGTACTACGAAACAAGTTAGAAGAGATAGCAGATAGTTATCTGGCTGGATTGAGGGAATTTCGACCCTTTGCCTTACAAAATTTTAGAATTTTCCAAGTTAAAAGATTTTGCATTCGACATATTCAGTTTGGCTCCAATGATTTGAATGGTTTTTGAAAGATGAGAAAGCATTGTGGGAAAACGAGAATTTCTTGGTAACCAGCATTTTCGGCTTGAAGTTTCGTTTCACTGATTTAGCAGGATACGGGTTAATAAGGTCAGAATAGCTCACAGTGTAGATTCCAGATCCGATTACACATTCTTCGGATTCTAAGTTTGATCTTGATTATTTGCAATACCATCAAAAATATCCGTGATGCCCTTTTGGTTAAACCGTTATTTATTTGCTAGAAAGCTGGAACTTGATCTTCCTCGTATGAAGGCGAATTAAGTGCTTGTTGTTTTAAAAAAATGTTGAATCTCTATCCACAACCACAAGAATGTGTAGCCTTATCAGTCCCCTTTAGCTGGGGTCATTCAGCTCTTATCATAATTTTGCCAAAGCCTCGGAGACCTAATTTTTGTTGAGTTTCACAACAGATGCACTGGTTCCATATGGCTTGCAACACGCGAAAAGGGGCATTCGGACATTTGCGTAAAGTGTCGTCTCGAATCAGCCTCCGCAGTCCGCCCAGGCTAATCCGAGGCGCAACTTTACGACTACATTACATTTTGGCCTACAGTAGACTTGCGCAAAACAGAAAATTACATAAAAAAGGAAAGTTTCGTTTCGGATTAGTTAGCGCGGACTGCGCAGAGTGGTCCGAGACGACACTTTACGCAAATATCCGAATGCCCCTTTTCGCGTGTTGCAGGCCATATAGCACCCTTTGTCCTGAAGGAGCTCTTGGTCCGTATTTACTAACAATACTAAACTGCATGCTTTGTCTTATTCCAGATTTAGAAAGTAACGCTGTCTCTCATTGTCTGAACTATTTTAGCCATGCTCTGAGAGAAGGGGGCTTAATGCATCTGCGAAGAAAAGTATCAACGCAGGCTGACTTGGGTCGAAACTTTTTGCTATTTCTAAATTTTTCGCATGTCAAAGGAACGGCCCACCTCTTGAATCAGTCTACTGTTAGACAAAATGGATTTTATGGACCCATAATTATGTGATGACTTGCTTGGTATAATGCATCATGAAGATGCATTAAGCCCCCTTTTCACAGAGCATGAGTTGCTCGGTGTAGCCTATCAGATCGTATTGCGTTACTTTGAAATTTAACAACAAACAAAAAGTTAAGTATAAGACTAGGAATTATGTGAACAATGGTTGGTGAAGACGGGCCATGTATTGCTGTTTCTTTTGTTTTAATCCATAGGCAGGGAGAAGGGCTTGTGCTTAAGTTTTCCTCGAGTTCAAAGGCTTTAGAAGTTTCGTTCAAAGCAACCAGAAAGCATGTTTTGAAATTTGTTACAAGATTTAAATTAGAACATTTGGTAAAAACGGAATCCGGCTGTGGCTTACGTGAGAGAGAAACACAAACAATTCTTGTTTATAAAAATCAAAGAAATAAATGAATGTTCGGTCTTGATTTAAGGGAAATAGTCTTTCAAATGGTGATTACTACTTATTCATCAAACAGTTGAAAATTTGCACTTTTTCGTTCACCGTACCTCATCGAAAGGAGATTAACTCTTTCACTACTGAATTAATAAATTGAACTTTTTCATTGGCTACAAATACATTTCCTCTTTCAGATCAAGAGACAGTTCGGTCATAATCTTGAATATGGCAGTGGACAGTGTAGATCAGAGATCAGACTGCATCGGCATTTCTGTTGTATATTTTGGTCTTCCCAAATTTCTAGTTGGTTTTCTTGTCCCTGATTTACACTGATTGATTGTATAATGTTTAACGCCGTTTTCAACATTATTTCAGTTATATCTCGGCGGCTAGTGCACCTATCCATGCTTTCCTGGATTTTCTCTCACCAGTACTCCGCACAATATTCCAATATTCCAAGCCACTGACTGCTTTCTCACATAACCATCGTCGAAACAATGGTCAGAGTGGGAAAGCAGCCAGTGGCTTGGAAAAAAAATTGTGCGAAGTACTGGTAAAAGAGGCTCCAGGAAAGCATGGATAGGTGCACTGGCCGCCGCGATATAACTGAAATAATGTTGAAAACGGCGTTAAACACGATACAATCAATCGATCAATCAATTGCCGAGCCTGGGATCGAACTCTACCGACTGAGCTACCGGGACTCAACCCCTGACTTGCTCAAAAATTAAAAGTCCTTCAGTTCTTCCAAGCGTGCTCCACTTTCAATATTCAGCGAAAAAGGTGAAAAAATCTCGATTTCGTGTTTTAGGAAGCATAAAACCTTTTACCACACAATTCCAAGTTTTAACGACACTAAATAGGAAATCTTTTGAAAACATTGTGGGAAACGGAGAAATGCTGGTAACCAGTATTTTCTCCTTTTCCCTAAATGTTTTCTTTACTCTATCAAAATCTATCGTTCGAGCCATCTTTAATTTGTCGTCTGCAAAATCTTTCAATTTGGACAAATCTTAATTTTTTTTCGTGAGGCAAAGGGGTAAGCTGGAAGGGATGACAAAAAAGAGACGTGAAATAATTTGAATTGGAGTCAGGTACTCTTTTGTGAACCCTGAACCTGCTATAGTAACCCAAATAAATTTGTCAAGCTGATTACAAAAAACCATGAATTTGGCTATTTCAGAGCTATTTCTTTTTGGAGGGGGGGGGGGAGAGGGGTAGGAACATCTCCATATCGGACAGTGTAGATCCAAGATCAGACTGCACGTTCTGTGCAGTCTGATCTTGATCTACACTGTCCGCAAAAGGTTCTTCAGGCGCGCTTAGAAGCCTAAGGGTAAATGCAAAAATAGAACACGACAAAGGAGAACTTTAAAAATAACCTATTGTCAGCCACGCTATGGTTTGCTCCACGCGCGTTATAACTTTAACAAAAAGATCCGTATTTCCACGAGGAAGAAAACCTCTAAAAACGTTGTGAGGAAAGGAGAAAATGCTGGTTTCCAGCATTTTCTCCTTTTTCCCCCACAATGTTTTCACCCCCTTGAAAGACAAGTTTCATTGTTTGATTCACATTTTTTGGTCGTCTGCAAATGCTTTCAAATTCGTACTAGTCTAAAATTTTGTCGTTTGGTCTAAAATTTTGTCGTTTGGTTAAAAGAGTTAATTCTGCATTTGACACCCTTCTGTATTCGCGGTTATGTTACGATCAACCAACCATGGGATTTTCGAGCTACTTTTTCGTCTGCCCAACGCTGTCGTCTGCTTTAACATCTTTGCGTCAGTGATTCTTAAATTTCTTTTCTCATACTTTTTTTATGCTGTAGTATTCGAATTCTGATCTGGGTTCAAACGTTTCTCCATAGTGACGTCAAAAGAAACTCTCTGCGGCATACGGTGGACCGCAGCGTACGAAATAATGGCGGACAGCGTTCCCCTGTTGCGCTGGCTTAATAGAATTTACCCTGTACCAAACAAACCCGTGCTTTAACGAATCTTAAAGCCATATGAAAATATATGGCTTAAAGCCACACGAAAACATTGTGGAAAAAAAGAGAAAATGCTGGTAACCAGCATTTTCTCCTTTTTTCCCACATTGTTTTCTACCCTTTCAGAGACAAATACCATTGTTTAGGCTACATTTCGATTGTCGTCTGCAAATGCTTTCAGTTTGGACAAGTCTGAATTTTTGTCATCTGGTAAAGAGTTAACGCGTTTGGAAGCAGAGATTTCTTCTTTATTTCCATTGTGTGAAATATGAATCGGTCGTGAGAAATAGCATATGAGTCGATAAGAGTTGTTTTTCTACAAAAAACACTTTTTAGCGTGTATTTGTACTTTAAGGTAATATTTAAAAATCTTCTTTTTCATCATCATCCTTCATGATCATAGATATTTCTCTGAACACAAGATGACTGTGTGCAGTCTGATCTGGACCGACATTGTTCTTAAAAGCATTATACATACATAATTATCATATTCCTCTTACGGATTTCGAGTCTTTACATGTACATGTATTAGTACTGGAAGTTGATTGATTGATTGTAATGTGTTTAACGCCATTTACAACATTATTTCAGTCATGTCGCGGCGGCCAGTGCACCTATCCATGCTTTCCTGGAATTTCTTCTACCAGTACTGCACACAAAATTCTTTCAAAGCTACTGGCTGTTTTCCCACATAACCATCGTTGAAACAATGGTCAGCGGTGAGAGAGGAATAAATCATGTCGGAATAACTATCATCAGTCCTCGTAAAGAAATTGGCCGAGTCGGGGATCGAACCAGCGACTCCCTGTTCTCAAGTCCTGTAACGCTACTGACTGAGCTACCGGGGCTCCGCTAGTTCTGAAAGATACGACTAGCTTTTTCCGGACAGCTGATATGAAGATCAGACTGCAAAGAAGGCGCATTGTGATCTTACATTTGCATCATTCGCTTGTTTATTCTTAACTTTGATCAGTAAATTTAAATTGTAATCCACAAAAACTTTAACTTTCTTGGCTGAAAAGGTCAAATTCGAAGGTGAAAGACGTTGATTGCAATGAACTTAAGTACATGTATCTTTTGCGGTCGGAGTAGATCCAAGATCAGACTGCACAGAATGTGCAGTCCGATCTTGGATCTATGCCGTCTGCTACTTTATACTAAACCACGACCAAGATTTCATTTAATTTACTTTTATGTTTGACAGAGACAGAGATACACATGAGTACGTTTGATTGTTTTTACTCCATTCCATATGGGACTTACAATTTTGTTCATCGATTTCTCATTTAGTTCCGTTCAACAATTTCACAAATCGATGAAAATTATCAAGCTTCAGTCAAATTTTTCCGATCACCAATATTGCCATACCAATTTATCTAGTTGGTTTGCAATCTTCTCCATTTCTTAACAAAGAAAAGAAAAGAAATGTTATCGAAATTGGACAAGAACAATGACAAATTTCATCAACTTTGGTCGTTTAGTTACAGTAATACTGTTACGACGTAAAAATATCGTAAAACAAACGGTACTTCAAGAACTGGGTGATACCACGTGGCCAATAGCTTTTAACCTTGGAATGAAGGGTTGTAAAAGCATTGATCGCAGTTTGTTTCATATTTAAATATTTAGACTTGGCTTCAGGTCGCCGATATATTGACAGACTCTTTACCAGATTGCAAAACAATACATTGGTCCAAGTTGAAAGCATTTGCAGACAACAAATTCAATGTCGCTCAAATGATTAAATTTGTGGCTGAAATTGGAGAAAGCATTTTGGGAAAAGGTGAAAATGCTGGTTAACCAGCATTTTCACCTTTTCCCACAATGTTTTCAAAAGTCGTATTCGTTTGGATCGTTTAAACTCGGGAATGTTGAATGTTTGGTAAAGGATTAAAACAACAGAAGCTGCTTCGATCTGGGTCGTGAAATCTAATGACCATATTACACTGAAACACCTCGTGACCTCGTTTTATGATAAAAGTTTCGTTTTGATCGAGTGAATGTGTTACGTC
This sequence comes from Hippopus hippopus, assembly GCA_946811185.2. Classification (NCBI taxonomy): domain Eukaryota; kingdom Metazoa; phylum Mollusca; class Bivalvia; order Cardiida; family Cardiidae; genus Hippopus; species Hippopus hippopus. Next base: position 9,954,367 of record OX328097.1, on the reverse strand, counting down.
GCTTTCAACAATATCTCAGTTATGTCAATGCCAACGCTCACATATTGATGAATTTACTTGTTTTCACCAGAAGAAAGATTCGAAATCAACGATGCCTTGAAAAAAAAGTCACTCCAAATTTACCACTACATTCCAGGTTGGATTGAACTGGTAATCCACACCGAAGTTCTGTAATATTTTCCATCACGTAGAATCCATGGAACGTTGATTCGAATCCCGACTGCGCGACTATTTTTTTTTTTCGGTTTCTGGCATTAGGGTACGGAAAAGAACGATATGCTGTTGGGTTAAAGGTCTTCGAAAGTTGTATGCTTCTAACGATGGAGCATTGAGGCTCGATCGTGATTCTTTCTTAACCCCTAAAGCACCTGTCAATACGTTAGATTCTTTTGTGACTATTGTCAATCAAGATCAGACTGAACAGAGAGTGCAGACTGATCAATGATCTACTCTCTCCGCTTTGCTAAGAATTTCTGGACGAGGGTAACCATAAAATTTTCTCATATAAGGCTTCATAAAAGGGTTTTATACTCGCATCTAGACTGAAATTGACTGGTGGACATCTTCGGTGGTCTTGGGGTTAACTGTACTAAACGATCCCCCGCTTTTACGAATCTGATAAGAAGGGTTTCTGAAAACATTATGAGCAAAGGAGAAAATGCTGGTCACCAGCACTTTCTGCTTTTCTGACAGTGTTTCCTACTTTTTTTCAAAGATAAATACCAGCATTTTAGCCTTATTTGATTTGTCGTCTGCAAATGCTTTCAAGTCGGACAAGTCTAACTTTCTTTCGTCTGGTACAGACTTAATCAGAAACGCGTCCACACAAATTTTCTATAGACGTCGTTTTGTGGGTACAAGTATTTAATAAATTCTGTCATTAATACTTTTACGAGAACGAAATTATATCCCACAATTCAGTGTATGTATATCCCGCGAGATCTCATTCATACTTCGTTTAAAAAGCCGTCACGTGACGTAGATTTAGACTTGTAACGGTGATATTGCGTGGATATGAAACCCGCTTTAAAAAAAAATGTTGATTTTTATCGACAGGTTCGAATTACAAGCGATTACAGACGTGAACTCTCCTTGTTCGCAAATTCTTGCTTATTTTTCGGATAGAATTCGATAGAATTTCAACGTGATCTCGTTAGCGCGAGATTCGGATTGATTACTCGATTTGTAAATGAGGCTGAAAGTAACGAAGGAAAACAGGCTTGGCCCCCGTCATTTAACCTCAGGGATTGTTTCACTAAAACAATGGTAAGCGTGTTTGGATTTGTGAGGCCAAAAGAAACATTTCATTACTTGTCTTAGCCTGTTTTCTGTTTTCGTCTGTGTTTGTTTCTATTCGAAACTTGTCCTCAAAGGTCATCCTGAATCTGTAAGTCACTGGGTTTGAGGTGGGGCAATTGAAGAATCTTTGATAATACTAACCCTCTACCAGACATCTTTTGTTTTGACAAACCTGCAGGCGAAGATTGTCAGGGCGAATTCGTCCCCAAGCCTATTCATACAAATTGATAGTACTTTCTTGATCGCGTCGCAGATCAACATACTCCTGAAAATAAATTGATGCAGACGATATTAAAAACACCCTTTTACAGCTAGCCAACATCAGTTAAGCTTGAACACACGGATGAGTAAGAAATCATTGTGGAAAAAGGAGAAATTGCTCGTAACGAGCAATTTCTACTTTTGCCATAATGATTTTAAAAAGCCGCCTGCTATAGCATGACGAAGTCGTCGGCAGTAGTATTTAGTAAAAAGACTTATCAATGGGGCAGACGATACCCAATTAAGATAAAACAATTAGAAAACAAGTCGATAGAAAGTTTTCGGTTTTTTAGCAGAACAAATGCTGTATTGTTCAATTATTTGACGCACGTCTGTGTTACCGTTAAGCGCTGATACTGCATTGTAAGCACATGATACTTTTTTTTTTGGTCAGTTTTTAACCGGCATCGTGCACTTTGCCTTTCACCAAACAGACATCATCATCATCATTATCATCATTAGCCGCAGTGGCATTATCATCAGGGTTCCTGCATGGCTTAGTGGTAAAGTGTGGGACTCTGGGGGCCCCGGGTTAGAGCCGCACTAGATCCACTGGGTCTTTCGTGGGAGTGTCCTTGGGCACGACACTTCAGAGCCCTGGCCTAGTACTGGTGAAACTCAGGAAAACATGAATATGTGAGTTGTCGCCATGATGTGACTGAAATAATGTTGAAAGTGGCGTTAAACACCTTTCAGACAGTCAAGCATCATCGACGGACTTGGCACCATGATCAATATATTCGTCATCTTGATAGCCGTTTTTTTTTTTTCATCATCATCTTCAGCAGCAGCAGCAGCAGAACCTTAATATCCGTAGGTTGTTATACAAAACGGATTCTAGGGATCTGTAATTACGTGATGACTTGCTTGGTATGATATATCACGGAGATTTATTAAGCCCCCTTTTCACAGAGCATGGCTCATATATATTAACCCTTTACCAAACACTCCAATGTTTCAACAACCTGAAGGTAAAACCTTTTGAAAACGTTGTGGGAAAAGAGAAAATGGTGGTAAGAAGGATCTTGTCCTTTTCTTTTCCTTGAAACGGTCGTTCTCAATATTTTCTTTCCGTTGAACGACAGAATTCATGATTTTAATCACATTAAATTTGTCGTCTGAAAATGTTTTCAGCTTTGACAAGTTTGAATTTTTTGTCTGGTGAATAGTAAATAAACGTTCTGATGTAATCAGACAAGTTAAAGATGCGGATTCTACGTTAAACTGACGTAACATGTTCAATACAATAAAAACCACTGTGATTTCTCATAATGCAAATTAAGTTTGACATTCGGACACTCTGCAAAGACAATAACGGGCCGGAGAGGATGACCACCATAAATCACGCTACCAGACAATCAAAGTGACACTTTCAATGATTGCTTTGACACCCGTTACGCGAGATCTCGCGTCACGAGATTGGATCAGTTGACAGACGCCGTAATTGACAATTTGTATGTATCAATGTTTACACATGGTGGTACTCCACGACGTAATGTTGATAAACAAGTGTATTGCAGGTTATTTGAGTAAATTGTAAACTGAATAAATATTGCTGCAATTGTGTTGTGTAACCCGTTTGGCATAAGATGGGTGTATCCAACCTTTTCTTCAAACTCAATCATTCGAGCCATAATTAAATTGTCGACTGCCAATGCTTTGAATTTGGATAAGTCCACATGTTCTCATGTGGTAAAAGTTAATGTCCGATGTCATAATATTTCTTTATCATATTTTTACCTGAGTCACTTACCTAACTCTCTTCCTAAATGTTAGCCTACAAGTAACAATACGAATTCACTTGTAAATTACTACATCGTCATGTTATTCAATATATGTATTGTAATTATTATTTTGTATTAATAGGAGCTGTACGAGCTTACGTCATATAAAAATATGTCGATGTAAACTACTAGGGTACTTAAACTTGTAGAATAAAATAGATAAAATTCCAAAATGTAGAAACGTTTTGTTTTATAGAAATTATTAAAGCAGTGAGCGATGTAGTCCAAGGTCAGCTTGTTCTTTGTAATCTGATCTTGATATGAATTGTGCGCAAAAGAAGCTTTATCCACAATACAATTGAAAGGGGTCAAAGAACTATATTGTTGCGTAAGTTTTTGTTGCATAGTATGTAATGAAGCTGTGAGATGGTTTATAGTGTAATGTTCATCTCAGGTACAGGTGCACTTGATCGATACTTTTCGTACTTTGGAGTATTGCAGATTCCACCCAGCTCAAAACAACTATGGTTTTATTTCCATGTCTGTTTACAAAGCTGTCGTTCACATTTGAGCCATGGTCTGTGAAAAGGGGGCTTAATGCATCTGCAAAAAGTATCGACTCATGTCGGATTTTATGGATCCATAACGATATAATGCATCACAGGGATTCATAAAAACCCCTTTTTCCATAACATGGCTGATGTAGTAATGTCAGCTCCACGAATCTTCAACCTTTTTGCAAAGGTAAAGTGCGTAGGTGGACGTGGCGCGTTATTATTAAATTTCGATTGTAGTATTGAAATGTAGAGTGCATTTTACAAAGTACCCTTTTTTTTTTTTGTCCCCTATAAAGTTATGTAAAAGAAGAGCTATAATCAAGCACATTTATGCTATGCCAGATTGTGAATGCTCTATAAGATAACTTGGTCTGGACATGGCAAAATCTATCAGCATGTGCGTTTCTTCAAAATATCCATAGTAGTAATTTATAGGCTCACACTCTTGCTTGTCTTGGACTTCTTTCATACATTGGTTTCAAAAGCGTTTACCTTTCAGCGTCGTGAAACCCCTGGATTGTTTGGTAAATGATAAACGTAAGCACTTCTTGTTTTTTTAATCGTCGATGTTCAGAGTATTTGATATCATGGCATAGTTACGTAACTGCAAGAAGCTTTCAAGTTTTCACTTACGTTATACATGTACATGTATATGCGTTAAACCTGCCACATTCTTATCTTATTGGAATGCAACGAAGTCCGCGAAATATAAAAGTAATTTCAAGATATTTAAAAGCGTTGATAGTCTGTTCGACTACTGTTTTTTTCTATGGTCGATATTCAGAGCATTTGAGTTCATGCCATAGTTACGTAACTGTAAGAAGCTTTCAAGTCTTCTCTTACGATATACATGTATATGCATTAAACCTGTCACTTTCTTATCTTATTGGAATGCAACGAAGTCCGCGAAATTAAAAGTAAGCTCAAGATATTTAAAAGCATTGATAGTCTATTCGACTACTTTATCTTCTAAACATGTCCATTTAGGTCTTCGTACCTTCACGCGCTTGGTGAAACAAGGCCATTTACAACGACGAAAATTACAGTGTTTACAATTGTTGAGTGCCGATGCACTTCTTATCACGTAAACATGGAAGCTTATTGTGCCACAGCTCGCATTTTCTCATATTATACAATACAAAACAAAACGTAGAAAATAAATCGTCTTCTTTTTTCTTTGTCTACAACGAACTTGTGCAAAAATGAATGTGTGTCAAACCGCAGATCTACTTTTCATTCGCGGCGGAATATCTTTTGACATAAGTTCGTCCTGAATTCCCAGACGAGCACTAATAAACGCCGTTTATTGCAATATAAATCGTGTAAGGATACAAGACTCTGTAAACTTTAGGATGAGACTGAATTTTGATGTATCATCCATATGAAGGATCATGTATGAAATAGTGACAACTACTTTAACTAGAAGAAAGAAACCTTAAAAAAAAAAATGATCGAATCGAGTAATGATATTGTGTTTACATATATAAATGTGTCAATGCATTTTCTTTTTTTTTTGCACTAGTCTTGGCCTACTCTAATGCACTACACGTATCGAAAAGTTGTGAAAAACGTCGAGGAGTTCCCCTGTATATCGCAAAAGTCCAAAGAGCCGCCGCGGCTACGAGAGCATCAAAGTTTACAATCTCATGAGGGATCCGGTTAATATTGTGACAGAGAGAGACAAACCGTCTGAAAAGCCCGGAATCAAACAGATGTGTTTGTCGATAATTGATCAAGTCTTTAACCAATGAGTCACGCTTGAAGGGGCTTTAAATTTCTCTTTTGACCCTTTTGCAACCCCTTTGAATCTTTTCGAACAAGGAATGACATGTACATCTAGCTCGTCTTTCTTTTTTTTTTGTTCATAGTTCAATGTCAAAGCAAACGTCCTTGGAATGGAAAGTGTATTTTGTATCAGTCGCATATACGTTGTAATGTATATCTTGTATTTTATATCTTATAATGTTAGGCTTCCATGGACAATGTTCCTCTGAGTAGTATCACTCTTTGCACACCTGTCAACGATTTTTTATCATCTTGCAGTACACGTAGTCCCTTTTGAAAAGATTGCGACAAAAAAAGAAATTGCTCGTGACGAGCAATTTCTTCTTTTGCCACAATCTTTTAATACATATATATTCGGAAATAAAACCATTGCTTATGTTAGATTAGCCATCAAAATCGTATGCTGGAAGTAACTTTCAGGAGGGTTCAGAAGGGAGAGGAGTCAGAATGGACGCGGACACAAAAGGTTCAATAATGGCCCAGGTTTATAACTAAAGGAGTTTGATCGGTTAGTAATTAGATGTTGAGCCTACCTGTTGCAGTAAACTTAATCGAAAAAGGGGGCGGCCAGATTGGGTTGTCATGTCGTTTAGGGTTTGAAGTTAAACCCTTTTTTGGGCGCCAAGAACATTTGAATCGCCTTTGCGAACAGTACAGATTCAAGATCAGACTGCATAAAACGTGCAGTCTGAGCTTGGATCTACTCAGTTTTTCTTTTTTTGAGAAATTTCGTACTAAGCAGACATTGATTTTGAGTATCTTTGTTGTTTTAACGGATTCAGTATATCTCATTCACTTAGAAGTCGCTGAAAGAGTTAAACCCTTTCCCAAACAATCCCTTCATTTGACAGTCCTGAAGCAAAGAAAAAGCTTAGAAAATATTGTGGTAAACCCCCCATTTTCCTCTTTGCCAACCAAGTTTTCAAAAAAAAAAAACCGTTTCATTTGAGCCACATCTAACTTTTTGTTTATAAATGATTTCGATACGGTAAGTCGTCGATACGGTAAGTCCAAACTCTTGTGGTTTGATAAAGTGTTGAGTGTAAAATTTATCCCGTCTGCTTCAAACATGGACTCAACAATTGTATTTGAAGAAGAAGATGAAAAAAAAAACGGCCCCACCTGTCGCGGTTTTTACACTGCACAAAAACATAGCGACAGACGGATGGGAAATAGAGCCCCTTTTTATGACCGTCTGTACCTTTTATTTGCCCTTTTTCCCCTAGACACACATTTTGATAACTTCCATATCGTAAATATGGCGAGCGGAATATTACAATAAAGACAAAGAGAACACGGTTGAAGTTGAACATCTTTTGTGTAAAACGTGTGCAGAAATTTTGGTCAGAATAAGCGATTTCTTAATACTACGTTTTTAAAAGTTGTCGATTGCAGTTTAGTCAAATTACATCTGTACCGGGGTAAACGTTAAGCTTTTACCTGGTTGCATGCCAAACGCTGTAAGTCTTTTACTAATAATTTGTTAAAAGAGTTTGAAAAGTCAATTTTGAAGAGAAGTTCATGAACAGAAACTTTGTTTCGACGTTGGATCATGCGCTGGTAGTCAAAAAGGGAACTACTTTTTGTATTCAGCGCGTCAAAGCGTACACCATTACGAGTAAAGGACAAAATAATCGTATTAAAACAGCAGCTGTACAAGTCTATCAAACGACAAAAAACTGCAAATTTTAATAGCTGTCTTGATTAAATCGACGTGAATGCACAAGTTTTCTTTTTCAAAGGTGCTTAAACAAAGCTTTTCTTGGTATCAAATGAACCGTTTTTATTCATAGACACAGAGTAACTAGATCTGAATTTGAATATATACAACATAGCATTGATTTTTATTCCTCCTTACACCTCATCAGTTTTCCGTTGAATAGTTATCATAAAAAAAGGCTTTTTGGCAAGAGATTTCTTCGTCCTTAGAACGATTTGTTTTTTGTTCATAGCAGTCTTTATAGAATGGTCTTCAATGAGGGCACTGTTTCAGTGAAGACACCCCCCCACCCCCAACACACACACACATAAAACACAAAGAAAGTGAACAAACCGTCCCTGAAAAACGCTCAGTTGGCACAATTGGCATAGGAAATGAAAAAAAAAAACAACTAAACATTCTACAGAGAGAGACAGACAGACAGACAGACAGACAGACAGACAGGGGTAAGTTATAGAAGTTGCGATTGCACTAATTTATACATTCATACTCAGTCTCTCCCAAAGGTGTACTGTTCCGATTCCACTGCAGGATATATCACTGTATCACCTCCAGATTAAAGTTTATAGCAGACGAATTTTAAAGCCTCCATTTGAAATATGGATGAACAACATAATTAAGGTTTATACCCCAAAATAAGTCTGTGAAAAGAATTGTGAAAAAAAAACCAGTAATTGCTCGTAAAGAGCAGTGCTTTCAAAAAAGCATTGCTGTACGACACAAAAAGTTCTCTTCGGCTGCTAAATGTGTAAACTCGTTACTAAACGACAAAATTTTGGACTTTGCCGACGACAAATTAAATGTTGCTCGGATGATTGAATTTGTTACCAGTATTTTCTCCTTTTCCCACATAGTTTTCAAAAGCTTTCTTCGATAAAATTTTGAACTTGTCCAAATTGAAAAAGATTTGCAGACGACAGCTTAAATGTTTTCAAATGATTGAATTTTGACGTTGAAAGTTTTGAAAACACTGTGGGAAAAGGGAGAAAATGCTGGTTACTGGTAACCAGCATTGCCTCCTTTTTCCCACAGTGTTTTCAAAAGCATTCAATCCTCAAGGTCTTTAAAACCTGGGATAGGGTGGTACATGTTAAACCACTCGTGTCAACTCGTTGCGCGTTCTAAAAGCCTTTTCAGTGTGCTTCCTCGATCAATAAAACCTTTAGCAATTTTCCCATGGTCGACCCACTTTTATTTCAATGAAGAGCTTTTAACCTGAAACTCCCAGCCTCCCTATTCTTCCCATTGTTGTGAGGTGCTTCAAGCCTGTGATTCTAGCAAAATGAAGCAATTTTGTGGTATCACATTAATTACCCCCTTTCCTATTGTGGTCCCTGAAAAGGACCCTTTACAAGGCCATCGTCACCTGTAGGATTTTCAATGGGAAGATAGTAATACGAGAGCTTGTCAACAGGCCTTTAGGGAACGCATACTGTAGTTTGTGGCAATGCACGAACTCCGGGGACAATAACAACCCTCGCTCCATTGGCCTTCAATTATCCAGCAATCTGAGCCTTTCGTCCTCTAATAGCGTTTTAAACCTATTAGCTCATATTGCAGCTTTTGAGACTTGTCCAAATTGATGGTATATAAACCTTTAACCTTATAATCCCTAGTTTTAACAACCCGGGGGAAGAAGCCTTTCGAAAATATTTTGGAAAAAGGAGGAAATGGTTACCAGCATTTTCTCCTTTTCCCTCAATATTTTCTACCCTATCAGAGACAAAAATATCAACAGTATCTATTTTGTCACACACCGTTTTCTATTCTATCAAAGACAAGTTCTATCCTTTGAGCCACAAAAACAAATTGTCGTTTGCAGTTGCTTTCAATTGGGACAAGTCTAAATTTTATTCGTTTGGCAAAGAGTTAAGAGAAGAAGAAAAAAAAAACCACTCGAATCGATGACAAAGAAAGGTAGCAAAAGAGTATTGATAATTGTAGAAATTGCACCAATGGAATATTTTTGGCTGTTGAAATTTTTGTGCTACATGTTGCATTTGTATCAAAGAGCGTCCACATAGGATAAAGAAAATATGGTTTTGTAAATCTTGCCAAGATTTGAGCAAGACTTGAACTTTATTGAGAATTTACTCACAGAACATCGAAACAAATCTGTCAGGCAAACACTGTTCAAGGTATGAATATGAATCATGGATGTTTATCGGCCTTTCACGATTCGAGACTGTTTCCGCCACTAAGTCTGCTACTTTCTGAGAATGTTTACTGGTATATGGTATTGCTGTCTCAATTATTGGTGCCCTTCCGTTGCATGGTCATGATTTCGACTGATCCAAGTAAACTTTATTTATATAACGATTCGTAAAGTTTACAATTTTTGGGTAGTTTTATCGAGGAAATTTTGAATCATCGAGTGATCAAAACTTTTCTCATGAGAACAGTTATGTCTTCACCACACAAATCCGAGTTTTATTGAGCCTCACGAAGACGGCTTTTAAAAACTTGGTGGGAAAAGGAGAAAATGCTGGTAACCAGCATTTTATCCTTTTTCCCAAAGTGTTTTCTAACCTTCCACAGACAAATAACATAACTTGAGCAAAAATGATTTTGAGGTCTGCAAATGGTTTTAATATGGATGAGTCCAAAATTTTGTCATCTGGTAAAGAATTGAAGGGAGATCTCGTAGGCCAATGAGTGATTTAAGTTGGCTAAATCCTATGCTCTGAGTAATCATTGAAAGTGTTCCCTTCCAGACAATTTCTTATAAGTACCAAGAACCAAGGTTGTTATAAGAGATGCAGTTTCTTTGAGATGAATTTTACGTACACATACTGACCTCTTGAAATTATGTTTCGATACTCATAGCTTGCAATTCCACGATGTGCAAAGAGCGCGAATGATACCACTATGGTGACACAAGATCCGGACATTTTTCACTTTATCATGATGCATAGATCGATCAATAATATTAAGCAAAAAACGACGGAAAAATCTATTTTACTGAGAATTTCGTCAAAATTCTACCCCTTTTCCGTGCAGTACATGAAAAAAAAAAAATTCCCAACCCTGAAACTATATATGACCTTGCATGGATTTGGACTACTATACGGGTATCATTGCTTGGGAGACGTTACATGTCAACGTGAATTCTCACGGTTCGAAGCATTCGCTTTATTCAAAGTGTTTATTTTTCATTGACCAGTAAGTGACCATAGATGGCCAGACGTGACATTTATGTTATTTATGATGACCTTGTTTGGTTAATTTGCCGCCATTTTGAAGACAACAAAAGAAGTTGAAGTATGTGTATTGACAACAATTGACTACCTTTTAACTCAAGCACAACAAAAATGGAGAACGAATTTTTTTCCACTTTTGAAATTTATACATGGCTCATTCATTTTTTCATTTCTATCGAACAATGATGACTAATTTGTTATCATAAACCGGGAGGACGTCAATAAAATAGGGGATTCTGTCGTGGCAACTTCCGGTGTCAGAGCCTCTTTAGAAAGTCTTAACTAACATACGCAGCTCCAGCTTGACGACATTTTTCGATAGGCAGATGATCACTTTTAAAATAACTTTAGCAATATAGGAATATTACTGGCAATGAGCAATCTCTCGTTTTTGCCCTGTGGATCAAGGCTTTTTAAAACATTGTGGTATAAGGAGAAAACGCTGGCAATCAGCATTTTCTCCTTTTCCCACAGTGTTTTCTATCCTAGCAGGAACAAATTCCGTCATTTGAGCCACCTTTAATTTGTCGTCTGCAGATGCTTTCAATTTGGACAAGTCTAAAATGTTTTTGTCTGTCAAAGAGTTATTCATATTTCATATTGATCATCCACACTTGATACAGATGCTTTCTAGGTCGTCCCGTGTGCTCTACTTTTGTGTCACAGGTCACGAGTTAAAAATACCAAGAATATTTTTCCCACAATTCATTCACCTTCCAATTCTACTTTCCAGGAAGCCCAAGAGAGCGAATATCGCGTCTAGCAGTCCAAAGGGAGTTGGCCGTCGGGGAAGATTGGAGTCACTTTATCCATCAGACCGAGGAAACGGAACTGGAATATAAATACCGGGTGACCTGCAGCCCCAACTACTATGATGCTGACTGTTTCCGCCTCTGTAAACCTCGTAATGACCATTTTGGTCACTACACGTGTTCCGAGAATGGTACCATAGTCTGTATGTCCGGCTGGAAAGGCACCTATTGCGACGAAGGTGAGTTCAATTGCCAGTGTTTTAACCATTTTGCCTTTTCAGCGGTATGGGCAAAAAACATGCGCTTTTGAGGACGACATAGATCAAGATCAGACTACACAGAATGAGCAGGCTAATCTTTAATCTATACCATCCGTTTCTGTAGATACTCATCCATTGCATAAGCATCTTCCATAGTTTAGTAGACTGTACACGTATTTTTCCAAAAAAGACCAGTTTTTATAGTCTATTTGGCGCTAAAAAGTTCTAAGACAAACTGACTTTATGGATATTCAGTCGAGCTTTCGTCAACAAGGCATTCCAAATGATGTACTAAATAATGTTTTCGAGTGACAGGTTTAAGCTATTTTACTTGTTGAATCTTAAGATACCATACCTGATCATAGCTTACTAGAATGAAAAGGGTCAGAGTTTGACCAAACCACTCGGAAAGTTTATTAAATTTTCCATTTTTTTTTGTAATGGAATCCAATGTTTATTTTTATGAATAAACCGACAGAAAGGTGATCAAAGGCAGGCCGAAATATTTTATTTGCCATTGTGTGAAAATCTAGATTTTTGTATTTGGCCAGCGAAATAGTCGCAGTTTCTGAATATAGAAATATAAACATACATGTTAAAATGGACAAGACGAGAAACTGTGAACAATTGATTCCAAACTGATTGCGTCGCAACTTTTAGATATTTTGTAATGTGTACGTCATGTTTTTTCCCCCATAAGAGAAATAAGCAGTGCTCCTGCAAAACAGGGCTTAATGCATCTCTGTGATACAATATACCGGGGTCCTGCGTGGCTCAGAGGTAAAGTGTAGGACTTGTGACCTGGAGGCCCCAGGTTCGAGCCTCACTGGATCCAATGGGTTTTTCGTGGGGGTGTCCTTGGGTAAGACACTTCAGAGCCCTAGCCTAGTACTAGTGGAACCCAGGAAATACATGAATATGCGAGCTGTCGCCGTGATATAACTGAAAAATTGTTAAAAGCGGCGTAAAACACCATTCAATCAATCAAAGATACATTATACCAAACAGGTCATCACATAATTATAGATTCATAAAGGCCGTTTTGTCTAACAACCAGTTAAATCATAAGGTAGACTGGTCTTTGGACATATAGAAAATTATCCAGTAGCAAAAAGTTTCGACTAAGGTCACCCTGCGCTGACAGTCAGCGCAGGCTGACCCGAGTCGATACATCTTGGAAGTGCAATATACTCCTTTTCACAGAGCATGAGATTCGTGCAGGAAAAGCCGGCGTGCCGCAAACCATTCTATTCATTCTACAAAGGAATTTTCTTTCGACTTGCTGTAAACACGTGGGGTAACCTGTAGAGAAACTTTTCATTATTTTTCATTGGTTTATAGACATCTGCTGTTCATTACAGTAACCATTTATTAAAAACACAGGTCTATTTTGGCGGTATTTGGCGCGTGACCCGCTCGCGCACGAAAGGGTGAAAATAAACGTGTTTGTATAACCCTTTACCGTGTTTTAAGGACCCAAAGAAAAGGAGCTTTTGAAAACATTGTGAGTAAAGGGGAAAATGCTGGTAACCAGCATTTTCCCCTTTTCTCACATTTTTTTTTACCGTCACCAACACAAATTTTATGTTTCACAAATGATTGGTTGTCTGCGAATGCTTTCGATATGGACCAGTCTAAAATTCGATGTCTAGAAATGAATTAAGTCCTCCCTGCATGTTATTTTTTTGTCATCGATTTTTATTTTTTCCTAAGTTTTAATTACATCAAAATGTGCGTTTATGTTATGTTTGACCATATCGCTATTCCCATCGACTGTATGTAAACTTTGAGGCTAAGCTCGCAATCTAATTGGGTGAGACGTTCTAAGTCAATCAGATCGATAGTCTTTGAATTAAGAATCAGAATAAGCTTAAGAAACGTTAGTAAATACCTCGGATCCTTTTACTTTGGGCTGAGCCCCATTAGCTCAGTGTAGCGTGCAGGACTTGAGGACAGGGGTCCGCTGGTTCGATCCCCGGCTCGGCCAATTTCTCCCCGAGGATTGATCTATGATATTCATTGCGGCTGGATTCATTCCTCTCTCTCATTGCTGACCATTGTTTCGACGATGGTTATGCAGGGATGCGGCCAGTGGCTTGGAAGGAATATTGTGCGGATTACTGGTAAAAGAAACTCCAGGATAGCATGGATAGGTGCACTGGCCGCTGCGATATAACTGAAATAATGTTGAAAACGGCGTTAAGCACCATGCAATCAATCAATCCTTTTACTTTGAAATACAATCTGAAATAACGATAAAAAAATCTGTGAGGCCGCTGTGTACTTTCTTTTTTAGTTGAAAACTCAACAAAAACATGGGATCGGATACAATGTATTTTTTTTCCCTCTCGATGTTAAAAGTTACTAAAGCGTGAAAAATAGTACATACATAATGAGTTTTTGCAGTAAGTTAAATGGTGACGAAAATACACTGTATTGAGTTTTGGCGGGATTTGTCAGGTGCAGCGGCGAAATAAATAGATGACATTTCCGTTTTCCTTTTTTTTTTCAAAAAGAAATTTTGTAAGCTGGCAGTATCTTTCCATATCTAGGTCACGCGATGTGACCCTTCGTCATGTGTGCACAAACGCAATAACCTTGACCAAAGGTAGGGACTCGGCCCCAAACCCGGACGATTTCTAAGAGCCAAAGGACGCAGACGTTTTATAATCACTTTTATAAGCAATCAGCCTAGTGATATATAATAAAGATCCGTTTTAAATATAAGTTATTTAAAACAGAAGTCGACATATTGTTTCTTAATTAAACTTGCGCTAAATGCGAAAAGGGTTCATTTGAATAATAAATCTATTTTTGCTTATTTATAACGAATTACCTCAGACCAGCTGTCGCACTGTTTCACTATTCGTCCATACATGAGCATAAATATAAAAAAAAATCTGACCGAGTCGCTTTAAAAGTGGGAAACTCGATCCTGGTATATTTCGACCCATGTCTCGTTGAATTATATCTTAAGCTGTAGTACAAAAAAGAGGCCTTTAATTCTCATCCTGCTACATACATATGAGCCATGCTCTGGCAAAAGGGGGCTTAATGCATCTCCGTGATGCATGAGACCAAACAAGCCATCACAGTATTATGGATCCATAATAGCCACTTTTTTTAACAACCCACTTAATGATGAAGTAGACTTGTCCTTTGACATACGGAAAATTGACCAGTAGCGAAAAGTTTCGGCCAAGGTCAGCCTGCGCGGACTGCGCAGGCTGACCTTGGTCGATACTTTTCGCAGATGCATTAAGCCCCCTTTTTTCACAGAGCATGGTTCATGTAATTAAGATGAAACTTTCAATTCGATGGTAAAAACCCAAATGTTGCTAGTTCAAAGTTATGTTTTGGAGAATAATATCTCATTATCGGACAGAGTATATGCAGTCTGATCTTGATCTCCACTGTCCGCGAAAGGTCAGTGAGTCGCGCTTAGCAGCCGAAGGGTTAAATCTATTGGCATTTAGGCACTGAGGTGCCCAAACGGGCTCTAACTGATCTTCCGGAAAGTGTAAAACGTACAGTCTGATCTTGGATCATCAGTGCATGTTATTTGTCAACATATTCCGGCCATAAACAATCTTGAACGAGCACTGTTTCGCCCTTTTTTTTTTCTTTTATGGAATTGGTAGAGCAGCCGATTCTCATTCTAAGTCACATGAAAAGACCATTTTCTATAAATCGACGCTCTATGGTTATATGCAGATTGTATAACTGAAACCATTATCCCATCATTTTCTCCTTTTCTCAGAATATTTTCAAAGGCTCTCTCTTCAGGACCATTTCGAAAATCGAATGAAGTGTTTGTTAAAGAAATATTTCATCCACTTGACTTCACGACTGATTAAAAACGTATATGAGGGTCAGCGAGTGCGCACTGTCCTGCCAATTTGGAACGTTTCAATCAAGCACAATCTGTATCATAATAGCGTTCTCCCTCCGTATCATGCTGTATATACATTCTACATGTTTATAAACTTTCAGGTATCTATAGAAGTAAAATCAGGTTGAAAACATACTGGGCAAAGATAGGAGGGAGAGGGAAATCTCTTGTTTCGTTTACTCGAAATATTTTAACCGTTTACAAGGCGACTAAACTTTTGACTGGTCCTTATTAACCGTATTTTCAGGTGAAAATTTAAATTTGGCTGAAATCATTGGATCTGTCTATGACAGAATTTAAGAAATTGTGGGGAAAGGAAAAAATGCTGGTTTCTAGTATTTTCTCTTTATCCCAAAATGTTTTCAAAAGCCGTCCTTTTTCAGGTTCGTTATAACACGTCAACGGCTTTGTTTCGTGAACGGTTAAAGAATTGTGTTTATCCGAATTGTAATAAAGCGGAAGCAAACGGGACTTTTGATAGCACCTTGCCTATATAAACTTATAGAAGGAAATACAAAGGGCATTTCACACCACAATTTTTTCGACCCATTTTGCTGACTAACTGGACAAACATTACCTTCTTGAATTCTAAAAATCGTTTGAATTTTTTTCTAAATAAATAAGGTAACCGCTATGAACACTGTACGCTATCGATACACTTTAATACATTTAACAAAGCAAATAGCCTGAAAAAGTATCCCGTAAACAACAATACTATAATATATGAGGAGCCCCGAGGGTCAAAGAATACCATGGGGGCGCAACAGTGTATTAGCGGTCCTCCAAACGCATGGGCTTTTCTAAATATTTACTCGCCCTGTTTGAGCGTAAATATTGACAATCGAGTTTCTTTGCAAATTCCAATAATTGAAAATATGCGAATCGATTTCAGTCATTTTCGAAATGAAACCGCTTCGTCACCGTACGTAAGTGTTGCTTTAAAGTTACATCCACGTTGCAACACTTTTTCTGTGCACTGGGGTCAAAGATTCTGTCACTTGCTGATAAGCCCGTTTTGTTCCGCAGACGATTCCTTGCGTCTTGTAGTAGATGGTTTTTGAAAACACTGTGACAAAAGGAAGAAATTGCTCGTTACGAGCCATTTCTCCCTTTGTCACAGTGTTTTCATATTTCCATGTTAAACCTCAGCTTCTATTGATTACCCACCCATATTTTACAAAGATAGACATGGTTTACCTCTGTAAGAGCCGATAAAATTCCTGGTATACACTGGTCCAAATCGATAGAATTTGCAGATGACATATTAAAGGTGACTCTAATGCTGTGATTTTCCTTTTAGCAGATAGAAAACATATCAGAAAAGAGGCCAGCATTTTCTCCTTTTCCTATATTGTTCTCAAAACATTTGTACGTCAGTGTGGTTTAAACCCGGAATTGTTTGGCAAAGGACAAACAGAATAACATTAATGATGATAATCTTTTTTTCATTAATAATTGACTTCCAACTTTTTCCTTGCAGCCATCTGTCGAGAAGGGTGCGAAGAGGAACATGGCTTTTGCAGTGTCCCTGGCGAGTGCGAGTAAGTACTGAATTGATTGATTTTTCGTTTATTTATCGTCGCCTCCGGTTGCCCATATGGGCGACGCCACCTGAAGGCTTTTAAGTTACAGGGGATAGTGCAAGATACAGGACGAAATCCATCCTATTTTAGGCCTGGTTTTTTAACGTGCTCGGTGTACAGCACCGTCACACGGGACCTCGGTTTAACGGCTTATCCTGAAAGGCGGAAGGGTAAAAATATTGTGGGAAAAGCAGAAAATGCTGGTTACCAGCATTTTCTCCTTTTCCTACAATGTTTTCAAAAGCCTTCTCCACCAGAGTCGTGTAAACTCGGAATTGTGTGATAAGGGTCATTAAGTATGGCCAGGTCTATTTTTTTTTCAACTGTTCAGAGCCCTACGAAAGAAAATAACCAGAAATCGTCTACCAAAGCAACATACTCAGGCAAACAGACAAAAACGAAAAACGTGAAATTAACACAAAAAAGGAGACCCGCACTATCTCCTGTTCTTAATTTAGACCTGTCAATTTCAGAGCTAAACCGTCTGTTTATCAAACAGTGAGTATCATAATCGCGCGTTACATCTTTGTCTTTAACAACGCATAACCTGAAATTGAGAAGTTCAGCGTGTAGAAGCAGACGGTGCCCAAGTTCGTTTGGCGTTGCGTTATCGCCTTCAGTTTTATTGTTGTCTGATAAGGCTTTTTCAAGATTAGAGCCTTCATTTTGCAGACTTTAGACTGTCCCAAAGTGAAGACGAGTCAACTTTACTTTAAAAAAAAAAATCGAAATTAGCCTGTTTGCTTTTTATATTTCAATGACAGAAAAAATATGGACGCTTGAAACTTAGTTACAAGGCAGTTTTCTTTGTCCTTTGACTCTTCACCATTTACTCCCTAAGTCGAGGGAGAATTCTGTTAAAAACATAGTGGGAAAAGGAAGAAATGCTGATAATCAAAATTTTCTTCTTTTCTCCACACTGTTTTTAACAGCCTCCTAGTTCAGGATTGTGAAAACTCGGGATTATGTAGTAAAGGATTAAACCAACTTTAAGGATAAGCAGTTTTATAGTAGAGGGATTAATGGATTAATGACTTAAACCTTTAAACTGCCAGATTATCAAATGAACATCTACGACCTGTAATGAAAACCTAAAATACAGATATTGCGAAAGTAAAGTTCTCTTCACTAGAAAAAAATCTCACTGTATCGGATAGTGTTTGATCCAAGATCAGGCTGCATGTTGTATGCATTCTGATCTTAATCTACACAATCGGCAAAAGTGCATTAGATCGTGCTTAGCTGTCAGAGTGTTAATTTTGTCCTTTTGAACTGATGTTTTAAGTAGAACCGTTCAATTTTTAGCATCTATCAACTAGTTGATTTTCAACGACCGTTGTAAGTCATAAACAATTTATAGAATATGAAAAAGGGTAGACTAAAGATCAGACGGCACGTCTGTGTAGTCTGATCTTGGTCTACTCTTTTTACTCAAAGGACGTAACAGGTCGGTGGACTCAGAATATGGGTTGATCAGTATTTTGGCTCTTGTCACATTATTCCACTTAATAGCATTATGAATGAATCATAATCATTAAGGATAAGAGCTGCCAATTTCAGTTGGCAGTCTACAATAGTCATCCGTCTGTAACTTCTGGCAATCATCCCTGAAATTAAATAGGTCTTAAGGGTCTGAAATCTTTACCAAACAAATTCTGTGTATCAACAAACTTTTAGAAGCCTTTTGAAAACATTGTAGGAAAAGGAGAAAATGCTGGTAACCAGCATTTTCTCCTTTTTCCCACAATGTTTTTTTTTACCCATTCAATGATTGATATCATCAATCATCACGTGGGTCAAATTTAATTTGTCGTCTGCAGGTGGTTTCAATTTGGACAGGTCTAAAGTTTTGTCGTTTGGTAAACATTTAAAACAAGTATCAATACTTATGACTATTTACACACCACGCGTCGTAGAGGATTAAAGTTTAAGTGCCCATTTGAACTTGCGTAAGTCGGAAACCTTTGGTACTTTGATTTTGTTTGCGTTTAAAGTGTGGCCACGCGAACAGATTGGTGTCGGTAAACAATTGGATGTGTGGGCCCTTATTTGATGACCATTAGGTTTACCTTTAGGTCCCTTTCACTCTCATGGATGACCTTCTGTAAGGGGTCCTGCCTGGCTCAGTGATAAAGTATACGACTCGTAACCTAGAGGCCCCGGGTTCGAGCCTTACTGGAAGCACTTTGTTTTTCTTTAGAGTGTCATTGGGGAATTGATCTATTGATTGAATGGTGTTTTACGCCGCTTTCAACATTATTTCAGTCATATCATGGCGACAGCTCATATGTTCATGTACGTTCTGTGTTTTACCAGTACTCGGCTAGGGTCTCGAAGTGTCTTGCCCAAGGACAATCCCACAAAAAACTCAGTGCTTTGAGTGATGCACCAACTTAGCCCTAGACTTTATCACTGAGCCAGGCAGGACCCCGTCCTCGGGGAAGACACTTCAGAGTCCTTGCCTATTACTGGTGAAAACCAGGACATAGATGAATATAAGAGCTGTCGCCTTGATATGACCGATATAGTGTTGAAAGCGGCGTTAAACACCATTCCATCTATCAACCTATCTGATTGTTTATTTCTTTTTGCCAAAAAAAGTTTTCACCTAACGAAAGTCCGTCGCCTATCGCCAAATATTCTTTAAATATTCTTGGAATTTCAAGACACCATTCTAAACATGTTATCAAACATTTTACGGTATTTACATCCAATGCACGGTTCTGGAGAAAAAAAAAAATCTGACAAGATATAAACAAGAACTTCTTGCTACAATATACTTCTCTTTTTCATACAATCTTTTTCACATCGGTTAAAATATCTGAGAAAATTCCCTTTAGTTCCAGTAATTTTCCTTTATGTCACTTGTACAAACAAATGCATTGTATGTCTATAAATAGCCCGGGCAGAAATGGGTTAAGGAAAGGTAAACACGTTTCAAGGATGCCGTAAAGGCACAGAAGGTAAACAGAAGCATATGTCAGGTGTTGACATAAAATACGGTAGCGCGGAATGACTAACGGCTCATTGTTCCGCCCGTAACAAAGAAACGAGGCTGTCCCGAAAATGCAGATATTAAGTTGCAGATTGACGAAATACAACCCCTGCAAATTAAAAAGAAATCCTGATTTGTAATTATTGTGTATTTAATCGTTATTATTCGAGTATCGGCTTGATATTAACACACAAAATACACGTCTTTTTTATATACAAAAATACTGCGCTTATTGATAAATGACATAATGTTTCTGTATTAGGACCTGAAAAGATCTGTTTCTATACGAACAGTGGAGGGTGTGGTAAATTTTGCCGCATTAAAAATAAATTCTCTTGTTCGATGAAGTAATATAGTTGAACGATCTTTATCTGCGTATAAATTGAGAGAAGACAAGCTAAACTCTTTGCCGGTGGACAAAACGTTTAGACTTGTCCAAATTAGAAGTATTTTAGACGATAAATAAAAAGGTCATTGAAATGGTGGGGTTTGTCTTTGAAAAAAGAGAAAACATTGTGGGGAAAAGGAGAAAATGCTGGTTACCAGCATTTTCTCCTTTTTCCCACAATGTTTTAAAAAGTCCCTCTTCCTCAAGACCGTTATCACGAAATCATTTGGTAAAGGATTAAAGAAAGAAATTGTTAAATATCAATTTATTTCTAAATTTGGCTGTACAGAAAAAGAAGATTATTTTTCACATTTTTCACGTGAATGTGTACCAAAGTAGATGTAAAATTACTCCGTCGATGTCGGAAACTATACATATAAGAGGGAAGAACATCGACAAAGATCTTAGTCAAATCACAGCACGTTTTACAGAGAGTAGTCGCTAAGGCACAGTCATTGCTTGGACCTGAAAACTTGGCCCGTTAAGAAGGGCCGACTTTAAGAAATAATACAACAAAAATGTACTTAAAATCAACTATGAACGCAGGACGTAAATCTATTGTCTTCTCTTTCAGGTGCCGTGTCGGTTGGGAAGGGCCCTTGTGTAAAGAATGCATCAAGTACCCCGGATGTAAGAATGGCACCTGTACCGAACCGTGGCAATGTAATTGCGACGAGGGATGGGGCGGCCTCTTTTGCAATCAAGGTAAATAAATGTTCCCTTTTCTCAAAGGAGCAACGACATCATTATCAATTGCTTTCAAAAGTGATAAAAAAAACCAAGGTATTGGGAGCAAAACGCTACTTGAAAACTTGTATTGTGTCACAATAATTCACCATAAAAACCTGAAGTTCTCCAGACTAGCACAAGCCAAAGCAAAAACAAGATCGAGAAATTGAGATACACAGATTAGTAGACCGATATTTAAGTAACAGCGCAATTGTAAGCAATAAATTACCTGACTCCGCATTGTAAATGAATTATTTAAAATAACAGAGGCAATAAACAGGTCCCTGGTGAGATATGAAAACATAAAGTGTTTGGTTATGGAGTACCCGAGCTTTGGGAACCTGGCCAAGCCGGAAAATCGATACATCCTCAGTATATTCTGGTGGCTTATGGCGGGTAGAATACGATCGACCGTCTCTCTGAGAACTGGAATCTCCCAAGGTGTTACCCTTTACATTTGGGATATTCTTTCATTTCTTAATCGAAGCATGCTGTTTCTTTGATACTAATAAGTACAATGTATGTATCAGAAGGCAAAAAGTTTAATAATTGTCAAAATCGAAACGATTTGCAGACAACAAATTAAATCTTCCTAAAATGATGAAATGTGTCTGTGAAAGGATAGAAGACATTGTGGGAAAAGGAGAAAATGCTGGTTATCAGCATTTTCTCCTTTTCCCACAATGTTTTTAAAAACATTTCTGCTCAGGGCTGTTAAACACGGGATTGTGTAGTAAGTGGTTAAGAAAAGCTGTATAAACTTATATATAGAGGTGAGGGGTTGTGTTAGGGTTTTGGCAAAACACGGTGTCTCTTAGTAAACCTGAAGGAAAGGATACTTTTTTTCTGAGTGTAAGTAACAGATTGCAGGACCCAGGTTGATAGTATCGAATTCATAACCGGGTTTTAAAACGTCAGAGGTAATATTGATAATACGGTTTTTAGTTATCTGGCGAAGATATTTCTAGAAGATCCATTCCGGTAACGTGGCAAATATCATTTCTTTCAATACATAATTTATACATAACGCCAGTCAGCCTAGAGATCCCTGCCAAGAATTGTTACTTTTTGAGCCTAAACTGTCTAGTTATATCGCCGGCTTTAACGTTACAAAATCGACCGATAATTGCGTTAGGGCAGACGGACATGATTTGGGGGCTGTTGCAGACGAAACTGTGTTTTGTCGTCATGGACAGCGCATACTACGGTGCTTACTCGACATAATGTTAATGTATTGCTTTGTAGAGGATTTGAACAAAGAGTCCTGTATTTATTTCCTTTAAGACGTCCGAAAGAGAAATTGCTGAATTGTCTGCCAATACGAAGGCCCTTGTTCACCGGCCATATTAAATACCGGTACCATTCTTAGTCTAATCCTCACGATTTTTTCAAAGTTTCAAAGTAACGCAATTTCTGATTGGCTAAACCATTTGTAAACCAAATGGTTTAGCCCATCAGAAATTGTTTTACTTTCTGAATCTAGAATACAATAGATCTACTTAGATTGGTTGTTGAATACGGCCAAGACGGCACTAAACGACCTTCAGTTTCCATATATAATTCAACACCGAAGGCATTACCCTTCTAATTAGTTACGTAGTCATATAGTTGCAGTCGGCAGTACGCTTTCTTACGACTATATTTTCAATTCTTTCTTCTCTGAACAGATCTGAACTACTGCACACATTACTCGCCCTGTTTAAATGGCGGACTCTGTCTCAACACCGGAAGTGGCAGCTACAACTGCTCATGCCCAGAAGGGTTCACCGGAACCAACTGTGAGCGTGAGATAGATGACTGTCTGAATCAACCTTGTCTCAATGGCGGAAGTTGTGAAGACATTGGGACTGGCTTCACGTGTCGCTGTCCCATTGGCTATACCGGGAAAAGCTGTGACGTCAGAGCAGAGAGCTGCGAAAAGAATCCATGCAAGAATGGGGCTACCTGTGTCGAAGGTCAAGGTTCTTATTCATGCATATGCAAGACCGGCTATACCGGCAGGAACTGCGACCAGGAGATATACGAATGTGACCCGAATCCTTGTCAGAACAGTAAGTTCGAACCCTATTTTTTTACCAATCAAATTTTATTTAACCCTTTACAACACCGGCCAATTTTAGAAATACCGTTCATATCTTACCAAATAAATTCCGTATTTAAACGACCCTGAGAAAATAGAAAAACACTGTTGGAGAACTATTGTTGGTAATCAGCATTCTGTCTTTTTCCATCACTGTTTTCAACCCTTTCAAAGACAGAACTTGTTGTCATAGTCACGATTGTCTCGTCGCCTTGAAATGTTGTCAAGTTAGATTAGTAAAATTTTGTCGCCTGGCAGAATGTTAGGTGGTATGCTAACAGAGTGACGCAAAACACAAACATTTGAAGGATATGAAAAGGTTTTTTCATTGAATGATACGAGTTACACTGAGAGAAAAGTGACAACTTTCTGTTACAAAAAGATACTGTTATTTTCTCTCACTGTTTAACAATCCTGCCTGTGATTGGGGTGTCAACGTGGAAATGGTTTTGAATCGGTTTGAGACTTGTTTGCCTGAGCGAGAAACAGAATAAACAGCGGGTCAAATTTAGAATTTACCTTTTACTTAAAAATTTTATCAGAGCACAAAGGGGCGCAAAGCTAAGTGATACATGATAACTTAATGGGGACAAAGAAGAAAATAGATTTGTCAAAGCTGATATGTGCAAAAAACATACAAACTTGACCCAGAAAATCCAGGATATTTATGTACGGTAGAGAATATTTACTCGATTTAGGTACTATGTGGTTCTTGAACACACTCAACAAAAATATACCAGGGAGTTCGTTCGGTGTAGGTTAGTCGTTACTCAAGTACGAATATTTTGAGACGCACTCCGTTAACCCACGGTGAATAATTATTTTTATTACATATAGATCATAATATACTGTTTCAGAAGACGATATACCCTTTACCACATAATCCCGAGCTTTAGCGTACTTGAAAACATTGTGGGGAAAGGAGAAAATGCTTGTCACCAGCATTTTCTCCTGTTCCCATAATGTTTTCAACCCTATAAATTATACATCCCACAGTTCAAGCCGTTCAAATTGTATTCTGCGGATGCTTTCAATTTGGCAGAATCTAAAATTTTGTCATGTTGTAAAGAGTAAATTCATTTTGGATACACAAAATCTTACACAAAATGTTGATTAAGCGACTGTACACTAACTATTAACTTAATAGTCACTGATTTTTCTGTTATTATCGCTTGGCCATCTAATTGATTTTTTTCTTTAGCCGCACTTTTGTTTAAAATCGAAATCAACACACATTCGGAATGAAGAGTAGATATCAACACACGATCAGGGGAAAAAAGTGGAAAAAAAAGGAGAGGAAAAATGTTATCCTGACATTTGTATGGTCGTTCAGGAAACATTGACCAAAATTACCTGGCAAAGCACGGCAATTTTCCTCCCCAACATGTTATTCTACTGGTAAACGATAATTAGGCGACAAATGTCTCATTGACATACACTTGAAGGTAGCATCGTTCCCTTTACTACACGAAGCATTTTGTATACAAATGTAATAATCTTGACTCGATGGTTTCGTTTGTTCGTATGGTGTTTAACGTCGTTTTCAACATTATTTCTCTTATATCACGTTGGTAAGTGCACATATCCGTGCTTTCCCGGAGTTTCTTTTACCAGTGCTCACGCGCACAGTATTCTTTCTACCCACGTGCTGCTGTTCCACATGACCGTCTTTGAAATAATGGTCAGAATCGAAAGAGCAATAAATTTTATCGTCATGACTATCATTCATGCTGGGAAATGTATTGGCCGAGCTGGAGAAACGAACCAGCGACCCCATTATTTCAAGCTCTTTACGTTACCAAAAGAGCTTCCGGGCTTCAATCGATGGTGAACCACTGTATACACAGAAAATGGGTTGAATTCATTGTTAAACACAAAGCATTTTTTTTTCATCACATATAAGGATAACTTCATTCATAACTTATAAACAGATTACGCCGCGCCAAAGAGTACATTTCAGACGATAGACTTCATAAAAATAAAAGTTAATTAATATTTCATGATTATGACCATACTAAAGCAACTGTCCTTTTTCTTGAGAGAAACATAGTTTTGTTTGAAAAGCTTGTTGTGGAATATGTATGTACCCACCGAATTGGCTTGCCTTTCAGTTGCAATTCGTCGAATTACAAACTTCTTGGTGTAAAAAATAGCCTTCTTTGTTAAGCTCTATTATTGTTGGGGGGAAAAAATCAGGTATTCATGGAGTCTAGGGCGGCAACCAAATCAATACAACAATTGGCTGTAAATGGACATAACCGCAATAATATTAAAGTGGGGATTAAATGAACCTTTTACCAATATTATTGATTACTTCTTGAAGAATAAAGAGCATTAGCGCTGTTAAACTCTTCACCAAACGACAAAATGATTAGACGTGTCCAAACTGAAAGAATTCGCGGACGACAGTTTAAATGTGACTCAAATTACTGGATTTGTCATTGTTATGGTAGAAATTATTGTTGGAAAAGGAGAAAATGCTGGTTACCAGCATTTTCTCCTTTTCCAACAATATTTTCAGAAACCTTTCTTCCTCAGGGTAGTTTGGTAAAGGGTTACTTTGACCCTCACTGACCAAGATTGAACGAGGCGTTCGATTGAAACAACCGCATTTCTTTACAGACGAAGAAATTAATGCGTTATGTAGGGCAGCAGACATAATACAGTTTGGCTTCCATTTTAAAGCGACGGCGTATGGATATTTCAAACTCATACTGACGATAGTGTAGTAAACTCAATCACTCATGATAGTTTTTGCGAGATTTGTGAAAATTCTCATTAAATCGTATAGTTACTTAATGATCTACATGGCTGCTCTACATTTGGTACAAAAACATCCCCGGAAAATCATACAACTTGGAATCTTTCTTATTATGGAATGTTGCCAGCTTTAATTTTCATCTTTTACGTATACATGTAGTGTTTGAAACTGACTCAACCCGTAATGGTATTGTCTACCGGAAGTTGAAGACAAATCTTAATTTAGAAGCATTAAAAACAGAATCCTTTTGTATCATTCACTGATCCCGTGCTGCTACAGTTGTGTGGCGTAGATCTCAAAAAAAAATAGAGCACTCAGACTCTAACGTTTGTTATAGTCTTTTTAAAAGTAGTGCCCTCCCCAGTTCAATGCCGTAAACAGGCCTGAATAATTGATGTTGTTCCATTTACACACTCTACGTGCTAAAGAAACGTTTACATGTACCTATATTTTTTCAGCTGTCTTATCATAGACAAGAACTGATCTATCATTTCTGCAAATTGAAGTAGTTCAATTAGTGTCAAGAAAGTAAACGAAGCGACAGTGCAGAGCGTTGACTTAACTGTTGCTCTCGTTTATGTTGTAGTTTTTGGTTCAGCTTGTATACTTTTGTCGTAAAGTTTGTATTTACTAGTTTAATCTTTTACCAAACGATCTCGAGTTTACGAAGAAGACATCGATAAGCCATCACCTCTTTGTAGCCTGATTTTTGTCTACTCTTTCCAGTGCTTAAATTATTTGCACAAGCCTTAACATGTTCTTAAAAAACCCTTGGTTGAATCATTAACAACTATGGTTTGAAAGATTGGTTGTTTTAATTAAGATATACAAGTAGGTTGATGTAGGGAAACTTTATAAATTCATGTCGACAGCTTTTAAGGCTATGTTTCCGATCAGGCGCATCAAAATGTATCCGATAGATAACGTGGTATGGTGTTTGCATGTGCCATAAAGTTGTTGATCATCCTCATTTGTTACCATTGATTTTCGTTCCATGCCAGGAAACTCACCTGCTGTCTCCGGCGCGAAAATTAACCAATCATATCCGAGATTAGACAGCACGTGACGTCACACAATTAGATTTATAGCCTAGAAACATGAACTGTAGCCGTGCATAACAAGCCGTGTTGAAGCTTTAGGAGACATTTTTGTCATGATATAAGCGGTAATAAAGCATGATGCAAGCAACAATTACTCTTTATCATGTAATTATGTTATACAACCAATAGCTTTTTTATTTGTTTTTGAAGAGCCATACCAGATTATTGCGCTCCGTATTTTTGACCACGTCGGAAAAAATGCTTGACCATGGCAATTATGGGAATCTTTACACTTTTTTTTTAAAAAAAATAATTTTAGTAGTCCATTATGAAATATGAATTCCAGCATTGTTTTTGATAGCCAGGTATCCCTTATCTGTAGGGCAAACCGAATATGAAAGAAATCGGTAAGCTTTCATATCGTGACAACGACAATTTTAAAAACAACGACGAAGTTTATCGACCAGGGACCTTTCGTATATTGTTATATGGAATTCTGCAACTGTTAGATAGTCAACCGTTGTCAGTAGGGCGAAACACAGTCTTTACTGAATATGGGAGAAGTCATTAAACTTTGTTATCATGACAACAACGGATCTTTTTTTAAAGATAATGACAAAGTTTATCGATCAGGACCTGTCTGCGATGTATGAGCTATAGAAATGACAGGAGAATAATTGTAGGAAAAGAGAGAAATAAGTCTGGGATTATAAAATCAATGGAAAAAGACCAAATGACAAGATGCTGGGTTCGCCATTCATTCACGTTTTGTCGAGTGGCACTTTCACCCTTTACTATAAAATGGAAGCCAAGTTCGACATCTGGCGATCCTAAAAAAGAGGACTTTTGAAAGCATTAGGGGGAAAAGAAGAAAATGCTGGTAACCAGCATTTTCTCCTTTTCCCCCAATGTTTTCTACTTTTTTCACGTACAAGTTTCAATGTTTAAGTCACGCTTATTTTGTCGTCTGTAAATGCTTTCAATTTGGCCAAGTCTAAAATTTTGTAGTTTTGGTAAAGAGTTAACCTTTAGAATGCTTAGCGCGACTCTAAGGCGCGTTTTTATGGTGAGTGAAGATCAAGATTAGACTGTAAAGTTCAGACTGATGTTGCTCAGTATGGTCCGGTATTTTATGAGATATTCCGACTATAGAATCAAAGTCCTAAAAGTGCAATCTCTTTGTCTTTTAGCCTGTGATTAAAAATATCTATTTCAACTCTTTGACGCTCAAGAAGTTTGGATGAGTATAGAATTTTTCGTCTACTGACCACTCTTTGAGGAATAATAATGTAAATTTATCTATCTTTCTCGTTCCAGATGGTCGTTGCATCGACAAGGTGAATGGATTTCAATGTGTTTGCGAAATCGGTTTTACTGGACCGTATTGCGAGGTGAATGTAGACGACTGTTTACATAATCCATGCAAAAATGGCGGATCTTGTATCGATAAGATCAACGACTTCAGATGCCAGTGCGTTCCGGGATTCGTCGGGGAACTGTGCGAAATTAACGTGGATGACTGCGAGTTGCGGCCGTGTGCTAATGGTGGTGTGTGCCAGGATCGGGTCAACGACTTCGAATGTACGTGTCGCCCGGGTTTTACCGGAAAGTTCTGTACAATCGATATTGATGAGTGTGCTAGTAATCCTTGTAGGAACGGAGCCAGCTGTACACAAGCCGTGGACGACTATCACTGCGCATGTCTGGCCGGTTTCAGCGGGAAAAACTGTCAGTATTTTCCGGGACAAACCATCGAGACTACGACCGCGGAACAGACTACAGAACCGATGCGAACTACAGTGGGCACCCCAACCAATGCTACAACGGTACACCCGATGATGCAGGACGAAGAGGACAATTTGACGATGAAGCAGTTATTATTGATTGTGTGCTTAGGCGTAGGAATACCTTTGTTGTTGATAATTATTGCAGTGACAATTATGTTGTGTAGGAAGCGGCGGCTTCCCAACAGTAGTAAGGAGGAGGAGGAAAACGTGCAAAATTCCATAAACAATAAGTTACGGGAATCAAAAATATTCACCACGATTCCACAGAGTAGCTCTACTTTTTCAAATTTAACAAGTAAAATATCAAATGAAGACATGGACTTCAATTCGTTAAAATCTAATCGGTCTAGTCGGCCCATTTCACAGATTTATATCGGTGGAAAGACAATTAATAACAAACAGTTGTTATATAGCAAAGACTCGCAAGTGCATTCGAAACATAGGGATTTTGAGAAGACCACCAAAAAGCTAGAAAAGGACAAAATATCAATAGATCCTTCAAATTTAGATGTCAGGTGAGTACCGTTATTGACCTTTTAGGGTGCTGAGCGCGACTCAAGGACCTTTTGCGGACAGTGTGGATCTAAGGTCAGACTGCACAAAACGTAAAGTCTGATCTTAGATCTACACTGTCCGATTAGAAGATGTTTTTTTCCTAAAAAGATAAATTTGAAATTGCCATATTTGGGTTTTTACTATCGGCTTGAAAAATTAATTTCACTTATTTAGCCAGTTAAGGGGTATTCCTTGGCGAGTTCTGTACCGGACCACAGCATTTTAGACTTGATCCAAATTGAAAGCGTATGCAGAAGACAAATTAATCCGGCTCAGAGGACGGAAATTGACTTTAGAAGGGTAGAAAACATTGAGTGAAAAGTAGAAAATGCTGGTGACAGGGTACCATCATTTTCTCTTTTTCTTACAAAGTTTTAAAAGTCTTTTCCTAATAAACGTAAACTCACTGAATTTTCTGGTAAGCGTTACAAAAAAAAGTGACGCATTCAAAGACAGATATACTTCTGAGTAGAAGTTTTTGTTTTAGTTATCCTTCATACGAGTATCAGATAAAAAAAAAAAAGATTGAGCGAAGTGAGAAAAAGTCCAAAAGTTATAGTTTCAACAATAGTGCCCTTTTTGTCAAAGTTTCAAAACATACCAGAAACACCTTAGGGTCATACCGCTCGTTTATTTGCAGCCTGATCTTGATCTGCACTGCTGTCAAACGCATCTCGAATTGTGATTTGCACTCTAAAAAAATGTACATTTCCAAGGACACAGAAATTTATCGGTTGAAAGCTTACACAAAATAGTTCCGCGAGTTCCTGTTTACTATTAGCGTAGTAATATATCTTCAACAAATGAACGCTATGTAATGAATCTGACACGATTTTTTCTCTCCCGTCTTCCCTTATGTTTTGTAATTAATAACACGGATCGCAGCTGGAAGGCAGAAAACTAATTGAATATAAAGAATATAACAAAGTTTTATCATCTGTTTGATCTCGGCTACTTATAAGCATGGTGCAGATTGTTTTCATTAATCATCATGAGACTGGGTTTCTCATTTTACCTGTTTACTTGGTTCAAGATTTCTACATGCAAAACATTCATTGTAGACGAACACGTAAAATCGAAAGTGTCGGCCGAGCTCGGTAGTTCAAGGCTTGAAACCAGGGGGTCGTAGGTTCGAGTCCTCAGCTCGGCCAATTTCTTTCCGAGGATTGATGAAAGTCATTTGCGACAGGATTCATTCCTCTCTCACCGCTGATCATTGTTTCCACAGTGGTTATGAGGGAAAGCAGCAAGTAGCTTGGAAAGAGAATTGTGCGCAGTACTGGTAAAAGGAACTCCAGGAAGGCATTGACAGGTGTACTGGCCGCCGCAATATAGTTTTGGTTTAGCTAATCAGAAGTTGCGTTACATTCAAATTTAGAATTCCAGGAAGGCATTGACAGATGTACTAGCCGCCGCAATATAGTTTTGGTTTAGCCAGTGGGAAGTTGCATTACATTCAAATTTAGAAAATATTTGAGAATAAGACTAAGAATGTTCTCAAGAATGCTTGGTTAAGCACGGATCCAAATAGCTAGCGTTGGGATTCAGATCTAGAATTAGATTTACTATGTTTGGTGTACTCGACCCCCAGGTAGCAGTACAGATCGAGTAAACGATAAAGCCTGTATTGTTTACTGTGATATTTCAACTTTGGTTCCACGTGAAGTTCAAAGACAGTACAAACGTTCTTTGACTCTTTGAGTTTGTTTGAAATGCGAAGCCAAATTATACCCAGACCCAAACATGCTTCCATTATGTACGAATCTACGTAGAATCTTCATAAATGCGTTTGAAGAAGTATTGAAGCAATGTCCATGAATGATGCTTGAAATGCAATATGCTTTTCACACACGTTTCTTTTTAACATCATATCGATTTACCCCTTTAACCTGCTAAATGAGTTAAATAAAACTTTCAAGCCGACAGTAAAAACTCAAATTTTGCTATTGCAAAGTGGTTTTTTTTTTGTTTTTTTGTTTTTTTGAAAAACACCCTTATGCGACAGTGTAGATCCAAGATCAGACTGCACGTTCTGTGCAGTCTGGTCTTGATTTACACTGTCCGCAAAAGGTTCTTGGGTTGCGCTTCAGCCTCAGCGCTAAACCTTTACCAGACAATTCCGAGTTGTAACTACCCTGAGAAAGAAAGCCTTCAAAACATTGTGGGAAAAAGCAGGAGAAAATGCTGGTAATAAGTATTTCTTCCTTTTCTTTTTTTTTGACTTCTAGATCTACCGTCTCAAAGAAAAACCACAATATTTTAGTCTAGTTTGATGTATCGTCTAGCCATAGGAAATTAAATGCAGACTAAGAATGTTATCAGGAATTATTGGTGTTCGTCTGAGTCTTGGCGGTATAGCTTTTCAAAGGCACAGAAATATGCATTGTTTTATGTCTTCTACTGGTTTCTTCTTCCCAAATGATGTTTTATACATGGTAAAACAAGGCCCAAAGAGTTATAGAGTAATGTGAGCAATTTCAGACTTACATAAAGATATTGAAGACTATATGGCTTGCAACACGCGAAAAAGGGCATTCGGAAATTTGCGTAAAGTGTCTACTCAGATCAGCCTGCGCAGTCCGTGCAGGCTAATCCGACACAGAACTTTACGACTACATTAGATTTTGTGCTACAGTAGACTTGCGCAAAACAGAAAATTGCATAAAAACGGAAAGTGTCGTTTCGGATTAGCCTGCGCGGACTGCGCAGGCTGATCCGAGACGACACTTTACGCAAATGTCCGAATGCCCCTTTTCGCGTGTTGAAGACTATATTTGAATTGTGCTCTGCGAAAAAGGAGTTCAACATATCTCCATAATGCATTGTACCAAGCAAGTCATCACATAATTGTGAATCAATGAAATTCATTTTCTGTACCAAAAAACTGAATCCTTTGGTGGGATGGTCATTAGACATACAGAAAATCTACCTACAGCAAAAAGCTTCGACACAGGTCAGCCTGCGCGAAATGCGCAGGCTGACCTATGTCGAAACTTTTTGCAGATGCATTAAATCCTCTTTTCATAAAGTATGGCCAATTTTGTTTAAATTATAACAGTTCAAATGGATCTGGTATCTTTATTTCAATGCTTTATCTAAATCAATGCCATCTTCTCTATTTTCAGGGATTTTTGCAGTTCACAAGATATTCACCCCATAGAGAAACACATCAACAGAGATAATTTAAATCGCAGTTCATTTTTATTTCTTGAACCACAAATACATCCGGAGCCACACCGTCACAGTAGTTACTATGGAGACGACGTTCTTGCGACGGAAGTGTAGTGACGTCATTATCGTTATACAGACAATCGTCAGATTAAAACTGCAATATATTTAAAAATGTTTAAAAAAAATAGTGAGACAAAAAACGTATTTATTTGAAAACCGATCTCTCGCTTGGAGTCACATATCTGGTAAAAAAAACCCACAAGCATCCATTTTTATTTGCCGATAATCGTGTCTCTTAAAGCGCCGCGTTAGTAAAATCTGTGAAATGTCGTTTATTCCGGACAGTTCGTTATTCGGATATATCGCTCAACTCGAAGTATCAGGTGGAAATCAGTGTAGCAGAAGTTCGGATCGCTCACGCGAGCAATCTAAACTTCTGCTCACAGTTTTCATTGAAAATTTAATTTTATGTAAAGTGTGTATGATAATTACGGACCAAATGTATGTTGGAACTTATCTTTGTTAAGCATTTTTGAAATTTCGAGTGATTATTCGATATTCCGAATATAAAGATAATTGGATCCAATTCATGGCGGAGAACATATTGAGTTTTTGAGGCCTGAATATTGTTGGATCAAGGCCATGAAAAATTGCTGTTCTATAGTCGAAACAAAAGAAAACAACTGTAGTGATAATCGGCAGCGTGGATTTCGAGCTCTTCGGACCGTTTGATATCCACCGGCTACCGATTCTTCTACACAAGCAAAACAAGAAAAGAAGTGGTTTTCAAGAAGTTGTCAAGTTAATATGGCTTTTCTTATGCTGCAAAGCTGGTCAAAAAGTATGGCAAAGCTTGTCAAGGTACAGCGCGTTTTTGTATATAATGAAACATCAGTAACTGTTTTGAAAACCTCCGTGGCGCTTTAAGGGATCCTCGTTCATTATTCGTGTTCTGTCGTTGAATACTGCCCAAAATCTTCACATCTAATGTTGAAAACGCTTTTTTTTCTTTCACTGTTTTGTGATACTTTTCACTGAATTCGGTCTTATATTTTGAGAAAAAAAATGCGGTGGTATTTTGGCATTTTGACATTACTTGTCTGTGTTTATCATGACGAAAGGAATAACCATTTTCTTTAGATTTACTATTAAAATAACCCGTTTAAAAATACGCATGTTAAAGCGTAAAATGGAGTTTCATACAGAATGAATTAAAAGATAGGTGAAGCTATCCACTTTACTTTACAACGGATCTACAAAAATTAGTCTGAGTTAAAAGAACTGGGGGAAAATAAAAATTGACTTTGGGCAATATTTAAAGACAGGTCACACATATTACATCACCGAATTCAGCTTTAAGTGCCTTGTATGTGTGAAAGCTGAAGGATTAGTAGCCTGTTTATTCCAAAGAAATTATTACATTATGTTCAAACAGGAGCTATGAAAGGGTGGATTCAATACACTGTCTCTGAGAGATTGATGAATAATGACGTAAGGAGGTGACGTCAGATATCAAGTTCTCGTTTAGTCATGTGTTTGTGGAACGTTTTCTTGACCACTGTAGATGTGATTACATACATTTTATTTGGTCTTAGGAAGACAAAAGGACTAGATGTAAAGCTACAAAAGTTGTCGCACTGTTTCCCACTTGGACTATGCTTTCTTTTTTTCAATCAAATCATTGCAATAGGACAGTAGTGTTTAAAAACACTCATTTCAAGCGGCATTACGTCACTGTGACACGGATAAAAACACCTGCCATGCCATTATGCAAATAGTATTTGAAACACGAGTCATTCAAGTGAAACTTGAGTCTTCTGGGGATAAAAGGAAAACGGTAAAAATGAAATTCGACAAAAAAGAAAGTCTTGTCGTTATCTTGAAAATAAGATTGTTGAATTTTTGCGCATTTCTGTAGTCTACATTTATTAAGATTCACGAGTGCTGAATATAAAATGGGACATATGGAAGTGTAAAATGTGGTGCACTGACACCATGCTTTTAGGCTTTCAAAGACAAATTCCTTCACTATAGCAAGGTTCAATGTGTTGTCTGCGAAGTACTTCATTTAAGAGAAGTCTTAATTTTTGTTATTTGGTACAGAGTTCACACCCTTTTAACCGTTTTCCACACAATTCTGAGTTTTAACGACCCTAAGAAAGATATGAGCCATGCTCTGGCAAAAGGGGGCGTAATGCATCTCCGTGATATAAAAATATCAGACAAGTCATCGCATGATTATGGATACATAAGAGCCAATTTTTTAAACAACCGACTATATCAAGAGGTAGACTGGTCTTTTGACATACAGAAAATTAACCAGTAGCGAAAAGTTTCGGCCCAGGTCAGCCTGCGCGGAGTGCGCAGGCTGGCCTGGGCCGAAACTTTTCGCAGATGTATTAAGCCCCCTTTTCACAGAGCGTGGCTCATATATTTTGGAAACATGGGGGGGAAAGGAGAAAACGCTGGCAGCCAGAATATTCTCCTGCCTCCCCCACAATATTTTCTCATCTTTCAGAGAGAAATCTTATCATTTGTATCACATTTAATTTGTCGTCTGAAAATTCTTTTAAATTAAGCAAGTCAAAAACTTTGTCACCTGGTAAAGAGCCGAAGCTTGCTTTCTTGTACCAATCTAGGGTGACAGAGAAGCGCAATTTGACGAAAAATGATTTTGTCGAATTTACCTGATTAAAATGATAGATCTATTTATGAAAAATATATTGATGAAACCATTTTATATATGCCGGAGTTGGCGGTTAAAAGGCATGTTTTTCTTGCACTGAATTTCTCTTTTTGTGCCACGACTTGCGTCGATTTAAATTACTGCTCCATAATATTTGATCTATACATATTGGACTCTAACGTATTGGAAGGAAAATGAAAGATGACTGACATAATGCAAGTAGCTCCATGAACGCCACCTCTTGCTTGCGCGGTAAGCAAATTGAGCGGTTTAATTTTAAATATCATAGAAAGTGCTGTTTGCTATAAACATGGAAAAGCAGTCGCAACCATGTAAGTTTGATACTTACATTGTGTTTGTTATGAGTTTGACCAAGGTATTGTTTCTTAGTAAATAAGAGATTTGTAGCTTTATGAGTATACTGTGTGAATTCTGGTCGCCATTTTGAATCGTTTGTTGTATATAGCACGTGTACGCAAAACTGTACAGAAGTGTGTACACGGAGTTGATTAAGAAAAAAGAACAGATTTGATTAAGTGCTAGGGCAACACTGGTTGCCTAGTTGTTAACTTTCTTATTTCTTTAAGAAACAAAAACAGTTTTCCTGGAAAATTGCAGTATTTCTTAGAAATGAACAATCTAAAAATGCGCGAAAAGATTTATCTATCACAAACATTTTAATTTGAAAATCGCTTTTTCAGTTCAAATTGAAGGCTCAACTTCTTTTTTTTTTCTATCTTTTATTTGGCATTTATGCGTGCACCAATTTTTCCCGTAGAACGACATATGACGCAATTAATTACGTCACGAAAAGACTTTTTTTTTAAAGAACTATTTCAAATCTTTTTACCTCTGAAAGTTTCTTGATATATTTTTGATTTGGTTTATTGAACAAATAAGACCTGCTCTCTCTGCAAGGCTTAACTTTGATAGTAATGTTTTTGCTTTTTTCAGTAAAGAGGTTTCTGTACAGGTTTGCCTGAAATCTATGTTTTTATAATTTCACGCGTTTTTAGATCGTTTGTTTAAAAAGTATATAGGGCATGTTACTTGAATGATTTATCAAAATTTTCATATTAATATTTCTACCCCTTTATCTGAAAAAGTACTGTAACAAATTTTGCATCCAAGGTCGAATCAACTTTCCAAACACTGCATGGTTAAAAAAGAACCTCACGTGGAAAATTTCCTTTCCTTGACTTATAGTTTTTTGACCAAAACCTTTATTACTGGAAATCATCAGAATTCTCTTCAAAAACCACAATAAAAGTTAGGGTCCATAGTACACGTTTTTGAGTGAGGGACGCAAAAATCATTGCCACTGATCAACATTACATGTTCCCTGTATCTGTGGTCATTTGAAAATATTGTTAAGCAATGTGGTTGAAGTACACTGCAACATGCCGGGTAGCCACGAGATTATAACGGTTTAATTAGCCCAGCTGTCTTTGGGTTTGAAACATACGATTCGGATAAAGGGGAGAAATTAATTGAACTGTATTTATGAATATTGTTAAATATATAAAACTCCGCACTGTGTTTTGTGAGTTGTTTCTTCTTTTGAATGTGGATACTAGTAATAGTAACAAAACGGCTGTTGACGACGATTCAACTTTATAGCATACGTTATTTATTGATAATGGAGGTCACTCTGTCACGATTCAGTTGTAAAAGCAACCAAACAAAGTTGTACTTGTTGAAGAAAATATGTTTAGATAATAGAAATTTCAGCCACAACGTGATATGCGCTTTATTTTGAATGTAGAAACTATTTACAAAGAAAATTTAAATAATTTCTATGCCTTCCATAGCATGACTAGAGACTATCACGGCTGATCTACTAAAACTCAAAGATTTCTATCTGATAGGCTGGATTAAACAAGTGGATGGTATAGCTCAGATATCAGACTGCACTTTCTGTGCAGTCTGGTCTTGATATATGACGTCCGTAAAAGCCACTGTTGTCGCCTTTGGTTCTGAGAGGATTAAGACGTTTATCAAAAAGGAACCTCTGTTAGTTTTAAGAGGAAATCTCATTTTCTTGGTCATCATTTGTTATGACTCTCTTTTTGGTGCCCCGTTGTTCTGAAGATGTTTGTTTTGTAATTCTGTGTTAATGGCTCTTATTTAGATGAATGAATTTTGTGTATATTTTGATTTCTTATATTTATTGCTATTTGACTGATATATGGTTATAACTTGTTTAAAGTTTAAAGCATTTTTGTTTCAAGTTTGAATAAGAAAAAAGAATCATGATAATGTTTTCTACTTTCAAAACAGAAAAAACCCAAATTTTTGAAATATTCATGAACTTACTCATTGTTAAGCGATTGCCATACATATACGAGGTTTTACATATAAGACTTCTGAAAACGTATTTGGAAAGAAGCAGTTGTTACAAGTAATTGCTTCTATGTCGACATTTTTTTTAATATCCTCAAAAAGTCATTTGTCTTTGCTTCAGATATATCCCGGTCAGTTTTTCTGGTAAAAAGTATGTCTATAAATACCTGTCGGGGTATCTCGTATACGTGCGTTTTTTCCAGAAACGTACATTCTCCTTTTACCAAAGGTATTTCTTTTAACCATTTCAATGTCCTATTATCGTTTAGAATCTGGAAGATGTTGTAAGAATGACACAATGACGTAAGAATCACATGACACAGCGGATCTCCCATCATTCCATGCATGGGCAAAGCCCGTTAAATTTTCGTCCATATACATTAACTTGTGTTTGGTGTCCATTATTTCTAGAAGTCACAAACTACATCAGTTACTTTTTGTTGTCATCTTGTAAATGCAATCTATTTTCTTCATCTGACCTTCTCATTAATGAATCGGAGCGCTACAAACCGTCACAGTAAGACTATTTCTTGTACTGCAAATTAAATTGGGCTCAAACGATGGGATTTGTCTCCAATGATGTAGAAAACATTGAAGGAAATGGAGAAATACTGCATTTTACAAGCATTTTCTCCTTTTCAAAAGCCATCTACTTTTGGATCTTAAACACGGGATTTTATGGAAAACGGTTAACACTCGATCATGGCATAATTTATAGGAAACAAATCTTTACTGTATTATTTTTATCAACAAAATTTGGGATTGTACAGGGTATCATTCTCTTCGGTCCTTTTCTTAAAGCAGTTGGATGCAAATCTGATGAATACCCAGAAAATATTTCTTTGTATCGTAGGAATATTTTCAGCATACGGCTGTCGCCCCATTTTCGTTTATCTGTATCTCTAGCCTATGAATCAACGCAAAGTAATCTGAAGCAATGGCTGGAGTTACTTATGCAACCTTTGCGCAATGCTTTCACTGCTCATTATTGCAAAAGTAACTCTGATCTTGTAGTTTTGTACATGAAGGTTTTGTAGTGCCTCGGTCCATAGATCTTCACTCTCATCAATCTGTTTTTCTCTTGTCTCAGCTGTCATTTGCATATGCCATCTGTTGTTTCTCTCTTGGAAATTGCTGCTGCACGCTTTCAGCGATATTCGGGCTTATTGTAAAAAATTATGAAATCATCTGTATATAGCAATGACATCGTTTGTGGTATCGTCGAACGTTTTAAAGCTACCAACTAGTAACGTCTCCGCTTTTACGACATGCAACATTTTTTGAGTCTACATGCAACATTTTTTGAGTTGCAAAATAATTATTGACAAAACAGACATGTTTCTTTTTACACTTATAGTCTTAAATTGTACATTAGTATAAATTTTTGTCGGCTTGTTTGTATTGCATGAAATCCAAGAGAGAAACAAAAATCACCGAATAAAATCCGACGAAAACGACAGAAAAAAAAATTTCAACACATCTTCATTTACTTTTTTCCTCGGGATGCAAGAGAGACTAAGAGCATAATGTCACGTGGAGAGTTTCTTTCTCTTACTACTGATAAATTATCATTAATACTAAATGTGTAACTATTGTTGCTCTTATTTCTTTCTATACTCTAAAAGAAATTCACCAACCATTAATTTTCTTTCTTAGACATTACATAAGCTTCACCTTCACGCCATATGCTCTTTGATCTCTCTATATATCCATGGAAACAATTTCATTTAGAAATTCTTTTGAACGCCTGTGATGTTACGTGTAAATAGTCTGTATATTTATAGCATTTCCATTGATGTATATAAACTGTTATTACCATTTATAAGATTATTACTTTCGGTATTTCACTGATATCTTGAATAAATAAAGAGGTCACTTGTGACTATTTTTGCAATATACTTATATCTTTCTTGTTTCATTTGAGATACCGTTTCTTAGTATTACTGTTTCTCACTGAACTGAATCGTGTTTCCCACCTCATGTTCACTGGCCGTATAAGCTTACATTCTTAGTCTCATATGGATTTAGAATATAACACAATTCCTGATTGGCTAGACTATTTGGTTCAGCCAAAATGGTTTAGCCAATCAGAAATTTTGTTACTTTCATAGTTAGGAAACTCATGATAACGCTATTTAGAATGTTATAAACAGTGCTTGGTGAATATGGGCCCAGGGTTTTTACTTAACATGGAGGCAAAGCCGGAAGGTAACTAAGGCAGAAAAGAAAAAGATATTACCGAACAGTCAATGATGAACAGCACCTCGACATCCATCCCTTCAGGACTTTGATTTTATGACTTTATAAACTATTTTTAAGGAATGCAATTTTTGAATGTCTAAATCTCAATGGTTTTACATATCAGATATTGTGTCACTTCCTAGATTAAGAAGTAGAAATAGAATGCAATATAGAATGCTTGGAGAATACGGTCGTTTTCGTAGACTGTTCAACTGATTGACTGTGTTGGAGATTAATGCCTTTCACAGCTTAGGTTACATCACGGCGGTCAGTGCACCTATGCAAGTGTTTTCTTGCTTTCTCACATCAGTACTGACGCAACTTTCTTTCCAAGCCACTGACTGCCCAGGAAAAGTTTGCCTCGAACCCCGCAACCACTAGGTCACAAATCAGATACGCTAATCACTGAGGTACCCGGCCGGGCTTTAGACTGTTCAAAGGATGAAATATATACTTATCAGCCATTTCACCTCAATTCTGTATTTTCAAGGCTGTCCTTGGCAGGATATCTCACATGCTAGTGGCAGATCTTGTAACCAAACCCTTCAGCACGCAATGCCTGAGCAATATGACTTTTGAACATTTTCTGGGAAAAGGAGATTATGCTAGTTATCTACAATGTTTTATACCCCTTCAAAGGCAACTTTCATCATTTGAGAGACATTTGTTTGTTTGTTTGTACAGGAGTTTTACGCCATTTTAACAGCTTAGGTCAGATTATGGTGGTGAGTGACGCATCCATGTGTTTCCTGGCTTTCTCACACCAGTACTGAAACAACTTTCTTTCCAAAGCCACT
The DNA here is from genome assembly GCA_946811185.2 of Hippopus hippopus. Taxonomy (NCBI): domain Eukaryota; kingdom Metazoa; phylum Mollusca; class Bivalvia; order Cardiida; family Cardiidae; genus Hippopus; species Hippopus hippopus. The sequence continues at coordinate 9,913,761 of OX328097.1, read as the reverse complement.
GACTACTTTTCTCACATGCATCAGATGTGAGAGGAGAAAAAATCGCCGGAAAAGAAAGTTCGCCACAACCGGGTATCGTACCCGCAACCTCCAGGTTACGAGTCAGATACGGTAACCACTGAGCTACCCGGCCAGGCTTGAGAAATATTTCATTTTTTTGTATGCAAATGCTTTCAATTTTGACAAGTCTAAATTTTGGTCGTTTGGTAAAGAGTTAAATAAGTCTGTACATTCTGTGCTGTCTTGACCTAAGTTTAAGTGTCCGCGAAGACGGCATCTGACATTTCTCGGCTCGGTTCTGTTGTGTATACTGTCTGCAGCGTCTTTATTAATTCCTTTGTAGACGCTAAACATTTTTTCGACGAGGTTTTTTTTATTTGATAGGAGTTTGGTTTTGGAAAGAATATTGTCCGAGTCATGTTAAAGAAATTCCAGCAAAACTATGGGTAGTAGTACTGTCCACTGGTATTTTACCTGAAATAATGTTTAATATGGCATTTATCATGTACCACAATATCCCAAAGTGTAATGACCCTGACAGAACAGACTTTTGAAAACATCGTTGGAAAAGGAGAAAATGCTGGTCACCAGCATTTTCTTCTTTACCCTAAATGTTTTCTAACCTATCGGAGAACGTAAGTTCATTTTTACCAATTTCTAATTAGTCGTCTGTAGGTTTGTCGAATTAAGAGTCTGAAATTTGCGGTTTGAGAAAAGGTTGAACAGAAAACAGGCAGACATATTGTGGCTTTTTTAAATGGTGCTGATTTCACACAGACTTCAAATAGTGTATTTCTATGGCATTCTTAGACAATCCGGCAACAAGCAACGTAGACAGAAGATGAAACAGCAAGTTTTGTTAAGCCTGATATTGATCTACGCTGTCTGAAAAAACGACTCTTTAATTGGAAAGTGGGCTATGCGAATTACTGGTAAAAGAAACTCCACGGGGGCATACATAGGTGCATTGGCTGCCATGGCGAACCCGGCGCCATGATATCATTGGCATGATGGTGAAAGCTGCGTCATACACAAAAACAAACCAACAAACAACAAAGTCTTACATTCTGAAATTGTTCAAGAGTCGGTATTTGGTACGAACAGAAACAGGTACATGCATGAGGAACAGCTTATGGGACACAGAGCAATTCTGTGAACATCGATATAGCATCGACAGGACATACATATTTATTATACTGCAAAGAAATTTTTCGCGATCTGATTGGATAATATGACCAGTACATATATTCCTGTACACTAGCAAAATCCACGTAAAAGCAGTTTCCCTTTCGGGAGCCCCGTATACATAACTACACTTTCAACACAACGTCCAAAATGACGGCTTCGATTGATGGTGAGCTGCCCGCAAGACAGAACATACTGAGTAGCCTTTACCATATTACTTCTAGTTTCCCTTGATGGTTGTCATTAAAGCGGACAGAATGGATTACTTTTAAAAATAAATAAATATAGTTACATGTATTATCGTTTGTTGTCATTCTAAAACAAATTCACGGGGTTAAAACGTGCCACCCCTTCGCTAGGTAAAGTGTCGAATCTCTTACACTGTACATAACATTAAAAGGATAACCAAATGGTCGTTTGAGGCAACTTATGGTCGTTTACTTTAGCCAACAAATCATTAAAATGCATAGTTACTTACCTTAAAGTTTTCTAAATCCATGTTTCAGTAATATTTTGTCGAATGTCTATCGCAGTGACATCACCAAGTTTATGCACCAAACTGCACGTTTTACCAAGGTTTCAGTGACGTCAGATCTCAGTGACGTCAGTTTTCATTGAACTGTGGGGGAGTCAGAAGGGAAATTCTTATTCGTAAGCGTACTCAATTCGAGAGACCATCAAACAGGGAAATTTCGCTGATTTCACTTTGGAATGGTAAAACTTTGCAGTATAATAAAGTCGTTGTACGGTCAGGTGGCAGGGGACTTAGAAACCTTTTCACAGCTGTGTTGAATCATGTCGCCACCTCACCTTCAGCTCGGAGCGACATGATTCGCCACAGCCATGAACATGTTACCCAGTCCCTTGTTACCTGACCGTAAAACTAATAAAATCATGCTGTTTGAAAAGCTGGTTCAATGCATCTATGTATCTGCAAAACAAGTATCGACCCAGGTCAGCCTGCACAAGCCATAATTTTTGCTATTAGCGTATTTTCTGTATGTCAAAGAACCCATCAACCTCATTACTCAGTCGGTTTTTAGAAAAATAGAACTATGCTTTGCTACGACTTGCTTGGTATGATGCGTTACGTAGATGAATGTAACCTTCGTTTTCCCGGAGCGCCACCCAATTATCACAGGGACTATTCAGCTCTAGATCAGAATCCAAAAACGTGCAGTCTGATCCTTAATCAACATTTTTCCGATATTTTACTCGTGATTTTGAGCCTTTATAACAATAGCTGTATTTGCAATATTTAGTTCTTTCGTGCGGGCTGTGACGATACCTTTCGTTTATTTTTCACTTTAACCCTTAGGCTGCTAAGTGCGACCAAAGGACCTTTTGCGGGCAGTGTAGATCAAGATCAGACTGCACAGAACGTGCAGTCTGATCTTGGATCTACACTGCCCGACAAGCAGATATCCCCCCCACCTGTAACTTTTAAATAGCAATGTTAAGGTTCATATTATCGACTGGAAAGTTTTATTTCATTTATTTAGCAAGTTAAGAGTTAAAAAGAAAGCCTTGGAGAATCAGAAAAAGTTCCAAATGTCCTGTACCCCTTATATCACTGCTTGAACTTCTTTTTTTAACTCTTTACTAAACGACAAAATTTTAGATTTGTCCAAATTGAAAACAGTTGCAGACTACAAATCAAAGGTGGCTTAAATGGCGGAATTTGTCCTTGATAGAGTAGAAAACATTGTTGGAAAAGGAGAAAATGCTGGTTACTAGCATTTTCTCCTTTTTCAAAAATGTTTTCAAAAGGCTTCTTTCCAAGGGTTGTTAAAACCAGGGCATGATTGGTAAAGAGTTAAATCTTAGACTTCTGAGTAAACGAAAGGGGTACTTTTGTTTGAAACATAACAGAAAAAACCATTACAAGTCAAAGTTGTTTTGGTTGTTATGTCTTCATAGGATAGAGTAGATCCAAGATCAGACTGCACGTTCTGTGTAGTCTGATCTTGATTCTACAATGTCCGTTCACCCTTATCCTGTGAAATAAGTGAAATGAAGCTATTAAGCCGATAGTATAATACCCAAATTCTGCCTTATCAAATGTGATTTTTTTTTGGAAAATATGTCCTTATCGGAGAGTGTAGATCAAAGATCAGACTGCATATTCTTTGCATTCTGATCTGAATCTACACTGTCCGTAAAAGATCAGTGAGTCGCGCTTAGCAGCCTAACGGCTAAAAGCAGTGAATGTTGTGTTTTTAGCCACGCAATGAGATACAAAGACATACGAGACCGTTGTGGATGGTAGAAATCAAATGTAAAAGTAAGGTAACAGATTTCACGAGCCGTAACGATGTGGCGTCTTTTCACCACGTGAAGGGAGATTGTGTATAAATATTGCGACTATAAAATCAACGTTTATAATCCCACCATCTGCCACATTATAGTCTCGAGGTTACGGTTTATAAAAGGTTCATCCATTGTACAGCCTCCTTCCCAGAATACGTTTGATTTTTCCGCTTTTCATATATATCTCATACCGGTCACGTGACCTGTTACGAGAATGAAAACACGATGACCTGGATTTGTTGCGAGTCTCCTTGCGCTGATAAATTAGTCTGTTTTAAGTCAGTTTTATGTTAACCTGGCGATATTTCTCTCCGTTATAAATAGAATGGAAGAGCAAATTATGTCAGAAAGTTTATGAATCCAATAAATTTTACTTTCTAAGATAATTGTGCTTCATGAAAATTGTATGAGTCATCTATTATAAATTATCGTCACCAGTCTGCAACTGCAGTACCTATCTTTGTACGGTAGAAAAAAAATGGCAAAGTTCGTAGCTCTGTCGCTAGCACACGGTAGCTCTGTCGCTTGAAACTAAGGGGTAGCTGGTTCAATTCCCCAGCTCGCCCGATTTCAATACGAGGATTGACGATAGTCTTCGCAGTAGGATTCATTCCTCTCTCACCGCTGATCATTGTATCGACGATGGCTACAGACTTGGGATGAATATTGTGCGAAGTACTGCTAAAAGAAACTCCAGAAAAGCATTGATAAGTGTACTGACAGCCGTGATATAACTGAAATGATCATTGAAATCTTCGTTTAAGACCATACAAACAAACAAACTGAGGGGACAAACGAAAATCGAAACACGATTACGTTGCCACGAGATGAAAACTCATTGCCATTACTTAACTATCTCGTGGCTAAGAGAAAAAATATTTAAAAAAATGCATGACGTGCCCAAGACTCGTTTTCATTTGATAATCTTGTGTTGACCGAATAATATCGTGTGACTAAGAACTAAATATTTCGTGATCATGACTTTATAACTTATGGTCATGACTTAACTATCTTTTGGCCACGAGTCGTGGCCAAAAGTTATTTAGTCGTGGCCACGAGTTATTTCTTTGCTGGCATGTCCATCTATCTCACTGTATCTTTCTAACCATAATAATTGAGCAATTCTGTGTAAAGGACATTCTACCTCCAGCTCCAGTCGATTTTAAAGCTAAATGGATTTTATGGATTCATAATTATATGATGACTTGCTTGGTATAATGCATCACGGATATGCATTAAGCCCCCTTTTTCCAGAGTATTGCTATAATTTGGCCTGCAACAGGCGAAAAGGGACATTCGGACATTTGCGTAAAGTGTCATCCCGGATCAAACTGCCTGCGCAGTCCGCGCAGTCTAATCCGATACGACACTTTCCGTTTTTATGTAATTTTCTGTTTTGCGTATGTCTACTGATGGACAAAATCTAAAGTAGTCGTAAAGTGCCGTCTCGGATTAGCCTGCGCGGATTGCGCAGGCTGAGCCGAGACGACACTTTACGCAAATGTCCAAATGCGCCTTCTCGCGTGTTGCAAGCCATATTATATTAGGGTTATTTCTTCCCAATTTATCGTCGATCGAATTACATTTTACAAACAGTCTTATAACGACCCTAAGGAGGAAGGTTTTTGACAACATGGTAACCAAAGTATCTATGCAAAGTCCGAATGATATAATTCATTAGAATGCACTTTTATGCCTTTGCTTAGTACACTAAACAAAACTCATAATCTGCCACCTAATAAGTTATGATTTCCAGGCATTTGCTCAAACAGCATTGACAAGTAATACCACATGTTTATCAAATACTTATGTCTAAAACTCTGAAATTTAACTGAAATAAAATAGAGTTAGATCTAACTATCTCAAAAAATTTGCTGATTTTGCTCATTGGCATTACTGGTATGCAGTACTTCGCGCTGGCGATATAAAAGTGTTGCTCAGTGCTTTTTGTCGTGCAAGCAAGGCTCCTTTCGCTATCAAAAATGCTGTTTTCGTGGTCAAAATCTACTTGGTGATTGTCTGAAAATAATAATCCGTACTACTAAATGTGAATGAATGTGAACTTAAAAGTTTACATAGTAGATTTGAAGACAAGTATATGTCGACCTACCCATTAAAATGGCTCAGCTGGAAAAGGATGAGACTTGTGAACGTCAAATCTCGGGCCAGTTGAGAGTATCGCTTCGATCCCAACGGCTGGCCACGTACAATTACTTAAAAGTCTTGCGGATGAGACGTTAATCCTAGGTCCCGTGCTATACACTGAGCACGTTAAAGACCCAGTTGTAACTTACGGTGGGTTTCCTCCCGTATCTCGCACCATCCTCCATAACGTGACTACCAGTCATCTGGGGGCGTCGCTCATAATATGGGCAACCGGGAGCGACGATAAATAAACGAAAATCAATCAATGTATTTATGTCGACCTCTTGGATACGCGCACGGAGTGAGCCTGCTGGATAATTGCAAGCCAAGAAGATTTGTTTGTTGGTTGAAATGTCCTTCCAATAATATCTCAGTCATAGCGAGTTGGCATCTCACTCTATACAGGTAGTTATTTAGTTTTGCGGGAACTAAGTTTGGGGTAAGTAATGCTCTGTTGGCAGTCAAGATTCATTGACTGAGAGATCTTTAATGTAAAGAATGGAAAATGGACGGCGTAAGAGGAACTGGAATATGATCAGTGGCCCGCAGATGGCCGCAGAATAAACATATTCATAACTCTGACCAATCGGGAGTTAAAATTTATTAATTCGAGACTAGTACAAAGAGATTAGTCTAAAGCAAACTTATACAGCTACGCCGAAAAACATTGTTGTATGAAGGAATTTAAAGCTATAAACAAAATACAGATAGACCATGATGTTGTATCTTCGATGTCATGAAATAGGTCACCCACCAGATGTCTCCGCATCCAGCTTGTGTCAGTGTAAATAATCCAGATCGTGAGTAAATATTTTCCCGGAAAGCAAGTCCCGAAAATAGCTATTGAAACAGCTTTAAGATATCTCGAAACTTACACCTACATAGAATTTGGGCTTTCTATAGTGGTACTATATGCAGGCAAGTTCATCATTTTAAAGTGCAAAAGCATGCAACTGGAAAAGGTCTGAAAAGTCAGATGCACCTTAAACCAACCTTACACCAACCTACAACTTTATCACACAGATTATTTAAACCTTTCCGTGCCATGGACGATAGCAGGAGCTTTTGCGGACGGCATAGATCAAGATCAGACTGCACAGAACGTGCAGTCTGATCATGGATCTATACCGTCCGCTTGTTTAGTCAGGCCTATAGGATGAGTATCTGAGTTTCGGTTTATTGTATTTCTAACTGTCGAAAGAGGTTAAGGTTACATACATATACATGTATTTTGGCGCCAATAGAGTTTTATCATCTTTGCCTTCTGACAACTTTCACCCGATAACTATTTAAAATGAAAGGCGAAAACGCTCTTCACAAGCCAATCTCCTTTTATCAAACTGTTTTCGAAATTGGTCTGCCTAGAGAAAAGAAGAGCACCGTATGCGGCAGCCAAGGCTCGGCTGCAGTTCCTTGATTTTCAGTAAAAATTCCAATGTGAAAAAGGGGCATAACTGTGTCAAAAATACTCTGATGGTTACCTGTCCTTGTTGTACGGGTGCCCCATTTTGATAGTTAGCAACTTTTCAAAGTTTGAAGTAAATATCTTCAGTAATGAAAGATATAAAACGTCAAAGTTTTTCACGACGACAACATAGACGCAAACGACGACAGGGGTGTGACAATAACTCGACTTTTTCTTCAAACAGCCGAGCTTAAAATGTCGCCTAAAGGCGGTAATCCATTAAGATACATCAGTGATAGACTATTAATTGAAGTAAAAAAGGAAATCAAGTCATAGGATGGAATACAGAGCTGTGTCACAGAAAATGCTCCAAAAACCGATTTATTGTCGGCATAGGTCATCTGCTGCAAAGACGTAAAACTCCTACTTGTCTGATAAGAGTAATAGCAATAGCTTTGGTATGACCTCTTCATTTTTCTTTTTTTTTCCATTCGCCCAATTACCGAAAGAGGGTAATAGTGTTAACAAGCAGTATCGAACCGAGAGCTTGAAACAGTTCCGGGTAAATATACGAATACGTTTTGTGCGCATGTTTCTTTTTAAATTCTAAGACATCCATGCAGTCAGTATGCAAATTACTTCCCACCTCATTACCATATTTCAGGTCTTGCCCATAAGGATAAAAGAGTATTTATTTTGTTAATTAAAGCTTTAGTGAAGTAGACAAAGTTCTTGTATCTTTTTTGAAACTATTGTTTACTTATTGTATGGCTTACTTTAATTTTTATGCCCCTTTTTGGTATAGGGTATCAAGTTCTTTTGGCCGCAGTTTGCGTTTGCATTTGTGGCGCAATGGACTTTAGACCCTGGGTAACGAAATTTTTGTATTTGGCTGATTGAGAGGCTTTTTCTCCGGCATGTTTGTGTAAAAGAACTTGAAAAGGGAACTTAAGGTTGAATAGTCATATGGAAAATGAGAGCCTAACAATAACTTATCTTCCAATATCTCCATTTTTAACAAACGTATATATCGAAATTTGATTGAAAGCCTGCTTTACAGAAGTGGTTTCTAATACCACTACTCACCTACTATAAAGGTCAAGGTCGTTTAGATCAAGACTAGACTGCACATAACGTAAAGTTTTATCTTTAATCTATAATGTTCCTTATGATGAGACATACGGGACAAACGCAACCATGAAATATGCAATTATTTTGATCCTACATGTATTTATAGGACAGAAAACATCTGCTAGGTCATTTCGACACTCCTACTGGATGTTAACGATTTGTTGAACTTTTATTGATGTATGTAAAGAGAAAGTTGATAAACCAAGCCCGCGAAATCTACAGAAATCCACAGAAAAATGTCACTGCCCCTAATATGCAGTTTAAAATCACAAAGTATCATTTAAAAAAATGCCATTACTAAAACCGCATTAAGATTAACAAAGAGTAGTATCAATTTATAAAAAAAAAAAAATCTGAATTGAATTTTTATTGTCGAATTTAACAAATAACAGTTTACCAAACGGTCCCTTGTCATGGTGATTCCAATCAGGAAAGCTTTTGAAAACATTTGTGGGAAAAGGAGAAAATGCTGGTAACCGGCATTTTCTCCTTTTCCCACTAATGCTTTCTACACTTTCAAAAAACAAATCTAATCATTCGAGTCATATTTAATTTGTCGTCTGCGATTGCTATCAATTTGGACCAGCTCAAAATTATAGTCGTTTGGTAAAGAGTCACCTGGCATATTTTCTTTTTATATTTCTTGCCCCTGCTGGGAAGCTATTACGGCTCCTATCTTAAACTTCGATCAATTAAACACTGAATGAACAAAAAATAAACGTTTATCTGATTACGATTAAGATTAGCCGAAATTCCAGCTCGAGATCCTATCGAGTGGCTAAACGCTTTTCCTCCATACCCTGTATTGCGACCACTCTGTATCAAACGCTATAGGTACCAATGGCGATTAAGGTTGCTTTTCCGGACAGTAGAGATTAAGATCAAACTTAAAAGAGAGTAGAGTCTGATCTTGGATCTACTCTGTTTTAATATTTTGTGAAAAAAATCTGGCAAAATGTTCTCGAATTTCCGATAATTTGGTCCTTTTTAAAATCCGTTTCACTTGTTTGCATCCCAAAGGTTTAGACTACGATCAACTTGAAATTATTTTATAGTAAAACGATTCAAAAATTTAAAGTGAAACGATTCAAATTAATGATTTAGAACATATTTTTTAAAAAAGAAAAGCCAAGAAAACATCGTGGCAAAATAGAGAAATTGCTCGTTCCGAGCAATTTCTCTATTTTCCACGATGTTTTCGAAACGCTGTCTGTCGTACATAAGTTTGAAAAAAAATATGACTCTATAAGGCTAAGCGTCAGTATTGTTACCTTTGCAGGAGCATATCTATACAATCAGATATTAACTAGCGATCACATTTTAACAAGGGAACGGTCTGCTCTACCCTTTTACAGTTCGGTTTTTTTTTAAACATCAGAATTTTGTGAAGCAGACGGCTTTTTTTTTTTAAAGTTCTGAAAAATCGATGCCGCCGAGTAATAGTTTTGTTTGTTTGTTTGTATGGTGTTAAAAGCAATATTATTTCAGTTTTATCCCGGCGGCCAGCGCACCTGTCCAAGCTTTCTGGGAGTTTCTTTCATCAGTAGTTGGCACAATATTCCTACCTTGCCACCGGCTTTCCCACATAACCATCGTGGAAATGACAATTCACGGTGAGAGAGGAATGATTAATATCGGAAAAACTACATGTATCATCGATTCTGGGAAAGAAATGGCCGAGATGGGGATTTGAACCAGCGACCAGGTTTCAAGTTATGTACACTGCCGACTGCGCAACAGGGCTCGGCTGAAATTAAATAAAGAATTCGTTTACTATATGCTCTTTTTTTTTTTAATTCTATTTTTTTTTTCAAACTGCAACTTTTATTCCCAGATTTATACATTAAGTTCAGAATTTGGATTTCTGTTGTTCGTAAAGTTGTTCTCCGTAGTTTTCTACATCATCGAATTTTTTTTTTTTGCTCTTCTTTTTGATACAGTGAATTTGTTGTCTTAGAAATAGAAAGGGGGATAGGGACATTACACTGCTACAAAGATACTTTTATCATCCTCAAGGAAAAGACAACACAAATGAAATATGAAAATTTGACAAAAAACGTATTAGCCGATACAAGGCGTACTCACAAACCATTGTACACCAGTTCTAAAATTCTTAAGATTTTGCCTACATTTTGAAGTGACACAATTTTCCACTGGGTAATCCAAATGGAAATTATATTACTTTCTAAACTTAGAATTACATTGATAATGCTTTTTAGAGATAGGTTTGTGAATACGGGCCCTTGTTTTACGCTCTTCAAGATGTTAATGATCGCAAAATTGAGGGCAGATTAGTATTTGCCTCCACAAAACTTTCTGTTCCGAGCGCTAAAATATCTTACGCTAACACCTAAACCGTTAAATAAATAGAAAGTAGATTTCCAGCCAATAGTACGTGTATACCGAATTGCTGCAATTACAATGTGCTTTTTACTGGGAAAAAGAACTCATCGTACCGGACAGTGTAGATCCAAGATCAGACTGCACAGAACGTGCAGTCTGATCTTGATCTGCACTGTCCGCAAAAGGTCTTTGAGTCATGGCCTCATAGTTATTTAAAGTAAAGGATACTTCGACAGGTCTCTTTACTTGCTTTTTACAGTCAGCAAAGATCAAGATCAGGCTGCTTAGAACCTGGGGCTACATTTTCCGATACTCTGTTAGACACTCTACCTAACCTCAGTCTTGAAGTTGGATAAATAACAAATTTTCTTGTTTCTGATTGAACATCCTTTTTCATTTAATTGACTCTCTGAGGATTAAGTCCCTACGACCCTTTAACTCTTTACCAAACTAAGAAATATTTGACTGGTCGAAATTGAAAACATCTCGAAACGACAATTTATATATGTTAAAAATAATGGGATTTTCATAAGAAAGGATGGGAAACATTGTCGGAAAAAGAGAAATGATGGTTAGCGGCATTTTTTCCTTTTCCAACAATTTTTTCAAAAGCTTTCTCTCTAAAAATCGTAAAAACACAAAAGTGTGTATTAAGGGATTGAGGGGCACCGCTGAAAATGTAAAATATGACCATTTAAAGTCAGAAAAAACAGTCATTCTACTCTCTCCAGTTTGTTTTTGGCACGAACATGTTAAAAAGCAGTGGACAGTGTAGATCCAAGATCAGACTGCACGTTCTGTGCAGTCTGATCTTGATCTATACTGTTCGTATAGGTAACTTAAGCTGCTATATTCAGCGCTTGACAGGGTTAAGTATAGATGATATCATTTGATTTCAAAGATCCGTGAAATATTTGCGACGGATTATTTCATTCATGGTTTCTGAAGGCATGCTTCTATTTGTTCTACATTGCAGATTATGTTTCGATTACGATCGGTCCTCTGTAGAAACCCTATTCAACCATTTCAGCAGTTCTCTGTGACAAGGGGGCTTAAAACATTTGCAAAAAGTATCGACCCAGGCCAGCCTGCGCAGTCCGCGCAGGCTGGCCTATGTCGAAACTTTTTGCTATCGGTCAATTTTCTGTATGTCAAAGGACTACTGTACCTTGTGACTAAGTCGGTTGTTAGACAAAAATGGATTTTACGGTTCCATAATTATGTGATGAATTGCTTGGAGATGCATCAAGCCCCCTTTTGCCAGAGCATAGCTCAATTACTAGAATAAGTCAGATCAAATCTTAACCAAACGACAAAGTTTTTCACCAGGTTTACAGCATTTGAAGACGAGAAAAGGAATGTTGCCCAAAAGATGATTTCTGTCTTTAAAGTGGTAGAAAACATCGTGGAAAAAAAGGAGAAAATGCTGGTTACCAGCATTTTCTCCTTTTTCCGCGATGTTTTCAAAAGTTTTTCCCTCTGATGTCGTTAAAAAAAGACAGGAATGTGTGGTAAGCGGTGGACTCCTTTGCTGGTAATTAAATACGAGTTACCTCGCCGCAGCCAGTGCACCTATCCATGCTTTCCTGGAGTTTCTTTTACCACAACATTCTTTCCAAGCCACTGGCTGCTTTCCCACTTAACCATCGCCGAAACAATGGTCAGCGGTGACAGAAGATTGAATCCTGTCGCAATGACTATCATCAACCCTCGGAAAGAAATTTTCCCAGCCGGGGATAGAACCGGCGACCTCCTGTTCTCAAGTCCTGTGCGCTACCGACTGAGCTACTGGGGCTCGGCCATGCCTTGGGACAAGACAGGATTCTTTCCTCTCTCACCGCTGACCATTGTTTCAACGATGGTTATGTGGGAGAGCAGCCAGTGGCTTGGAAAGAATATTGTGCGGAGTACTGGTAAAAGGGAAATCCAGGAAAGCATGGTTAGATGCACTGGCCGCTGCGATATAACTGAAATAATGGTGAAAACGACGTTAAACACCATACAATCAATCATTAGGGACCTGACGGAATAGGATAGTATACTTGAAGAGTAAAAATCCTTACAGTGAATCACCATTACGTTTTCTGAGTATTTTAGACCATTAATGGGTCAAAATACTTGATTCTTATCGATGATCGTTTATCTTTTTTTCTTTTCTGAATCATTAAACTGCTTTTAGAAATGGTATGAACATCTAGCAGTACTGAATGAACGCTTAACTACACCATCCTGAGTTTTAACGACCCTGAAATAAAAAAGGCTTTTGAAAACAATGTGGGAAAAAGGAGAAAATGCTGGTAACCAGCATTTTCTCCTTTTTTTCCTACAATGTTTTCTATCCAATCAAAGACAGAAGTCATCTTTTGAACATCATTTAATGTGTCTTGTGCTAGTGCTTTTCAATTTGGTTGAGTGTCCAAAATTTTGTCGTTTGGTAAAGAGTTTAACAAACGGTAGGCTTGTTTTGCAATTCTAAGACTGTTTTAAAGTAGAAAGTGTAGAGCTCAGATCATAATGATTTGTTAGCAGTTTGATCTTTATGTACTTTGGCTAGTTCTCTTGGTCTATTTGGTATTTAAAGGTACATTTATACTCGTTTTCAGTCAGTTTCCAGCCAGTTTTTAACCCATTTCAGCCTTATTTTATGAAACTATAATCATTCTTTTATCTTCATGCCAAATGTTGCCCCTGATGGCTGCAAGGTTACACAGATTACGACGGACAGAAAATGCATTTCATGTTTTGGAGGCCTTTAAAGCAATCGCTGTTGTCCTTTCCGGTTTTAAATGAGGACAATTCCCTTTATGCTTTTCTAGCCCTTACACCATATTTAATTTGTTATTTCTCTATGTTTACATAGCTGAGAAATTCTACACCCTTTCATGTTTTGACAGGGTTTTTTCTCTCTAGCTGTAAGGATGTATCTTTAAGGTTGACTCTTTATGCGCCCAATATATGAAGTCGATCCCTTTCGGTGGCTGCCTATACAATCCACTGAAACTCAAGAAAGATTTTATCTAAAAGACTTGACTAAACAGGCGAACGGTATAGATCCAAGACCAGACTGCATTTTCTGTGCAGGCTTTAACTTAAGTAAGATTTTTTTTTTCAACGAATACGATCTTTGCTCTCTATCATCAAAATGTCGCAAGTCCCTTCTTCACATAAGACCCTCAAAAGCTCTATAGGAAGAGCCTTTTACCAACACTGAAAAGACGTCTTTTGAAAACATTGTATGAAAAGGAGAAATGCTGGTAACCTGAATTATCACCTTTTCTTACAATCCTTTTTTTCTCTTCGAAAGGAGATTCAAACTATTTGAACAACTATTAATTTGTCGTCTGCTAATGCTTTCAATATGGATGAGTCGAAAATTTTGTCGTCTGGTATGTGGATAGCGTCGTACAGGAAGTTGTTACTCTTAGAGCGTGATCAATTACATAAAACCCCTAAAACCTTTACCATAAAATCTCGAGTTCTAACGACTCTGAAAAAGAACGTATTTTAAAACATTGTGGGAAAAAGAGAAAATACTGGTAACCAGCATTTTCTCCTTTTCCAACAATGCTTTTTACCCTTTCAAAGACAATACCATCGTTTTAGCAACATCTAATTTAGTTGTCCGCAATTGCTTTCAATTTGGACAAGTCTAGAATTTTGTTGTTTGGCAAAGAGTTGAGATATTACAACAATTAGGGGAACATTTCATGTCAAACGTAAAAACCCAAACTAATGGCATTTCAATTTTTTTTTGTTTTCGCTGAATGATGATATCGTATTTTTGGACAGTGTAGATTCACATTCTGTGCAGTCTGAGCTTAATCTACACTGTCCGCTAAAACGCTTTGAGTTGCGCTCGGCAGACTAAGGATATATATTGCTGAGCTTGCGTTATTAATGGTACAACTACATTGTAGGTTATTGAACGCTTTTTTGCATGCATCTGGACTGTTTCATAATGGAACATATCTTAACTCTTTACGAGACGACAAAATTTTAGATCCTTTTCAAATTGAAAGCATTTGCAGAGGACAAATCAAACGTCGCTCAAAAATATATTTTTTTCTTTGAAAGGGTGACGAAGAAATTGCGAACGGACGGATGGATGACGAAGGGACATACCAGTAACACAATGCGTCCATCGGGCCGTATAGAAAGTCTATTGCAAAAGCTTAAACAGAAGTATTTGTATGGTGAAAATTTAAGGTCTACGGCCCCTAACTTATCGGTAAACATAGACGTTTTCGTAAAGGCTATTCGGCCGATCTCGGCAGCTTCCGTCTTTTAATGTGAGATTTAGGGGCCGTAGACTCACTAACTCATCGGTAACTATCGTGTAACATCTACGTTTTCGTAAAGGCTATTCGGCCAATCTCGGCAGCTTCCGTCTTTTAATATTAGAGTTAGGGGCCGTAGACCTTAATGTAGTAAGGGAATGATACAACTGACTGTAACAATCTGCCGTCTCTTTTCTTAAAATGTTTTAATATCCACTGACTGCAAAGGCGCAAAGAGTCCTGATTGCATGGTATCAAAGAATTGTAGAAAATCGAGCAATACTTTGTAGGAAATAATTGCTTCTTTTCCAACTACTTGATAATTGAAACGTTTGTTCGTTTGGTGCTTAAAGCCCTTTTCGATATCATTAGAATTATCTGGAGGCGGTCAGTGCATCTATCCATGCTTTTCTTGTGGTTCTGTCACCAGTACTTCGAACAATATTTTCCGGGAAGCGTCTTGCTTTCTTTCCCACTAAACCATTGTCGAAACAATAATCAGCCGTGAGAGAGGAATGACTCCTGTCGCAATGACTATCATCAATCCTAGGAAAGAAATTGGCCGAGCTGGGGATCTGAGCAAGCCACCGCATGGTTTCAAGCCCCGTACGTTACAAACTTAGCTATTGGACTCAGCTCTTTGAGAGGCGCGCACTGCAAGAGCGCCATTGCTCATGGTTTCAAGCCCCGTACGTTACAAACCTAGCTATTGGACTCAGCTCTTTGAGAGGGGCGCACTGCAAGAGCGCCATTGCTAGTGTGAATTTTTGTCCTAACGCTGAAGTTGCTGAGCGCGACTCGGTGCGCTTTTGCGGACAGTGTAGATCAAGATCAGACTGCACCAAACGTGCAGTCTGATCTTTGATCTACACTATCCGATGCAGTGTTTTCTTTTCGGTGAAATCAGCTTTGAAAACCGCAATATTTGAGTTTTTTTTTTAGGGTAGCCGAATGTGCTGGCTTTTGACGTACTCTGGGTATGCTATCATTGAATGGTTAAACAGTAGTTTGTGATTGGTAAAAAATAAGGACATGTTTATTCTGCAGATCTGTGCAGGTATATTTTTTCGGGCAGTTGCTATTGTGGTTACATTTCATTATTTCTCTTCATATTGAATAACTAAAGAGTTAAGGTTTTTTTTTTAATATTCCAATACCGTCTACGCCATCTATCTATTTGAAAATATATTTTGTGGTGTCTATGGTTGTGCCACGTCGGCCTCGTGACCATAAGGTTCCGAGTTCGATACCCGGGAGCGGGTGTCAACTTTGGGATTTTTCATTGGCCCGCACACTCGCCGCAAGTATTGGTGTAGTTCCCAGGAAGCAGAATCGAGAGAGATTAGTATAAGTTTTAAGAACTTGTTCTCAATCGATGTGAAATTAATAAGTTTAAACTTAAAAGATATTTCTTGTTACTATTGAGTGGAAATTTTCGTTTCTTTTATATAGCAGTTTTAGAGGTTAAGATTCGATGTGATACCATTCAGTTACAACACATGCTTCAGATTGCTCTAAATCTCACCCACTCGACAACAAAGTTTAGAGACACGTAAGGATATTCATAGGCACTTAAGATTAAATAGGCCTATCCTTATACTGGATTATCCCCTTCGGATTATCCGCCAGCGATTAATAAGATTTGTTTAGTCTAATGGAGTGAAGAAAAATAAGTTCGACCTTCTTATTTATTTTTATTTTCAGAGCCCTTTTCAGCAAGATCCTTTTTTTCTTTTTTTATAAAGTTCGACTCACCCCTTACACACAAAACCGAGTTTTAACGACCCTGGGGATCAAGGCTTTTGAAAACATTGAGGGAAAAGGAGAGAAGGCTTGTCACCAACATTTTCTCCTTCTCCCACAATGTTTTCTACCATGTCAGAGACAATCTGAGGCACATTTAATTTGTCTACAACTGATCTCAAAAAGGACAAGTGTTAAGCCTTATCCTCCTAAATAAAGTAAATGAAACTTTCAAATCGATAGTAAAAACCCAAATATTGCTATCTAAAATCTATTTTTGGGGGCAAAAATATCTCCTTATCGGACAGTGTAGATCTAAGATCAGACTGCACGTTCTGTGCAGTCTGATCTTGATCTACACTGTCCGCAAAAAGGTCCTTGAGACGCGCTTAGCAGATCTAAAGGTTAAATTTTGTTGTCCGGTAAAGAGTTAACCCTTTACCAAACAAACCCGTGTTTTAATGACCTTGAGGAAAGACGCTTTTGAAAATCTTCTGGGAAAAGGAGAAAATGCTGGTAACCAGCATTTTCTCCTTTTCCCACAATGTTTTCTACCCTATCAAGGACAAATGCAATCATTTGAGCCATATTTAAATTGTCGTCTGCGAAAGCTTTCAATTTGGACCGGTCTAAAATTTTTTCGTCTGGTACAGATTTACACATTCTGTCCAAGCCGAAACGACTTTTTATCGTCGTTCAGCGGGCCATCTTTGCGAAAAATGTGGAAAAAAGGTGACGAGCGTATTCTTAACCTTAAGAACTCTGTTTAAAATTGGAAAAACATTTTGAAAACGTGCATAGAAATTCAACGAATGCTTTTTCAAGTATGTTCAAGCCGGCTAGAAATTCTCAAAAACATCAGATAACATAGATCCGAGACTGAGCTGTATGTACTGTGTAGTCCGATCTCGATCTATGTATCTCGCGTGCGTAAGGACTTTAAGTTGTCAATACCATCTTATTTGTAAAAGAAATTGAGCCATTAAATCATGATTCTCTTGCAACAAATATGCAGTCGACAACTTCGGAAGCTTTTATGTAAAACATGAATGGTCAACATACATTAAGCTTTCACTACAGGCCTTTGTAGCTCCATCAGTCAATCACAGAACACCGATATTTTCATTGTCGATCATAGAACACCGTTTCTAAAAATAGCACATTGGCGCATTGCCTCTGTATTGTAGCCTACAAAATAACGCATTATGTGCTGTTATTACATACGACATATAGAGACGATGCATCAATGTGCCAATGGACGATCATAGAACACCGTTACTAAAAATAGTACATTGGCGTATCGCCTCTATATCGTAAATATGTATATAATTACATAAATGTTATCATATACCATATAGAGACGATGCACAAATGTGCTATTTTTGTAACAGTGCCCGATGACCGATTAAGGAAAATTTCGGTGTAGGTAATAGATCATAGAGCCTTAGTGGCCTATGTTTTAAAAAGCTAACGCATGTAAAAGTATTGTGGCAAAAGAATTATTTGCTCTTTACAACCAATCTATCGTTTTACAAATGCATGTATGCTTTCAAGAGCTTCCTCAGGCAAATGCGGAAAAAGCCTTCTTCAGGGGACATTAAGACCAGGCGCGAAATTTTACGTCAAACCTCTCTGACCAAAGTTTAATGTTGATAATAGTTGTAATAGAAAAAGTACCGGAAATGCCACTTTAACCTTTCAACATACAATCCTGTGTTTCAACGATCACGGCAAAGAAGGTTTTTTTTGAAAACATTGTGGGAAAAGAAGAAAGTACTGGTAACCAGAATCTGTCCTGTTCCTAAGTTGTATCTACCTTTTTAAGGGCACACATAATTTAAGCCACATTTAATTTGTGGTCTGTAAATGCTTTTAATCTTGAGGAGTCCAGTATCGTTGCGTCTGGAGAGGATTACATTTTTTATCAAACGACAAATTTTTACTTTTCAAAATTGAAAGCATTTGCAGACGACAAATTAAATGTTGCTCCAATGATACGATTTGTATTAAATAGCATGGAAAACATTGTGGGAAAAGGACAAAATGCTGGTGACCAGCATTTTGTCCTTTCCCCACAACATTTTCAAAAGCTTTCTCTTTTAGGGGCGGTGAAACTTGGGATTGTGTAGCAAAGGGTTTGTTTCTTTCATGTTTAAATACTATTGAAGATTTGAACTATACCAGTTCAGCTGTGAGAGCCGTGATCGTATAGTGGTTAGTACTTCGCGTTGTGGCCGCGACAACCCAGGTTCGAATCCTGGTCACGGCAGGTCTGTGATCGTCGCTGTCTCGGCACAGCTGAACATTTTTTTTTTGCAGCTCTTTGGGTTTTAGGTGTTTTACACCACTTTAAACACGATTTCAATTCTTTGACAGCAGCAAGTGACTTTTTTGACGTTTTTCATTGGTTTTGCCTCTCTTTCCTCGTTTTTGTACATGTTGTTAAAAAATGAAAACTTCAATTAGATATGAGCCATGCTCTGGCAAATGGGGGTTTAATGCCTTTCCGTAATGCATGATACCAAGCAGTCATCATGTAATCATGGATGCATAATTTCCCTCCTTTTATAACAAACGACTGGATCACGAGGTACACTAGTTTTTTGACATGCAAAATATTGACTAAATAGCAAAAAATTTCAATCTAGATCAACCTGCGCGGATTTCTCTGGCTGACTTGGGTCGATATTTTTTAGCAGATGCATTAGAACGCCCATTTTCACAAAGAATGGCTTACTAACTTTTTCAAGATTGGATGCGACTCCAACTCATCGTTGGAAAAGGAGTAATTGCTGATAAAAATGGTGAGTCTTAAAATAAATGTAGATGGTACAGCAATGGGTTATTGGGTAACGCAAAATTGAATAATGGAATCATCAATTAGTACAAGAAAATCATTATCCCCTGTCATATCCATTTGCTAAAGGTTTGAGTAAGTGGAAGCAGCCTTTATATATTGGTCTCGTGAATGGGCTCGCAAGAAGGCCCGCAAAACAGACACTAAAAGGCCTGCAGAAAAAAGATGTCTACATTTTTTACCATTCGCAAGGTATTATTTATTCGTTCAAGACTAAAACAAACAAATAGGTCAAAAACCAGTTTAAACAGCTTCCCTGAAAAGGTAATCTAACCATGGTTGGTGTGGGTTTACCCTGCTTGGAAACGTATTACATGTATGTGCGTTTTTGGCAGCAGGTTTACCCCGCTTTCATAGTTCCCACATCACGAGTGCATGTGCATATACTGATTTTTAAAGCAAACCATTTTTATCTAGGTCAAGCTTTTGCTTTCGGCAGGTTTTGCCTGGATACGCCTGGAAACAAAACCAGTATCGTACATTAACAGAATAGCTGCGTTATTGATATTCAAACAAAGCAGTTCAACTTCATACTATATGTTCTCTAAAAAAAAAAATGAATTATCTTGTTTCTGTTGTCCTTTTCACTTATGATAACAAAGGATTTTCAGCTTAAAAAAAAATCGTGCCGGGTTTAACATCTCTCCACCATCTGGCGCATTTATACAATAACATACCTCGTTGCCGGAGAACTCGGACCCTGGTGAACTCGTACCCTTATATCAAGGATACGAGTTCTCAGGAGAACTTACCGTTTTGGTTTGTTTTGGTTTACGACTAAAAATCATGGAACACACGCATTATTAGCATGTATTCAGTGCCAGAAAAGAAACCCGCTGCCTTCAGTGCGTCAGCGCTTTGATTTTTTAACCCTTTGAGAAACGATCCCGTGTTTTCGCGACCCTATGGAAGGGGCTTTTCAGAAAACATTATGGGAAAAGGAGAAAATACTGGTAATCAGTATTTTCTCCTTTTCCCACAATGTTTTCTACTCTGTTTAAAAAAAACCTTTAGTTTATTTTAATCACTTTCAGACTTGTTGCCTGCAAATGCTCCGAATTTGGAAGAGTCTAAAATTTGTCGCTTGTGAACTGGTTAATGATTTTACTTTTCATGTAATAGAAGAAAATTATATAATATAACAATACAAAAGAAGACAACTGCGGATTCCTTTTGTTGTTATGAATATGTTTTGATAAAGAAACATGTTTCTATGGAAACGTAAAACCCCCAAAGACATATATCATTTTAACGAGTTTCATCATTTATTTTTCAAGAAATACACTTTATTCAGTTCGTTTCTTCTTGCTTATCTAGACAAAACCTTAAAATGCGTAAATTTCTAATGACTACCTCTGATGGCCTCTGCGAACAATTATATCAAGATCGGTCTACACATCCGTGCATTCTGATCTTGTCGTTCACTCTTCGATAGCAGGTAAAAATCAACAGGTACATCGTACTGACTGGTTGATTACATTGATAACTTTTATACAGCAGGATATTTAATCCTTTACTCAACAACAAAGATTTGGAGTTGTCGAAATTAAAAGCATATGTAGACGACACACTGAATGTGGTTCAAGTGATAGAACTAATTTTTAAGGCGTAGAAAACACTGTTGGAAAAGAAGAAAATGCTTGTTACCAGCATTTTCTTCTTTTTTCACAATGTTATCAAAAACCTTGTTCCTCGGAATTTTTAAAAAATGGGTTTGTGTGGTTAAGAGGTCAAATCTCGGATTTAAAACCTTCACCCCAAACCGTCGCTACTTCCTTGGTTGTGTGTCCGAATTTAGGCTCGGCCATGATAATTATCGAGTAAAACTTGACGAAATTCACACCGATTTTTCCAAGCAAGAAGGGGGTCGAATTTCCATAGACGGTATGATAGCTCTCAATACTATGCAAGAAAGGAATACTTTGCTTCTTAATTTAGAGCCAAACATGCAAATGACTTTTGTCAAACAGCCAAAACCGGTACCTCAACTTTCAAGGTATTGTTTAGTTCCTATTTTAAGATATTATTTTCAGACAAGCCATTCGATTAGCTGACATGAAAAAGATCTTGGCCATTCAACGGACAAGTCTTAGGACTTCAGATAAATTTAGAAAACATGTACGTGATTGGTGCAGTACCCAAATGGTCTGGCCATCAGATATTGCCTTGTTTGATAAATGAGCCATACTCTGTGAAAAGGAGGCTTAATGCATCTGGAAAAAAGTATCGACCCATCAGCCTCCACAGTCCACGCAGTCTGACATTGGTCGAAACTTTTTGCCTTTGGTCAACTTTACGCATGTCAAAGGACCAGTGTACCTCGTGATTCAGTAAAAATAAAAATGGATTTTATGGATCCACAATTATGTGATGACTTGCTTGGTATCAATCATCACGAAGATGTATTAAACCCTCTTTTGCCACAGTATGCCTCAAATCTAGCATAAGACTAAGGCTGCAATTCAAAATGGTTGGTAAATGCATGTCCTGGGTACCAATTCACCCAACATTCTTGAGAATACTCCTTGTCTAATTCTCAAGAACTTTCTAGATTTAAAAATGACACAACTTCTGATTGGCTAAACAAAATGGTTTAGCCAATCAGAAGTTGTGTTACTTTTAAATTTAGAAAATCTTTGACATTAGACTAAGAATAGTCTTTAGAAAGGTAGGTGAATATGGGCCCTGGCTGGTATACAATTAAAGACCAGACTGAACTTTCTTTCTTGGATCTACACTGACCGCAAAAGCCACTTAAAAGTATCCTTGGCAATCTAGTGAAAGTTCCTCCAGCAAGAGAAACCGAAATAACCTTTCTTACCAGACGAGAATACGAAACAGACGAAAAAATCCCTGAAGTATTTATCAGTTTCGTCTGCTATCGCGGACATGATGCAGATGCAGCTAGATTCCGGCTTTATTTCAAATCTGTAAATTATTCTTCTTTGATTTACGCATATAAACTTTCCACGAAACGCTAACATGTTTATACGAACTACCCTGACGTAGAATGGTTTTTGAAAACATTGCTAGAAAAAGAGAAATATTGGTAACCAGCATTTTCCCCTCTCCCCCATATATTTTTTACGTACCATATCAAAGAAAATTCCCCTTTATTTGAGCCGTATTGAGTTAGTCGTCTGCTAATGCCTCACTAAAGAAACGCTTTCAATCCTGTCTGGTAAAGAGTTAACTCTCTACTGAAACAATCCCGCGTCTATAGGACCCAGATGAAGAACGCTTTTGAAATCATTGTGGGAAAAGGAGAAAATGCTGGTAACCAGCATTTTCTCCTTTTCCCACAATGTTTTCTACCACTCTCCGAGAAAAATCCCATCATTTGAGCCTCGTTCAATTTGTCGTCTGCAAATGCTTTCAATTTGGACACGTGTAAAATTTTGTCGTCTGGTTGGATTAACCCTTTACGAAACAATCCCGAGTTTTATCGACCGTTTGAAAGAAGGTTTTTGACATTTTGTGAAAAGAAGAAAATGCCGGTAACCTGTATTTTCTTCTTTTCACAAAAGGTTTTTTACCCTCTCAGAGACTATTTCTATGTTTGAACGACATGCATTTTGTCCTCTGCAAATGCTTTCAATATGAGCAAGTCTGAAATTTTGTCTATTATACAGTAGATGGCGGACAATGTAATGTTAGAAAGTTAATGAAGGCAATTCTATTCGTAATGAACCCTCAATGAACCCTAAGAGGCGACTCAAGGACCTTTTTCTAGACAGTGTAGATAAAGATCAGACTGCACAAAATGTGCAGTCTGATCTTGGATCTGCACTGTCCGATTAGGAGATATCTTTCTCTCAAAAAAAAAAAACAACTTTGAAATAGAAATAGCAGAATTTGTTTGTTTTTTTTTTTACTATCGGCTTGAAAGTTTCATTTCACTTATTCAGGGGGATAAGGCTTAACTTCTGGTAATTCAAGGCTTACATTTAGTGCTTCTGCAGACCCCTTCGATCAATATCAGACTGATCGACACAGTTCTATCAGTTATATCACCGCGACAGTTAACCTATTCATGCGATTCATGTGTTTCACAAGTAAGTATTCGTCTTCGATTCTGCTCCGAGCCCGGTAGCACAGTTGGTAACGTACAGGGCTTGAAAGCAGAGTGTCGTTGGTTCGAATCCCAAGCTCGACTATTTTTTCCCTCGGATTGGTGTTGGTCGTTGCAACAGAATTCACTCTATTTTCATCGCTAATCTTTGTTTTAGCGCTGAATACTACTTTTGGGTCGTATGTTCGAGCTGCCATTTAACCCTTAACCTTCTAAATAAGTTAGGTAAATCTTCTAAACCGATAGTAAAAACTCAAATAATGCTATTTCAAAGGTTTATTTCAACGGGAAAAATGTCTCCTAATAAGACAGTGTAGACCCAAGATCAGACTGCACGTTCCGTGCAGTCTGATCTTGATCTACACTGTCTGCAAAAGGTCACTGAGTCGCGCTTAGCAGCCTACGGGTTAAATCCATGACTAGGCCAACTTTATGTAAATCCAGATTCATTCTACCATCAAGGCGCCTTTCAAAACTTTAGTTGCCTTTGCAGGCGGCGTAGATCAAGATCAGATTACAAAGAACAGCATTTTGGACAAAAACAACCTTAAAATTGTTATCAATTTAGTCGTAATAATTTGATTCATATTATTCGACGACTTTCTTCGTATAAAACATGACGAAGATGCATTAAATTTCCATTTTCCCGATCGCTGCCAATAAAATTTTTGCAAATCGACAGACCACTTCTTTGGATGACATGTCATAGACACGTGTTATATTTTCAGATATTTTTACTTTTTCCAGTGTTCTCATTTTTTGCCAGGAAAAACCTCATCTAAAATCTGAAAATACTATCAAAATTTCATCCCGTAACAAACATGGTTTAGATATAAACATGATAAGTAAGCTGTCATGTACAAATCGCTCCTGGGCAAAATAACATGTGTTTTCAACGGTCAACCCTTAGGCTGCTAAGCGCAACTCAATGACCATTTGCGGACAGTGTAGATCAAGATCAGACTGCACAGAACGTGCAGTCTGATCTTGGATCTACACTGTCCGATAAGGAAATATTTTTACCACAAAAATAACTTTGAAATTGCAAAATTTGGGTTTATTACTAATGGCTTGAGAGTTAATTTCACTTATTAAGGAGGTTAAGAGTTAAAACCAATAACATTCAATGCTAAGAGCAATAGTGCGTTTTGTGGATTGCGCAGATCACAGATCAGACTTCGCTTTCTGAACAGAAAATGTTGTCTGATCTTGGATCTACACAATCCGTTCCAAATCAACATACTGTAGAACAAAAATTACTTAAAACTGCAATTCCTGGGTCCATTATGATGAATTGAAAAGTCCTAGAAAGCGCGTGCGAATTTTGCACATGATTGACAGGTACTTTGCCGAGGAGTAAAGATACTATTTCCGTAGGGGCTTGAAATTTGAAGGCGTCTTTTTTTTTTTGAGGTCTGTAGAAAAAAAGACATTTGTCTGGGTGAGTGACAGACGGAAGGACGGACATCAACAGAAGGGAGGAATGAAGGAGGTGTGAGGTTTACCGGCCTGTGTTAAGGTGCACGACGGACTGGAGCAGTTCAGTGCTCAAATCAAAGAACCTAAAAATTATCATTTTTTTTTTTATTTTTCAATTTTCAATGAAAACTAAGTGCAGAGGACTGTTATACGTCTTCAACGGTAACAGAACCATCATCGGAAACATTGTGGGAAAAAGAGAAATTGCCCTCAAAGAGAAATTTCTCTTTCAGACACAATGCTTTCACACCTTTTTCATGAATTGAACCTGTATTAAGTTGGGTTATCTGTGACAAGGATATATTCTGCCTTCCGAAAATCTGTTTCAAGAGTTCTAGAGTCAAATCACGGTCTTGTTAAGCATTAACCAAATAATCTCATGTTTAAGCAATCCTTAAGAAGGAAGCTCTTGAAAACATTGTGGGGAAAAGGAGAAAATGCTGGTAACCAGCATTTTCTCCTTTTTCCACAATATTTTCTACTCTGTCTGACACAAATCCAACCATTTTAGACACATCTAATTTATCGTCTGCTAATCCCCTCAATTTGAACAAGTCTAAAATTTTGTCATCCAATAAAGAATTAAGCAACTTTCGAAGAAGACGGTAAAAGTTGTATTTAAGATAGTAAACTCTTCTAGAATAAGAAAAATGTATGGAAAATCTATTGAGTCCGTAAAAATGGACCAATATACTACAATGAGATTTTTTTTTTAATCAGAAAAAAAAACTAATGTGCGGTGCGACCTTCATAAATGTCCACAAATGCACCGGAAATCGCCTTGGGTGCGGATAGGGCTAAATTCGTTGAAATGCTTTCGTCGATAAAAACAAAACGTTTCCGAATCCAAAGAATAAAACCGCAATAAAAGTTTCAAAGGAGATATGAAAAAGTAGTTTAGATAAGGATCTTTTTTGACAAACGACCTCATTATGGACGTGTTTAAAATGTTTAGCATTGTTACACTTTGGACCCATTTCCTTTTTTATAGATTAAGTAAGTTTTGTATATATCCGCAATCCATGATTTTTGAAAAAAAATAAAAGTATGCAACAAAAAGGATTAAAAAAAAAACTTCCCAAACTGCTCGTTGCAAAAATTCTTTTCAGCTTCTTATTATATTTTCTTCAGAATCTTTTTTGTACTTTTGGTATTAACTCCGTTTTTTTTTTTATTTTATTCATTTTTTCCAAAAAGGCATGCCAAAAAAGTTGCACACGAAGTAAAGGGTTGCGAAGTGATGACAGCTGCAATTTCCTGCAGTCTAACCCTGAGGAGGGGGGGGGGGGGGCAAACGAATGAGCAATGCTCTAGCAAAAGGTTTCGACCCATGTCAGCCTGTGCAGGATACTAGTTAGCATTTTCTCCTTTTTTCCACAGTGTTTTCATGAACAAATTTCATCATGTTGACCTTCTTTTATTTGTCGTCTGAAAACGCTTTCAAATTGACCCAGTCTTAAAGATACATCTTTACTCGTTTTCATCCAGCTTTTTAACCAATTTTATCTTTATTTTATGAAACTATAATCATTCTTGTATCTTCGTGCCAAATGTTGCTCCTGATGGTTGCAAGGTTGCACAGATTACAACAGATAGAAAATGCATTTCATTCTCTGGAGGCTATCCCTAGACATTACAACCACAGTTTCCGGTTTAAATCGAAGACAAATCCCTGACGTTTCTTTATCCCATACACTTATATCGATTTTTTTTATCTATGTTTACACGGTTAACTTGATTCTCGTTTGTTTACTCTCTGGCTGTAAAGATGTATCTTTAAATTTTGTCGTTTGGCAAAGAGTTAAGGATAGAAACCATCGTAAGAGGCTTAATATATTGAAATCCATAATGATAGAAGGTTAAAAACGGTAATACAAGGGATAGCTTGTAGCGAGCTGAACACTTCTCCTTTAGCCACGATGTTTATTGAAAGCGGGCCGCTGCAAGACGACTACTACTGTAATGAGTATATAAAAAAAAAATTCAGAGAAAAAGATGATAAAACTTGTATAAAGAAAGCTTTGATGTGCATATGCACTCAGTCAGGAAAATATCCCAGACAATGGCTAAATTACTTGATCTAAGCATTCCATCCTTTTGTCGAAATACTTTCAAAGACGTTCCACTGCACAGACCAAAAAAGGCATTTTTTGTGGTGGGAGAAAATAGTGCAAACTGCATTTGAAGTGGCTTTTATATACTAGTAATTAATTTCATTATACTCTGTGAAACGGTAGTTCAGTGCATTTGCAAAAAGTATCGACCTATGTCAGCCTGCGCAAGCCGCGAAGACTGACACGGGGCGAAAAATATTTTGCCATAGGTAAGTTTTCTGCACGTCAAAAGACCACTCTACCTCATGATTCAGTTTGAGACTAAATCGATTCCATATTTTATGATGACTTGCTTGGTATATAAAGCATTACTAAGCTTTTTTTTTCCCAGAGTGCTGCTCATATAGTTGGGTCATGCTCTGGGAAAAAGGGGCTTAATGCATTTGCAAAAAGTATCGAACCAGGTCAGCCTGCGCAGTCCGCACAGGCTGACCTGGGCCGAAACTTTTTGCTTTTGGTCAATTTTCTGCATGTCAAAGGTCTTGTGTACCTCATGATTCAGTAGGCTGTTATACAAAACGGATTTTAGGGATGTATAATACTGTGATGACTTGCTTGGCATCACTAATCACAGAGATGCATTAAGCCCCCTTTTCACAGAGCATGGATCATTATTATTTATGTCAAATATAAGTACAGACATAAGTACTTAGCCTACTTAGTCTAAAGAAGTGTGTCGCGTGTATGCGGTTATGCGGTATCTAACGCTTCTAACTTTTATCCAGCTGAATGAATTAAAGTAACAATAAAGGCCAAATGTAAAACAAAGCGGGTGTTTAAATGCATTTGAATTTATATCATACCATTTAAAAGTATGGAAATTATTGTGATGATGACAATCTGTCATTGTACGATTGGTCCAAGTGTTAGTCGCTGAGAGAGAAATTAATTTTAAAACTAGGTTAAAACCTGCCAGGTAGCTGTGTCTTTTGTTTACTTTTTGCCTGATTTTAAAATTCTTTTTTCTGCCAGCGACTAACATATGGCCCGACCACACGATAACAGACTGTCATCTCCACAATATGTTCCATACTTTTAAATGGTATGATTTAAATTTAAATATATTATGACACCTGCTTTGATATTTTGGCCTTTACTGGGCCTTCAAAAAGAATTTCTCGACCAGTACTAAAATACAAAATAGTACAACATCAATGTTCTTTTCGGCAGAGAAAATCTCACGGTATTGGACAGTGTAGATCAAGATCAGACTGCACGTTCTGTGCAGTCTGATCCTGATCCACACTGTCCGTCACAGCCTACCGAGTTCGTGCTTTGCAGCCTGAGGGTTAAAGCCTATTGGTTACCATGGCTGTTTCTCTAGTACTTGTTGACAAAATATTTAACTTTTCACAAAGACGAAAGAAATTTTAGACATCTCCAAACTGAAAGCGACAAATTACATGTAAATATGGCTCACATGAGGGAAGTTGCCCGTCAAATGGTAGAAAACATTGTGGGAATAAGAGCGCAATGATATCATGATGTTAAGAAATCGATGTGGCTAAAGCAGCTTGCATAATCTTACACATCATCATGGAAAGCAGACTGTTAACTCCTCGACGACATTGCCGAGCATTTGGCAAACCTCTGGTGATCCGTGATCAAGTCCCTCGGCTGTATCATATTGCTTGATATGCACCTACACGGTATATTTCTTCGCCGGAAGTACACCGCTTTACCGTTCTTAAATCGTAATATACCACTTAGAAAATGAAAACAACTGTCACATGTTGTTTGAATCAGAATCTTTCTAAATACATTTCCGTTGGCAAACAGTTCGTACTTTTATTTTCTAACTCGGTCTATCAATTCCATTGGCATTTTCAGTGACAGATGCTTATCATCGTAGCTCTTGTTGCCATTGCTAAACGATTTACATGGGCGCCGCCATGCTTAAGATCATGTAACTGGCAATATTTCAAAATGGAAACCCCCTTGATATAGACGAGGTTAGATTTAGGTACGGAATCGGTCGAATCGTGACGAGTGATTGCCGAGATGGAACCCGAAGTGCAACAGACTGAAGCAATCGACACTCATATCACAATTTCATGTATATTTCATGTTCGTATGAAAACAGTAGAAAAAGCAGAAATTTGTAACGATAACATATTTGTGGAAGCAGCTAAACAGCATTTAGGTAAATGATGAAGTTGTTTTTGATAAAAATATAATAGTGAATGGTCAAAATTGTACATGCTCCATTTTAGGTCTAAAGTAGAACTAAGAGTTCGAAAAAAAATTTTGGAGTCGTTTGCAGTCTTTGGAGAAGAATTAATTTCGACATGTTAATACGCCAAACGCGGTTTCTAAACTTCAGAAACGTGTCATACAAATAAAGGAACTCTCGTTCCGGAACCAATCATACGTCAATATTCCCAACTCTCGTTCTCGCGTGACTTTGTCCATAATGAGATTAAAGACAGATCACTCACAAGGGAGCTTCCAATATTGTACTGATTTATTCCAAAATTACATTTTATCAACATTAGCGTAGGCTCCCGGAAGCCTCAATTAGATTAGATGGTATTAGCTGATTTGTTAAAGTTTTGTCGGGGAATGATACCACTGCCATGATCATTGTTCCAACTGGAAAAGAGGGTTTTCCCGCATGTTTGATTTAATTACGCTTTACTACGTCGCTAAATCGAGAAACCCGTAGTAAAATTGGAACTGATGTACACAGAGAAAATTCATGAAACTATTTTTTTCTAGGTCAATTACTTGTTTGTTGTTTTCTTTGGCAGGAGAGCAAAGAAATTTACAAGTTTCAATTTTAGAGGAGTAATTTGTCCTTCTCTTTGTATGAAACTAACTGTTACTTGCAAACAGTCATTAGTAACCAGTGCACATGCTTATAAAAACCTGAGTTCTGTGCTCAAACCATAAGTCTTTTTCATGCTTCCGATCGTTAAGAAAATTGCATTTAAGACTTTAATTTCATAATGACATTGAGAAGAACAAGCTCTATGTGGTTAGGAATTACTTCATTTGGTGTATTAAATAACGTTTGTATAGATCTAACTTCAATTATTGTGTTAAGCTGAGTTGAGGATGAAAAGAAAATAGTTCTACATTGTCCCTTAGACCAGTGTCCATATTCACCAACCATTCGTAAGAAGATTCTTAATCTTATTCTCCGGAATTTTCTATAATTGAAAATAACATAACTTCTGATTGGCTAAATCATTCGGTTTAGCCAATCAGAAGGTGTGTTACTTTCAAGTTTAAAGAAAATCATGGAAAATAATACTAAGGACCTTCTTGAGAATGGTTGGTGAATACGGCCCCTGATGCCAGTTGCGATCACACCTGATGACGCCACGAGCATTCGTTAACAGTTGTCTGCATCCAGTGCTTCAAGCTTTTCCGATCCTGCATCCTTAACTGTTCTTGGCGATGAAAATGGCAGAACTTAATGACACTCTGAACTTTCAGAATGTTCAGAATTAAAAAAGAAAACGTGGAAATCATTCTGCTATAACTATATAAAAAATGAAACAAATGCGTTTAACAAATATGTTGTCATAGATCGTTTTAAGATCTGGCTTCTATTTTCACGGATCTATGTTTTCCTAAGCATTGCATCTTCACTGCAGAAGCTGTAGAATTGATAAATCTCTGACGGAAAGGGTTACAATGCACACTAGAACAAAGAAACTGCATATTGGTTGCACCAATTCAATTAACGTAATTACCCCAATGTTTAAATTATAGCCCATCGCAATTCGAGGAAGCCCGTATTTATAGAAAATTACTGAAGACTTCGATATGAAGACAGAAAGTAACAGATTAACAGGTTCCGCCCCTTTTCCCTTCGTGAAATTTATCCATGATAAAACAGGCCAATTCGGTATTTTGATTCCAACATGTCAAATGCCGATATCATTGCTTTCTATGTCTGTTGCGTGTTTCCTTTAAGTCATTCAGGGCCAAATATACGTAGAATCAAATATAAGGCAACCCTTGCATTTCATCTTGAGGTAATTCTTTATTTTACCTAAAACATTAAACAGATATGGAATCCAAGTCAGTATCTGGTGTGACATCCATGTGCAGCAACACTTGCAAGACACCTGGAGGGCATGCTGGAGATGGTACGGCGTATCGTTGCTCTTGGAATCTGCTGAAATATTGACAGGTAAAGTCATCCTGTCATATCATGTCAGAAGAAACAAGTAACCGGGTTCCCTTATTTTGGGGGACTACGTATATATATACTCGACCTGTATCAATGGCTTAAAAAACAACCACCTGATACTCAGGAAGACCGTAATCTTACAGGCATGACTAGAACAGGCGGATGGTACAGATCCAAGGTCCTGTGTGCAGTCTAATATTGATCAGTGCCATCCGTAATAGTTGCTGTTATCACTTGTACAGGGTGCTGAAAGGGTTTAGGGTATTTAGCCCTTCGAATGAAATGACTTAAACACATTTCAGCTTTTTTGGGGCAAAAAAAGAGACAAAAAAACATGAGCTATGCTCTGTGAAAAGGGGGCTTAATGCATGTGTCAAAAGTATCGACCCAGGTCAGCCTGCGCAGTGCGCGCAGGCTGACCTGGGCCGAAACCTTCAGCTACTGGTCAATTTTCTGTATATCCAAGGACCATTCTATCTCATGCATAAGTTGGTTATTCAGAAAACTGGATATTATGGATCCATAAGTATGTGATGGCTTGCTTGGTATCATGGATTACAGGGATGCGTTAAGCCCTCTTTTGCCGGAGCATAGCTCACATGCATTGACATTGAAGGCCGTTTGAGTAAGTTTAGACAAATTACCAACGTAGATCTAATATAAGAACGCATGACCAGTGAAAACTGATCTTGTACCACATCGTTTACACAACAAACTGTGTTTGTGCATAGCGCTCTACTAATTAATGTGATATATGGTATCTAAAGTTCCTCATTCTCCAGCATGGATCAGTAGTAAAGTGTAGGACTCGTAACATGCAATCTCCACGTTCGAGCTTTGCCTGGAGCTCTTGGTTTTTCCAGGAAGTGTCCTCAGGCAGAACATGTCAGAGCCCTAGCCTATAGTACCGGTGAAACCCATGACAAACACACATATGTGAGCTATCGCCGCGATAAGACTGATTATAAGACTGTATAGCTCATTGAGACATGCAATTTTCAAAGATTTTGCAGATGTATTTTATTCTAGGAGAAGGCAATACAGAAAAGAATTTTTCATCAGAGAAAAAAGTTGCCAAGGAAAATTCATACCGCTAATGGAAAAAGAATGGTCCACAAATCAAACGTATAACCATCAAATAAGTACATCTATCACAAATTAGTTTAATAGTCAACCTTTTAAGTCTCTTCCAGACAATCTGGCTTAGTTTTAACGACACTGACAAATGAAAAAAAAAAAAC
Source organism: Hippopus hippopus (assembly GCA_946811185.2). Classification (NCBI taxonomy): domain Eukaryota; kingdom Metazoa; phylum Mollusca; class Bivalvia; order Cardiida; family Cardiidae; genus Hippopus; species Hippopus hippopus. The sequence continues at coordinate 9,881,315 of OX328097.1, read as the reverse complement.
TTTCGGAAACCTTATGGAAAAAGGAGAAAATGCTGTTTACCAGCATTTTCTCCTTTTCCCACAAGGTTTTCTACTTTTTCGAAGACAAATACCACAACTTGATTTACATCTAGTTTGCCGTTTTCGAAAGTTTTTTGATTTGGAAAAGTCCCAAATTGTGTCTTAAAGTTTAGAAAATTAGGTCGGGATAGCATGCATCATATCGCAAAAACAACAACGAAAGGAGGTCATCACCCAGGTGGTGCATCTAATATCCTGATTTTTAAAATGAAAATAGAACCCTTGAAGTAAAAATGAAATAATGGATAGCTTGCCATTAAAGTACTTGAAATAAAACATAACTTAAGATCAACACGTGTAAAATGAAGCAACAATGGAAATTCTCATGAACAGTAAAAATGAAGAGATGGGGGTACAAAAAAACAATACACGCTAGAAAAAATCTACACTAATTAAAAGAGAAAAACCTTCCACTCTCCCACGGTCCTACTTCTATTTCCACAGCATTGGTATCGATCCGCGCTTAATTATAAATCAATTAAAACCCATTTCATTAACTCAATGGTCCAATGGCTCATTAATATTTCAAGTCGCGTCATTTTTGCCGGAGTCTCCATGAGTCTTGCAGGTTCCTTTTCTATAAACAAAAATCCTTCGCCGTGTGCTTTGAAAATCTGTGCCTGTTTGCCTTACCATTTAAAGTATTATAAAAAAGGGTTGCAATCAAACAGACCAAAATAATGGGTCTTGGGACTACTTTTTCTTTTGATTTATGCTTTCAGAAATATACCTTTTCTTCATAAACATGTTCAATTCATTTTTTTTTTAAATTAGAGCTAACACTGTTCCTACTCCTATCGTACTTGTCACTCGAGTTTCAAATGCACGCGAGTCGTTTTCCTACATTATTCGGTCCTACCTCATTAGCTACTAGAAAAGTCTTGAATTTTTTGTATTTTGTTTGTTTGTATTGGAGTTTAACGCCGTTCTAACAGTTTAGGTCTTATCTAGGCGGTCAGTGCACCTATGCATGTGTTTCCTGGCTTTCTCAAACCACTACTGACACAACTTTCCTTCCACGTCACTGACTACTTTTCTCATATGAATCAGAGGTTATAGGCGAAAAATCGCCAGAAGGAAAGTTTGCTTCAACCGGGAATCGAACTCGCAACCACCAGGTCACGAGTCAGATACGCTGAACACTGAGAGACCCGGCCGGGCGAAAAATTCTTGTAAGGGAAGTTCCTATTCTTGTGTTTTACAATGAAAACTGCATTTGGATGATTATCTTTACAAGTCAGGTAGATTTATATTTGAAGAATAGCAGAAACATTTCACTTTACAAAACTTAAGCCATGCTCTGACAAAAGAGGGTTTAATGCATCTCCGTGATGCATTATACAAATCAAGTCATCACATAGTAATGGATCCTTAAGGTCCATTTTTTCTAACAACCAATTAAATCCTCAGGTAGCATGGGCCTTAGACATGCCGACAATTTACCAAAAGCAAAACGTTTCGACCTAGGTCAGCCTGCGCTGACTGCGCAGGTTGACCTAGGTCGATACTTTTTGCAGATTCATGAAACCCCCTTTTTACAAAGCACGGTTAATTTCATTTGAGCAACATAACCGAGCCTGGTACGTTGTATTTATAATTATTTTCTTGCCATTTTTCGATTTAACCCTTATCCTGCGAAATAAGTGAAATGAAACGTTCAAGCCCATAGTAAAAAACCCAAATTTTGCTATGTCAAAGGTATTATAGGGGAAATGTATCTCCATATCGGACAGTGTGGACCCAAGATCAGACTGCACGTTCTGTGCAGTCTGATCTTGATCTATACTGTCCGCAAGAGGTCCGTCAAACTTACTAGCCCATAGTAAAAACCCAAATTTTGCTATGTCAAAGGTATTTTAGGGGAAATGCATCTCCTTATCGGACAGTGTTGATCCAAGATCAGACTGCACGTTCTGTGCAGTCTGATCTTGGGTCTACACTGTCCGCAAAAGGTCCGTGAGTCGCGCTTGGCAGCCTAAGGGTTAAAGAATGTTTGATTTCCTAAGATTCACTCGTTGACAAGATAAAGACAGATTGGCTACAAATCAAGATTCTTATCAGAACATTTCTCTTGCTATTTCTTAATTCTTAGGCTGCTTGGCACGACTCAAAGACCTTTAGTGGACGGTATAGATCTGGTTCAGCTTCTTGAATTACCTTTCATTTTCGGGATGACATGACAAGGAAAGTCAGTTTAACAGGAAACCGAAAATCCTGCCCTCTCTCGGTCGCAAAGATGAATCTTTTCCCAGTCGTTATGGAAGGCTATAAAAGCAATGTACAATGAGATAACAAATGATTAATTACAGCTCATGCTAATATCATCTTCAAAAAATAGAGATATCAATTTTCACCATGGCAACTTGAAACAGATGTAATACTCATGATTAACTTCTTAACCTGCTAATTAAGTGAAATGAAACTTTCCAGCCGATAGTAAAACCCACAATTTTGCTATTTCAAAGGTACATTTTTGGGAGAAAATATCTCGTTATCGGACAGTGTATGATCCAGGATCAGACTGAACAGAGACTGCACGTTTTGTGTTGTCTGATCGAGATCTACACTGTCTGCAAAAGATCCTGAAGTCACGCTAAGCAGCCCAGGGGTTACATTCTAATACTAGACGTTTTATAGCGTCCTGTTACCAGTTTCTATTTACCCTTAAAACACCGGATGTAACTTCTGTCTTCATTTGCAAAGAGCAAAGACCATGTAGTAAGGCTACAACAGGAAGTGCAATCTGATCAGAAATCTGCGCTGTCTAAGAGTCTGTGTGATAATTTTGGCAAAAAAGAAATCTTTAAAACTACAATTTCCTGGTTGGACTTCAACTCGTCTATTTAGCGCTCTAGGGTTCAGTTTGTAATGCTAAGCCCACCAAATAACACAGACTCTGTAGTTTCGGCATCCCTTTTGGTGTTCAGAGGGTGTAACACCAGAACGAAATGCTTCGGGTCGTAGTACCCAAAAAGTAGTCCCACCTGAAAATTTGATATCACGCACTTCTGCTGCAGTGTTTTATCATATGAGATGTGAGGACAGTTCTAAAATATGTTTCTGAGGTTGATTTGGTTCTATTTTCAGAGAATAATTGCATTTTTTTTCATTTCTTTTTTATGTGTGACCTGACAAAGAGGCATGGTCTGTCACCAGTAAGGGCCTTTACCCAGATTTATTTTCCTAGGGTCCATGTGTTTGATTGATTGTATGGTGTTTTACACCGTTTTCAACATTATTTCAGTTATATCGCGGCGGCCAGTGCACCTATCCGTGCTTTCCTGGAGTCTCTTTTACCAGTACTCCGCACAATTTTCTTTCGAAGCCACTGGCTGCTTTCCCAAATAACCATCGTCGATACAAGGGTCAGCGGTGAGAGGGGAATGAATCCGGTCGCGATGACTATCATAAATTCTCGGAAAGAAATTGGCTGAGCCAGGGATCGAGCCCACGACCCTCTGTTCTCAAGTCCTGCACGCTACCGACTGAGCTACCTGGGCTCGTACCATGTGTTTGAAGAGGAATAGCAAATAAGGTGCACATGATACCATTTTCTACATCTTTTTGTGGAGGACATTGGACATATATTTTATGCGAAAAAATGGTTAGGCTCCCACTGCGAAAGGAAATCAGCAGCAGCCAGTCGAAGATAGTAATTCTTAATCGATGTTCAATGAGCCAAAAAGTTACTGGTGTGACGCCAGAAGTAGCACATCACTTTCGGCAGACGAAATTCTCCGTCTTGCAGCATGCACTCGAAGCTACTGTGTGCTCTATTATGTGTGCTATCTATACTCCAATGAGCTTTTTCAGCACAATTGGTGAAAAGAGGCATTTTCGGACAACATAGACCAAGCTCGGGTAGCACAGAAGGAGTAGTCTGATCTAGGGTCTTTACCGTCCGCTTGTTAAGTCAAAGTTATAAGATAAAACTCTGTCTGAGTATGAATGAATTGTGTTTAAGCAGTCGAAAGAGGTCGACTTTCTGTACGATTTAGCATTTTTGGCACTGTAACAGTAAGGTAAGACCATTAAAACCGAACTACGAGTAACTAAATGCATGTCTATATTTGTCATAAAACAGGTATATAACATTCACGGTCTTGATCGACGTATTTGTTTTCTTAAAGCGGACAAAAGTAAATTAAACTTGAATGGTTTGTTTCAGAAGCAATCGGCCATTGACTGCTCAATCAGCCTTTTTCAAGGAAACAATGTTTTAATGCTACCATTTTAAGATCCGCTATCATTCTCAGCCAACCAGAAGACTAGGCTTTGAATTCAGAATTACACCAGTGAATCAAACCAAAATGAAGGTGGTGCATTACGAAAATGACAGACGCCAACTTGAATGCCATCAAAACAAGATAAGAGAACTGGTACAGCAATACGATTGACCCTGTCCCAAACGACGAATTTTTGACTTTTTCAAGAGTGATAAAAATATGGGGACTGAAAATTCAAAAGTAAAAGATAAAGAAACAGAAGTTTTCTGGCAGGGTAGAAAATATTGCGGGAAGGTTTTTTTTTTCCCCCTAGGCTCGTTAACACTCGTGATCGATTGGTAAAGGATTAAAAAATAGTTTCCAAACGTTTTCCGCACATGTAGAATATCGAAAGGGGTTAATTTACAGATCGTTGTAGGCTCGTAGCCTACAGTCAATGTCAGGAAAAGGTATATCTGTTTGAGCAGCATCCAGTTTACTTTACGCCGCAATTCAGTGGGAAGATAATTATAAACGAGAACATGGGACATTTGTTCTATAATAATCAACAGTTTACACGAATAATAACAAAACGAATTAGCCTCAAACTAGGTCAGACTACACCAAAACAAGCATATCACTTGCATATGACCTTGATTCCTTTTGACATGGCAGCGTTGTAATGAGCCAAAACAAACAAAACGGATAGTACCAGGATGTAAGTTGACGTAAACGGTCATGACAACCGCTGGAGCTAATCCTTACAGCGTCATTGGCAAAAACAGGGGGCTTTTGCGGACGGAATAGATCAAGATCAAGATCAAAAACATGCAGTCTAATCTTGGATCTATACCTTCTGCTTGTTTAGTCAAGGATACAACATAAAAACCTTTCTCAGTTTCAGTGACTTGTATTAAATTTTCTGCAGTCGAGGTTGCTCAAAACTCACTCCTTTCCCCAAATAAATCTTTAAGTGGCCGATACAAGAAGCTACCTCTAGGTTGCTATGAAATGTAATAAAAAGTGCAGGTTCCATCGGATTGAATATGCACTTTACGATTTTTAAATTCGCTTATATTTTAGTTCTAGACAAATGAAAAAGATGGCGCCAAATACAATGAATAGTTGGTGAGGGGAAAGTTTTTAATGAAGCCGTGAGTGGCATTATGCAATGAACTGTATGTCAGTTAAAAGTTAGTCGATAGGCGCCGGTGTATTCAGAACATGACTATAATGCATAAGATACGGGCGTTACTGTTGATACTTCTTTATAGTTTGGTGCGTTACGTCGTGCCCAAAGAAGTACTCGATGACACAGATAACTTGTAGATCGTTAACCATAATTCTATTGTTTTTGGGTCACGTCACTGCCTTTTCTCGATTTTGCTATATTGAAATAAGAGTGAAAATCACCATGTTTTACCCTCTGTTGTACTTTCTCTGGAAACCTAGAATTCTACTGTTTGTTTCAATTAAATATATGTCCAATGGCATTTCAACTTAAAATGCTCCTCAACGCATGGGATATTTTAATATTCAATCTCAAACACAACTACCGGTACCGTCTTTCAGAGTGGGAAAAAACCCTTGTTGCTTGCAGACCTTTCCCCAGGAAAGCGCGACAGGTCTGCACATTTTGTAAAACACTTTTGGACCGCTTCTTTCATTTCTTCCGATAAAACAGCGCAACATAAGCGTTTTTTTACGAGACCTGCACATTTTGTGAAACAATTTTGGATCGGTTCTTTAATTTCTTCTGATAAAACTGCACAACAGAAGTCCTTCTTCTTAAATGTTCACATTTTCTTTTGACCACTACAAGCCGGAAGCATTTTCATGTAAGTGCAATGAGACACCTTTTTAGGGCAACACAAATCATGAACAGCCTGTAGAGAACACAATACCTCGCTATATATTATCCTTTTTTTTTCATACTCGGGCCAAACAGCTTTAAATTGCTTAGTACAAATTTGTTTGACGCCACTTTTATTCATTTAGCCTTGTATTGCTATTGTAGTAAAAGGATAGTTTTGATTCATAAACCTGGAATTGTACATTTTCTTCAGTAATTCTATACTCAACATTCTGTATCGCTACCATTGAAGAAACAATATTACCTATTGATGATTTAGATCTTGCATTAACTATTTTCCAGACAACAAAATTATAGTCTGGTCCACATTGCTATTGTAATTATACTATTTCGTGGCCTCTTGTCTTTCACAAAAGGTTAAGGTAAATTTCTTTACCCCGAATAAGTTCTCAAGTCATCTGCTTCAAATTTGTTTCGAAGGATAGCGCCTCAATAATATCATTCAACGACCTCATGTCTTCCACAAAAGGTCAAGGTCGTTTTCTTGGATTCTTTCACCACAAATTAGATCGATTTGCCTTTTTTCGAGGTCCAAAACTATTATTTCAGTGCCAAAGTTAAGAATCGTTTTGTCAAAGATTGGAATCATTGTGCCAGCGGCGTGGAACATTTATCAGACCACAAGTTCCATGCAGTGTGATTTTGATCTACATCGTCCGAAAATGTCATCGTTTCGGCCATGGCCTTGAAAGGGTTAACGACAAACAGTTTCAGCCTGTATGCGCGAACCAGGACTCGTATTCACCAACTATTCTTCATAACATTCCTAGACTACTTCTCAAGAGTTTTATAAATTTAAAAGTAACACAATTTTTGATTGGCTAAACCATTTGATTTAGCCAATCAGAAATTGTGTTAGTTTCTAAATCTATAATTAGGCTAAAAACGCAATTTAGAATAGTTTAAACATATTTTATTCAACAGTATGAGATACAGGTTGATAAAAGAAAAGGCAATAGAATCATATGACAAATGTACTGAAGAAAAGAATAAGAACGGAAGCTAAGCTTTATAAGTTCTTCAAATTTCGGTTAACGGTTATTACATGATCATATCATTACTAATTACTGACAAAGAAAGTTAATCTTTTTTCAGCAATTTAGAATGGTTGTTGAATACGACCCAGGTTTTACATTTCTGTCCTAGCCTATAGAGACCTCCTAAGACGAAAAAGAATAATACAATCTGAATGAAACAACATAATAAATACACGTGTTGTCAATCTAAAATGCACAAAAAACAATCTATGGGCACATTACAAGGGGCGATAAAGAGCATAGTGTTGCCATAACTCAACAGAGTGCATGAATTTACAATAAAAACCCCCAGCTTTCGCATTTATCGCCCATCTATCACACTATTCTATGTGCAATTTAGCACGAGTACCACTTGTTTCACCCTTACTTATTTCGGAGATACGGAAAGAAATATGTGACTTAAGTATAATGTCGAAATTTTTTTTCTTTATTTACGTCCATGACTATATATTTGCCTTATGCCTGTTTACACAGTGACAATTTGAAGGACTAAAATGCCCATTTAAATCATATAAAAACTATCTCTTTCCGAAAGACATTGTTGAGAGACATGGAAGCAAATCTTTAATTATGCAACTCTATAGGATATAGACTAGTTGTGAAATTACAAGGGTAGTTTGTCAAATTGAGAATTTTTTCTTACACCTATCAAATGAAGAGATGTCATCTGGAAAGCATGTCGGGGTCCTTTTGCGCGAGTTGAGTCCTTCAAACTTAGATTGTTTGTTTGTATGATGTTTGACGCCGTTTTCAACATTATTTTGGTTATATCGCGGCGGCCAGAGCACCTATCTATGCTTTCCTAGAGTTTCTCGTACACGTATTTTGTACAATATTCCAAGCCACTGACTACTTTCTCATATGATTGTAGTCGATCAGCGATGAGAAGAACGAATCGTGTTGCAATGACTATAATGAATCCTCGGAAAAAATGGCCTAGGAAGGGATTCGAAACTGCTACCGCTGGTTTTAAGCCCTGTACGTTAGTGACTGAGCTACCGAATTCGGCTTCAGACCTTAGAAGGCTGATTGTAACTTAGTGTCTGTTTGTGGAATAAAAAATAGTGCAGACTGCAAGATCGTGCCGGATATAGTATACTAAATGCTATTTTTTAGATATTCTGGCCAATAACAACCGTTAGTCTTGCAATATCCGTGCCTTTTTCATTGACAGAAAACATTCTGTTCATTTATCGAACATTTCGTTTATACAGCACTCCCTGGATGGTAAAGAACATATAAACACTAACTCAAATTGGAGAAGCTTTGAAATTGAGATAAATTTTAATTAAAGGTGTCTAGAAAAATGATATTAAGCGAGCTCCTGGCGACTCCCGAAGACAAATTTAATAACGTGTATTTTAAAAGCCGACGAATGTCAGATTTTTTTAATCACATAACGACATTTCGCGAATTATGGGTCGGAATATGTAAAACGATACATACGCTGTCGTTAATTTCCGGTAATTAAACCCGTTAACATATTTGAATGAGGTACAAAATAACGTCACACATGACGTCACACAATTCTTATATCAAACGTGCGAAAGATTAGAAAACTCGAAATGGATAATTACACTGAAAACAAGGGTGATAAGCTCGGATATCAAACTGATTCGTCTAAAAACTGTAGACAAATGTTTCTTGACATTGCGATTAGAGATTTTGAATGACATATTCAGTTTTTATCTTACAACTAGATCTAATACCCAAAAGTCGAGCAACTGAAAACGTTGAAATAACTCGTGTTAGGTATTCCTGCTTCCCCACTGGTCAACAGATTCCGAATTCGATATGGACATTTCAATTTCCGAGAAACCGTTAAATAAATACCTATGTTTAAATTCTTCGCCGGCCTGTGGTATGGATTTAGACTTGCACCTATTTAGGTATTTGATAGGACTGAAAAAGGGAGCAAGGCTTTTTTGATACATGACGTTAATCTAACGCTTATTGGGCTACTTAAAGTAAAACGCAAAACACTCCTAAACCTACAATTATCTGTATAACTTTAGAGGATAACTGATTTGATTAAAGATAAATATAACAATACTTTCACTGTTTGACAACTAAATTCGAAAATATTGCTAATGAACGAAATACGTCTATCTAAAAGAACATACTAGTGATTGAGCCCTTTCTTTTTCTTAAGGGCTTGAAAATGAAAAGCTATATAATTCAAAATTAGTTGTTTTCAGGGATATTGGCGAGTTCTGATTGGCTGAAAATTTTTTTTCATAGCTCCATGAAAAAAAAATATGCAGTTCCGGAACTACTTTTGCAGGCAAACTAATGTAAACAAACATGTATACGAGATTTCATAATGTTTTTCTTTCTGATTTTAAATCCAGTCCGAATTTCAAATTGCTAGATAAATTCATTTTCTCTGAATATTTAAAAAGAATATCCAATAGCAAATTTAATGAGAGAGCTTAAATCATATCAATTGTCACTTTGCTGGGCTCTAACAATCTTATTTTCAACTTACTTCTAGCGTATTGAACTTCTAATAATAAATCTACTAAATCTGCACATGTTCAATGCTATAATGGTGTCATGAATATACGTCATTTTTACGTCATAAACGAGCAGTTTTACCGCGCTTTGAATTATGAATGAAATGGACATTAAATAAATACGCAATGTTGGATTTACAAAATAAAAACCAGTTAGTATTATTTAAGTGCATATTTGTTGTCTGTGATATTGAAATATAAGGAATGAAGAGAACTTTTTTTGTTTTCATGGAGGTATGAAAAAAAAACCTAATCACACTTTTGTATGAAATCGCGAGTGTGATTAAGTTTTTTTTTTCATACCTCCATGAAAACAAAAAAAGTTCTCTTCATTCCTTAAATGAATTTATATGAATTACATGTATGTACAAATATAGCAAAACGCTCAAGACGCATAAACATAACCTTATCCTAATTTTGCTGGAAAATAGTATGGATGACAGCAATCTTCGATAGTTGTACAATTGATCGAAAAACAAGCACGAAAATGCAAAACACCGATCCAACAGTTCACCTGATTATGAGGAAGCATATCTTATTCGTTTCTTATTTACCGACATTTGCCTGGGATCTACTATCCATGACAGATCATACATCCTGGAAGTAATTCTTTGCCAAGTACACACCATTCATGATATTTACGTTGATCGTTATATAGATTATTTGTACCACTTCAAGTAAGTTATCATAAGCATATTTTGGCAACATTCTAGAAAAACAAAAAATAAAACCACCCTTAGAGTTCTTAGAGCTATTAAGCCGTGGTGCACTCGTATGCTACCCACGTGTGTTTATAGCAAAAGTACAAGTAACATAATTATAACTGCAAAAATATTTACTTGATTGTATCTAAAACATGACATACTGTTCTTTAAAAATCTAGTGAATGTAAAGTGTTTCAATTTTCCGAATGATATGAAACTCGACTCGGATGTATGAGATGTAAATCAGTTTGGCAGCAAGAAAACTCTGTCAAGGACGAGCAGAAAACGCTATTTAATTGTACGAAAATTATGTAAATAATTTTGACGGAATGTTTTTTCTCTCACAGAAACCTATCTGATTCTTTGAATGGTGCGTAAATCACGGACGAAGAGCTGTTTCAAAGAAACTTGTATATAATGATTTTTTTTTTAATATAAAGATGATAAAAATGTCATCTTTTTTACGATAATCAATTTTGACAGTTAATTTCATACAGAAACCTGAGTCAGCAATGATTGAAAAATATGTCGTATAATTACAGGGCTTTGACCAAGTATGGCACCGCTTGCTGATCTCAAATGTGTTTAAGAAAATTCCTAATGGTTGTATTACACCGAAAAAAAAAACGTAAGTGCCTTGGTATGTCACAGAAGTATAATCTCAACTCGGATATGCGTGTATATATGTAAATTCCATAAACAACAACTATACTCCAATTTAGTTGTATTCAATGTGAATTCCAAGACATTGTGTCATGGATGTTTATGAAACCGAACTCAGATTTAAATATGGTATAACTTCGTTGGACAGAAAAAAGATTTTTGTCGAGAATGTCTATAGAAATCAACTAAGACGTACGAACGTGCACAGAATGAATTTCGTAGACAATAGAACGCGTTGGTCAACGCTTAAAAGACATCCCCATTTAGGTACATGATAGATTACTCGAGTAGTATGACATTTTTAACAAGGACGTACAGAAATAGCAAAATTAAATAATATTTTTTTTTTTTTCTTTTTTCTTTTGGACGGCAAAACTTTTTTTTTTCAAGGACACGTAAAGACAAAAGTTGCTTGAATTGTGTCCGCATGTACATTCAATAACCACTCCTGGGCAACTTTTTGTCGTGAAACATGTGTAGAAAACGGATCTCAGTCTTGTACAAGTTAAATATTTTTGTCAGCAAAGCATGTTAGACAGGGGCATGAAGCCACCTCAAATTCAAATTATGAAACGCAAATAACGTGCGCAACAAAACATGGTATTGCTCTACAGCCTAACTAGCAACTACATAGGAATGCAAAGTTAAATCTCGTATCAACAAAAGAAAAACCCAATGGCCGCTCGCAGCATGGCGTTACACTGAAGGGCAACGGTAACTTAACCAACTACTACAGACTGGCGAGGCGCATTATTTTGCGCTCTAATGTAGGTGTGGGTTCAATCTCCTTCGAAAGACTTGTTGTGTCTGTTGAAAATATGAAAGTTAAAAAAAAATAAACTTGCAAAAATCTGTTTTACCTGGCTTTAATTGAAGCAAAATGAGGTAATATTACATGTATTGAGGTAATACCACACACAAAAAAAAAAAGGTAATCCGAGGGCTGTGGCAAAATTGCAATATATTTCGCCATTTTGATGTTAATATCACTATAATCACAGTATTGCAAAATTGAAAAATCGCCATGGGTTACCTCCCCATGAGCATTCATTAATGACCGAATATCACACCTATCCTATATCTCCGGGCTGGAGACATCGCCTTTTTTTTCACACATTTAGGGAAGATTATTAAGTCCATATCTAGGATTCAAGTACACCAACTATTCTCAGTAACGCAACCTTTTACTTGCCAAACTTTATGTTACTTTCAAAATTATAAAAAAAAAAAATGAGAATAAGACAAAGAAAAGAATGTTCTAAGATTGGTTGGTGAATACGGACCACAGTTTTTTTTTTCTCTTGTAATGTCCTTGTCTTTCACGAAAAGAGCTGATCAAGATCGGATATGCATGCTGATCTTGGTTTGCCCTTTAGATACACAATATAAAGCTGAAATTAAACTAGATCTATACTTAGCTGCAATTGGTGAACAGATTCTAAAAATAGAAACCTGGGTTACGTTTATTACATTCAGTAAGTAGCTTTAGGGTGTAGATCTAAACCTTTTGAGCAGATATTAATATGTGCATCATTTTTAGTCAGTAAAACAAAACTCAGGTATTCGAATTTTAAGATTGCTTTTTTTATCATTTATTTGTTCAGATTAAAATGTTGGACTATTCACAGATTAGACTGCAATTTCTGTGCACCTTGATCTTGGTGTACACTGTTCGTAAACACAATTAAAGTCACCTTTGGTGTTGAAAGGGTTAAACAATGGTAAATTCAGTTCATGAAGCATGTTTTTGCTTTGTTCAAAGTAAACTAGGCGGTATCAACGGAAATTACAAAAGCAATCAAATGCGATCATATACCTTAGACTCCGTAATGATTTCCTCCTATCGTGATGCAGTGGTATTGCTTATGGTCCTAAAGCACGCATTGCAATGCAAGCGCAGATGTCATAGCTACGTCATGTATGAGTTTATTCGTGGAATACAAAGGGTTGCAACATGAGGTTTGCAGGCAGTTTGTCTAATCTTGGGTAAACATGGACTGATTTAATTTTACCAACTGAGTATTTACATACGATTCATAATCTTGCAAAAGGGGGTACTGCACAGGCTGACATGGGACGATACTTTTTGTAGATGCATTAAACCCCATTTTCATAGAGTGTTGCTCAATTATAATTCATTCACACACCGTTTAATCTTTACTAGGCGCCAAAATTTTAGACTTGTCAAATTTGAAAGCTTGCATTTGCAAGCAACAAAGTAAATGTGTCTAAATGATATAAAATGTCTTTTTAAGTAGAAACATTGTTGGAAAAAGAGGAAATGCTGGTTACCACCATTTTTTTCCTTTTCCAACACAGTTTTCAAAAGCCCTTCTTTGTCAGCGTCGTTTTTTTTTTTTACGGCGTTTTTTTTTTAAACGGGGTATTGTGCTAATCATTATCTCCCGCTAGATGGCATTCCTACAAATACACTTCTATCTAATTTGGGCATTCTGGGTACAGAACCGGACTACTTTTCAAAACAACAACCGTTACTTTGAATAAATTTCAAAATGAAAGAAACGTTTATTCAATAAAACGCTACCTGGAGCGATTCATTCAGCTATGATCGGCTAGCATGTAACCTATGCATCGGCCATTTATTAAAACAGCCCCTACATGCTTGGATAATAGGCTAATAGCTTCGGTATAAGTCCTACTTTTCCAAAGTATTCGGGGGTGGGTGATGCGTCATAGCAGACAGGTCGAATCTTCGAAGAATATGACATGCGCAGACAACGTTGTGCTAATGGTTTAGACTGTAAGATACATGCGCGGGGCCAGTTTCATCTGATACTGATATCATGGTTCAAGAATGGTTCCATACACGCTCAGTGTTCCAATCTAAGTTTTGTACTATACAAAGCTTGTTCGTTTCCTAGAAATTTTTCGTATGTGTCATCATCTTTGTCTTTGAATGGCCGCGCATAGGTTCTCAGGTTAAGATGTTGGATTCTAATCCAAAAGTCAGTTTCAATCTTCATCATCGGCTCTGGGATACATGTCCATGAGCAAGATACTCCAGAACTTAAGACAGGCACTGGTGACGCCCGGGTAACAGATGCATAAGTGAGCTTACGCTGTGCCATGACAGAAATAATGTTGAAAGAAGCGCAAAGTACCATTCAATCTATAATTCGACGAATCCTAGTTCAATTAGCTTGTAAGGTTCAATACTAATCATTTAACCTGCTACGAGAATTCAACGAAACTTTCCAGCCGATAGCAATAATCCAACTATTACTATTTCAAAGTTATTTGTCGGGTGGGAAAATATCACCTTATCGGACAGTGTGGATCCAAGATCGGACTGCACGTTCTGTGCAGTCTGATCTTAATCTACACTGTCCGCAAAAGATCCTTGGGTCGCACTTATAAGCCTAAGGGGTTAAGCAAAGGTGATGCAAGAGCAGCATGGTGTTACATGAAAGGTAATTCTTGTATCAAACGATGCATCAGTCATAATTACAGGTTTTATTGATCTGAAAATCGCTGCATAGAACACTCTGTTGATTAATTATTCAGAGAAGTATAAAACCCTCTCAGTTTACATTCAACAAGGAAGAGTTTATAGGGGCCTTTGATCATTGGTGCAGCTTTGCAGCGGGGTGCTTTGATCTTGTCCGCCACGCTATCAGAATCTTTTAACTCTTTACCAGGTGACAACATTTTAGAACTGTCCAATTTCGAAGCGTTGGCAGATTAGAAATGAAATATGGCTCACACAATGTAATTTGTCTTTAAGGGGTAGAAAAGGGGTAGTGACCAGCATTTTGTCCTTTTCCCATGATGTTTTCAAAAGCCTTTTCTCCAAGGGTCGTTAAAACTCGGGTTTGTTTGGTAAAGATTAAAGGTTAAATACGCTTTAGTCTTCGAAACTATGCCTTCCATGTTTACCGTATGTTTAAGATTGAATATCTCCAACAGCTTTCCACTCTCCGCCTTGTACTTTTGTGTCTTGTAGCAGTTTTCTCTTGAAAAACTTTGTGGCAAAGGACGAATGTCTTCTTTGGCCGCAATGTTCTAACAGTTACTTATTTGAAATCAATGTTTCTATGACGTTAATTTTGATGTGTAAATTACGCATATTTTACTATTTTCCTTTTTCGGATTCGTTGGCTTTAAATTTGTTTTAGGAGTTAGACAAGGTACGAAAATAGTTTGATCACCATTCCTTATGTTTAGGATAAAAATCATGGAGACAGAGTGGTAACCACTTACTAATTGACTACTAGTGCACTTTTTCAGATGGAATCTGTAATTTTATCCTTAAATTCTAAAGTTATTTAAAGATACATCTATACTCGTTTTCAGGCAGTTTTCAGCCATTTTCTAACCCATTCCATCCTTATTTTATGAAATTATAATCGTTCTTGTATCTTCATGACAAATGTTGCCCCTGATGACTGCAAGGTTGCACAGATTACGACGGGTAGAAAATGCTTTTCATGTTTTGGAGGCCTTAAAAGCAATCGCTGTTGTCGTTTCCGGTTTAAAATGAGGAGAAATCCGTTGAGTTTTTCTACCCCATACACCATTAGTTTTATCTATATTTATACAGCTTAGCCACTGTACACTTTCAAGTTCTAACAGCGTTTTTTTTTTTTTCTCTCTCTCTCTCTGGCTGTAAGGAGCTATCTTTAACGGAGACCTTTCATCTTAAATTCTTTAGTCTTTGGAACACAGTCCTTGCAGTTGGCCTTGAACAGTTCAGATGCACTACAAACTTAAAGGACGGCCCTGACCCTGGTGCAATCTTACACCATTTTATACCACAGTTGCCATCAAAAGAATAGCGTCGGTTTGCACATACCGTTCAGTCTAACGCTCATCTTCATTCAGTTTCACGTACAGCCGAGCTTTTTTTTTTGAGGCCTACAAATACTATTTGGGCCGCACTCTGGCAAAAGATGTTTAATGCATCGCCAAAATTATGTATCCACAAAACCTATTTTTCAAACAACCGACTGAATCATGAGTCAGAATGATTTTTGGACATGCATAAAAATGACCAATGGCAAAAAGTTTCGACCCAGGTCAGCCTGCGCGGATTGCGCAGGCTGACATGGGTCGATACTTTTTGCCGATGCATTAAGCTCCCTTTTCAAAAGTCATGGCTCATTTACTTTGCGGCTACAAAGTCTAGAATGTTAGCTAGATTTTAGCCACCGGTCGCTGCTACTATGTAACTGCTGCTCAGGCTGCAACACAACTCCTAGCTTGGGAAAGATAGGTAGGGTATAACAATAGAAGAAGCTAGTACAGGTTAGCATTCCTGCATAAAAGCTCCTGCAAAAAAAACCAAACACGTTCTTCGGAACTTTGGCTCATACAATTGCACTTTTTCGCTCCCTCCAACCACGGGGTCCTTCGTGGCTCTGTGGTAAAGTGTAGGACCTGTAACCTGGAGGCCACGGGTTCGAGCCTCACGGATCCAATTTGTATTTTGTGGGATTGTCCGTGGGCAAGATATTTCAGTGCCGCAGCCTCGTGCTGGTGAAACCCAGGAAATACATGACTATGTGAGCTGTCGCTGTGGTATGACTGAAATATTGTTGAATGCGGCGTAAAATACCATTCACTCATTCAATCCCTCCTACCACCAAAAAGTGGGGCGTTTTGAAGGTCAGTAGGTCTTCCATGATTTAACTGAAGGTAAATTTGCATAGAAAAACTCTCCTCTTAACGTACGTATGGTTGTATTTAGTATGCTAAGGGTTTAATCTGCGGAATGGAGCATTATTGAAAAAAAAAAAAATTACAGAACCAAGGATGATCCTGCATGTAGGTTGCTAGCATGCTCTTCTTCACAGAAAAACGTGAATGATTAAAATAATCAAAACCAGAGACAAGTAATTTTGAAACCCATTGGGTCGCTATGGCAACGAGCTTCGTTTCAAGTGAAGGCTGTCTTACGTAAGAAATCGTACGATTTTAATTTCATTAATAAATTTGGCGCAGTTTCAAATGCCCCGGACAGAGGGCAATGTCAAAATAGCCTCACTCAGTCTAAAATTAGATGAAGTGCGTAACTGAAACACCGGCATTTTGATTGGTTATTTTGCATAGACCGTTATGCCAAGAAACGCTTTTGAACGCTGCGCGATAAAAAAGAAAATACTACACAATTGTAGCTGTAACTTTGCCATGCAAATGTTTATTAATACATTTAGCTGATCCGATGCCAAATTTGTGGAATAGTATCAGAGGAAAGCTATAAAAAACCAGGTTAATTGTAGGAACAATCATGCCGGAAAACTATGTTTCGACGCACATCCTGGAACAAATTCAGAGCAAAAAATGCGGATAAATGATCTATAATCATTTTAATCTCGAAACAATAATCGGAGAGATTATTGTTTCGAGATCAAAATGATTATGGATCATGTAGGCTGGAATTTCATTTTGCCCTAGCCTTGTTATGCTTTCAAATTCAAATACACGCTCTCTAGCATGTCATTGATTGTTATACCCCCAACATACAAAGTAGGGGGGGATACACTGGTTTAACCATGTCCGTCCGTTCGTCCGTCCGTCCATATTTTCGTTTCCATGCTCTAACTCAAAAGCTGTTTGTCCTAGGACCTTGAAACTTTACACAAGTGTTGCTGATGATCCAAGGAGGTGCCCTATTGTTTTTGGTCACATTGGTCAAAGGTCAAGGTCATACGTAAACTTTGTTTGAAAATTGGTCTCGTGCTTTCACTCAATATCTGTTTGACTTAGGACCCTGAAACTTTATACAAGTGTTGCTCATGGCCCAAAGAGGTGCCCTATTGTTTTTGGGTCACAGTGGTCAAAGGTCAAGGACACAGATGAACATTGTTTGACATCCTTTTCGAGCTCTGATTGTGCTGCTTCAGTGACAAGGTGCTGCTGAGGGGGGATACCTGTCCGCTTTGCGACAGTTCTAGTTTGTACAGTTGGATAATTAACTTATCCTCTTCACCTCCATAGGCACCAAAGTACTTCCGCGGGCGGTGTCGACAAGATCAATCTGTTGTGACATAATTTGCAGTCTGTTCTTGAATCTGTCCTGTCCACATTTTCATCTATAGGTTATAACTAAAAACTCTTTTGAAGTCAAAAAGCATTTTGAGACATGGAAAAAATGGCGGCGAGGAACGTAACTCGTTTCGAGACGACAAGAGTTTTGAAAGCTTTACAGACGACAATTACGTGTCTCAAAATGATAGGATATGTTTTTGGCAGGGCAGGAAACATAATGGGAAAAGGAGAAAATTTAACGTACATGCATTTTTTCCTTTACCAACAATGCTTTCAAAAGCCTCCTTCCTCGATGTCATTATACCTGTTTCTTATTTAGTAAAGGATTAAAACTTGTGTGCATTCTTCATTATGTTTGACTTATTCACAACAATGCTCTAAAAGCTATGTATGTTCAATACAATAAATTATACAATACTCGAATTTTCCAAAGCTTTGTCAGTGAAATGCATTGTATGAGCAAACAGCATCTGACGGGTACTAGATCTAGTCCGTAAAACAGAGCATTTTCTTAAATAAAAATCATAAAATAAAGTCACAACACAAATATTGCAACAGGACACATTCTCTTTGTGTAAATTAGATGAAGGGCAGATAAAACGGCAGTTTCTATAAATGAACCATGCTCTGTGAAAAGGGGGACTTAATGCATCTGCAAAAAATATTGACCAATGTCCGTCTGCAATGGGTAACTTTGCTGTATGTCAAAAGACCAGAGTATCGCATCATTTGGTTGTTTGTAAGACAAAGTTAATTTTATGGATCCATAATTATGTGATAACTTACTTGGTATAATGCATCATGAAGATGCATTTATACCCCCTATTGTCAGAGCATGGTTCAGTTGTGCAACTTGTTTATTAGAAAGATTTGAATGCATAGCCCGAATGCAAAGCTAGCGAAGTAGCAAGTGCAACCGGAACTCATAGCAAACAAGGACAGCTGAACGCATTAAGCTAATAGACCTATTTAGATTATAATTGGCCTGCAACACGCGAAAAGGGGCATTCATAAAGACCGCGCAGGCTAATCCGAAACGACACTTTCCTTTTTTATGTGATTTTCTGTTTTGCGCAAGTCTACTATAGCACAAAATCCAATTAGTCGTAAAGTGCCGTCTCGGATTAGCCTGCGCGGACTGCGCGGGCTGATCCGAGACGACACTTTACGCAAATGTCCAAATGCTCCTTTTCGCGTGTTGCAAGCCAGTTATAAGTATGTGAGCCTTTGTGTCCTAATCTCTATTCTCTAGCGCTCCCAACTCTTTCACTACCAAGTAAATAATTTACACTTTTTCATTGGCCATAAATATAGTTCCACTGCAAGATATTGAGACAGTTTGGCCTTAATCTAAAATAAAGTCTTTGACAGTGTAGATCACAGATCAGGCTGCACGTTCTGTGCAGTCTCATCTTGATCTACACCGTCCTCAAAAGCTTCTGGTGTCGTCAACAGTAAGGAAAGAGTAAACAAGAAGTTTTTGCCATTACGGAATGCTCTTAAATCTAGAAAACACGAGATTTCCATCTGTAAGTGATTAATTTAAATGAAAATTATTCACTCCTTTTGTCATGGTTGACTCATTGAAATTTATTACATAACCTCCCTTGTTTTCAGTGTAATATACCCATTACGAATTTTCTTATCTTATACACGTTTAATATCATAATTGTGTGACGTCAATTTTGACGTCATTTTGTACGTATCTCATAGAAGTGAATGGGTTTTATGGATATTACCGCGGATGCATCTATAGATAGTTTTGC
Organism: Hippopus hippopus; assembly: GCA_946811185.2. NCBI lineage: Eukaryota > Metazoa > Mollusca > Bivalvia > Cardiida > Cardiidae > Hippopus > Hippopus hippopus. Next base: position 9,861,483 of record OX328097.1, on the reverse strand, counting down.
ATCTTTGATTAGTGAAATATCGTTATGTGATAAAAGGGATTTGACATTCGTTGGCGTATGAAATAAAATTTTATTAAACTCGTTAAAAAAATGTTATTAAGTTCACCAGAGGCTCGCTTAATAACATTTTCCCAAAACTCGTTTAATAAAAGCTTATCTCAAACGCCAACCAATGTCAGATCCTATATGTCTTTCATTTTTAAAGTTGGATGTCGATTCAACGTCTATGCTAAGCATCATATGGGAAGCAAATTTGTCACGGCTGCTGTGTTATTGCCATCGAAATTTCCTCTTCGATATGCACCACTGTATTTCACTCAAAATAAGAGACTTTTAAGAATCTAACCCTTAGGATGCTAAGCGCGACTCACTGACCTTTTGCGTACAGCATAGATTAAGACCATACTGCACAGAATTTACTGTTTGATCTTGGATCTACACTGTCCGATAAGGAGATATCTTTCCTCCACAAAATATCTTTGAAATAGGAAAATCTGGGTTTATACTATCGGCTTGTAAAGTCTTATTACTTTATTAAGCAGGATAAGGGTTAAGTTTGGTGAAAAGGCTTTAGTTTAAAGAGAAGAAAAAAGTAATGTTTCTAAACCAGCCATTGGACCCCTAGGGGCGCAAAAAGACTTCACCATTGCAACATGAACCGCTATGTCGTAGGCAGTCGTTCACAAAATCCTCTTTTGTGGTATAACCTAACGAAGAAGTAGGCCTAGGCATTCTTATGTTGAGGACATGTTAAAATCATGTAGGAGGATAACTGAAATAGAAAACTTTGGGCTTTTATTATCGACTTGAAAGTTTCATTTCTTTTATTTAGCAGGATAACGGTTAAGACATTACCATAGCAACAAAGGTAGCTTGTCTTACAATTCTTTTCATGGAATAAGAATATCTGATCAAAGTATTCTTTGACGAAACAAGAAATATCTTTTAAAAAGATACATGGCGTAAATTGCCAGCAAGTAGGCAGGGACCCTTCGAATAAACATGTCCACATTTTTACCACAGGGGCCCTTAGAATAAACATGTCTACATTTTTTACCAATCACAAATTTCTACTTATTCATTTATTATCAGTACCAAAAAGTAGGTCAAAAGTCAGCACATTTAGCTATGCCGAAAAAAATTGATGTGGAGAAGGATTAGTAGTCAAAGTCCAAAAACCGGAAGTCCTTTGTGGAAAAAAAGACTCCTATATAATATAATAATTATTTGTTCATAAAGTGGACGTCAATGCTTTTACCTGATATAAGTATTCTTATGTCGAAAAACACACACACAAAAAAAAAACATGTTAAATTAGGTCAAACTATGCGTAAATACGAGCCACATTACATCAAGGGGGGGGGGGATGTTACCGTTACTATCTGTTTGTAGAGAATATTCCTCTGAGAAATGCCAAGTATTTACTAGTGAATTTACGCAAGCCGTTTCCAGGGCTTTTTTATGTCAATAAGAATCGCAGCTATCGAAACGCTTCATCCGGGAATGCATTTTTTCCAGGTTTTCGCATAAATCTCTTTTTTTTTTTTTAAATTTAGACCTTGATTTAAAGTGTTTTATTCGGTCAGAATGGATAAGATCAAAATGCATATATTTTGCAGCGTTATGTAGGGTCTACACTGCACTAGGTCTTTTGAATACCAAGACCAAAACGGTCTCAAAGTCGCGGCCATTGAGAATTTCTTACCAATGAAAATGTCCATTTCATAACATTTTATTCGGAATTTTTAGATAGAACTATTTCTATGTCCAATATGAAGAACGTACTTCTTAATCTTGGATGTTGCATGCCGATATTACAAATGGCTTATTTTTTCGGTTCATATGTGCCATATTGAACCACATAACGAAAAGAAAAATGATCGTTTTCAGATGGTATAAAAGCAGCTCAACTGCTGCACTAACAAAGCCATTTTGTGCTACAGTAGCAGGATCTTTGGACAGTGGAAATCCATAATCAGACTGCACAGAACGTGCAGTCTGATCTGCATCTACACTCTCCATAAAGCACTTACAGCTGGGCTAGAAGCTCTAAAGGTTAGATTCAATTATTAACTCATAGGCTGCTAGGCGCGACTCGAGGACCTTTTGCGGACAGTGGATCAAAATCAGACTGCACATTCTGTGCATTCTGATCTAGGATTTACACTGTCCGATAAGGAGATATCTGTCCCCGTAAAACACCTTTGAAATGTGGTAAAACTCTTGTTTTTACTATCAGCTTGAAAGTTTCATTCCACTTATTTAGCAGGATAAGGGTTAATTTCGCGGTTTGACTCCAACATGAAAACTGAAGTGTACTTAGTCCTATCACTGATTATAAGCATTTACAAAGCCCTTTCTCCCTGTTCACTATCAAGGTATGCTTATTTTTTAGTAGATATCACATGGTCTCCATTGCTTGCATATTTCAATCAATGCACTAGAAGTAGAGCAACCAACCTTGCCTGACGCCTATGAAATCTACTACACGTTGGAATATTGAGCAGCATTGAAAATCTTGTACTCGTGCCAAACGGGCCCATACTGACAATTATTGTACCTGTTTAAAACCCTTTACGAAGCGATCTAGTGTTTTAAGTAAGAATGCTTTTGGAAACAATTATTAGTAAAGGTGAAAAGCTTTCAACTAGCACTCGTTGCTTTTCTCATTATGGTCCTACCTTTTGAAAGATAAACACCATCATTTGACTCTCGTTGAATTTGTCGTCTGCAAATGCTTTCAATTTGGACAAGTCTACGATTTTGCCGTATGGTAATGTGTAAAACATGCTGACGTAAATGAAAGCCTGGGAAAGAACGCGGGGTTTAAAAGCATGTCTAGAAATGTTTGCATTCCGCTTTTGATAGAATAATAAAAGGGCTCCAGTATAAGAACATGATCAGGTCGTAAAAAATGATTTAGTGCTAACTTCGAAAGCATTAGAGACCTTGAAAATGCTTCAACGCCGATCGTTATTTGATAAAACCGCTGGAATTTTATGAAACGATATATGAAAAAATATAGCATGCAAACACATTGTGCGTCGTAACTGCAATAGTTACTCTTTCAGCAGCGATGGCGATATAAGTGACTTTTGCGGACGTTGTAGATCCAAAGATCTGATTGCACAGAACGTGCAATCAGATCTTGGATCTACACTGTCCGCAAATTTATTCTACATTGTGGCTGAAATGTATTTGAGCTATGCCCTTAAAAAAGGAGCGGGGATCTATGCATATCTGTGATGCATCATATCATGGAAGTAATCACATAATTATGGATCCATACAATCCACAATATCTAACAACCGACTGAATAATGAGGTGGAATGGTTCTTTGACAAACAAAAAATTTACAAAACGTTTTGACCCATGTCAGTCTGCGCGGACTGCGCCGGCTGACATGGGTCGATACTTTTTGCAGATATATTAAACAAACCCCCTTTTACAGAGCAATGCTCCTTTAATTTGCTTTTAGACCTAACATAGAAACTTTTATTTCTTCGACGACGATAGTATGAAAGATCATTGAAATTCCACGACCTTTACCTTACCAGCAGACATTTTTAGCTCTCTAAACTGGTTTCCGAACCTCAAATGAACTAAAATGTTCAAAAGGTTCGTTACCTCAGGCTCCTTTTGCCAGAATATCTCGAACCACCCTATTTTACGTAATTGGATTCTTTACTAGATAACAAAATTTCGGACAAGTCTATATTGAAAGTATTTGCAGACGAAAAATCAAATGTGGCTCATATTATTGAATTTGCATTAAAAGCGAAGAAAACATCATGCGAAAAGGGGAAGATCCTGGCTTTCAGCATTGTTTCCTCCTTTCCGCTAGTGTTTTCAAAAGCATTATTTTCTCGTGGCCGTTAAAACACGGCATTGTCTGTAAAAGAGTGCATGGAAATTTTGCGAAATACCTGCATGCTGTAAGATTTTCATGCATCCCTCTGATACAAGGTCATGTCAGTCACCGCTCTGTCAAAACCTCTGCCGGTTATTTTAGTTTTTTATTTTTTTAAAGAGAATATAGGTGAGTTAAAGTAACAATAGCCGCCAAAAGTAAACAAAGCAGGTCTTAAAATGCATTTGAATGTAAGTCATACTATTTAAAAGTATGAAAATTATCGTGAAGATGACATTCTGTTATTGTACGGTTGGTCCCAGTGTTAGTCGCTGGCAAAGAAACTAATTTCAAAACTAGGTTAAAACCTGCCAGGTCACTCTATCTTTTGTTTACGCTTTGCCTGATTTTAAAATTAATTTTTCTGCGAGCGACCACCACTTCGACATTAACAGATTGTAATCTTCACAATATTTTTCATACTTTAAAAGGGTACAATTTAAATTTAAATGCACTTTAACACCTGCATTGATTATTTAGCCCCTATTGAGCATTTAAAGTAGAGGCACAGTTTCTCTTTGACAATACGCAATAGATAGCCCATTATTATACTGCAAAGAAATTTCTCGTGATCTGATTGGATAATAAGCCCCGAATATATATATCATGTACACTGGCAAAACCCACGTAAAAGCAGTTTCCCTTTCGGAAGCCCCGTATACATGACTACACTTTCAACACAACATCCAAAATGGCGGCGTCGATCAAGATTAACAGCAAGATTATGCACCAAACTGCACGTTTTACCAAGGTTTCAGTGACGTCAGTTCCCAGTGACGTCAGTTTTCATTGAATTGGGGCACTCAGAAGGGAAATTCTACTTCGTCAGCGTACTCAATTTTTGAAACAAAAAAAAACCCAGGTAAATTACGCTTAACACACGTTGGAATGGTAAAACTTTGCAGTATAATAAATTCTTTGTACGGTCAGGTGGCAGGGGACTTGAAAACTTGTTCACGGCTGTGGCGAATCATGTCGCCACCTTGCCTTCGGCTCGGTGAACATGATTCACCACAGCCGTTAACAAGTTTCCAAGTCCAATGCCACCTGACCGTATAACTAATAATGTTTGAGTAATTTAATGCATTTGCAAAAAGTTTCGGCCCATGTCAGCCTGTGCAGACTGCGCAGGCTGACCTGGGCCGAAACTTTTTGCCATTATAGAATTTTCTGCTTGCCAAAAGGATCACTCTAACTCATGATTCACCCAGTTTGAAGACAATATGGTTCCATAACGACTCGCTTGGTAACCTACAGTTAAAGTTACAGTAAAGCCCAAATGTAAAAAAAAAAAACTGTTTATAAAATAAAAGTAAATTTCATTTTTACCATGTAAAAATATGGCGATGATTATGACTTTAACGATATGTAAAGGTGCAGTTCGTTAAAGTTCCAGTCAATGGCAGAAAAAAGAATTTTGAAACTAGAACAAATCCTACCATGTCCCATTATCTGTTTGTTTACATCGATGATCGCTGACGATTAGCCGACTTTTCGTCGTAAATCTCCGCAGTGCCCACAAAATAGTGACGTAAACACCACGTGATCATTCAAGGCGTCGAAACAAAACATTCATTCACTGGCCAATACTTGATCGTTTTGTCCCCATTCTAGGCTTGAAAAACGTAAGTTTATCGATATTGTAAACAGAAACGACAACATAGGCTGATCATCGCTTATTATCATCAATACAGGAAGAGTTTACTACATCTAAATAATAAAACAGGTTCAGAATGAGCAATCTTACTCTCCGATGACATAATATTGGAAGTGTAAACAATAATCCTGTGTACTACGTCATAGCACTTATGAGATGCAATGTGATCACGTGACGTTCTCGAAGACCTAGTTCGAATATACACGAACGATAACGAAGGTAGTCTCGATCAATGGCGTCCCTGAAATCGACGGGCTTCTCATGCATTTTCGCACACGTATATCATGGCAACCAATGCAGTAACTGACACGTTCGGGTTTTATCCGATCTTATATATGTGTGTTGTATGGGTTACCCGATATATTTTCGAGATATAAACGGTGAAAATTACCCCCCCCCCCCTTTTTTTTTTTTTTTTTTTTACTTTACTGGGGCTTTAATCTCCTTTTCCCAATGCGTTGCACACCCGTAATGTAAGCATGAACTGCGACATAGATCTTTTCATTTTCTGCAAGGGAGAGATCATTTTCACACAAAAAAAAAGGACCAGCTACTTGACTATACTTATACTCATTTTAATGGTAACGTTCGACGTACGATGACCTCGACCATTTACAAATTTAATAGCAAAATAAGGTTGGGACAAAATATAATACTAGTAGTATACAGCGTTTAAAGGAAAATTATTAAAGCCAACTACCAAAAAAGCACTATAAACATTCACTGAAAAGCCAATAAAATGGACACTTAAAGAAATTGTGGGTTTTTACATGATTATTTTTATATGAATGTTTGAAAATATAATTTGGTTTTGAGGCACCAAATTGCAACTACACACAGGAAAAAAGTATGGTTTTCTTCATTCACCATTTTTTTCTAAACCAAACAATCGCTAGCTTTAGTGTCCATCAGAAAAGAGTCATCTGAAAACATTATGGGAAAAGAAGAAAATGCTGGTAGCCAGCATTTTCTCCTTTTTCCCGAAAATGTTTTCTTCTCTTCCAAAGAGACATTCCATTATTTGAGCTACCTTTCTGCAAACGCTTTCAATTTGGACAATTCTTAAATATTATTGTTTTGGAAGGAGTTAAATTGTAAAACTGTCATTTTAAATCTAGGAATTACGCAAAAATGCTAAAAATGATCCAGCATGGAGTCAGTGAATTATGCATAATGCAAGAATGATCTAGTATTGGATAGAAGAATTACGCATAATGCTACAGTTATCCAGCCTGGAGTCGAGTATACTCAACGGTTTTAGAAAGCAAAAAAATATGAGCGTGCTTCTAGGATTTTTACAATTTATCATTACTACAGATGAGCTATCAATTATGGCGTGCTCATGGCACGTGCCAAAACCTATTTTTAGCACAACACGAGTTCCAAGGAGAGCACTTGAAAGCACTTGAAGCAATATATTAAAGAACAACTGCAAATTAGTGCATTAGTGTTCATCACAGCCGTATAACCTGAAGCTTCTTCAACTGTAGTATCATTCCTTCGATGTTTTTTGAGTGTTACTTTCTATTGTTTCTTAAAATGGTGCCCATATATCGACCCTTACTGTATATACTGTCTTTTTGGGATCACATGGCATTATCAGAAACATGAAATATATTTTTGATAATAACAGAAGGCGTAAGAAATACTGGAATAATAATTATAAGTAACCTAGGTAGCAACTGTTTTCTTTTTCCTCTTTGTTTTGTAAACTGTTGAAAATTGAATTTTACAATTTGATATATTTTACAAGATTAGATGTTAATCCAACTCATCCTTGGAAAAGAAGTAGTTGTTGTGATGATTTGTTTGAAATTACACGTGACTTTACAGTAATGGGCTACAGGGTAACGCTTACAAAACAGGTTTTAAATTACCAGTTATTACAAGAAAAGGATTTTCTCTTATCATATTCATTTATTAAGGTGTTAATTAGCTCCCCGGGGTAACGATTAGCGGTAGCAACACTTAGATATGTGTGTCATAAATGGGCCCGTGGATTAGACCCACAGAGGCTCGCAGAAAAAGTTTAAATGTCTACATTTTCTACCAATCGAAAATTACTAACTATTCATTGGAGACTTATACTGAGAAGTAGGTCAGCTACGCCGAAAACTCGAATCAGCGTGTGATTAAATCCGAAAGGCTTCGTCAATTATTCTCGGCTTATTCCGTCCATGACTGACTTCTGTCGGTATACTTCGTGCTTGTTGGCTAGTATAAATGATCAACTGCGAAATATGGCGAGAGAAGTCGCTGGCCAAAAACAAATTTTGCCGACACTTGAACCCGTAGAATGCTAATTTATTAAGCTAGATACGATTGAACAGACCATGTATTAATTTTCGCTCGGTTGTTTACGCAGAAAATGTTGAGGTGTTGTCAAAGCCCTGTCGTCGTCTGCGTCTGCATAAACTTTGAAATTTAATGATATCTCTGTCATTACTAAAGATATAGACTCCAAACTCGGACTAGTTCTACACACTTGAAAGGGAAACCTATACAACAGGGGCAGGTAACAATCATTAAACCTTTTTGACAGTTAAGGCCCTTCTTCGACTTAAGGAAGTGGACCCCTAATGCTTTTAGTGCAACATAGAATAAAATTTCTTGTTAATTGATAAATAAGGATTTATACTGATATAATACTTCTGCATATTTTTAACCGACCAGAAATTCCTTTGATGTCTATCTTGAAATTATTTGTTGATACTTTTGTTAGTTACCTGAAAAGGGAGGTAATTATTATCCCCCTTTGTAATGAGAATATAGTGGTTTTAGATTTATAAATGATAATTCTAAGAAGGAAAAATGGGAAAAAGTGGCTCGGTTAAAGTAGTACAACATTACACATTTTTAATCATAGCAAATTTTGTAGGATAATATTATAGTAGAAATGGTCGTTTTCCATTAGGGGTCTACTACCTTAAAATTTTCATTCAAAACCAACCTATTTCTAAAAACAACTGCAGCATAGTGTTTGCAACTGCATGCGGTGCCCCCCCCCTTTTTTTTTTTTAATTATTATTATTATCTCTATTATCAAGGGAAACAGTGCAGCAATTTATGCATTCATGGGGGTTCTTTTGGGAGGAATTTTGAAAGTTCTTTTATCGGCACTACGAACAAAAACCTTCCAATTCCCACCAACACAAAGTAATATATATATACATGTATATACGAGCCATGCTGTGGCTATACGGGACTTAACGCAGCTACGAGATGCATTAACCAAGAAGCAAATTATCGCATAATTATTGTTCCATGAAATCCGTTTTGTCTAACAACCAACTGAATCCTGGGGTAGAATGGTCCTTGGACACACGGAAAATTGATCAAAAACAAAAAGTTTCGACCCAGGTCAGCCTGCGCGAAATGCGCAGGCTGACCTGAGTCGATGCTTTTTTGCAGATGCATTAAACACCCTTTCCACAGAGCACGGCTCATATATACATATTCAATTTTGAGAGAGGTAGGCATTCTGCACAAACTTTCAGTACTCCGTGGAAAGTATTTTAGAAGACTCTGGAATGGAATTTGCAATCCTTTTACTACAAACATTAGCCCCCTTATTCTTTAACCCTTAAGCTGCTAGGCTCGACTCAATGACCTTTTACGGACAGTGTAGATCAAGATCAGACTGCACTGAAAGCGCAGTCTGATCTTGAATCTACACTGTCCGATACAGAAATACTTTTACCCAAAATACAACTTTGAAATAGTAACATTTGGGTATTTACCATCGGCTTGAAAGTTTCAATTTACTAATTTAGCAGGTTAAGGATTAACATTTTCCGCGCCTTAGGTGAAAGCACGGACTTTTACGAACGGTCTAGATCAAGATAAGACTGCACAGAATGTGTACACTGATCTTGGACCAATACTGTCCCTTCGTTTAGTCAAGCCTGTTTGGTACAAACCTTTGAGTTTCAAAGAATAGTATTCCCAGCCTTCGAAAGAGGTCGAGTATAAACTCCGACGCAGAAAAAGTTAACCCTTAGGCTGTTAAGCGCGACACACTGATCCTTTGCGGACAGTGTGGATCAAGATCAGACTGCACAGAACGTGCTGTCTGATCTTTGATCTACACTGTCCGATAAGCAAATATTTTTCTCCAACAAATAAGTTTGAAAAAACATTATTCAGGGTTTTTACTATCGGCTTGAAAGTTTTATTTAACTTATTTAGCCGGATAAGAGTTTAAACAAAACACTCTAATATTCTGAAGTACACCATTGTATAACGTAATACTGCATCTTTATTACATAATTGGGCGGCACTCTGAGAAAGCAGGTTTAATGCATCTTCGTAACGCATTATACCAAGCAAGTCGCCGATATGGATCTTTTTTGTCTAAAAGCCGGCTGAATCATGAGGAAGAATGACCCTTTGACATCGAAAAAAAAGTCACCGGTAGCAAAAAGTATCGATTCATGTCAGCCTGCGCGGACTGCGCAGGCTGACATGAATCGATACTTTTTGCAAATGCATTTACCACCTTTGTATAAACAATGACTCAATATTACATTTGTTGCATTGTAAATAATGAGTAGTAAGAAATCAATAGTAACAAACAATGAATGGTCGTCGGTCGTTGGCAGTTACAAATTCAATTACATAAACAATGGTGGTAGAATGTGCAGCTAATTATGCTGCACTTGCACGCCAACAAATCAGCAAAAAACAGAGGATACCAAAGCCAGCTGGAGATAATGATACAGGGTATTATATTTGCTGAAGATGAGTGGGGAAAACTTACCTCTATGCATGCCCAGAGCGTGGGAAAATCGTAGAGTGATAATTTTGCACATCCAAAAATCAGCCAAAAACACGTACCGGGAATGCTGAAGATTTTATCTTGACATTCTTGAAGTTTGTTTTGGAAACCTACGATTCGGATTTGGCATGAGAGGCTGAGGGTTTTTTACGACAAAAAATTTACACTGGTCCGTTATTGTTAGGAAAGCATTCGCAGATGACAGATTCAACAGGCTAAAGTGATAGGATTCGTTTTTTGAAAGGAAAAAAAAGCAAAGTTGGCAATGGAGAAAATGCTGATCATCAAAATCTGTACGCGGTTCAAACGCAATGAATTAGGTGTATCTTGTAAAGTTCAAGGATATGACAAAAAAAAAAGTCACATTTCGTTACGTTTGAAGGTTTCTGTTGAGAGACGTAAAGAACGGCGCATTGAGGCGTGAGCGTGGTGTACGTTTCGCTGCCACGGCGAAGCCTCTCCGTCTGTACGACGTTTTGTTGTCACATGTGGCGATGACGTTGCAAAAGATGGGTATAAATGCGGTTGTCACACGTGGCGATGACGATGCATAAGATGGGTTTAAATGCAGTTGTCACACGTGGCGATGACGTTGCATAAGATGGGTATAAATGCGGTTGTCACATGTGGCGATGACGTTGCATAAGATGGGTATAAGTACGGTTGTCACATGTGGCGATGACGTTGCATAAGATGGGTATAAATGCGGCTGTCACATGAACAGATGACGTTGCATAAAATGGGTATAAATGCGGTTGTCCCATGTGGCGACGACGTTGCATAAGATGGGTATAAATGCGGTTGTCACAGGAAGCGATGACGTTGCAAACGGTGGGTATAAATGCCGCTTAGTTGCTTTAGCTCGTAATATTAGCAAGGTAAGCTGACGTTGCTGCAGCTTTCCTTTCTTAACTGTGACGTATTCTGATAACGGTTGCTTGTGTGTTGCTAACACCATTTTCAACATTATTTCAGTATACTGCAGTGCACTTAGTCTATCCATGTTTGTTTTACAATTACTTCGAACAATATTCTTTCCAAACCACTGGCTGCTTTCCCTGATAACCATCGTCAAAACAACGAACAACGGTGAGAGAAGAATGAATGCTTTTGCAATGACAGTGATCAGTCATCGGACAGAAATTTCGCTAACTGGGGACTCGAACAAGTGACCCCTTGTTTTCAAGCCGTGTACGCTACCGACTAAGCAACTTGGCTAGGCATTGATAAAAAGAGGCTGTATTTTTTTGGCACCGTTCCATTTGAGCCCTGCTCTGGCAAAAGGGGGCTTTATGCATCTCAATAATCCATCATACCAAGCAAGTCATCGCATAATTATGAATCCATAATAGCCACTTTTTCAAATAATGAGGTAGACTCGTCCTTGGACATACAGAAAATTGAGCTATAGCGAAAAGTTTCGGCCCAAGTCAGCCTGCGCGGACTGCGCAGGCTGACCTAGGTCGATACTTTTCGCAGATGCATTAAGTCTCCATTTCACAGAGCCTGGCTCATTTTTCTTGATCGCAGAGGGTGATAAGCGCTCGTTATCGGGACGCACTTCAAGTCGCGTGCTGATAGATTAGGCGCTGTGATTTGAGCAGACGACAAAAAGCCCTCGGAATTCCCAGCATCTTTTGAGTCGACATTCACCCCATTTCCATTTACAGCCGCGCAGAAGAAAGATGGCCTTGAAAAAAACCTATGTATTGGAAACAATAAATATCGTTAAAAGAGATAGACGGCGTAAATTTACCAGCAAATGTGCAGGGGACCTTAGAATAAACATTTCTACATTTTTTACCAATCACCATTTTATATTTATTCATTTGTTATCAGTACCAAAAAGTAGGTCAAAAGCCAGGATCCGACTGATCTCTATAAGCGTTTTCAAATAATGTAGGATCTCTGATAGGGTTGTTGTTGTCACGTGTGTTGTTGTTGATGTAGAAAGAATGCCAAGAAGGCCGAATAAACTAGGTTGAAGAATTGATGTTGTTCTTTCAATCTTTCAGTACGACAGACATCACACTTTCGAACTTTATCTTTCACAGCAAGTAATGTAATGCGTTCATAAAAGATTTTTAAGAAAAGAAATCGTCTTGTTTGTATGAACTTGTTTTCGTTGTATTTGGTCTACACCAGTTTCTTCAACCCCGTAATTAGAAGAATTTCACCTTTTACAGATATATGTTTGCCAAAGAGGCTGAATAATTGACGATTAACCAGACGACAAAACTTTAGACCTGTCCAATTTGGCAACATTTGCAGACGACAAATTTAATGTGCCTCAAATGACGGACCACAATTTGATCAAAGACCTGTAGGTATTTTATCCCTTTCAGTGACATAGAGGCTTTGCGGACGGCATAGATCAAGATCAGACTGCACAGAACGTGCAGTCTGATCTTGGATCTATATCGTCCGCTTGTTTCAGTAAAACCTATAAGAAAATCATTTCTCAATTTCCGTGGACTTAATCTTCAGCCGTCGTAAGAATCGAGTTTATATATGTTGCACTGAAAAAGTTAAATGGCCCAGTGAACGGAGGAATACAAAACAGAGAGATCATTATTATCTGACGCTATTTTCTGATATTCGGTGAAGGGCTCTTAACCCTTTACCGAATAATGTCCTATTTCAATGATCCTCAGGGAAAAAAAAAGTATGGTGTGGAAAAAGGAGAAAAAAAAAAATCTTATAATCAGAATTTTCACCTGTTTCCAGAATGTCTTCTACCCTTTTAAGGACAAATCCCGTAATTTAAGTCACGTTTTATTTTTTTTTAGTCGTCAGCAAATGCTTCGAATTTGGACAAATTTTACTTGTTGTGGTCTGGTAAAGAGTTAAGTCATTTTACCATTGTTTGGAGCCAGACAAAATAAACACATCACACTTAAAGTGCACTCTTACATAACCGCATTTTAGAAATGAGCCAAGCCCTGGCAAAAAGGAGTTTCAATGCATTTCCGTGATGCATTATATCAAGCAAGTCACCACATATGAGCCATGCTTTGACAAAAGGGGGCTTAATGCATCTCCGTGACCCATGGTACCAAGCAAGCCATCACATACTTAAAGATCTATAATATCAACAACCAACTTAATAATGAAATAGACTGGTCCTTGGGCATGCAGAAAATAGCGAAAAGTTTCGGTCCAGGTCAGCCTGCGCACTCCGCGCAGGCTGACCTGAGTCGAAACTTTTCGCAGATGCATTACGCCCCCTTTTCACAGAGCATGGCTCATATTGATTGTGGGCCCATAAAATCTATTTGTGTAACAACCGACTGACTCATGAGTTTAAATGGTCCTTTAACATGCAGAAAAATTACAAATAGCAAAAAAAAAAAAAGAGTTTCGACCCATGTCAGTCTGCGCGGGCTGTGCAGGACAAATGGCTCGATACTTTTTGTACTGAATCCACTTTTCAATGAGAATGTCAGTCTGCGCGGGCTGTGAAGGGCAAATGGCTTGATACTCTTTGTATAAAGCCCACTTTTCACAGGGAATGGCACCATTGAATTTGCTTTTATTCTTGACTTCGATCACTAACTTGTCTAATCGTGTTATTCACACCCATAGGCTACAAATCGCTGATCAGGTCGCTTCAGCAGACAGTTAAAATCAGGATCAGACGGTGCAGAAGATGCCATCTGATCTTTAATCTACATTGTCCGCTTTGCTGAGACATTCTAGACAAGAGCAGCTATCAAATCGCAATTGTAAGGGTCGTATTTCTTGGCTGAAAAATCTTACGTTTATTTGGCGCTTTATTGGTATGACTTCTAGCGCGATAACATAAGACTTACAAAATGGATATGAATATTTAAAAAAAAAAGACCAAGATATGTCAAATTTAACGTTGTTTTGGCCAATATTTCTGACAAAATATCCAACAAATTAACGATATGATTTTATGCTGCAGGCGCTTTATCTTGCTCTCCAATGCCCGCAAAAGCGATCATAACTGTGATCAGCGGTAAACCTAATACCATGCTATGTGAAAAGAGGGTTTAATGTGTCTGCAAAAAGTATTGAGCCATGTCATCCTGCACAGTCCGCGCAGGCTGACATGGATCAAAACTTTTTTGCTATAAGTAAATTTTCTGCATATCCAAGGACCACTCTACCTCATGATACAGAGGGTCGTTAGAAAAAAAAAGGATCCATTATTTTGAGATGGCTTGCTCGGTATAATGCATCAAGGAGATGCATTAACCAAATTTTCCAAGAACACCGTCCATTAATAGAAAGTTCTGTGTACATATCAACAGAAAAAAATATTGCGATTAAAAAGTTATTTTCGTCAGAATCTCTCCTTATCCGACATTGCAGATTCAAGATTAGACAGTACCTTCTCTGCAATCTGATCTTGATCTACGCCTTCCGTAAAAGCGCTTTAAGTCGTACTTGACAACCTAAAGGGTTTAGCAACCCGAGTGCAATGCATTACATCTTTTATGGATAAGAAGTCATTATCAAGTACCTGTGTTTATTGGGTCATATGTTACATATAATGTAATTTTTATCTATATTGATTTAAGGAGTAATATTTGTATCCTGCCCTTCAAGATCTATGCTTGAGATTTTTAACTGCATTAGCACATAGCGTAGGCAAAGATCAAACTGCACAAGTCCATTATACTGTGTCATATTATGACCAATACAATCTTGAATATACAAGAATTGGGCTTTCTATCACAGTGATCTAAAACATTATCGATTTTTTGAATAGTTAATGAATATTAAAATCCTTGTAAACAGGCCCGTGTTGTAAATGTAGAACAATCAAAGACTTAGTATAGAGGTCCAGATGTTATTTTATTTCATTATAAAATTGATTTAAAAGTCTATGTTATGAGTAGTCACTCTTTATGACCCTTGGGCCGTTGTCACTAATCATTCAAACTTGCATTCTAATTTTAATACCCAAATGTTTCAAAGTAACTCAATTCCTGATTGGCTAAACCAAATGGTTTAGCCAATCAAAAATTGTGTTACTTTGTTAATTTAGAATTATACCAAGAAAAAGATTCATATGGTTCTGGTGAATGGTTAGTGATGGAAAAAAAAACTTTATGAGTAACGAAAAGACAGGGACAACGATAAAGATCACACATAGTTTGCATTATAATATTACATGCCATGATACGCCCTTCATCTATGGTCAATGGTTTTGGTAATTATGATGTGTTATTCTTCTGCAAGGAGGAAAAGTAAATGTTACCACCTGACACAAATGCTCAATTTTTATTGGTCAAGGAGACCGTCCAAAGTTTTAGCAGCGACATGAGTTAATCGAATCACATACGAAGTGTTATGAGATAAAATTTGTATACCTTTGCCAAATAGCACAACTCACTCGCAGTAATTTGCAATGGAATCCTGGGAAGGGCAAGCCATTTTTTGAAATGAAGTTGGCGCAGAAAGAATAAAACATGATGAATGGGATCTCCACTTTGTGCTAAATAATCTTTTTGCACTTGTTGAAGTTGTAAAGTAAATGAGATATATGTCTTTCTATGTAGTTTGAGCCAATTTATTAAATGCCTCAGAGCAAAAACACATTGCTTTGAAATTTGGCGAGAAATTATGGTTAGATGAAAGACGTTTATTTCATGTTACTCTTCCAAAAATACTGATCTGCAACGTTCTCTGAGACAAACTCGCAGTAAATTGGAGTGTATTATAAGCTCTTTTGTTCTTAAAGACGATTTCTACAGTTTGTTTCCTTCCAAGAATTTCTTTTGTTTTTACATATTTTGTGGTTTAAAGTATGCTGAATCCAAATAAATCAAGGAAAAAGGGTTACAGGCTTTAATTCTGAGTAATCACCATGAAATAAACATAGGGGGTTTCCTGTCTTTTTCATTTGGGATGGTACAAAATTGCATATCAAAATATGACCATTTTGACAGTGTAGAACACATTGTAGACATCTTCATTCTATAAATTGAAATGTATAAGAAGATGCAAGTTATAAAATGAAATCATTAAAAAAGACCTAAAGTGAAAATTTTTCCTTAAAGGAATGATATCTTGGTCCTAAAAATCTGTCGACAAAACAAAAATGACATCAGTGCTTTTTTCGTAAATTTCTGAGAAACCTATCCAAGAGTTTTTTTTTTTTTCAGAATTTCACATTTTGTGCTTTATAATATCCTTAACATAAAATCAAAAAGATATAGGGCTTCGTTTTCACTTAATAAGTCATTTTATGATATATTGGGTGCTCTCCCCTGAAAAATATTTTTGATTTTATGACAATTCTATTGTTACATACACTACACAAGTTAAAATGTACTAATTAACCCTTTATGACTTTGAATCCTTTTTCATAAAGATACTTTTGAAAACATTGTGGGAAAAGGAGAAATTGCTCAGAATTAGCAGCTCATTTTATGACATAAGGGCGGTGCTCTCCCCCTAAAAAATATTTTTGATTTTATGACAGGATCTACAGTCTGATCTTGGATCTATATCAACCGCTTGTTTAGTCAAGTCTGTAGGCTAACATTTCGACGATCGGCTGTCCGTGGCTCGTTCGACGATTTTGATATCTCATCTTGAGAAAATGTTTTTGTACACTTTGCATAAGAAGAAGTGGGTGGGGGACTGACAGTGAACTTCGTTTCTTCTGCCTCGCTAGCTGTATACAGTCGGTATTCCTTGTAGTACCATTTCTTGGAAATGCAGACTGAACCCTTGAAATACGGTCTAACATAGATATCTGCGTAAAATATCCTTAAAAGCGAGAAATCTTTACGTTGTTTATGATTTTTTATGAAACTATATACGAGTACTACTCAACTATTTCCTTCGTGAAGATTCAAATATCATCCTTTATACTAATATGCCTTGTTAATGCTCCAGGTTTTAATTGAAAAGAAGTTAGATCATTCAAAAGGTCGCACAAGCCCAGACGAACGAACCCGGATGAACAAGCCTGGGCGAACAACCCCAGGGACAAAAATCCCGTTCCCATGCGCACCAGGTTGAGCAAAGGAAACTACCGGAAACGTCCTTAAGATTTTCTATTTCGAAGAGAATATGATTATATGTCATGTTTGAGTTTTGATTACATAGATTGAGAAACAAGTTCTTGCAACTTGTACTAATCTCTCTCGATTCTGCTTCCTTGAAACTACAACAGTATTCGCGCCGACTGGGCCGATGAACAGTCCCAAAGTTGACGCCCGCTCCCGGGTATCGAACTCTGGACCTTATGGTAATGAGGCCGGCGCACTATCTCACAACCACAGATACTAATACAAGTCATCAAATTACTATGTATCAACGAAATAAATTTTGCCTAACGACCGACTGAATTCTAAGTCGGCCTTGGCATGTGTATTTTTTGTTTGCTAATTACAAACAGTGTCGACCAATGTCAGTCTGCGCAGACTGACATGAATTGATACTAGTTACAGATGCTTTGAAAACCCTTGCAATCGTGCAAAATTTTGACATCTCTATCATAAAAACACTTAAAACTCGGGATGGTTGAAAACTACAAACAGTGGAGCCAATACTAAAAGGGGAGGTAACTCTAAAATATTTTGAAACAGTTGTGTCCCTTTTTTCGACCCCTCCTTATTTTCAGTAAAAAAGCAACTGCAGTTGAGTTTTGGCGCCGGCTTGCATTGCTCTCGTTTAAAATCTGATTGGTGTAGTGGCCATTTTGGCAGCATCAACTTTTTTGTAGCCTACTGTGATTACATCAAGACCAACGTTCGTAGCGTTTGTTTGAAGCCTGCGGTGTTTCCTTTTTATGGACAATATTTTTTTATTCTTAACAGCTAGTGTAAACATTGTTATATGGATTTAAACATCAAGTACATGTTTCTGAACAATTTTTTGTGCGTGTGTGTTCTGTTGTTTAGTGAAAAATAACAGCATTTACGTTAAACCACCTCCCACGCCTATGTACAATTCGTGTGCACACCATCGACATACTATGATTGCATCACAGAACACAAAGGTATATAATTAGTTTTCAATCTGTATTCCTTATGTCAGTGGCCTACAAGAGTGCGCATGCATTTGTAGCCCGTGTTGATTAACTAACTGCAGCCTTAATGATAAAGTTTCGTTAAAACTCGATGAGTCTGAAGCCAGGGGTGGGAGAAATCAGCTTTTTTAGCAGATAGAGGATATTTGTTTTTTACGGTGAAAGATCGAAATTTATTTCATCGAGTGGCGCAACCACTCGTCAAAATATTACCGATGATGTTCACGAGATGAAATAAATTTCGATCTTTCACCAATAGAAACAAATTTTCTATTTATTTCATGCTTTTAACCCTTTTTGGGAGGAACTTGCATCAAAATCCGGCACAGTTCTTTTCCTTTATTCCCCGTGGCGTAACCCCCCCCCGCATAGCAACGGATTACAATATTACGTCAAGCGCGAGAAATGTAAGGTTAATTACGTCATATTGCCATCTTGTTGTGAGGCACGCGCATTTTACCTAGGTAACTAGTACGCGTGAAGAACTGTTTACGCCTTCAATTGAAGAGTTAGAATATATAAATTGGTATTTTCATTGGTCGTAACCATGAAATATCGAAAAATATTTCACCGATATTTCTCGATAACCTACCGGAATGCACGAAATAGGTATATTTTTCCACGGGACAAAGTAATTGCAATGGACCAAGACATGGGATTCGTCTGTGGAAGGCTAGAAAGCGTCGTGGGAAAATAGAAAATGCTGGTTACCGGTATTTTCTCCTTTTCCCAAAATGTTTTCATCAGGGTCGTTAACACGCGGGATGTTTTGGTAAAGTCTTATAAGCTTGGTCAACACTATCCTCTAGATAAAACTCCTAAAATCTCAAGATTTATATACAATTATAAGGTCTCTAGCGTAGTTTCAAACGCATCTGTATTTGATCTTGTTTATAACTATGAAATATTTCCAATTTAAATGACCTTTTTTTTGGCTTAGCAGTATGAGCTGGCTTCTTATCTTCTTTTTGTTTGTGCATGCCAAGAACATGCTGAAAAGATACTTTTTGCAAATGCAATACACTCCCATGTCATAGAGCATGACTTATATATAATCGAAAACTTTATTTATTTATTTATCTTTTGTAGATAAGCAAAACAACGAGGAAAGAGAGGCAGTTGCTGGCTTTGTCACTTTTCACTGTTTTCTTCATAATGAACCACACACACAAACAAAGTATTCAATATTTAAATTCCAGTTCCTCTTTTTTTTTTCAGAAATTTCTTGTTCCGTATATTCTTTAATCAGAGCTGCATATTAGCCCAAAGTCAATGAGTATGGGTTTTCAATACAAGGAGATGAAAATAAAGATACGACAGGGAAAAATAAAAAACGGTATACTACATGCATTGGCAATCAAGTATCAAACGAAAAAAGGCACGAGATCACTTAGTTCACGAACCTGAAAACCTGCGAACTGCATCTTTTTGGGGAACAAGAAATTGAAAAGTTGTAATATCTTTTTGCTTTATCTTCAAACGATTTTACACGCCATTAGCTAAATGTTTCAGATTTGTTTTTACATTCTTGGCGCGTGCACATCTGGGAGGCAGTCGATAGGTAGCAGACGACAAAAAGCGCTCTCTCGAAGCACTTAGCCTCTTATTTCGTCATAAAATTCCGAAAGACGCGTGCCCCCTTTTGAAACCCATTACTCTCTTTTTAACCCTGTACCAATTTTAGCTCTTTACCAAATAATCGCGTGTTTGAACGACCCTGAGGGGAAAGGCTTTTGAAAACGTTGGAAACGGAGAAAATGCTGGTTAACAGCTATTTATAAGCTAAACCCCAGCAATTGAGTCACATCTAATTCACAGTCTGCAATTGCTTTTATTTTGGACAAGTCTGATATTTAACCGTCTGATAAAGAGATGATTCTTGTTTGAAAACCAAGTAATTTACTCGCAAAAATATTCGAATCCCTAGCTTGACCAAGTTCTGACCGCGGATTGATGATAGTCAATGCTACGAGATTCATTCCTCTCTTACCGCTAATCACTGTATCGACGATGGTTTTTGGATCCATAAGGTCCACTTTGTTTAACATTCAAATGAATCCTAAGGAAGAATAGTCCATGAACACGCAGAAAATTTATCTCATGCAAAACGTTTTGAAAGACGTAGCCACCCTTTGAGCCCCACGCGCACTGCGCAGGTTGACCTAGGTCAGACTTTTTGCAGATGCATAAAACCCGCTTTACACAGAGTATGGCTCGTTGATATTATTAGTTGTACGGTCAGGTGGCAGGGGACTTGGAAACTTGTTCACGGTTATGGCAAATCATGTCGCCCCCGAGCCGAAGGCGAGGTGGCGACATGATTCGCCACAGCCGTGAACAAGTTTCCAAGCCCCCGGCCACCTTACCGCACAACGAACTTATCATACTGCAAAGTTTTACCATTCCAATGTGTATTCAGTGAAATTTCCCCGTTTATGTACTCACGAATTGAGTATGCTGATGACTTAGAATTTCCCGTCAGAGTGCCCAAATTCAATGAAAACTGACGTCACTTAAACCTTGATAAAACGTGCAGTTTGGTGAATAAACTTGATGATGTCACTGCGATAGAGATTCGTCATATTTTTATTTAAACATGGATTTAAACAACTTCACTGTAAGTAACTATGCATTTTAATGATTTGTTGTCAAAAAGTAAAAGACCACTAGTTACCACAAACGACAATTTGGTTATCCTTTTAACGTTACAATGAATGAGTTCCGACACTTCTCAATTTGCTTACCTGACGAAGGGATGGCTCGTTATAACACCGTGTATTTGTTTTAGAATGACAACAAACGATAATATATGTAACTGGATTTATATTCGCTTATTTTTAATAATAATCCATTCTTTCCGCTTTAATGACAACCATCAAGGGAAACTAGAAATAATATGGTGCATGCTACCCAGTATATTTGTCTTGTGGCGGCTCGTATCGGTCGACGTGTGGTGTGTTGTGTTGAAAGTGTAGTCATGTACACAAAATGGTTGTCATTAAAGCGGAAAGGTGGCCGGGGACTTGGAAACTCGGCGAGGTGGCGACATGATTCGCCACAGCCGTGAACAAGTTTCCAAGTCCCCGGCCACCTGACCGTACAGGCCGAGGTGGCGACATGATTCGCCACAGCCTAGAACAAGTTTCCAAGTCCCCGGCCACCTGACCGTACAACTAATACTGTACAGCCCTCAAGAAGGTAAATACAACACATTTCCAATCCCAACTGCACAAAGCAGTTTGAGGTCAAGCGGCTTTTCAGAGTCGAATTCCGCTCTACGTTCAATTACACTCCATTTAGTTTTGAAAGTAGCTATTCCCCAAATTTCAAATTAATCACTTTCAATTTGACAGACGAACGAAGCAAATGGCTAAAGTCATTAGGAAGCTACACAGGACAATGCCGGCTAAACCAAACATCGTAAAACTCTAATGAAATAATCAACTATCATTTGAAGGTTCGTATTTCGCAGGCGCAACCCCGTGCAAGAATTGAGATATGTATCTTTTGTGTAAGGTAAATTGTCTATGCAATGCCGCTGGGTAACAAAGACTGTGTATTGTATTCTGAACTTTTGAAAGTGTATCTTAGCGCTAGCCATACAATTAGCTGCATCAAATTTAAATAGACAGATTTAAATGGTTTGTAGGTAGGCTACAGAATTCCAGAGTAGATAATATAAGCTAAATCCATTTTGCTAATAGCTAATGTGTGGTGTCCGTGTCGTGAGGTAGAGCGTCGGCATCGTAACCAAAAGGTGCTGAGTTCGATACCCGGGAGGGGGTGTCAACTTCGGGATTTTTCATAGGCCCACACATTCGGCGCGAGTACTGGTGTAGTTCCCAGGAAGCAGAATCGAGAGAGATTAGTATAAGTTGTAAGAACTTGTTTCTCAATCGATGTAAAATAAATATGTTTAAACTGATAGGAAAATGATATTTACTTTTACCCATCATATAGATGGGTTTGAGTTGTTGGTCATACATTTCGACCTTCCTGTTGCTGATATACATTCATCATCAGAACTAACCTTTATTTAGTAGAAACGTGTTGATTGCAATACAGGAAATGAGTATCGTTATGTTTTCGTCTAAAACAGACGACAAAAATTAAGTGTGGTTTGGTTTGTATAGGAGTTTAAAGCCATTTTAACAGCTTAGGTCATATCATGGCGGTCAATGACGCACCCATGTGTTTCCTCGCTTTCTCACACCAGTACTTACAGAACTTTTTTTCCAAAGCCACTGACTACTTTTCTCACATGCATCAGAGGTGAGAGGCGAAAAATCGCCGGAAAGAAAGTTCGCCGCAACCGGGTATCGAGCCCGCAACCTCCAGGTCATGAGTCAGATACGCTAACCACTGAGCTACCCGGCCGGGCACAAAAATTAAGACTTGTCTTTAAGGTTTTTGTAAGCATTTGAGTCATACTCTGGCAAAAGGGGGGGGGGCTTAATGCATCTCCGTGATACATTAAACCAAACATGTCATCACATGAATCCATCAAATCCATTATTTCTGACAACCAACTGAATCATGAGGTACATTGGTGCTTTGACAAGCGGAAACTTTACTATATGCAAACAGTTTCGACCTAGGTCAGACAGGACGGATACTTTTTTCGCAGATGCATTAAGCTCCCTTTTCACAGCGCATGACTAATTTTGTAGAGAAAAAGTAAAATTTCCAGCATGATGAGATTTTCTTTAAGATAGTATTTCGTTGTTTGCAAATGCTTTCAATTGGTCGAGTCCAAATGATTCTCGTCTGGTAAAGAGTTAAGAGATATGCTATCCAGAAACGCACTGCAATGGGGTACTAGTATCTGGGTCTTATTCACTGACCTGGCCATACCCGCTTCACAAAAGATTCAACAGCTGCCATAATCTTGGTACACTATATCACCGATTCCTTTGCCAGTCTCACCTAACGCTCGCCGTAACTTATTTTTGCTTCGTTAAGGTCTGTGTCACTTTCTCCGTCCATTAAAAAAAACAGTGAGATTGACTATTTTATAGCAGGTGTGGTCATTACTGTCACCGTTGGTCATCCCAAAAATAACAAAGGTGTCTCATGCGGGATGCAATAAATCAAGAAATACGCAATATTTCACTTCTGTCTGGTTAATGATCGATTTAGATGCGCAGTGTGCGTTTATTCATTCGTAATAAGGCATGATAATGATACCGCTATCCATCAGAGACAAGGTTTCTCTCCTTTTTCCCTTTATAGACAATATTTTAAATGCCAATGGAATGGCGTAAACTGTTTCTTTATTCAACCCTATGAAATACTTTAAACTCTCTTACAGTTCAGCAAGCTTATGTAGCGTACATGGCTTGTTAGTACTTCTATATCAGTAAAAGAGACTCTTAAATTGGCAAATATTTCATTGCCAGACAGAATCTCGGATAAGGGTCAGTATAGGCTTGGCGTAATTTAGCTCCATTTGCAAACTCTACGTGATTCTAATGCCCACCCACTTGTACATTATTGACGCTGAAATTGTCTGCACTAAATACTTTCTATTTGCAGTAAACAATTCAACCCTTAGACTGCTAAGCGCGACTCACTGACCTTGTGCAGACAGTGTAGATCAAGATCAGACTGCACAGAACGTGCAGTCTGATCTTCTGTCAACAATGTCCGCTAAGGAGCTATTTTTCTACAAAAAGTAAATTTGAAATAGAGCTAGCATCATCCGGGTTTTTACTATCGACTTGAAAGTTTCATTTGATTTATTTAGCAGGATAAGGGTTAATTTTCAGCCGTTTTGACGACGACTATAAAGCTAACTTTTCTGGCAGCTTCGTTCCTTATCTCCTTTGCCAAATGACAGAATTTAATACTTGTTCAAATTGAGAGTACAAAAAGATGACACAGGGCCCTCAAGTGATGGAAATTTTTTTCTTAGCAAAACTTTGTGAAAAAAAGGAGAAAATACTGGTTACCAGCATTTTCTCCTTTTTCCCATAATATTTTCGAAAGCCTTCTATCTCAAGGTCGTTAAAACTAGGTATTGTGTGGTAGAGGTTTAAGTCTCTAATTAGCCGAGTCATTGTCGTTCTTGTTGGCTGCTACTGTTGTTGTTGTTGTTGTGGCTGTTGTTGCCGTCATTGTCTTAGAACATTATGGCTTTATGCGTTCTTGGTCCGACAGAGTACAAGTCTGGTTTTTGCAGTATTGGCGTGATAGTTATTTAAGCAGTTAACTACATTTGAAAAAATAAAACAACGTCCGGAGCGATAAAATGCCGCGCATTCAAACCGCTATTATTCGTGCTTGTGGCAATTATCCAATTACATAAGAGACATTAAAGTACACAATGTTCAAAATGAATCAGTCATTTTGATGGACAATGCAATATTGATAAGTTTTCTGACATTAAATTACGGGATTGCCTGCAAATCCATTATAAAATGTGCAACTGTTTGCATTTATTACGGTCTGCTGCATTTAGACAGCATTTTCGTGCAGCAATCATTGTTCCGGAAATTGGCGTTGCTATGACACGGGGTCACGTGACTTCCGTTCTAGGGATAATGCTCACAGTATAAAGGTGTATGTAATATGCATGTTATATCCGTAGTTAAATTGCTTGTATTCCATTTCCCTTATCGACTCTCAACTTGAATATTAACCACGACATTAAATATTTATTCGGGTGTTATGCAACGGGACTGAATGTATAGAAGGTTAATGACAGATTCTTATGGAAATAGAAATAAAAGCCGAATTTTTCGTGTAATTAAGATTTTCTTTCCAAAAATGTAAGAAAACACTAGCATAAATTGTTTTGAGAGCTAGTATGTACTTATGATAAATTAATTAAATGGTGTATAACGCAGCTTTCAACAATGTTTCAGTCACCGAAAGTGTCTTGCCAAAGAAAACTCAGTGCGTCCAGTAAGGCTCGAACTTGAGGTCTTCATGTTAGGAGTCCTACACTTTACCTCTGAGCCACGCAGGACCCCACATGCATAATTATGATATTCACCGTTTGATAGTTTATGGACTTTCGTGATCTATAACAGAGAGAAAAAAATTCTACTGAATATGGATTTTTTTTATTTCATGCTTCTAACTCCTTTTTTGTTGGGACTTCCACCAAAATTCAGCACCCCTTTTTCGGTAATTCCCCGTGGCAGACCCCCACCATAACAACGCATTACAATATTACGTAAAGCGCGAGAAATTTAGGGTAAATGCGCGTAATTTACCTCATATTTCCGTATGAGTGAATGGCACGCACTATTTACCAAGGTAGCTAGTGTGCGAGAACTAGTTATGGAAATATTTGCGGTAAATTTCACTGGTCGTAATCATGAATTATCAAACCTTATGATCCATCGTTATTTACCGATAAACTACCGAAAAGCATGAAAAACACTTCCTACTGAACAAGGAAAGAAACTTGAATGAAATCTTAGGGCTTCTTTTGCCCTTCTTGCATGGAAACAGCATTGCGTCAAGAAATTATAACACTGGATACAGATATATTCCTTAACAAAGAAAAAGTACGATTACACCCAGCTTCATCAATTTTATTATGTAACAACTTTAACGCTTTATACAACAATTCCGAATTCTTAACACAATGGCTGAGAAGGCTTTTGAAAACTTTGTGGGAAAAAGAGAACTTGCTGGTGGTCAGCATTTTCTCACTTTTCCACAAAGTTTTCTACCCTTTCAGACAAAAAGCTATAAAGTGAACCGCATCAAATTTCTCCTCTGCAAGTGCTTTCAATGGAAGACAAGGCTAAAATTATTTTTTTACAGTAAAATATTAACCCTCAACAATATAGGCAATTATTTCTCACGTTTTAGGGTCATAGATACTTTGATTCTATTTGTTGTCACTTTGTGGGAAGGAAAGTTTTGGAAAGGAAAACGATTCTTAAAAAAAAAGTTGGGTAATTTCACGCTCCATCAGCGCGGGTAATAATTGATTGTCAAGCTCTTTCTTAAAATAAGTCGATAGTTTCTGATAATATTCTTTTTTAAGAAAAGAGAGAGAAAGAAAAAAAAAAAAAACGGTTTCCTACTGTGAGCTACTTATTCTTCCGCGTCTGATGCATTTAAACACTTACTACTTTGTCAGACACACTCAAAAGTCTGTTGTATTATCAGCATCTATTACCAATGATGGCATCATAAAAGAACAAATATCTTATAAACGGATAGGCGGCGTTAATTTGCCTGCAAATATGCGGGGGACCTTATAAGGAACATGTCTGGATTTTTGACCAATCACAAATTTCTATTTATTCATTTTTTATCGGTACCAAAAGTAGGCTAAAAGCCAGCACATTCAGCCCCGCCGAACAGATTTGTAAAATCAAGTTACGATAATTTCTCCCCGTATTGTGCTTGAAGGCTTATCTAAAAGTACGTCTCGGGTTGTTTTCTTGGAGCCAACTTCAGAAGAAATATCAAGAAAGAAGTAGTAAAAGGCTTATATTGTTTTGATATCAGGAGCGATCACAATCTTTTAGGTCGTTGCTCTTGTAATAAGCTGGAGAAACAGAAAACGCTTTTCATGGTGAAATGTTTCAATTTTCCTAACATAATGCTAATATTGAACTCTACCAAACAACAAAATGTTAGACTTGTTTTAAGAGAAAGCAATTCAAACCGACAATTTGAAGCTAGATAAAATGATTGGATTTGTCCTTGAAAGGATAAAAAAAAAAAAAAAAAACATTGTGAGAAAAGAAGAAAATGCTGGTTTCCAGCATTTTCTCCTTTTCCCCAAATGTTTTCAAAAAGCTTTTTCCTTAGGGTCGTAAAACTTGGGATTGGGTGGTAAAGGGTTGAACCCCTACGGGTGATAATTTTAAAGCTAATAATAATGATAATAATTTATAGCAAGCTTGAGATTTATGAAATTAACCGACTTCATTTCTACAATGATGAAGACAGACCATACTCTATCTAGTTTTGCGTTTATTTATCGTCGCCACCGGTTGTCAATATGGAACCACAAACTCTCGCGAAGAGAACGTGATAGAGGGTTGGTTTTTTTTCGGTGAAATATCGAAATTTATTTCATCGAGTGAGCATCATCGGTAATATTTTCACGAGCTGCGCAGCAGCCACTCGTGAATATTAACTGATGATATTCACGAGTGGCGCAGCCACGTGTGAAAATATTACCGATGATGCTCACGAGATGAAACGAAAATTCTGTTTATTTCATGCTTCTAACCCCTTTTTTGTTGGAACTTTCGTCGAAATCAGGCACAGTTGTTTTCGGTAATTCCCCCTGGCGTACCTCACTCCACATAACAACGCATTACAATATTACGTAAAACGCGAGAAATGTAGGGTAAATGCGCATAAATTACGTCACATTTCCCTCTGGTTGAATGGCACGCGCTGTTTACCTAGGTAACTAGTGCACTACTGCTTCCGCCTTCAATTGAAGAGTTAGAAAATATGAAATCGGTATTTTTCATTGGTCGTAACCATGAAATGTCAAACCACAATCCACCATTATTTCTCGATAAACTACCGACAAGCATGAAACGACATTTTGTATGACATTCATTGTTATCTTATTTCATTTTACAAACAATAGTATTGAGCGACTACAATTATACAATTATTTCTGTTACCGATTATTCCTTAACCCACAGTGTACAAATTAATGAAGTGTGTCTTTTTGGTCAATAGAACATCAATAAAATATTGCGATTTCAACACGACTTTTGTCAGAATATCTTACAAAATAATAGACTCCGTAAATCAAAGATCAGGTGCACGTCTTGCGCAATCTGGTCTTAATATCTCCGGTCTGCAGAAGCAACAACAGTTGTGATCAGAATTCTATGGATTAAGCCTATCACACAATTTGCTTATTGACTGTTTAATGGTTACGTATTTAGTTTTCTAGACTGGCATGTTAGTTATCGCCAAGATTTATCTGATCTCAGTTCCTGGTTTTGAAAGGTACAGTCATTGATCGCAACTGAGATGACGTTTGTCAGAATAGAAGTGCTATAACCTTGCGGCTGATAAGTGCGACTCAAGGACTTTTGCGGACAGTGTAGATCAAGATCAGACTGCACAGAAAGTGCAGTCTGATCTTGGATCTACACTGTCCGACAAGGTTAAATCTTTTTTCCAAAGAAAATTTTCGGTTTTTATTGTTGGCTTGAAAGATTCATTTCACTTATCTAGCAGGACAAGGGACAAGTGGAAACACAGAAGAAATGATTTGGAGAATCCAGCACGAATGTCCTTGATCATGACTTCAAAGTCTGGCACTGTAAAATAGATCCCAGTCATTTACAAGGATTTATATTTTGTATAAAATACAATTAATCGATTTAGCGCACAAAGCGAAATCAAGCACTTTTTGCTGACGGCATAAATCAAGATGAGACTGCATCGACAGTGCAGTCTGATCTTAGACCTGATCTGTACCGTTCCCTTGATTTTCATGCAAACAAGATAAATATCGCCTTGAGTTTCAGTTGGTTGTATTTCCAGCCATCAAAAGAGTCCAGTTTGTATATCATGCGCTGAAAAAGCTATCAACCCTTAGGATGCTAAGCGCGACTCAAAGTCCTTTTGTGGATAGTGTAGATCGAGATCAGACTGCACATAATATGCAATCTGATCTTGGATCTACACTGTCCGACAAGAAGGTATCCTCCCAAAAAAAGAATAACTTTGAAATGAAAATATTTGGGTTTTTAAAAATCGACTTGAAAGTTTCATTTTATTTATACTGCAGGTTAACACTTCACCTAACGACATTTTGGACTGGACCAAATTGAAAGAACTAGAAGACGACAAATTAAATGCTGCTATATTGACTTTTATTGTCTTTGATAGGGTAGAAAACATTGTGGGAAAAGGAGAAAATGCTGGTTACCAGCATTTTCTCCTTTTTCTACAATTTTTTATAAGGCTTCTACCTTAGGGTCGTTAAAACTCGGGACTGTGTGATGGACCTGGCGCGCTCACTTTCAGTATCTGGCTTATTGACCATGTTTTCTTTCTGTTTAAATGATAAGTCATTGGATTAAGGGGGACAGCCGGACAGACAGTTGAACTGTGAGCGACCCGTCAATCCCCTTGGTAAAACCAACCGGGGACTGAGTAAACAAGATTTCACTTTACTATGATTATGACTGCTGAAATTCAGGATAACGACGCTTTCTCTTGGAATTCTTATCTGTATTTGTCTTGGAAAATCCATTACCGCTGAGCAAACGATATGAGATAAACACACAAGCTTCCATGTTTTATGCCACGCGTAATGAATACACGTAAGTAAAATATACATTTGTCAAGCAAGATTCATAAGGTCAAGGCCGAAAGTGATCCCCGGAAGAAAAAGAGAGCAAAGCATCGTATAGTTCTTGTGCATTATGGGATCTTTGTTATGCTGTCGCCCAATAAATTTGAAAATGCTTAACTTTTTACCAATCGACTAAAGTTTATTTTTCTCTGATAATACTCTTTTGATCCCATGCCGTTTAGGACCCCTTTTGATTAATTTTCAGAAATATTTGCAATAAGCAAACAATTGTACTCGAAGACGATTTATTTCATACAGGGTGTCCGGAAAGTAAGGTAACTCTTTTATACATTTATAATATGGCTTTAAATTTCAGATGAAGAGTTAAAAAATATATATACATGTATATAAAACAAGTAAGGTTTTTTTCTGGTGAAAGTTTTATTCAATTTTCATTTCCGCCTTTTTTAGCTTGCTGTAAGAACTACTTTCTTTTGCATAGTATCTGTCGTGCAATTTAATAAGTGAACGTCTTTTGTATCTTTTTATCGTATTTTATTTTAACTTTAACATTTAACATAGATGCATCAAAATATGTCTACACGTGTACAGGTGTTAACCCGTTTACTACACAATCCCGTATTTTAACCACACTGAAAAAAAGACATCTTTGAAAACGTTGTGGGAAAAGGAGAAAATGCTGGTTACCAGCATTTTCTCCTTTTTCCACAATTTTTTCGAACATTTGACAGAAAAATAGCGGTTATTTGAGTTACATTTAATTGTCGTCTGCACAATTTGAATACGCCTAAGTTTTTGTTGTGTGGTAGTGTTCCAGGTCAATCCTGCATTCTGTACTGCAGGTATGGCATTCGGTTGGTGGTTATAATACTCATAAATACCTTGAATGTGCCTCAGTTATGCAGATTTAGGGGTACGTGTCTGGAAAATAAATTGCAGGCGAATATTTTATCACCCCAGCAGACAATACTTATTGCAGTTTACATTCAAGTGAAATTGACCGGGATAATCTATATCATGTGACTGTAGCACTTCCGGACCGTAACTCTACAAGTACGGAACGGTCTCACCTTCGAGCTGACCCTGCATGTGAGGTCAAATTTTAAGGGTCAATAAAAGATGATTAACTACGTTTAACAGACTCCAAGCAGAACGCCATAAATTCTGCACTAATAATAGAAAGGTCATTGGAGGTCAACTTCCGTATTTTTTTTCCCGAAAATAAATTTAGATATAAAAGAATTTAACTCCTCATCGGTCGGAAAAATATGCAAAAATTTCACCAATAGCCAAAAAGTTTCGACCCAGGTCAGCCTGCGCGGATTGCGCAGGCTAACCTGGGTCGATACTTTTTGCAGATGCATTAAACCCCCTTTCTACAAAACATGACTCATTCAAAGTATAACGTTTTTATAAACATGGAAAACGAATTAATGCTTTTAAAGAACCCCGCCTTTTAAAATATAAGAAAAAAAACTTTGGTGCTGTTTTTTTTTTTATTGACAAGTATTGTTTATAACTATATGAATATAAAGTTCAACTTTCCCATCTTATTAGACGATTGAAATCAAAAGTTACACCCACTCCACTCTTGTTGTTGAGTCTGGGATCGGTGCTTTCCCTATCTAGAGCCATCAGTTAGATATCATTTCAAACACCAATTGTTTTACAAAACGTACATACTTAATTACTTTTCAGATGCATTCACTGGCTTAAATACTGAAACACGCTTACAGGAGATAATGGGAATGGATGTTAAAGCTGCTTTGCCACTGAAAAGAATGCCTATATATTGTTCAATGGAAACCACAATCTGGGACTCCTGAAGGCCAGAAAAGACATTATTAGTCGTACGGTCAGGTGGCAGAGGACTTGGAAACTTCACCACGGCCGTGAACAAGTTTCCAAGTCCCCTGCCACCTGACCGTACAACAAATTTATTATACTGCAAAGTTTTACCATTTCATCGTGTATGCAGTGAAATTTCCCTGTTTTATGGTCTCACGAATTGAGTACGCTGACGAAACAGAATTTCCCTTCTGAGTGCCCCAATTCAATGAAATCTGACGTCACTGAGAACTGACGTCACTGAAACCTTGGTAAAACGTGCCAGTTCGGTAAATGAACTTGACGATGTCACTGCGATAGACATTCGACGTACTTTTATTTAAACATGGATTTAAACAAATTCAAGGTAAGTAACTATGCATTTTAATAATGATTTGTTGGCAAAAGTAAACGACCATTAGTTTCCTCAAACGACTATTAGATTATTCTTTTAACGTTACAATGTACCTATGAGTTTCGACACTTAACAACCTGCATACCCCGTGTAATTGTTTTAGAATGACAACAAACGATAATATAAGTAACAATATTCATTTATTTCCAAAAATAATCCATTCTTTCCGCTCTAATGACAACCATCAAGGGAAACTAGTAATGATATGGTGCAGGCTACTCAGTATGTTTGTCTTGTGGGCGGCTCGTAGCGATCGAGGCCGCCATTTTGGATGTTAACATTTAAGTTGAAAGTGTAGTTATGTTTACAGGGCTCCCGAAAGGGAAACTACTATCACGTGGATCTTGCCAGTGTACATGAATATATGTACAGGGTATATAATCCAATCAGATCGCGAGAAATTTCTTTACAGTATAATAAGAATAAATGTGCTGCCATCGTAATGTGTAACATAATTCAAACATTAAGATAGCCGTGACTATAAGTTGATATATTAGTTTAATATACATTTTTCTGTGTTACAATATCGTAATCAAGTGTGAGAGAATAACAACAAGAGCACCGCATGAAGATGTCAACGCTCGGCTGCAAGTGCTTGATTTTAAGTGAAAATTCTAAGTCGAAAAATGATTGATTGATTGTATGGTGTTTGACACCGTTTTCAACATTATTTCAGTTAAACGCGGCCAGTGCACCTATCCATGCTTTCCTGGATTCTCTTGTACCAGTACTCCGCACAATTTTCTTTCCAAGCCACTTGCTGCTTTCCCACATAACCATCGTCGAAACAGTGGTCAGCGGAGTGAGAGGAATGAGTCCTGTCGCACTGACTATCATCAGTCCTCGGACAGAAATTGGCCGAGCCAGGGTCGAACCCATGACCCCCTGTTCTCAAGTTCTGCACCCTACCGACTGAGCAATCGGGGCTCGGCCATAAGTCGAAAAAGGGGCATAACTGTCTCAAAATTATTTTGATAGTTACATGCCCCTGTTGTATGAGTTTCCCTTTTGACAGTGAACAACTTGTCTTAGTTTGAAGTAAATATCTGTAGTAATAGCAGGGATATTACGAAATGTCAAAGTTTTTGCACCTTGACGACAACGACGCCAGGGCTATGACAATAACTCGTCATTTTCTTCGAAAAAAGCCGAGCTAATAAAACTACAACAAAACAAAATTCAAAATGGACTTTTACCCTTAACCAAGTCTTACCCCTTTACCAAACGACAAAATTTTAGACTTGTCCAAATTGAAAACATTTGCAGACGACAAATCAAGAGTGGCTTAAATAGCGGAATTTGTCCTTGATAGAATAGAAAGCATTGTTGGAAAAGAAGAAAATGCTGGTTACCAGCATTTTCTCCTTTTTCCAACAATGTTTTCAAAAGGCTTCTTTTCCAGGGTCGTTAAAACCAGGGCTTGTTTGGTAAAGAGTTAATTCCAAGTTTTTAACGACCCAGAGCAAAGAAATTCATTATATATATGTGTGTGTGTGTGTGTGTGTGTGTGTGTGTGAAAAGGACAATTGATGGTAACAAGCACTGACACCATTTCATACAATCTTTTCAGGTCTTTCGTAGAAAAACTGAATCATTTGATCCGTACTTGATTTGCCGTCTGCAAGGGCTTTCAATTTGTCTTAAAAATACATCTATACTCGTTTTAAGTCAGTTTTCAGCCGTTTTTAACCCCATTTCATCCTTATTTTATGAAAATATTTTAACTATTGTATCTTCATGCCAAATGTTGCCCCTGATGGCTGCAAGGTTGCACAGATTACGACGGACCAAAAATGCATTTCATGTTTTGGAGGCTTTCAAAGGAATCGCTGTTGTCATTTCCGGTTTTAAATGAGGACACATTCCCTTAAGTTTTTCTATCCCTTACACCACATATATTGGTAATTCATCTATGTTCACACAGCTGAGCCATTCTACACACTTTCAAGAGTTAAAAACGTTTCTTCTCTCAAGCTGTAAGGATTAATCTTCAAACGCCATCGTCTGTAAAGAGTAAAGGGACGGGATTTCAAATAAAGGCATTATGATTGTTTCCTGGAGAAATTAATCTAGGAAAAAGAAAGGGAAAACAAAATGCAAACGCTCAGACCTTTTGTACAAAACTAACGTCGCGTGCTTGAGCGCAATCCACAGACGAACTTTCCTGTTCATGTCAGTTGGATGACGTTTTGCAGACGTTCCAGCACGTGCTAATAATCAGGCGTTGATTTGCAGACGATATGGTTGACTGTGTTTTATGTTTATGAGATTCGGCTGCTTTTTTCTATTTATAACTTATTTGTAAGGTGTAGGTGTGTTGTATAAGAAATGCAGATTTAGTATTGTTAAAACTTCCTGAACGTGCTTTCTGTGAAAGAAAGAAAACATGTAGCCCAACTGATATGGTTTCCCTCCCCAATCTAAAATTAATATCTACGCTTTCATTAAAGTAACAATATCTCTCTCTCTCTCTTTCTCTCTCTCTTGTGCATTGTAATTAGTTGTATGAACACTTTTATATTTACATTATAGGGAAAGGGTCGACCTCTAAGTTGTAATGACTTGTGACCCAACCCCGTTTCCATGTATATTTGAGGGAAAATAAACATGTTTAAACTAAGTAACAATAGTTGTTAGATGCAAACACAGCGGCTGTTAAAATGCATGTCAATTTAAATAATACCATTTAAAAGTATGGGATTATTGTAAAGATGACAATCTGTTATTGTATGGTCGGTCCAAGTGTTATTCGCTGGCACAGAAAGTATTTTCAAAACTAGCTTAAAACCTGCAAGGTCACTCTATCTTTTGCCTGATTTTAAAATTCATTTTTTTCCCAACGACTCACACTTGGACCGACCACACAATAACAGATTATCCTCACAATGATTTCCATAATTCTAAAAGGTATCATTTAAATTTAAATACATTTTGACATATCCTATGATTTTTTGGCCGCTATTAGGCCTTTAAGCTAAAGTTATCGCTAGGCAGGGGTCCAGGTAAGATTTTGAAAGGCATCACCCCTTTGAACCAATACTTACGATAAGCAAACTAGTTGAAACTGTCAGTGAGCGAAATTTAAAGTCTTTATTTATACCTCTCAATTAACTTATGGAGAGCAAGATAATTATGGACTTTCTTAGGGACAGAAGGGACTTTCTTAGGGATAAAAGGGACTTTCTAAGGAATAAAAAGGACTAAAATATTGCAGTTTTTTTGATGGCCAAAATGTCTCAACAAAGTGGACAGTGCAGATTCAGGATCAGACTACAGGTTTTTGCACAGACAGATCTTCATCTGCAGTGGCCGCACAAGCGACTTAAGTTAGTTTAAGTCTTTGATCTTTTCACCATTTCGGCAGGTGTTTTTGAAAAAGTAATAACCCAATTGATTGAGAAAGAAATTGAACCATTCTCTTTGAAAAGGGGGGGGGGGTCAATGCATCTGCAAAAAAGTTCGATTTAGGTCAGCCTGCGTAGTCCTCGCAGGCTGACATGAGTGAAAACTTCAAGTTTGCTTTTTGTACCCATTCCTACCTCCAGACCCAGTCGATCCTTAGACAAAATGGATTTTATGCATTATATTTATGTGATGAATTGCTTGATATGATGCATAACGGAGATGCATTAAGCCCCCTTCTGCCTGAGTACGGCTCGAATAAAAACGCAAATTGAGCCTATACTGAACGTTCATGAATCTAAATTGTACAATATATTGATAGTAAA
The DNA here is from genome assembly GCA_946811185.2 of Hippopus hippopus. Taxonomy (NCBI): domain Eukaryota; kingdom Metazoa; phylum Mollusca; class Bivalvia; order Cardiida; family Cardiidae; genus Hippopus; species Hippopus hippopus. The sequence continues at coordinate 9,825,883 of OX328097.1, read as the reverse complement.
TGGCTAAAGCAAATATCGTCGGTTTACTTCCAAAACCTCGTAACTACAGCTTGTAACAAGCTGTAGTTACGAGGTTTTGGAAGTAAACCGACGATATGAATTTGCAACAATCCGACTCCGTTGTGACAGACCACTCATATAATTCTAAGTCCATTTCACAATGTATCACAGCTTCTGATTGGCTGAAACAATTGGTTTAGTCGATCATGAATAGCGTTCTATTGAAATTTAGGGCATTATTGAGGATTTGAATGCAATTTACATGGATTCGTAAATACAGCAAAAAGGTCTGTTTCGCTGACTGAAAGAAAACGCTTTTCATTTAGATTGAAAGTAACCGCTGTTGCACAAACTACAGGAGCAAAAAATCCGTATCAGTAACAATTTATAACTCTCTGTTCATAAATCTACGCCATAATTTACTTCTAAAATCTATTTTTAAAGATCCTGGTGTAACTGAAATAAACATGACATGTAATAGATTTTAGAAACTCACAGAAGACGGGGCTCTAAGTAAACGCTAACAGATGCGGCGGAAAAAAGTAAGAAAAGCTCGCTTGCAATTACCGGGATTTTTCTTTCGAAATTTTGCATGTTACGAGTTGGAGCACGTCCAAAATTATCTAATTTTCCAGAAGGAAAAAAAAACTAAGGTAGGTAGAAAAAAGTGTGGGAAAATTGTGAAAGAATGGCAGAAGTTTGTAATCATCCGATTTTCTGGCATTTTGTACAGATGTTCTATCCTTCTTTCAGTGATGGCACTGTTTGACTTCACTGATCTGCATGCTATTTTTTTTGCCTGCCTTCACATCCATTTTACCCTCTACCTATAACACGACCCATTAAAAGACTGGGGTTGACTATTGAAAAGCTGGCAGCAACAGCGGAGATCAAGATCTGACTTTACAGAACGAGCAACCTGATACTGAGTCTACATTGCCTTCTACCCGTATACTTTAGATACAGTTGTACAGGCTATTGATATCAGAATGCCAGATAGGTAGAAATCAGCCAGTTCTAAATTTATTATTTCCTCTCTTAGACCTATGTTGTGGGTACTCATTAGAATTGTCCCATCAAGACAATTCTAATAAGTACTCCCAGGATAGATTTAGAGAAAAACTACACTATTTTTACTTTTTGAACCCCCAAAAAATCCGCCCCATTAGCATCTCTCAAAATATTCCAAAGCATCGCCATTGTCAAAGACCATCACAATGGAAGCAGCATGGGCATTTGCTACATTATTGATGAGTTAGTTAAGCCATATTTTCTGAAAGTGTTTTTTTTTTATCTGTCATTTTTGTTTTTATCCCTTTAGTAAATGCTACCTTCCGATGCAAAAAGCATGTAATACGAAAATCTAAGAGCAAGAGCGCCATAAAATGCGTTTAATCCTTTTCCAGACTGTGAGTCCTGGATCTTCACGACCCAAAGGAAGAAAGCTTTTCGGAGAAAAAAGTTGGAATAAGGAGGAAAATTTCAACTCAATAGTAGAAACCAAAATTTTGCTCTTTTCAAATGTAATTTCTTTAGGAAAACATGTCCTTATCGAACAGTGTAGATCAGAGATCAGACTGCACTTTCTGTGCGCAAAAGGTCAGTGGGTCGCGATCAGCGGCCTATGGGTTAAGTTTGTCGTCTGCAAATGCTTGTAATTTGGACAAAAAATTGTCTTTTGACGTTTTAAGTTTAACATTGCATCATAGTTATATCGGTAGCCTGGGGTTCCCTCGTTATCATCCGGGGATTCAAGGCGGGTGAGGGGCGGGGACCGGTTACGCGTCATTTTCTTTCCATAACTCATTTTCTACAAGCAATATCTTTTTTTAAAATCTAGTTTAGTTAAAACATATTTCATTGCCGTAATATACATGTTTACATAAGCGACACACACAACAGAATTTCAAGAGCATGAAATGATACATGTATATTGGCAAAGGCAATTGGCAACAAGTTCTCACCACTAAGGTACGGCAATTCCCCTTCTCCAATTACATGTTTGAGAAATAAAGTCTTTTTTTGTCCCGAGTTACAAAAGTTGTATACATATTGAATAAAGTAATGTCTCTTGTGGACAATAGCAAATAGTATCGATCAAGAACAGCGGGGTCAGACCAAGAGGCCATACAATACTGCCCTCCTCTTTTTAGTGATCAAGACTTAGGCGTTCGCATCGTTATTGGTCTACAAGAGTTATGATCCTTGCTAAAGTCAATCCTTTACCACACAATTTCGAGTTTAACGACCCTGAAAAAGAAAGCCTATGAAAATATTGTACGAATACGAGAAAATGCTGGTAACTACAATTCCGAGTTTTAACGACCCTGAAAAAGAAGTCTTTTGAAAAAAAAAAAAAAAAAAAAAAAAAAAATAGTGGGAAAGGAGAAAATGCTGGTAACCAGCATTTTCTCCTTTTCCCACAATGTTCTCTACACTATCGAAGACAAAAATCATCATTTCAGCAACACTTATTTTGTCGTCTGCAAATGCTTTCAGTTTGGTCTAATCCAAAAATTGTCGTTTGGTAAGGAGTTATTTAAAACCCTTGCAATCGACCGAAAGGCGTAGTGATTTGGTCTTTTGACCTTTTACCTGTAGGAATTTTAAACTTTAGGCTGTTGCGTGAAGCTTTGCGGACATCGTCAATCAAAATCAGATTACAGAGAACGTTAAGTTTAATCGTAGATCTACACTTGTCGGTACGGTAAGACTTTCCCCGCAAAAATAACTTTAAAATCGGATCGCAAAGAATTATATCAACTACTCTTTCCCTTGTCATTTGTGAATGGTCAGTAATTTTTAGGGCACTACGACTGGTTTAGAATTTATTCAAAATGGAAGAAACATGAATGTATCCTCTATAATACCTGTCGCCATAAGCTAGCTGAAATTATATGATACACCGTCAAATAAAATAATCAATGGTCCATACCCACCAAGGATTGTCAGTCCAATTCTAAATAAACAAGAGCACCGCATGCGAATGGCAACGCTCGGCTGCAATTACTTGATTTTCATTGAAAATTCTAAGTCGAAAAAGGGGCCAAAAATACTTTGATAGTTACCAGCCCCTCTTCAGTAAGTTCTCCTTTTGGTGGTTAACAACTTGTTTAAGTCTGAAGCAAATATCTTTAGTAATATCAGAGATATTATGAAATGTCAAAGTTTTTGCACGACGACGAAGCAAGAGCTACGACAACAACTCGTCGTTTCTTTGAGCTAAAAATGTAAAACAATTTTTGATTCCTTTAACGAATTTGTTAAGCTAATCAAAAATTGCAATGCTTCAAAATTAAAAAACTTCTTGAGAACCAGAATGTAATATGAATGGTTGGTGAAATACGGACCACGGTTCTCGCAATCCCTGGGTCAAGCTGACCTCATGAAGTGAAATGATATGAAATCAATTTTACAGGGACCCCCACGAGCATGAAAACTCGATGAGGGCTCGTTCTTACATGTGACAGAATATAATAAATTATCAATGGTTCAGTCATTTGCCTGCCGTTGAGCCCTTTCCTAACCGACAAATTTCAGACTTTCTATTTTGAAAGTATATGTAGACGACAAATTCAAATGTGTTTCAATTAAACTGAAGTTCTTTGACAAAGAAGAAAACATTGTGGGGAAAGGAGAAAATGCTGGTTACCAGCATTTTCTCCTTTTCCCACAATGTTTTCAAAAGGATTTTGACTTCAAACAGTGTGGTAAAGGGTTAAGTAATTATGAATTGCTACTTCGTATAACTGATTGTACAAATAATGATTTTAACAGATAGGCCATTCAGACTGCTAATCCCTTCACCTCATTTAGAAAAAAATCACGTATATCGTGTTCATGATATCAGAAAAACCTTGACAAATGGAGAAAGTGTTCTTAATAAGTACGGTCTCCATTTTCTATTGGCTTTTCTTGGTTCCAAGATCGGTTGATTAAAAATTTATAAATAATTATATCAACCACCCCTTTCTTTGGTGAACTGATCCACCATTGTATGATCAAGGCAAATTGTTAAGTATTGGTTCGAAATAAAAGAAGTGGTATAACTGTGCTCACTGCCATTCATGATTTTTTTTTCAATCACCTATATGTATTCTGTGATTTATCGCCATGTAATATGTGGTCCATTCTAACGAACGCAATAAAAGTGTTCACATTTTTAACCAATCACAAATCACTTTTCATTCATTCGAGACTAGTACCAAGAAGTAGGTCAAAAACCTGGTTATACAGCTACACGGATAAAAGATGGAAATACGATAAATAATAAAGGCCTTTACAACTACTTTTAATTGTACTTTACTACTCTCTCTTTTTTCAACAGTTTACATTCCAAGGCGATTTCGTGGGGTTTCCAGTCTCTCTCGCGTATTCGATTTCAAACATCGGAACAAATTACTACGCGATATGCTCATGAAAACAGATAACGGGGTCAACATCATAGATTATTTTCTAACCTTTTATCAGACGATAACATTTCAGAAACTTTCAGTTTGACAGTACTTGCGGACGACAAAATTAAATGTGGCTCATTTGAGCGCATTTGTCTTTGGAGTGATAGAAAATCTTGTAGGAGGAAAAGGAGAAAATGCTTGTTACCAGCGTTTTCTCCTTTTCACACAACATCTTCAAAAGCCTCGTTTCTCAGAGTCGATAAAATTTTGGATTGTTTGGGAAAGGGTTTTAAACGTTTTTGCAGACAGCTCGTTCAACCCTTCCCCTTCTAAAATAGTCCTGTTGAGATTGCGACACCACTCGCAAAGTACCTAGTTTGGTACGCCTTGTTACACACCAAAACATTGATACATTCTACATTAAGTATATGATAACAACGACCAGAACTTCCAAATTGGATTCTAAAGCATATCAAGAGGTTTGACGTTCGAAAGACAAGGTGTATCTAGGGGAAAAGCTATAGATTTTACTTGGAAATTGTTACTCGTGTAATACCCGGATGTTGACCTATTTAGGGTTCGCGATATAACATTGTGATGTCATAGTTGATGAATGAGCTTCTAAGTTAACTCGGTGTTAATCTTACTGCCAATGATGACTTATACATTTTTTTTTTTTGCGGACGACGTAGACCATGACCAGACTGCACAGAACATGCAGTCTGATCTTGAATCTACACCGTCCGCTAGCTGATGCATTACTATGACCATAATTATCTTTTATTGCAGTTTAAATTTACCGTGAAGATATGGAAAAGAAAGCCGCATTAGTTTAGTTGCCAGAAAAGAGTCGATCCTTTACCACAAAAATACCCTGTTCTAACGACTCTGATGAAGAATGCTTTTGAACACATTGAGGAAAAAGGAGAAAATGTTGGTTGGCAGCATTTCTTCCTTTTCCAACATTGTTTTATACACTTTCAAAGACAAACTGCTCCAATTGAGTCAAGTTCAATTTGTTGTCTGCAAATGCATTCAATTTAGTCAAGTAAAAAAATCTAGCCGTTTAGTAAAGAGTTAAACCTAAAAAAACTGCTAGAGAAAGAATTCGAAAGGTTTTTTTTTTTTTCAATTTCCAGGAAAAAAAAAGCCGAAATATTCAGTTTTTCGGATCTTCGAAACTTGACTTAAAAGTGTATTTCGACGGTCTTGTCTTGTACAAGAGTGTTCTTTGCTTGAAGCCATCTTAAAATAACATATAGTGCAGAAATGAAATGAACTAGCAGCGTAAATATTACAAAAAAAACCCCACAGGATAACATGATGATGAAAACATGTACTTTTACTTTCCTTCCAGGTCTTCTTAATGAAATTTTTGCGGTTTTCATGTTTATCTATTTCTTAGGGCATAGCGATCATTAGATAGATAATTGTGAACAAATTTGTAAGCTTTCTTTGTCGTTTCTTGTTCTTCGTCTCCTTGGCGTATTTCTTGAAATGGAAACTCTTCCAGTCATCCAAAGCCATGTTTTTTTAAATCTTGATATACGTACATACGTACAGATTACCATAATTGGTATATGCCTGTTGTGCCTACAGGCATAAGGAGGTTTGCAATAAACAAGGTTTGCAGTAAATATTCGGGACTATTTGGCCTGCAACACGCGAAAAGGGTCATTCGGACATTTGCGTAAAATGTCGTCTCAGATCAGCCTGCGCACTTCGCGCAGGCTAACCCGAGAGGGCACTTTACGATTACATTAGATTTTGTGCTTGTTAGAAATCGTGACTAGTGTTTGCTTTCTAAGTGGAGTGTTACGATTTTAAGAACGATCAAGAGGTGTACTTCCGGCGAAGAATTGTACCGTGTACGTGCATATCAATCAACGTGATATTGCCGAGGGACTTGATCAACGGATCATCAGAGGTTTGAGGAATGATGGCCCCTGGTGCCCCTCATGCCCTAAGCCAATGTTGCCTACATTTCCTGTAGAAAATATTTACAAACCTGACTACCCGATCAGTTTCTAGCACTAGAAGCTTCAAAACAGATGCGAGAGTGACCTACTTTGAGGAACAATTGGCAAGTTTTGCAGTCCTACGTCAGGCACCATGCTGGTCCTGAATGAAAAGTTGACTAATTGACTAATAATTGACACGATATACCTATCGTCACAATAATTCAGGTATTAACCTCGTGAACTTTGCAATAAAGTGTAAGTTAATCATATCTCCGTCAGCCCTTTTCGCTGCTGACACTTTCTCGCCGACAAGTCAACGCTTCTACCTCACAAACGAAAGGAAACCATACATTCATATGAGTAGACTGTGGTTTCATTTTCATCAACTATTCTTAATTGCACTACCCGTATTCTATGAAAGTAGCACAATTTCTTGACGGTGAATTTGGTTTAACCGATCAGAAAATGCGTTATTTTGAAATCCAGAACCCCTATAAAAACTAAATGCAGCGGTTCCAAATTTTAGAGTTAGTCTTGTTCCAACCTGCAGTTTGCTCCGTGCTTTGGACACGATTCTGAGTTTTACCATCCTCTTTGTAAAGCTTAAGACCATACTAAACGTCGCGATCATTGTATACGAGGGTTGTCCCAAAACTCCGTGACAAATTTTATAAACGAGCCATTTTTAGCGTCAGGACATTCATTTTCACACATTTCATCCATGAAGATGTTATTTCACTTTCTATTAAGTCTCCAACGAAATAGTAGCTTCATTTTTACTCTAAATTCACAAAATTGATAAGGAGGTGTCATTTGCCGGCGCACGCCATTTTCTCCATATACGTTTTTGTATGAACTCCAATCATGTACGAATATTTTCGATATTTGATATCATTTCTGCTTCATATTACATGGACGTTTTCTTCTGAAACTTTGATGTCATCACAGAAAACTTGAATGTGATCGAGTAAATAACAGACGGTATACAAACAAACGAAAAAGATCAGCAGAAAATAGGAAATTTGAAATGACGACGTCAGAAGATTGCGCGGCTCAGCGAACAGTTATAAAATTTTGTGCCGATCTTGGAATTACACTCGACCAGACTATAGTACAAATTTGGCGTTCTGAAAAGTTTAAAAACATTACTCGAGCACTGGCTTATAAGTGCCATGGCAGTAAAACAGACTTAAGGACAGGTGAACGCTAGAAAGAGGAGAAAGCACGAAATGGTGGGCCGATTTCTTTACACTAAGAGTCGTGTGATTTGGTGAAGAGATGCATTTTTGCAGATCAGAAACTAACGGTCAGAGAGGTACCGTCGTCAACCGCCATTTCAAGGTCTTCTTTCCACAGAATATTTAAGGACAAACTGAACATTCACAAGTCTGCGAGAGCTGGGCTCCACGTCTTATATATGATGATAACAAACAGAAGAAGGTTCACACGTCCCTAGAATTTCTTGCCCGAGTTGAAGCAGGCGACGATCTGTTGGATCCTCTTTTTATAGCAGATGAGAGGTGGTTAAACTACTTCAAACCCGGAGGAAAGGGACAGTCCAGTATATGGAAGACACATCGCACCCCTCCATCCAAGAAGGCAAAAAATTCTACTCGGATTTACAACTTTGCCTGCTTTCCACAGCTTAAGGAGGAGTTACGAAGTCGCAAGTTCGATTCCAGCAATGAGCTGATGTCTGCTATATTTGCTTTTAACAGAGGTCTGACAGAAATTTGGTTTAAGACAGTTTTTGAGCAGCCGTAGATTAAGTGACATGGCAAATGCGTTGAATTTCACGGAGAATACCTTGACAATGGCTCTTAAACTTAACATTGACGTCGTTAATTAACGCTTGACGTGCGCTGCAGTGTGGGTACTTGCTGTGGTATTTAAGCTATAACTTTCTTATCTGTAAAGATTTTTGTGTGATTTTCTGTATACATGTTTGGTATATATGTATTGAAAACATATCGAAAAATTGCATTTGTAGCGTTTCATTTTCTTTTGCTATTGAAATTGTCACGGAATTTTGGGACAACCCTCGTAGTTCTTGGGCGTGTGAGACGGGTAACTTGTTTTTAATAACTCGTTTGTCGTCAAAGAATTCTGCTCAGAAAACGGCATGATGGTTCATGAAAAATACTTTAAAATGACGTGTACAGCAGAGCTCCAGACAGAGGGAGTGATTTTGATTTCAAAATTGAAAATATTAATTATTCGCCACTAAACCCTATGTTATGGGTACTCATTAGAATCGTCTCATCGAGACATAGGGAGTACCCAGAACATAGGGTTTTGAAGAGAAATAATGGATTTAGAATTCCGTAACTCCCTCTTATCTGGAGCTCTGTACAAAGAAGTAAAAAGGGAGAGGAAAGAAATGTAAAGGATAGGAAAATCAGGCTAAATAGACCTGCATAAAGCTATCATTTCTCATTATGACAGGGGCATGCTTTTGAGCGAACAAATTGGCAGAGGATTGGTTATGCCAATAGACAATCAGTGAAAAAAATCCTAATGAGTTGTAGTAAATAATGGAATCCTTTTCTCAGTGGAATGGGACCCTCCCTTAGTTGCCTTTGCGGACAGTGTAGACTTAGATCAGACTTCACAGAACATGCAGTCTGGTCTTAGATTTTACACTGTCCCATACTTTGTTACATACTTTAGCTAAAACGATACTGACAACAATTTATTACATAACCTCCCTTGTTTTCAGTGTAATACACCCATTACGAATTTTCTTATCTTACACACGTTTGATGTCATATTTGTTTGACGTAATTTTTGACGTCATTTTGTACGTATTTTATTGAGTTTATCTTATTGAAGTGAATGAGTTTTACGGATATTACCGCGGTTGCATCTATAAATGGTTTTGCACATTATCTGATCCATATTTCGTGAAATATCGTTATGTGATTAAAAAAAAAATCTTACATTCGTTGGCGTTTGAGATAAAATTTTATTAAACTCGTCAAGGAAAAATGTTATTAAGCCCGCCAAAGGCTCGCCTAATAACATTTCCCTAGACTTGTTTAATAATATTTTATCTCAAAAGCCAACTCATGTCAGATCCTATATTTATTACATAATCTCCCTTGTTTTCAGTGTAAAATACCCATTACTAATTTTCTTATCTTATACACGTTTGATATCATCTTTGACGTCATTTTGTACGTATTTCACAGAAGTGAATGGGTTTTATGGATATTACCGTGGGTGCATCTATAAATGGTTCTGCATCTTCTTGTACATATTTATTTGTGAAACATCGTTATGTGATAAAAAGAATCTAACATTTGCTGGCGTTTGATATAAAATTTTACTAAACTCGTCAATAAAAAATGTTATTAAGCTCGCCCAAGGCTCGCTTAATAACATTTTCCCTAGACTCGTTTAATAAATAGAGGATAATCAACTGGTTGTGTGTGATATTTAAAACTCTGTCACAAGAATGGGATGTGTTGCAGTTGAAAAAACGAATGGGGTTGATGCTGTTAAAAAACTCGTCCTTCGGACCCGTTTTTTCAACTGCATCACATCCCATTCTAGTGACAGATTTTTAATATCACACACAACCAGTTGATTATCCTATTTATTATATTCCTAATTCACCTTTTTTATTTTAACAATTATCGAGAATGGTATACTATGAGCAATATAGGAAACAAGTAGTTCCTGCAAACATTCTAAAACTGTATCGTCACTAGTGATTTATTATCACTAGTGGTGTTATTCACTGCGAAATCCCAGTAATTCACTGATAAGAATATAGACTAATAAATTTTTATCTCAAAACCCAACTCATGTAAGATCCTATATGTTTTAGTTGGTTTATTTATTTTTTTCTTTTTTTTTTTTATTAAAAAAAGGTCCACTTCAAACTCTTTAATTTAGGGTTGCCACAGGGCAGTGATTTTGTATGATCAATTTCCTAGAACACTAACATGCGTACATGCTAATGGCATGTGATCTGTCGCAAAAACCTAACGGGCAATTCATACCTCGACGTTTTCTTTGAAAACAACCGAGCTAAGAATGTTTCCAATGTCATAACGTTTTTTTGTTCCAATTCCTGTTTGTGTTGAATTTCATGTGCTACATGAAATAGTTTTCATTGCATCACAATATATTCTTAACGTAATCATCAAAATATATTTGACCACTAAATATAATAATTCCATAATCTGCGACACAAGTCATACGCTGCATCGTTACGTAGAATTTGATTGGATGGCGTCGAAACTAATATGGAAGCTTTTTTTTTTAAAACACGAAAACGTGTGTTTGATCGTGGAGTAATTTAATTCTTACAGAACACAACAATTCTGTAACTTAGAGTTGACCGCTCAAATATATTGTTATTATTTTGCCTGAATAATGATACTTCCGTGGGTTCGGAGATATAGGACAAGCCTTCTGCTGTGTCATTCACCTAATTTCCGAGAAATGATGAGCGACGTCATCACGAGAGTGAGCTTCGAAACTGTCAAACAAAATGATATGTTTTACGCCGGAAGTCCAGTAAGTTTGGATTTGTTTATGCGTCTGTCACGCACGATAGTAATTGAGGGTAGAAATGGTAGTTTATAACCAGTCTACTTATAAACATATGTACGCGCATTATAGTTTAAATGGCGGACACTATGGATTAAAATCTGACCTCATGCACCACATAGTTTTAATCTTGGATCTACATTTTCGTATTTTTTCAAAATACTTTAATACGTCGGCTACAGTATTTGAGTATGTAATTTCACTTTTTTTTAACGACAAATTTCATTTCAGTTTTTAAATCTCTGAAATTTAGGATAAACGCTTGAGATCCAAACATGGAGAAAACACTTTCACTGCCATGATCAACATAGGTAGCGTTTGCGGACGATATAGATCAAGATCGGACCGCACAGAATCATTCATTCCGTTTTTGAATTTACTCGTCAAAGATTTTCTTAAAAATTCATTTTCAGATATTCAGACCAAGATAGTGTTGAAACTGCAGAATATTGGGTTTTTGAGTTTTGGCTGAAAAATGTGCCGTTCATTTCTTTGGCACTTGAAGAATTTCAAAATTCTCCTGAACTCTTTTCCGAGCAAAAAATAGACTTGTCAAAATTGCAAGTATTTCGAGTCGAAAAATTAAATTTTGGAATTATTCTTCGAAAGGGCAGAACACGTGCGGCGAAATTAACCCTTATCCTGCTACGTTTGAAAGGTATTTTTGGAGGAAATATATCTCCTTATCGGACAGTGTAGATCCAAGATCAGACTGCACGTTCTGTGCAGTCTGATCTTGATCTACGCTGTCCGCAAAAGGTCAGTGAGTCGCGCTTAGTAGCCTCCGTGTTAAAGAAATTCCTCATTATTTCCAGTAATGTCTCATCCAACAATGTTCTCAAACGCCATCTTCCTCGGTATTAAAACATGGAACCATTAGATAACGGGCTAACCCTTTCAGGGTGCTAGGCGAAAACATTGGCTTTCGCGGACGGCATAGATCAAGATCAGACTGCACAAACTTGTAGTCTGATCTTGGATCTATGCCGTCCGCGAGGTTAGTCATGACTATATTTATATGAAAAGTCTTTTCGAGTTTCAGTGGATAGTATTTTCAGACGTTAAAAGAAATTGAGCTAATATATTTGGCTTTGACGACAAAAATCTTTTACCAGCCGACAAAATTTTAGACTTGTCCAAATCGAAAACGTTTGCAGACAACAATTTAAAGGTTGTTAAACAATGGACTTTTTCAACTGACAGAAAACATTGAGGGAGAAGAAAATTGAATCATTACCAGACGACAAAATTTAGACGTGTCCAAATTGAAAACTTTAGCAGGCGACAATTTAAAGGTTTTTAAACAATGGACTTTTTCAATTGACAGAAAACATTGAGGGAGAAGAAAATTGAATCATTACCAGACGACAAAATTTTAGACTTGTCCAAATTGAAAACTTTTACAGACGAAAAATTAAAGGTTGTTAAACAATGGACTTTTTCAAATGACAGAAAACATTGAGGGAGAAGAAGATTGAATCATTGCAGGACGACAAAATTTAGACTTGTCCAAGTTGAAAACTTTTGCAGACGAAAAATTAAAGGTTGTTAAACAATGGACTTTTTCAATTGACAGAAAACATTGAGAGAGAAGAAGATTGAATCATTACCAGACGACAAAATTTAGACTTGTCCAAATTGAAAACTTTTGCAGACGAAAAATTAAAGGTTGTTAAACAATGGACTTTTTTAAATGACAGAAAACATTGAGGGAGAAGAAGATTGAATCATTACCAGATGACAAAATTTTAGACTTGTCCAAATTGAAAACGTTTGCAGACGAAAAATTAAAGGTTGTTAAACATTGGACTTTTTCAATTGACAGAAAACATTGAGGGAGAAGAAAATTGAATCATTACCAGACGACAAAATTGTAGACGTGTCCAAATTGAAAACTTTTGCAGGCGACAATTTAAAGGTTGTTAAACAATGAACTTTTTCAATTGACAGAAAACATTGAGGGAGAAGAAGATTGAATCATTACCAGACGACAAAATTGTAGACGTGTCCAAATTGGAAACTTTTGCAGACGACAAATTTAAGATGTCGCAAATGATGGAATTTTTCTTTCATTGGCGAGAAAATACTTAGTAAAAAGCATAAAATGCTGGTTACCAGCACTTTCTCTTTTTCACCACAATGTTTTAGTTTAAAGATATTTAATTTACATAGTTGAGAAACAAGTTCTGGCAACTTATACTAATCTCTGCCGATTCTGCTTCCTGGAAACTACATAAGTACTCGCGCCGAATGTGCGGGCCAATAAAAAATCCTAAAGTTGACACCCGCTCCCACAATGTTTTCAAAAGTTTTCTTTGTCGAGGTCGTTATATAAAAATCGGTACAAGAAAATATTGATGCATAACATCAATGGCGCAGCAAATCAGTTGTTTCTGAAATAGAGCACATTACAGCGTGTTATTTTTTTACGCCAAGGGCATCACTTGAACAAACTCCGTAGAAGTCCAGGTGGTGATACTACATGACAAATATTTAAATTCTGGGCCATCTGGGATACGACCCAGTTTTTATCGATCTAGCAATGAAAGTACGGTATTTTAAAAGTTGAAAAACAAAAAATCACTCTAAATAGAAAAACAAAGTTGGCTCGATCTGGTAATGAAAGTACCGCATTTTTACATGTATGTTTTAAAAAAAAAACGGAAATGGTAATGGGCCGAAATTGTAATGGGCCGAAATTGTTATGGGCCGAAATGTCCCGGAATCCAATATGGCTACCTCCTCAGGCACTTTTCAAAAGCGAATAAAAATATAGTGCCGCCGCTCATGCGACGCCACAATTATATGGTACAGAGTAAAAGGTGTTCATAGTGCTGCGGATGAATATTGTTAAGGGTTCTCTAAACTTGTTGTCTGGTGTGTGCCAAGTAGGTCGGATAACTAACATTCGTTTTCTATCCATCACACATTCCTCGTGTTTTGGGGGAAGAGGTTGTTTGTATTTCAACGTCAACAACAATATTTCGTTAAAGTACGATCCCTTAGAAAAAGTAGACACATACAAATGAGGCATGCGCTATGAAAAAAAGGGTTTTTAACACATCTGCAAAAAGTATCGACTCAGGTCAGCCTGCGCATTCCGCGCAGGCTGACCTGAGTCGAAACTTTTTGCTACTGGTCAATTTTCTGCATGTCGAAGGACTAGACTATCTCATGATTTATTGGGTTGTCAGAGAAAATGGATTTTATGGTTCCATAATTGTACGATGACTTGTTTTGTATAATGCATCACGGAGATGCATTCAACCCCCTTTTGATAGAGTTTCGCTCAAATATTTTGAATGCTGCCAATCCAAGAGGTCATTTCAAAATTTTGAGGGCAACATAATGCAAGGAACAGCCCGAATAGCTCAAGCTGCAGAGCGTGAGACTTTTTTCAACGATAAATCGCAGCCATTTGAGGGTGTGGGCTCGACTGTCACGGCTCGCCGCCTAAAATTACTAATTGTCTTTTAGATGAGACGTTTAACACATGTTCCGCAAGACGGCACTATATATACTAACCACGTAAAGAACCAGGCGTAACTTAGGACGGGTTTCGTCCTGTATCTTGCACTTTCCTCCGTAACATCACTAAGCAGTAACAGCCTTGGTGGAAGGGGCGGTGTCGCATGTATGGGTAACGGGTGCCGATGATAAATAAACGAAAATGAATCAAACATTATGTAAGATCATCACAAAATTTGCTGTGATTACTTAAATAAATAGCCTCAATAAACAGGGACAAGACCTGTGAAAAATACGGTCTCGACGCCATGACTGATGTTGTCGATGCTTTATTTTTTCGCAGAAATGAACTTGCGGTTGCTAATATAAATCATCATAAAGCTAAAACTGATGTAACCGGAGCTCACACGAATAGTCTCGCTACAATCAATGTTGTGGATACTCAAAGGAGGTGTCTCATTGTCAAAACAAACGCTGTTGAAAGGGGGCTTAATGCATCTGCAAACAGTTTCGACCAAGGCCAGTCCGTGCAGTCCGCGCAGACTGACCTTAGTCGAAACTTTTTTGAGATTGGTAAATTTTCTGCATGTCAAAGAACTGTGGTGCCTCATAACTCTCTCTGTTTTCTGGACAAAATAGATCCATATCATGTAATAACTTGCTTGGTATAATGCATTACGAAAATGCACCAAATCCATTTTCCTGCAGCGCTCCTCTTATTTTGTGAGTACTCGTCCAACTTGTCTCATAAGACATTATCAGTATGTGAATCTTACAGCATATGTTAAACATACATCTTCACTCGATTTCATCCAAGGTTGCACAGATCACAGCAGATAGAAAATACAGTTCATTCTCATGTGGCTAGCCATAGACATAACAACCACAGTTTCCGGTTTAAATTGAAGACAAATCCCTACAGTTTTTTTACCCCATACACCTTATGTTGATTTTTTATTTACGTTTACACAATTATGATGGCATATTTCTGCCGCGAGATACGAGATAGTTATTGAGATAATTTAACAGAACTATCGTGATAAAACAAAGTTTCCTGGAAATATTACCTAGATAATAAATTTTTTCACGATAAAAATATTGCGATAATTCTAACTGTTATCATGATCTTTTTTTTTTCGTGCCCACAACTAACATTCACGGTATCTATAATTAGCTACGGTTTCGGAACATCTTCGTCTACACCCTTATAAATTCTCCTTTTCCCTGAATGGTTTTAAAGTCGGTCGCAAGAGGCATTTCCAGTCGTCTTTGTAATTTTACAGACTTTTGTTCATCTCGAGTCTTGTCAAAATTTACCAATTAAGCTACAATTGTTAATGATTCGAATTTTTACTAACTGCAATCTTGTGAAGTCAAAAACTACCGAGTTCATCCAAATGATAAATTTTCTATTTATAGATATCGAGAAAAAGATAGAACTATCACAATGATTTTATCTCGAATGTCAGCTTTGTGCACGATTGAGAAAGTTTGCGTTAAAATCGTGATATTTTTTCAGGAAACTTTTCACTATCTCGGTAAAATTTCCAGGAAACTATAATTTATCAAGATAGTTTTCTACAATTATCACGATAGCTATCCCGTATCTTGTGGCAGAAATATTCCACCATACACAATGACTAGGTTATAACACCGTCAAGTTTTAATAGCGTTTGGTTACTCTCTGGCTGTAAAGATGCCTCTTTAAGAGTTAATAGGTTAATGGCCTCGATAGGAAAAAGCAACCGATGATTTGAGTAGTATTCATCAACCATTCTAAATTGGATTCAACGACGATATCCTAAAGATTTTTTTTTAATTTGAGCCATGCTCTGGCAATACGGAACTACATGCATCTCCGTGATGGATGATGCCAAGCAAGTCACCACATAGTTATGGGTCAATAAAGACCATTTTGTCTTAAAACGGCTTATTCATCCGGTACACTGGTCTGTGGATATGCACAAAATTGACCATTAGCAAACACTATCGATGTATAGACTCGGGACTGCGCAGGCTGACCTGTGTCGATACTTTTTGCAGATGCATCAAGCCCCATTTTCACACAGAATGCCTTTCTTCAAAGTCAAGCAATTTCTAATCGGGTAAAACCTCTGGTATTCAGCATTTTACCCTTTTCCCATAATGCTTCTAAAAGCTTCTTTTCCAAGAATCTTTAAAACTCAGGATTGTATGGGGAAAAAGTGAAAGATTATGGGGAAATAATTATGGTCAATATCGAGATTTTAGAACGAAATAAGTATTTCCTTACACATTCCCCCCCCCCCCCCAGTGGTTTTGGAAAGTCTCTTTTCTGTATGAAGCACGGTAAAAATTACCGCACAATACTCAACACCAATTTGTAATGACAGAAATATTCCATCTTTTGACTTTTGTGGGAAAATATTAAAAGGCTTCGCGCGCCTTCGCGACTCTTAAAGATACACCTAAACTCGTTTTCATCCAGTTTTTAACCAGCTTCATCTGTATTTTATGAAACCATAATCATTCTTGTATCTTCATGCCAACTGTTGCCCGTAGTTGCTGCACTGTTGCGCGGATTACAACAGATAAAAAATGCATTTCATTTCTTGGAGGCCTTCAAAGAAATCACTGTTATCGTTTCCGGTTTTAAATAAGGACAGACCCTTTGAGTTTCTCAATCCCTCAAACCATATACATTGTTTATAAATTCATATTTACGCAGTTGACAAAATTCTGAGATATTCTACAAACTTTCAAGTTTTAACAACACTTTTTTTTTTTTCTCCCTCTGGCTGTAAGGATGTATATTTTAATTTTTTGTTTACAAAAGCACATATGACTACTATTAATTAACAAGAAAAAAAAGAAGCAATATTTGTCAGGTGGACTTGATACTCCTACATGAAAAAGATCAGAAACTTACCATAATATAAAGCAATTCAAAAATTTAGCAAAAGACTTGATCTCTCCACAAAGCTTGGGATCAGTAGACAGATATATTATAGTGGGTCCGTAATCAACGACGGTTCTAGATTACATTCCTAGTAATTCCTAAACCATCTGGTTTAGCCAATAAGAAATTGTGTTACTTTGAAATTTAATTCTTGAGAATTAAACCGAAGATGTTAAGAAGAGCTGGCGAATAAGACCAAGACGTCCCAAGTCCGTATTCACCAAACATTCTAAGCTCCCTTCCTAGTCCACTTCCAGATTTAGAAAGCAGACTAAATTTGCAAGAAGTGTTGCATTACATGTATCTTTTAAGTCAGAAAATTTTTGATAATTAGACCAAGAAGACATAAGTAGGTGAATGTCAGCTACCCCAATTGTGATCATCTGTGAAGTCAAGCGTAGGTTACATGAAATAGTTTCCTTTGCCATGTAACTATTAGTATCATGGCATTCCAACAGTATTTTAATCAAGTTACACTTCCTCTATGTACCGTTGTGCATATATCTTATTGACACTGGTCACCAGCATTTGCTCCCTTTCCCACAACGTTTTCAAAAAAGAAAACATTCTTCTGCAGGGTCGTTTAAACTCGGGATTGTCTGATAAAGGGTTCATTGGATGGGAACGAGTCAATAATTCTGTAGCGTTACCTTAGTTCTAAACAGAACGGAGTAAAATATAAACTCCAAGTAGTAATTAAATAGACCAAAAATAACTTCTTTCTTTAAGAGCCAATGATGATAAATACATAAACGTTCTTACAGCTACGCCACGTTTACCGCAAGTGCTGATCAAAAGGAGGCTACATGGTCCATTTGAAATTCTCTGATAATATTTGTTGAATTTTACATAAACAGCCACGGTTTCGTGAAATTGAAAGATAAGCGTTTTCTAAGATCACACGTTACGGTTTGCCGGGCGTGTAGTTAGGGGCCTTGAAGTTCCGGTAACCTTCCGGCGTGTTCATTCACAATCACCCGTACGCGTGCATGTTTCTTTTGGGTAACAGCAGCGCTTTCTCATCATAATCTCTCATTTTATGGCCTGAAATAATAAACGCTGTCTGGTTATGGGCATCACCCTAGCCTGGGTAAGATCTGTGGCGAGACTGCTTATCTGTTCCGTAATTTTTGACAAAGTAACGTCATAGGGCACCGATACAAGAGGAAAAATTATTTGACTGGAACACAGGCTAACGTGACCCATAGATCTATGATTTTACTATTTTATCCTCTTAATCAGACGACACACTTTTAGACTCGTCCACAATGGAAGGCAATTGAGGACAACACAACGTTTTATAAGCCTGTGGCCCCTAACACTTTACAATGCATAAGATTCATGATCGGATCAAATGACTGTGTTTGTCTTCGGGCATAGAATAAAACGGGCATAAAATGTCACTAGCATTTTTTTTTTCATCTTTTCCAACGATATTTTTAAGAGTCACCGGGCTTGTGTGATTAAGGGCTGAAACATGATGAGGTTTCGGGGTATTTTTAGATAACTCGAATGTATCAATTTTTCGATCTTATCACTGAGTTCCCTAGTTTTCGAGCCCGACCCCGATAGCTCAATCGTTGACCGCCACATGGCTAGAAACTAAGTAAAAACAATTTGCGAAGATGAGAAAATGCTCAAAACCAGCATTTCCTCCTTTTTCCAAAAAATATATATTTTCAAAAGCCCTCTTCCTCAGGGTCGTTAAAAGACCGGCTTGTTTGGAAAAGAGTTAATAACTGAACAAACAAACAAAAAAGCAAACAGATATTTAAATCATTGAGGTTTTACTGTACTTAAAGTACATCTAACTACGTAAAACATCCTCGACATGCATAGAGTATGTGTAGGAAGATTTTGTAAATCGCATCTGTGCTCGTATAATTCTGTCGAAAGGTAAACACAAAACAAGATAAAAACTGTAAATTATGACAAAAGCACATACTTCTCCCAACAGATAACACCTACGTTATAAAATACGTACGTGCACAACTACAAGAATTCTAACCGGCTCCAGTTATTTGTATGAGCGGTGTTATGCAATTATGGGATTACATCATCTAACATTAAATGGGATTAAAACCAGATTTTTGTTTTGCAGTTATTTTTGAAAAAAATTTAAAAAGACTGCCATTTTAACTAGCTTGCAAAGATAGCTTTGGAACTAAAACCTAGATAGAAATACATGGAGAAAACACGAGGAACTTGTATTCTTACTATAAAATTTTCTATTCTGTTTATAACGGTGTAAAGCTGTTATTGCACAACCATGGATAAAGACACTTTCAACACAAAGTTAAATCATTTGGCTCCATGTCTCAGAGGTAAAGTCGCCATCTATAGTTTTGAAGGTCATGGCTAAGAATCCCATCCTAGGCATTTTTTCCCTTCAGCATTTTTCCCTCAACTAAGGGTCATCAGTTAAGATTTTTCTTTACAAGATATCTTTTTTCTCCGCCCACTTTTTATCAAAATCTAGTTTAATCCCCCCCCCCCGGCATAAAGCTAAAGTTTGACATGTTTTTAGGAAGTGGTTGGGGTGAGGAAGTAAACATTTTGTAAAAAAAAAAGAACGTGACCGTTTACTCTTAGATGGCGGAAAAATACTGCAAAAAAGTTTGCCACCGCAGGGAATCGAACCAACGACCTTCAAAACATACGGATCAAGCGTTCACTGCCGGATATTTTGTAACAAGAAATATCTTTAAATAAAGATAGACGGCGTAAGAGAAACTGGAATATGACATTTTGAAACTCTTTTGAGGTACAGTATGAAGAGAAACGCTTGTAAATTGGTAAATGAATATGTCCGCAAATCAGCTTGCAGGGGCCCGCCGAAGAAAAATTGTCATGTTTGACCAATCACAAATTACTAATGTATTTATTCATTCGAAAGATCAATTCAGAAAAGTAGGCCAAAAACAAACACATTCAGCTACGCCGAAAAACTGGGAGTTCAAGCAACCTGAAAAATTCGATCACTAGTTTTTTTTTTTACTGACTGAAAGTTTGAATTTTAGATGTTCAGCAGTTTAACCCTTTACCAGACGATCTCGAGTTTTAACGACCCCGAGAAAGAAGCCTCCTGAAAAGATTATGGGAAAAGGAGAAAATGCTGGTTACCAGCAAATTCTCCTTTTCCCACAATCTTTTCTATCCTTTCAAAGATGAATTCATGAATAATTTGCGACACCTTTAATTTGTCGTCTGCAAATGCCTTCCATTTGGGCGAGTCTATTTATTTTGGTCGTCTGGTATAGGGTGAATGCGTTTTCTTGTTTTCTAGTTCGATTATCTTGCCTAGACAATCACCAGACAAGACTGTTACAGCTCAGACCGACGTAGAATAAATTTGGACTTTATGAAGGTTCGAAAACAGGTGTTGAAGATGAGGACCTTTATGTCAAGAAAGTATCAAGTGTCGAGAAAACATTGTGCCAAACATGTGGAGAACTTGTTCAAAATGAACATATTAGCCATATACCTCAATATTTTCAAAAGCCATCAATATCAGATTTATAAAAGATAATTCCAAAATTTTAATGGGTTTTTAACACTTTACCGCACAATCCCGAGTTTTTAACGACTCTTATGACGAGGGTTTTTGAAAACACAGTGGGAAAAGTCTTAGAAAATGCTGGTAACTAGTATTTTCTCCGTTTTCCCCCACAGTGTTTCTAATCCTATCAGAGACAAATCCTTTGCCGTGAACCTCTTTTGATATGTCGTCTGCAAATGCTTTCAATTTGAGTACGTCTAAAATTTTGTCGTTTGATAAATAGAGGTCGAGATTTATTTCATCGAGTGAACGTCATCGGTAATATTTTCACGAGTGGCGCAGCCACGAGTGAAAATATTACCGATGATGTTCGCGAGATGAAATAAATTTCGATCTTTCACCGAAATAAATATTCTATTTATTTCATGCTTTTAACCCTTTTTTGGTGGAACTTACATCAAAATCCAGCACAGTTCTTTTCGATTATTCCCCGTGGCGTACGCCCTCTGCATAGCAACGCATTACAATATTACGTCAAGCGCGAGAAATGTAAGATATATTACGTCATATTTCCATGTGGTGGTGAGGCACGCGCATTTTACCTAGGTAATTAGTGCGCGGGAACAAATGTTTCCGCCTTCAATTGAAGAATTAGACTATAAAAATCGGTATTTTCACTGGTCGTAACCATGAAATATCGAAAAATATTTCACCGATATTTCTCGATAACCTACCGGAAAGCATGAAATAAAAAGACAAGTTTTAATAGTGGAAAATGTTGTTAACTCTATACCACACTTCGACTATAAAAGTGAAGGCTTTTGAAAAGATTGTGGGAAAAGGAGCTAACGCTGGTAACCTTGTAACATTTTCTCCTTTTCCCTCAATGTTTTCTACCCTTTCAAAGACAAAGATAATCATTTCTGGCAATATTTAAATGTCGTCTGCGAATGCTTTCAATTTGGTTCAGGCGAAGTTTTGTCGTTTGGTAAAGAGTTAATCCTTAGGCTGCAAAGCGCGACTCACTGACCTTTTGAAGACAGTGTAGATCTAGATCAGACTGCACAGAACGTGACGTCTGATCTGGGATCTACACTTTCTGGTAAGGAAATATTTTTCTCCAAAAGATAAGTTTGAAATAGTATCATTCGGGTTTTTACTATCGGCTTGAAAGTTTCATTTAACTTTTTAGTGGGATAAGTGTTAATGGGGGAAAACAGACTATCAGCAAACGATTGCCAAACTATATGATAAGACCTTTTTTCTTTTCAGATTTGAAGCCATTTCAGACGCATTATCCGAGATTGAAATCCATTATCCTGCAGAGCAATCAGTGGGAACCGTTGTTCAAAACATTCACCCATTAACTTTTTACCAAACTATAAAATTTTGCTCTCGACCAAATTGAAAAGCATTTGCAGGCTGCAAAGTAAATGTAGCTCAAAGGATGATTTTTGTCTTTGATAGGATAGAAAACATTGTTGGACAAGGAGAAAATGCTGGTAACCAGCATTTTCTCCTTTTCCAACAATGTTTTCAAAAGCCGTCTCTTTCATGTTCGTTAAAACTGTGGATTGTATAGTAAATAGTTAAAATGCTATAATCGAATGAAATCGAACGTTACAGTCGGTAGTAAAGATCTAGACGTAGATCTGTTGCGCAATATCAATGAAGCTGTGGCAAGAGAACCATACAACTTATAGAAAAAAAATGCCTCACAGTCTGTGCAGTCCGATCTCAATCTACAGACACATTTCCGGGTCTGAATTAGGCCTACATGCACCCTGGAGTGTTTTGAACAGTACATGTTTTTTGGAAAAAAACATTTACCTATTAAAATACTCTTATGAATGAAATCCACATTAAATCTTGAGCTGCTAAGCGTGACTCACTGACCCTTTGCGGACAATGTGGATCAAGATCAGACTGCACAGAACGTGCAGTCTGATCTTGGATCTATACTGTCCGATAAGGATATTGTTTTTTTTTTTAAAAAAGAAACAGTTTGAAATAACATTATTCGGGTTTTAACTATCGGCTATGGTGGCATATTTCTGCCGCGAGATACGAGATAGCTATCATGATAATTTTAGAAAACTATCGTGATAAAACAAAGTTTCCTGGAAATATTATCTAGATAATAAAAATTTTCACAATAAAATATCGCGATAATTCTACCTGTTATCATGATTTTTTTTTTTTGCTTTCGTGCCCATAACTGACATTCACGGTATCTATAATTAGATACGGTTTCGGAACATCTTCGTCTACAACCTTATGAATTCTCCTTTTCCCTGAATGGTTTTAAAGTGTTCGTAGGAGGTATTTCGAGTCGTATTTGTGATTTTACAGACTTCTGTT
This sequence comes from Hippopus hippopus, assembly GCA_946811185.2. Classification (NCBI taxonomy): domain Eukaryota; kingdom Metazoa; phylum Mollusca; class Bivalvia; order Cardiida; family Cardiidae; genus Hippopus; species Hippopus hippopus. The sequence goes on along the minus strand of OX328097.1, from coordinate 9,802,699 downwards.
CATTTCGAGTCTTGTCAAAATTTACCAATTAAGCTACAATTATGAATCATTCAAACTTTTACTTACTACAATCTTGTGAAGTCAAAAACTACCGAGTTCATCCAAATGATAGTTTTTTTATTTATAGATATCGAGAAACAGGTAGAACTATCACGATAATTTTACCTTGCATGTCAGCTTCGCGCACGATTGAGAAATTTTGCGTTAAAATATTAAGTTTATCGTGATATTTTTTTCAGGAAACTTTTCACTATCTCGATAAAATTTCCAGGAAACTGTTTTGTAAAATTATCATGATAGCTATCTCGTATCTCTTGGCAGAAATATGCCACCATAATCGGCTTTAAAGTTTTATTTTATTTATTTAGCAGGATAAGAGTAAAATTACAGTCGGCAGAACAGATCTATTTATCGAGAGTGCAAAGATGCCGCAGTTCATTTTTTCGTTTGGCAAACTGCCCTTTTAATAGTTTAGAATTGTTATCAGCAGTCCTCTCTCTCTCTCTCTCTCTCTCTCTCTCTCTCTCTCTCTCTCTCTCTCTCTCTCTCTTAGTATATATTTGTTGTTTCAAGAGTAACCTTTAATGTAATCCACCACATTTTCACTACAAGAATACTTATGAATGAAAATAGCTGCGTATTTGGTCTGTCACACAAATCTCGTGTAAGCATGTCTTCCATTCATTAGGCTTATTTGTTATTCATTATTTAAAAAGTGATCATCCAATAATGTAGGAAAGGAGCTCGTACTGACTATTTATTAGCTGTTCCAATTAAAAGTATTGAAGGAGTTTTTGTCATTTTGCTTTACCCCTACATACAAGTATGACTAGGGCATAACCAATAGGTAGTTGTAAACATGACATGTATTTTGGGCCAGCGGCCTATATTTACGGTAATAAAATGTTCTGAGTTCTGAGTTCTCTCTCTCTCTCTCTCTCTCTGACTCTCTGAAGTGATGTCCGCTCTTAGAGACAAAAAATAAAACAAATCCACATAACTTGAGACAAAGTTAAAGATACATCTATACTCGTTTTCAGGCACTTTTCAGCCAGTTTTTAATCCATTTCAGCCTTATTTTATGAAACTATAATCATTCTTGTATCTTCATGCCAAATGTTGCCCCTGCAAGGTTGCACAGATAACGACGGATATAAAAAGCATTTCATATGTTTTTGAGGCCTTCAAAGCAATCACTGTTGTCGTTTCCGGTTTTAAATGAGGACATATCTCTTGTGTTCTTCTATTCCTTACATCATATTGGTAATTTATCTATGTTTACACAGCTGAGCCATTCTACACACTTTCAAGTTTTAACAGCTCTTTTTCTCTCTAGCTGTAAGGATGTATCTTTAAATGCTAAAATGGTAACCAACATTTTCACCTTTCCCCATAACGTTTTCCGCTCTTTAAAAGGAAAAATTCCATTTTTAAGTCATATCAAGTATTATGCTTCCGATTTGGACTAGCCTATTATTTTGTCGTCCGGTAACGGGTTAAATCTAGTGTTGCCTTCACCGAGATTCGCCTTATTCCCCCCCCCCACACACACACACTCACACACACATATACACCCCATCAAAGGAACACACAATTCCTCCCTTGACACCCGATAGTGAACCACTTACCTTTAGTGCCAAATAAAAAGAAGGCAAGACTATAACAAATGAAGTAGGCTATTAGACCAATCAAAAATCATTCTCTGAAGTTTATGGCGCTGGAAACGTGGCAGCAATTACGGTTACTTGACAGTCCTTGTTGTACAAATTAAACCAAACGACAGTTTATCTTTTGAAAATGGTAGAACAAAGAGAGCTGTGACCCGGATGTCCTCACCTCTCGAATGCATTCAACGTTATATGTAGCAAATCAGGGTGGTATTCGTCGACCACTCAAAATTCATATCTGGTACTAAAATCCAAGACAAGTCATCTGATTGGTTGAGACAAAATGTCTCAGCCAACCAGATGACTCGTCTTGGATTTTAGAAATAGGAGTGCAAACAGTGAAGGTGGTAGTACTAGAGCATGAAAACCACCTAGAGGCAGTGATAACGAAGTAAGAAAAAGATATTGCTGGACCAATACAAAAATGGTCAAGTTATCCAGCCCAAAACCATTGGAGAGCCAATAAGCCATCAATGTATAAATGTTTCACCTAATTCTGCTGGCAACAAAACCAGTATAAGAAAGTTAAACTAATGCCTAGAGACAGTGCTCACGCTAGAGATTCTAGGACATTGCGCCACTGAATAAGAGAAAATCCAAAATTAAAGCGCACGGTTAGGAATATGTATATTTACAAATACATGTACATGTATATAGCAAAGAGTGAGTCGTTAGTGCATTCGTCTCACTTATTTTTAAAATACGCCCCATATCTACAAATCTATGGGACAGCAATCATTATTAGCAAAACCCTGCTATAAGCAACGGCATTCAACACTAGCAAGTTTGAACCATATCACTGTCACGAAAATTCGAGTTCAGCTGGAATAGCCACGAGATAAGTATTTACATAGGAGTAGTTGCTGCTGAAAATGACGAGTCTGAAAATTCCTTTAGACATACAGCAATGGGTTATAGGATAATACTTGAAAATAATGATTTACCGGTAAGTGCAAGAAAAGAATTATCGCCGGTCATATTCATTTGTTATGGTGTGAATAAGCATCCCAGATATCGATTAGCAGATGAAGGTTTTATATATTTGTGTTGTAAATGTGCCCACAAATAGGCCTGCAGGCCGCCGAATTAACATACCCCTTTTCTATATTTGTGTTATAAATGTGCCCACAAATAGGCCTACAAGAAGTCCGCCAAATAAACGTATCCCTTTTGTATATTTGTTTTGTAAATGTGCCCACAAATAGCCCTACAGAAGTCCGCCGAATAAACATGTCCTTTTTATACATTTGTGTTATAAATGTGCCCACAAATAGGCCTACAGAAGTCCGCCGAATAAACATGTCCTTTTTATATATTTGTGTTATAAATGTGCCCACAAATAGACCTGCAGGAATCCGCCGAATAAACATGTCCCTTTTATATATCTTTATTATAAATGTGCCAACAAAAAAGCTTGCAGGAGCCCGTCGAATAAACATGTCCCCATTTTTAACCAATAGCAAACTACTATTTATTCATCAGTATATTAATAAGAAGAAGTAGGTCAAGTAAGCTACGACAAAAGTTGCCATAACTGCAACGAGGAGAAATTAAATCAAAACAACGTGTAGGAACATTATATACTACGATATGTAATATGCATCGCACGCGCAGTAAGGGATCGTATTACAATATCCCATGGGCATTTCTGTATCCGCGCGAGCTTTTTATCGCCTTTCATTCATGTCTAAAAATTTTGATAGCTTATTAAAACGAAATTAAGACGGGGAAAAATAAAGAAATGCAACATTTCTGCTGTTTTGTGATCCGCTGTTATACATTATAATCATTATTACCGTGTGTAGCATATCAGGAGGTCGTAATGTGAAATGTCTCGGTTGTGAGATAACACTTTTATGAATTACTTCGCTTATTAATTGAGTCGCACTCAGTAGAATGGTGTTGTAATTAATCTGCAAAAAATATCGACTCGGGTCAGCCTGCGCAGTCCGCTCAGGCTGACCTGAGTCGAAATTTTTTGCCATATATTGATAAATTAACTGCATGTCACATGTCTATTCTACCTCATAATTCAGTCAGTTTTTACACAAAATGGACCCATTCTATGCGACATCTTGCACAGTCGAATGCATTAAAAAGATGATTTAACCCCATTTCTCAAGACAGTGCTGCTAAATTGTATGTTATAATACTATGAAGACTATATTATACCCCAACCCCACAAAACGGACTTAGTGGGATACTAGAATTAGGTTGTGTTCGTTCGTCTGTCTGTTCGCCCGTCCGTCCACCTGCCTGATTCGATTGCCCGTTTGCCTGTCCGTCCGTTCACGCAATTTTGTGTCTTCTTCTTCTTCTACAGATTTTTAGGCTTGAAACTTTAAATGGAACCTGCGAACCAGCAAGTTCATTATAATTGACCTATCACAAGAGTTATGGCCCTTGACATTTTTACCTCATCCTGTGAGAAGAAAAAAAATTAGTAGGGGCGAAACGGGGGTTGATTCGTCGGCCTGCGACAATACATATCAAATAAAGAATAACTTCTACTTTCGTTGCACCTCGATAGGCAACAGGACCGTAGTGTTTGATCTACTTTGTGGATGGAATCAGTACACAGGTTTTAATTCGAACATAGTTTGAAGCTTCCAAGTTTGAAGCTGAAGCCAAAATGTGAACGAGAACATATTACATCGTATCATTCCTATCGAGCATTCGTATTTTCATCTTTACAAACTGCTCTAACAAGCACTTAGATAGTAGCACTTGATGGTCAGATCGTAAGTTTTTATTGTTGCTACACAAGTGTTTTTCACCAGTAGGCGTAGGCCTAACAGTCCACCCATCTGTCCCCCTTTCTTTCCATCTTTTCCTTTGAGTGTGGTGTCGACGTGTTCTTTGTATCACACTTTATACAGACAATAACCAAAAATTGTAGAGGAACTCTATAAGCTTTGCTTCTATTCGAATCCATTTCCAGCGGATAAATCTTTGTCATTTTATTGTTTTATATGTATTACGTATATTGTATTTCTGTAAAAAAGAATAGATTGTGAACAACCTTATTAATGTATGCTATCCTGAACTAAAACTGTATGAAAAGTTCCAGGTAAGTCCGTTTAACAATTCTTTGCCTTAGACGACAAAAGAAACTTTTTTCTTGAACAGCGTAGGTCAAGATCAGACTGCACAGAATGTGCAGTCTGATCTCTGATCTGCACATGTCAACTTCTTCATTCTCGATTATGACAGTAGTTTCTCTTCATCTTACTGCAGAAATATGTTTGAAGCCCTAAAAAAAGTGTTTCTTATTATTTTAATCATGATAGAGTAAGGGATGCTTCGCCGTTTGATTTCGACCACAAGATCAGGCTGCACATTCTGTGAAGTGCTGTTTTTGATCCACACCAACCGTAAAACACATGTTTCCAAATGTATGCCGACAGTTACTAAATATTCAATACAAATCCTTCACCATTAGAAACGAATACAGGAGCACTGCGTGCGGGTGCCAACGCTCTGCTGCGGTGCTTGATTCTCTGTGAAAATTCTAAGTGGAAAAAGGGGCACAACTGTGTTAAAAATACTTCGATGATTACCTGCTCTTGTTGTATAAGTTCCCCTTTTGATAGTTAAAGCTTTTCCAGGTTTGAAGCAAATGTCTTTAGTAATAACAGAGATATTATAAAATGTCAGCGCTTTCGCACGACAACGCAGATGACGACACCAGGGCTACGACAATACCTCGACGTTTTTTACGAAAACAGCCGAACTAATAAAGCAAAGCTGTCCATCTTCCGTGCCAAAGGGATCTATCAGGAGGTAGATGCCGGGTATTAAGTACAGGGAATAAAGAAAATTACTTACTTTTTACAGCGAAATTTGAGAGTTTATTCCAAATTCACTTGCTGATTTCACTACACAGAATGACATTTCTGCTTGACGTTTATCTATTTTTGGCCATTACTCAATAGTATCATGATAACTACGTCATCATTTTTATATTAATCAAAATTAAGAAACGCCGGATATCAGTACTTAATGAAAAAGCTCGTCTTTTCACTATCAAATTGTTTATATCAAAATTTGATTTATGATAATTAACAATTATCCTGTCCTTCCCTCTATCATCATCCTCGGAACCCAGGTTTGAAGCATTACGTTACTCTCCATGCATCATCCCTGGGAAAATTGACAAGCAAATCGTCGTTTCTTATGAATATTCATATGGTCGGGAAGTACCCTAATAGCCAATCGAAAGATCAATAACATAATGATACTCTCTTGTAGAGAGGATAATTTCGTTTCTTCCGTTACTAAAAATAACCCTGGAATAAACCCGAGGTTGTCAACAAATATGGCGGCCGTCGACGTGCTTGTCTCCTGTGAGATATGCCATTCTGCAGTACAAGGACGACACTATCGATCTTTGTGTACGATTTTAACTGACAATCTTTCGGTGTTACGCCGAAAATCTCTTTTAAACGCTTCTCGATTGTGGTGTTGATGGGCGCCGCCATATTTAAAGTATCGCTAAGCTTGATTTGCAACGAATGATGTGATTGGATATCGACAAGTAAAAAATAAAAATGACGGCGTATTTGAGATAAAAATAGTTTAATTGTTCTCAAAGAAAAACTGAGATCACCAATCAAAATGCTTCATGAATAATTCATGAGAACGAGGAAATGGTAGTGAAATAACCCAGGGGCGATTACAGAATGAATCGAAACTGGGTCACCGAGGATGCTCTATCATTTGCTTGCAGACGGTACCCTTGGATTTGGGCTATGCAATGTTAGAAAGGGGTTAAATTTCATCAGCAAAAAGTACATGCATTGGCTCAGGTCAGTTCATGCAGGCTGATCTAAGTCGAATTGTTTTGCTTTTCGTAAATTTTCTGCATGACCAAGGACATTCTACCACAGGAAATGCATTAAACCCCCTTTTGCCAGAGCATACTTTCGAAGACTTTCTGTTCAAGCATTGAAAGAGGAATGAATCTTTTTGCAATGAGTTTCATCACTTCGTGTATGGCATATTGGTCGAGCCGGGAATTCGAACTCGCATCTCTAGATAACAAGCTTTGTACTTCACGACAAAACTACCTGGGCTCGACACGTTCCTGAGTAGCCGGATACATTTCAACGTTTAAATGCATTGTTTGACTTCTTTTTTCTTCAAATCCCTCTAGCCCGGCAGGGTAGCTCGGTGGTTAGTGTATCTGACTCGTGACCTGGAGGTTGCGGGTTCGATACCCGGTTGCGACGAACCATCTTTCCGCCAATGTTTCGCCTCTTACCTCTGATGCATGTGAGAAAAAGCAGTCAGTGGCTTTGGAAAGAAAGTTGTGTTAGTACTGGTGTGGGAAAACCAGGAAACACATGCGTGCGTCACTGACCGCCATGATATGACATAAACTCCAATACAAACAAACAAACAGAAAGTAATCCCTTTCGTTCATCGAGCTCTCCAAAAGTTGACAGTCTCCTCAAATCATATGTCCTTGATCGAATAGGCAAAATAGTTTAAAATAAGAATAAATAAAAGCCACGCTCTGTGAAAAGGGGACTTAATGCACCTACAAAAAAGCATCGACACATGTTAGGTCGATACTTTTTGCCATTAGTGAATTTTCCGCCTTGCAAAGGACCAATGCGCCTCATGATTCAGTCGGTTGTTAAACAAAATGCATTTCATGGATACATAATTATGTGATGACTTACTTAGTATCATGCATAACGGAGATGCATTAAAAACCCCTTTTCAAGACTGTGGCTCATTTCAAAGGCAGGGTACACGATTGGTGTAGCTATGGAACATTTGGCCAAGTACTAGTGCATTATCTCCCGCTAGATGGCATTCTACAAATACACATCTATCTAACTTGGGCATTCTAGATACAGAACCGGACTACTTTTCAAAACGACAACCGTTACTTAGAACTTCAAAATCAAATAAACGTTTACTCAATAAAACGCTGATTGGTGCGATTCATTCAGCTATGATTAGCTAGAATGTAATCTATGCACCGGCTATTTATTAAATAAGCCCCTACAGGCTTGGCTAATACCTTCGGTATAAGCCCTACTTTTCCCTAGTATATGGGATCGGTGATGCGTCACAGCAGACAGGTCGAATCTTCGAAGAATATGACATGCGCAGACAACGAGTACTAGTGTTGTATAGTAACAATTTGACATAGTGACCTCTAGAAAACACACAGCAGTTACATATATCGCGTGTTAATGGTGCCTTTTTAATTTTGATAAGCATAGATTGTCAGATAGGGTTTTAGAAAAAGAAATGTCATGCGTTTCCAAAACGGGCCTTTACGTGGGAGGAAATTTATGTTGGAAAACCAGCTTACAGCTGATATGTTAGATTCGATTTCATATCGGAAGATAACACTAAAATCGCAAGAAAGAACGCCATGCCAGATTAATCTAACTTCTTGTTACTTACTACCTTCGCTAAATCTTTTTGCACCAACCTTTTGGGGATAACCGGCTTTCTGTTAAACGGACCACTTTTCAGTTCTGTTCCTTGCATCTCGCAGAGCCAAGCATATAAGCCTTGCTTTGGCAAAAGGGGGCTTCATGCATCTCCATGATGTATGATATCAAGCAAGTCATCACATGATTATGGATCCATATGACCATTTTGTCAAACGACCAACTGAATCATGCGGTAAACCGGTCCTTGAGCATGCAGGAAATTGACTAATAGCAAAAAGTTTCGGCCCAGGTCAGCCTGCGCAGTCCGCGCAGGCTGACCTGGGTCGAAACTTTTTCGAGATGTATTTAGCCCCCTTTTCACAAAGCATGGCTCATATACACCATTCAAACAACCAATCAACTTTCTTCTGGAAAAAAGCGACGCCTCAGCTACGTGCCTTTAATAGTGCATCCAGGCATCGTCTTATCGGACTGTATGGTCAAAATTTTCTTCAGTCATGCTTTGTTGCTGCCATTCCTCATACCTTGAAAGAAAAGTCAATCACGTGTTCTCTTTTTCCTAAAATGTTTTTAAAAGCTTTCCTTTTCATGGTCGTTAAAACTTGGGACTGTGTGGTAAAGGGTTTAGAGTTAAGCTAGTTTTCAGCAATCGATGGCAAAGAATGTTGTGGTAACCAGATTGCTTCAATACAACAAAATGTTCGTATCTTGTGAAGGAGCTGTACTTCAGTGCTTGATGGTCAAAGATATTGTGACCAAGCAGACAGACTTGGGCCATTCTAGTTCAAGAAAGTTAACTCTTCTGCTAAATAAGTTAAATGAAACTTTCAAGCTGATAGTATGAATCCAAATTTTGCTACTTCATAGGTAATTTTTTTTTTTTGGGGGGGGGATGGGGGTGGGGGGGATTCCTCCTTATGGGACAGTGTGGATCTAAGATCAGACTGCACGTTCTGTGCAGTATGAGCTCAATCTACACTGTCCGCAAGGGTTCTTAAATCGCGATTGGCAGCCTAAGGGTTGAAAATAGATGCCACATTCTTCAACAAGTTCCAAATACCAGTTTAAATATCACATGAATGCTGAAAATACGAATTATGAGAGCATTATGATACTGCACGTAGTGTAAATTAAGATAAGTCAGCACAAAATCTTCAGCCTGATCTTTGGTCTACACTGTTTGATTTATTGTGAAATATTTTTAACAAAACTGCTCATAAGATATGCAAAAAAGGGGCTGTTTTCTATTGGTCAAGATTAACTTATTTCTGTATTAAATATATTTTACGTATGACCTAATTACGAATATGTTGAAGGTCTCCTTTCCCTACAACAAGAAAAAAGGTTGTATGAAGTTAGTGATAATTCTCATAAGTTTCTTTTTTTTTTAATACATCAAATATTTTTCTACCAATGTCTTCGGACAATATGGCGACGCTCAATAATGCTAGTATCGCAGACGCCGACGAGAATTAAATGAAATGGACGCTTGTGGAAAATTAATCGGAATTAGTCCTGACCCTTTCAGTACTATTTAAATGAACAATCTGAGTCAAGATTAATGAGCAAAAAGTTTTATCCAGAGAAGATTCAGTCGAAATATATGGCGCAGAGGGGTGATATCGGACAGAGTAGATCAGAGATCAGACTGCACGTTCCGTGCAGTCTGATCTTGAATCTACACCGTTCGCAACGGCCCATAGTAATGCTCTTAAAATGCGAAGGATAAATATCTGATGGTAAATTGGTACCTTTTGATCTAAGTCATTAACCTCCTTCTATAAAGTTATGAGGCGGCGTTAACTCTTCACCAAACGACAAAATTTTACACGTGTACAAATTGAAAGCATTTGCAGACGACAAATCAAATATGGCTTAAATAATAGGATTTGTCTTTGAAAGGATAGAAAACATTGTGAGAAAAGGAGAAAATGCTGGTTACCAGCATTTTCTCCTTTTACCATAATGTTTTCGAAGGGCGTTTTCCTCAGGGTCGCTAAAATAAGGGATCGTCTTGAAAAGGGTTACACCCTTCTGGTTCCTCAGAAAGAAATCTTCCACTTGTATGTTATTGGTTAGAGTATGTGGAACAAGAAAGTAACACTATCTATATTTCAAGAATTCGTTTATTCGACCATATCGTTTTGTTCAAAGGATTACGCTGCAAGGGCATTAGAAAATTGTACGTGTAGCAAATGCTTTGTTTAATTAAATCAGCAGTCAAATAGTTAACTACAAAATACCATTAGGGCCATCGCCTATGAATTTGTTGATTTTAAACGCGATGCTCGAAAGTACGATGGTGATAACGCGAAATCACGATACTACGATAGTGATATCATCGTACTATCGCGTTATCGTCATCGTACTATCGCGTGATCACCATCGTACTATCGAGCATCGCGTTTAAATTCAACAAATTCATAGGCGATGGCCCTAACGGTAGTTAACCCTGTGTTTTCTACTAAAAAATATCCAATCATATTTTGAAATGAAACCTTATGACCGTACGAATACTAGTTTAAATACTAATAGTATGAAGTAATTTCCTGGTATTATTCGAGTTATCGATATTTCGGGGGACGTTTTGGCCCTCTATTCCTGTGGAATCAGATTTGTGAATGATGTAATTTGGTGCAATCGGAATCTGAGGACGATCTTATTATATGTGTTCTATTTTACATTGAAGATCAATACTTGTTTCTTTAAGCTATTGTCGAATTGTCGATATCGCGGTGACAAGCGCACCTATCAATGCTTTCCTGTTTTGTTTTTCCCTCTGCACAACATTTTATCCAAGCAACTTGCTGTTTTCCTACATAAAAGTCGTCGAAAGGAAACAATTAGAGGAACTAACCCTGTCGCAATGACAATCACCAATCCTCAGAAAACATTTGGCCAAACTGGGAATCATACCAGTGAGCAATGGGTTTCACGAGCCTATGCATGACCAGCCGAGCTACCGGGCGACGACTATATGATTGAGCCAAGCTCTTTGAAAAGCGGGTTTAATGTATCTGCAAAAAGTATCGACTCAGGTCAGCCTGCGCAGTCCCGCACAGGCTGATGTGGGTTGATACTTTTTGCCATTCTATCTAATGATTTAGACAAAATAGATCTTATGGATCTATGACAACGTAATGACTTGTTCGGTACCATGCATCAAGGAAATGCATTTAGACCCATTTTGCCAAAGCATTGCTCAATACAATTAATATTTCCATTCATTAGAATAGACTTAATAAGGTCCCATCCCAAGGCCATAATTGAAACAAGACTGCATAAAAAATCGTACGGTTTCGGCTAGGACGTTCCAAGGGATAATTTCATTCTCATACGAATTTATGTGAATGAACTATACCTCAAAGAAGATCTTGGAAGTCAGATGATTTAAGAGCCCTCTGTTCTAGTTTCTTGCCTCACACAAACAGAAACCTTTCTCACCCTTTACCACACAATCCCAAGTTTTAACGACCCTGAGAAAGAAAAAAGCCTTTGAAAACATTGTAGGGAAAAAAAGAGAAAATGCTGGTAACCAGCATTTTCTCCTTTTCTCCCTACAATGTTTTCTACATTTTCATAGACAAATACCAAAATTTGAACCCATATTTAAATTGTTGTCTGTAAATGCTTTCAATACGGTCGAGTCTAAAATTTTGCAGTCTGGAAAAGGGTTAACCTTTTATCCTTTATTTCAATGAAATCCAAAAGTTAAAAAAAAAAGCCCTCAACTATCTGAATGTTATGGTTTCGTATAAGCTTTGAATCCTATGAAAGACTTTTTTGTTAACAACTCAGAATTTTAAACAAGAACTATCTTTAAAAAAGATAGACGGCGTAACCTTGCCAGCAAATAGACGGGGCGCTGAGAATAAACACGTCTAGATATTTGACCAATCACAAATTTCCATTTATTCGTTTTTTATCAGTACCAATAAGTAGGTCAAAAGCCTGCTCAGTCAGCTACGCCGAAAAAAAAACTGAATAAGAAAATAGCCAGTTGACTCAATGCTTCATCATGCTACATGTACCGTAATTTATTGAAAAAAAAATCCAGGAAATATTTTCCGGGGGAAAAAAAGTGTTGAGCTAAATTTATACGTTCTAAAAATATAACCGGAGAGGCAACACTTGCCTAAAATTTAAAATCTTTATTAGATAGCATGTTGTCCATTTGAATTATATTTGACGAGGTTCCTAGAATTATTCTGGGGTGTGGTGCTTGCTCCAAGCTGTCGAGCTAGATTGATTGCGCTTTTTCGGACATTGTAGATCAAGATCAGACTGCACAGAACGTGCAGTCTGATATTTGATCTACTTTGTCCGATATGGTAAAGAATTTCTAGAAAAATAAACTATGAAATCGCAATCTTTGTTTATTATAGGTTTGTAACTTTAATTTTATTCATCTGGCAAATGAAAGGCAATAGCGTTTGGACATTTACTATCACCTGAGTACGTATAGTGGCACGTAGCATCAGACCATTGATCTTCATTTGAAAATGAGTTGCATTTGTTTGTTTGTATGGTGTGTAACTCATTTTTCAACCTATTTTCAGTTAAATCGCGGCAGCCAGTGCACCTGTCCATGCTTTCCTGTAGTGTTTTTTTTTTTTTACCGGTACTTCTTCCCAAGCAACTGGCTGCTTTCCGTCATATCCATCGTTGAAACAATAACCAGTGGTGAGACAGGAATGAATCCTGTCGCAATGACTATCATCAATCCTCGGAAAGAAACTTTATAAGCTGGGCTGGGGAGTCAAGCTAGCGACACCCCGTTTTCAAGTGCTGTACGCTACCGACAGTGCAACTGGGCTGGGCAGAAAACGAGTTAGAATGAGCACGACCGAGTAACTATATTAGTTGTACGGTCAGGTGGCACGGGACTTGGAAACTTGTTCACGGCTGTAGTGAATCATGTCGGCTCGAGCCGAAGGCGAGGTGGCGACATGATTCACCACAGCCGTGAACAAGTTTCCAAGTCCCCTGCCACCTGACCGTACAATGAATTTATACTGCAAAGTTTTACCATTCCAACGTGTGTTAAGCGAAATTTACCTGTTTTTTTTTTTTGTTTAAAAAATTGAGTACGCTGACGAAGTAGAATTTCCCTTCTGAGTGCCCCAATTCAATGAAAACTGACGTCATTTGGAACTGACGTCATTGAAACCTTGGAAAAACGTGCAGTTTGGTGCATAATCTTGATGTTAATCTTGATCGACGCCGCCATTTTGGATGTTGTGTTGAAAGTGTAGTCATGATACGGGGCTCCCGAAACGGAAACTGCTTTTACGTTGGTTTTGCCAGTGTACATGATATATATGTTCAGGGCATATTATCCAATCAGATCACGAGAAATTTCTTTGCAGTATAATAATATAAATTAGCCTGTGAAAAGGGTGTTTAATGCGTCTGCAAAAAAGTAATGGTCCAGGTTAGCCTACGCAGTCCGCGCAGTCTGCAAGACTTGTTCCGAAACTTTTTGCCATTGTTAAATTTTCTTCAGGAATATTCTACCTCCAGGTTCAGTCGGTTGTTAAACACAATGGATTTTATAGATCCATAATTATATAATGATTTGTTTGGTATAATGCATCACGGAGATGCATTAACCCACATTTTGCCAGAAAGCAGCTCATTTATATATACACATGGCTGTAAGGTTAACCACTCACCACACAACAAAATTGTAACTCACTTATCATAAAATCATTTGTAGAGGAGAAACTAAACATGGTTCAAATGATGACTTTTTTTTTTATTGATAGGGTAGAAAACAATTTGGGACAAGGAGAAAATGCTGGTAACCAGCATTTTCTCCTTTTCACAAAGTGTTTCCAAAAGGCTCCATCCACAGGTTCGTTAAAAGCACGAATCATGCGGCGTAGGGTTAATCGTTCGGGGAGGGGAGCAATGTCTGGCGCATGCCAGGATCATGTCTGATTACATACATGTGCGGCCGTTCAACAAGTACATTACATCAACTCTAAATCATCTTCGCAACCTCAACAGCTTTTTGATCAACCCTTCTCAACCATGAGAAAAACCGCAGGATTGGTGCGTCTCGCTGACTGGGCATGTTCATTTTTTGTTTCAAATATAATTAAGCGACCCCGCCAGATAACAAGTGCACACGGGTTTCTGTAATATATAGCGTTGGTCTTAGGCTTATCGTGGTTGATTGAATTGTGTTTTTACGCCTCTTTCAACATTATTTCAGTTATATCACAGCGGCAGCTCACATATTCATGTATTTCCTGGGTTTCACCTCGGTTTCACCAGTACAAGACTGGGGCTCTGTAGTGTCTTGCCCACGGACACTCCCGCGAAAAGCAAAATGGATCCAGTGAGGATCTAACCCGGGACCTCCAGGTCACGAGTCCTATAGTTTCCCACTGAGCCACGCAGGACACTTGTCTGGTTTGTCATGGACGCTTTTGCAAGCATAGTATATCAGAAACACGTGGTCTGATCATGGATTTATCCTGTTAGTTGTTTAATCCTGTTCCAAACAATCCCGAGTTTTAATCCCACTTCATAACGACGTTATTTGAAAACATTGTGGGAAAAGGAGAAAACGCTGGTAACTAGCATTTACTAGCATTTAACAGCATACAAACGAAACCAAACCATTTTTATCTAGAACGATGCTACTGTTGTGAAGGATTAACACCTTTTCACTCAATCCATGTTTTAACAATCCTAAGAAAAAAGTAATTTGAAAACACTGTTAGGAAAGGAGAAAATGCTGGTAACCAGCATTTTCTCTTTTTCCAACAATGTTTTCTAACCTACCAGAGAACTTAAGCTTTTTTGTACCAATTTCGAAAAAATCGTCCGCTGATGTTTTGAACTTGGAAGAGTCTAAAATTTGTCCTTTTGGGAAAGGATTAAGAGATAAAGATAATTAAAGATGGACGTGTCTATCAAATCCAGACAATTTATAGAACCATGAAATCAACTTGTTCATAATAAATACCCGATAAACACCTCTAATCAAAATTCCGCGAATTCGACACACAAAGTTTAACGAACATATTGGTATCGTTTAAGAATTCTGGAACCTAGCAGAGCAAAAGTAAGAGTACTATAGTTATTAATTATATCTATCCTACAAGTATGTGGTCTTTGATCTTTGTCTACACAGTCGGCGGGTCTTTCGTAGCTGGATGGTAAAGTGTAAGACTCGTAAGACGGAGGTCCCGTGTTCGAGCTTCACTGGAAGCACTGAGGTTTTCGTGGGAGTACCACTGGCACTTCACGGTACTGGTGAAAAAACCCAAGGCATACATAAATACACGACATACATGAGCTGTCGCCGTGATATGACTGAAATAATGTTGACAGCAGCGTAAAATACCATTCATTCACACCGTCAGCCTCGTGGGCCCATCATTTAATTGAACTATACTGTGGCAAAAGGGCGTTTAATGCATCTCCGTGATTGATGATACGAAGCAAGTCATCACACAAGTATGGACCCATAAAATCAATTTTGTAAAACAACCTATTGAATCCTTGGGTACACCAGTCCTTTGACATGCAGAAAATTGACCAGTAGCAAAATGTTTCGACCCATGTCAGCCTGCGCAGGCTGACATGGGTCGACACTTTTGCAGATGCATTAATCCCCCTTTTCACAGAGCATGGCTTAATTGCTATGACTTGATCCAGTTTTTAGTGAAAGCGGCAGAAAAATGCTATTATTTTTTTACGACAGATTAGAGACTACATGTCTTGGTAAGAGTCATTCACTATGAAAAGGCGGTTTAATGCATCTGCAAAAAAAAGTATCGACCAAGGTCAGCCTGCTCCGTCTGAGCACATTTTTTTTTTTTTTGTTTTGTTTTGTTTTTGGCCAATTTTCTGCATGCCCAAGGACCATTCTACCTCAGGAATCAGTCGATTGTTAAACAAAATGGATTTCATGAATACATAATTATGTGATGACTTGCTTGCTATATAATGCATCACGGAAATGCATCAAACCATTTTTTGCCAGAGCATAGTTCATTATTATATTAATCATTTTATGCTATTTCAGTAGCTATCTAAAACGCTCACCGTGTTTATGGTAATTCATTATACGTTTCATTTCACTGAAGATAATTACCATAAGACTTGCAGATAGTATGTGATATTATGTGTTTTAATAGCTCACCACAAATTCTTGATGTTGAAAATTTGTTTAATAGTTTAGTTATAATGGGGAACGATACCCCATTAAATAGTGTATAAAATGTATGTGAAAATTCTATGTACTTAAAACTTAATCTACTTCACAAAACGACAAAATGCTTAAGGTGCGATGGGTCACTGGTAGAACAATGAATACTTAATCTAGAATCACATTTCATTTATTTCGATGCCTATTTCATTTATTTTAACATTACAAGTGTTAACGTAAGCAACAGGGCCCGGTTTTAACAAAAAAAGTGAAGTCTCTTATTTTGCTTAAGTGTACTTATTTCAGGTCCTCTAATGGACTCAGTTTCTGACTTGAGATAAATCCGTTATTTGAGAAGCATTTCACAAGCGTTAACGAACTTTAGAAAACTAACTCATCGGCAAATATCGTGTAACACCGACGTTTTCGTAGAGGCTATTCGGCCAATCTCGGCAGCTTCCATCTTTTAATATGAGAGTTAGGGGCCGTAGTCTCACTAACTCATCGGTAAATATCGTGTAACATCGACGTTGTCGTAAAGGTTATTCGGCCAATCTCGGCAGCTTCCGTCTTTTAATAAAAGAGTTAGGGGCCGTAGACCTTAAATCTTTAATTGACACAACGTCTCAAACTCAGCCGTTGAAAATCATGGACTCATGTCTATCAACTGAATTAATTCCGTTTGTTTTGCTGAGTTGATTCTGAAACGTTATGTTTATTCAGGGTTTGAGAACGTAACTACTAAGGTCTGTTAATGTTTGTTAAATGCATCTCAAATAACGAACTCAACTTAAAGTCAGAACCTGAGTCCATTCGGGGACTTGAGCAAAATAAGAGACTTTTTCGTGAAACTTGGTCCTAAACAAGATAACTTGCTGAACTAACTTATGTGTAAATACCTGAAATAGTGCAGAAAAACGACGTTATACATAAAAACAAGCAATTTTACATGGGAATGGACTTTGTTTCTGCATTTCATATAACGCGAGGTAATCAAGTCGATATAAATTTCATATTTTCTATACTTTAACACCTCTTTTACTGTAATACACTCAGAAACACTTGAAACAAACGATAATGGGGCGATCTAGTGTAAAATATAACAGATGTTTATAGGAGAAGGTTTTTTTTTTGCAGTACCAGCGTATTGCGCCATAACATTTACTGGAAGACAAAATTTTGGAGTTGTCCAAATTCAAAGCATTTGGAGACGACAAATCAAATGTGGCTGAAATTATCGGTTTTGTTTTTGAAATTATAGAAAACATTGTGGGAAAAGGAGAAAATGCTGGTTATCAGCATAGAGGACAAAATTTTGAACATCCCAATTCTAAGCATTTGCAGACGAAAATTCAATTGTGGCTGAAATTATGGGTTCTGCTTTCGAAATGGTAGAAAACATCGTTGGAAAAGGAGAAAATGCTGGTTACCAGCATTTTCTCCTTTTCCTACGATGTTTTCAGTGTGTTGTGTATATGTAAGGGGTTAACTGATTTATTTTGTTTGTTTATTAGACTGTATCTTACGTCACTTTCAACGATATGTTAGTCTTATCACGCCCATTGCTCACCTTATCATATGTGTTTCCCCTTTCATCAATACTAGAATGGGCTCTGCAATGTCTTGCCAAATGGCAGTACCATATGACCCATACCTCCAGTGGAAGTCGACCTCAACCATCGGTGCTTTTTCGGACAACGAGGCTTGGGGTCTATTTTCAAGAATGCTATTAAACTGTATTCTTTTTCTTATTTAGGATTTCAAAAATAACTCTACTTCTGATTAGTTTAATAGTTTGGTTTGAATCAGCCAATCGAAACTATCGTTACCACTGTTTGTTTTAGCAAATGTTAAGCGGTTTAAGATACTAAGAAGAGGCACAAAAAGAAAATAAAACAAAGAACTTGACGTGTTCTATCGTTCAAATGGGCCGAGCCCCGGTAGCTCAGTCGGTAGCGTACAGGACTTGAGAACAGGAGGTCGCTGGTTCGATTCCCGGCTCGGTCAATCTCCTTCCGAGGATTTATGAAAGTCATTACGACAGGATTCATTCCTCTCTCACCGCTGACCATTGTTTCGACAATGGTTATGTGGGAAAGCAGCCAGTGGCTTGGAAAGAATATTGTACGGAGTGCTGGTAAAAGAAACTCCAGGAGAGTATGGATAGGCGCGCTGGCCGCTGCGATATTACTGAAATAATGTTGAAAACGGCGTTAAAACCATACAGTCAATCAATCAACCAATTGTTTCAATGGTATTTTACTCCCATTTCAATAGTATTTTACGACAAACACTGAATACTCAGATATTCATGTCTTTGATGGATTATACCAGGCTCGGCACTAGCAGTAATAACCTTATGGTTACAAGTGCCTCCGTCGGAATCGATCACAAATCCAAAACCTTTCGCAGTACTAGGTAACAAAATTTAAAACCGCCAACTTAAAAGCATCTGCAATCCACGCATTAAAAGTAGATACATGTAAAATGAAAGAAGTTGTCTATAAAAGGGTAAAAAAAAATTGGGAAAAGGAAAAAATGCTGGTTACCAGCAGCTTCCCTCTTTCTGAAAATGTTCCCAAAATCCTTCTTACGCCCGACCGGGTAGCTCAGTGGTTAGCGTATCCGACTCTTAACCTGGTGGTTGTGAGTTCGATACCCTGTTGAGGCAAACTTTCTTTCAAGCGATTTTTCACCTCTCACCTCTGATGCCTGTGAGAAAAGTAGTAAGTGACTTGGAAAGAAAGTTGTGTCAGCACTGGTGTGAGAAAGCCAGGAAACACTTGCGTAGGTGCACTGACCGCCGTGATAACCTAAGCTGTTAAAACGGCGTTAATCTCCACTATATTAATCAAAATGTTTCTTTCTCAGAGTTCGTTAAAGACGGAAATATGTGGTTAAAGGATTTACCACCGAAAAACGGGGGCCGCTCAAAACCTTAACAAAAAAGCCCACATACGAACTATTTGAAAAAGATGGAATCGGCAGGAAGGCTTTTAAAATGTTTTTAACAGCAATTCAAGAAATTTCTATCTTTTAAAATGATTATTCCATTTTTTTTAGATTGTAAAATTTCAAGATCGCTCAAAACAAGATCGTCTGTTTTGCGTTAGGAGAAAGAATTCATTATTCCACACCGATAGCTCAACCGACTTTTTACGATCATTCGCACAGCCGATCAAGGCTTATCATATCTGGTTCCCAGTGAAATTCACAAAAATTGAGGCGATAAATGTAATAAACTTATATTCTTTTCGTCATTAAGCTCGCTTCAATTTCAATTTGCACAGATAAATAAAACATTTAAATTCCTGTTATCCCTTTGGTTGCTAAAAGTGATTGAGAAACGCTTTGACGGACAGTGTAGATCAAAGATCAGACTGCACAAAATGTGCAGTCTGATCTTTGATCTACACTGTCCGATGTTTTATAAAAGTTATGAATAAAACATTTTTTTCTTTAGGTATTTTAATCTGTTTTACTATTTGAATATATCGTGCTCTCTTGGCTCACTATAGGGGTAAACATTTTCACTGAAATAGGTCTATACGTCATTAACTCTTTACCAGACGACAACATTTTAGACTCCTCCAAATTGAAAGCCTATGCAGACGACAAATTATATGTGATGTAATCTGTCTTTGAAAAGGTACAAACTTTTTTTGGGCAAAGGAACAATGCTGGTCACCTGCACACCAGCATTTTCTTCTTTTCCTTTAATGTTTTCAGATTTTTTTTCCATGGTCGTTGACCGAATTTGTAGAGGGAGACATTTAAAACCCTTCGGCGCCATAAGCGAAAACAACAGCTTCTGCGGACGGTATAGATCAAGATCAGACTGCACAGAACGTGCAGTCTGATCTTTGTCTATACCGTCCGCTGGTTAAGTCAATCCTATAAGATGGAAATTGTTCTAAGGCTCAGTGGATTGTATTTTAAGCCGTCGAAAAAGGTAAAGTATATATATTTAGCGCTGAAAGAGTTAAAACATCCTAGTAAAATGAGGACAATTAACATAAGTCAAGTTCAAATAAACACATAAGGTAAACCATGTGCCAAAAAAGAAATTGATCGTTACCAGCAATTTCTCTTTTCACCACAATGTTTGCAAACTAGCCGTGCTGCATGACGGAAAAAAAAACCGGATTCCCGATTCAATAATGTTTTTATGCCAGTCATTAAGAGAATTGTGAATTTAGAGAATTTATGATATCACTATAACATGTTCGGGGATTTAGTTATCGCTTCTAAAATTCTAATTAATCCGGAACAGACAAATCTTTTATTGAGCAGATACTATAGTAATTATTTTCTTTTAGAGTACGCCGAGTCAAAAAACTGGATATTCCTCAGAAAAAGGGTTTTACGTGTTTTTATTTTTATCATCAAATATAACTTTCTCCGAATTTGATAAGAATTTCATCCTTTCGATTCCGAAGTCGATTTATGTTTTGGATTTTCTTTTTTTTTTTACAATGTAGACCAAGATGATACTGCACAGAACCTACAGTCTGATCTTGGGTCTTCACTGTCCGAAAAATACTTTCTGGTATTTTTTGCTCTCTGAATGATGTGCCATTTTAATCCTTTACAGAACATTCCCGAGTTTTAACGACCCTGAGAAAAACAGCTTTTGAAAACATTATGGGAAAAGGAGAAAATGCTGGTAACCAGCATTTTCTCCTCTTCCCATAATATTTTCTTTTTATGCTCTTTTAAAATAAAACCCTATGTTTTGAATCACATTTGAACTGTCGTCTGCAAATGCTCTCAAATTGGACAAGTCGATAAATTTTGTCGTCTGGTGAAGAGTTTATATATTGAAACTCAAAGGGTTTTTGGATCTTTTTTTTATTTCTTTATCAGAAAACGAGGAGAGAAGAGAGGCGAGCTTTCAACTGAAAGCTTATTGCGTATCTCACACTTGATAACAGTTCTCGTCTGCAGACTTGTGTCTTTTGGATTTTATTTTTACGAAGATTGAAAACAGACGAGAAGTTAAAAATTCAAACCGGACCACACGCGCGTAAATTTCGTAACTAGAATGGGACAGTGACATGGCACACTACAGTAGTAGTTTTCCGTACTTTGAAATGAAATTAATAGTTTTACTTTAAAGGGGCATAATTTAGATTTTTTGCTGTGAATTTTAGTCTGATTGATTTATTGATTGTATGGTGTTTAACGCCGTTTTCAATATTATTTCAGTTATATCGCGGCGGCCAGTGCACCTATCCATGCTTTCCAGGAGTCTCTTTTACCAGTACTCCGCACAATTTTCTTTCCAAGCCACTGGCTGCTTTCCCACATAAGCATCGTCGAAGCAATGGTCAGCGGTGGAAGAGGGATGAATCCTGTTGCAATGACTATCATCAATCTTAGTAAAAAAATTGGCCGAGCCAGGGATCGAACCCACGACCCCCTGTTCTCAAGTCCTACACGCTACCGACTGACTTACCGGGGCTCGGCGAATTTTGGTCTGTGCATGCGTAAAGAAGCTGGGCGGTTACATTTGATGAACTAAAGAAGTAAACTCATAATTTTGCCGTTCAAAAACGAGATGGTTGTTTTGTAATATGGAACTCCTTTTTTTTTTTAGTTGAGATCAGATAAGACGACATCGTTTCTATGATGACGTCATCGTTTCTATTTAAAAACATGTACCATTGTACACTTAATCGACACGCCTTATTGATTATATGACATACACACAGGCCCTTGCAGAATTCTGGCGTGTAATCTTAAATTACCTGAGGAGGCTTTGTATAACTTAAAGGAAATACCATCGAAAAAAAAAAAGTTTTCAAATATTATTTCTCTTTCTTATAATTTTATCAATCGTTTGCTAACAATAATTATTGTCCCACCAAATCTTAGAACATTTTCATTTTTTTAAAGACCAGACCTAATAAAATATCTGAATAGTTCCCTCTGTTGTTATTTATGTTGTTGTTGCTGCTGCTGATGATAATGATGGATAGATAGATAGATAGATAGATCGATAGATCGTAGAAGGTGCTTAGGAAGTACGTGCAAATTCCAAGCTTTGTGACATTGATAAGCGAACTGTCGCTTTAATACAACTATGGCTGTAATGTTGCTGAAGCGGCGTAGAAGTGAATTCGAAGCGACAATCCCACGTACAAATAGACAGTAAAAAGAATAATTATTACAGAAAGTACACAGGTACTCTGAGATAATTACAAGACAGGGATTGTCTAAGGTACAAATATCAATACTGATGAACAGAAGCGATATAAGATTTATTTGCGTATACTCATTTGAACTGTTGTTTTGTTGTTGGCGATAGTATTTTTAACAGTATTTTTTGTTTGTTATCTATTTTTTTCTTTGTAAATGTCATTTATATTGCTTTAATATTTCATAATCTTTAGAGATGAGGCTTCATGCATGAACCCACCGATACTTTTATCTTGAATGACTCTTGCACTGCCTTTGGCAACATTAAGTCTTAGACTGCGACTCAATGACCTTCTGCGGACGGTGTAGATCAAGATTAGACAGCACAGAACGTGCAGTCTGATCTTGGTGTACACTGTCCGATAAGGGAAATATTTTTTTCTCAAAAAGATGTTCGAAATAGCATTATTCTGGTGTTTACTATCGGCTTGAAAATTTCATTTAACTTACCACAATAAGGGTTAATAGATTTTGCGGACGGCGTAGATCAAGATCAGACCGCACTGGAATTGAACTCTGACCTTTCTGTAGGGTCTGATCTTTTATCAACAACGCCAGTTTATGAAGTCCAAACAACGTCCAAAATGCCTTTTCATTTTGAATAAGATGTGTTTTATTTAAAGCTGTCAAAAAGAACAATTTCTTTATTTGCCTACGAAAGAGTTCATTCAAATCTAATAATGATCGGATTGGGTCCACGTATTGATCAAACTAGTTATTCGACAACCAAGTTCTAGACTAGCCAAAATTCAAAGCATTTGCAGACGACAAGTTAAACATGGCTCAAAACATTGGGGGGAAAGTATAAAATGATGTTTACCAGAATGTTCACCTTTTCCCTTGACCATGTTTTCAAAAGCCTTTTTCCCCAGCGTGTTTTAAAACGAGGAATTATTCAATAAAGTGATAGTGCAGGAATAGACAGAATGGTTATTAAAATGAAAATTAAGTGAGCCACGCTCTGGCAAAAGGGGGCTTAATGTATCTCCGCGATCCATCATACCAAGCAACTCATCACACAATCTAAACCATGGATCCATAAAATCTGTTCGGTCAAACAACCGACTGAATCATGAGGTACACTGGTCCTTTGACCTGCAGAAAATCGACAAAATATCAAAAAGTTTCGGGCTAGGTCAGCCTGCGCAGTCCGCGCAGGCTGACCTTGGTCGATACTTTTTGTAGATGTATTAAGCCCCCTTTTCACAGATCAAGCTCAGATGTAAGCTGCTCTTCAACATGCTTCGGAAAAAGTCTTGGGCTACCCATGCAGTAAATCAAATGACTAATTTCGAAAAGAATGACAACAATAATCGAACATTTGATTGACTGATTTAGCTTGGATAACTGACGAATATCGGATAGCGTTGTTCAAAGATCGGAATAAATGTAATGTGTAGTTTGATCTCGGTCGGCACTGGGCTGCAAAAAAAAAAAAACCCGAAGGTTGCCTACAGAATACCTGATGTTGACCACAGAGCACATAATAAACCAATCAGTTATTTTCAGTCAAGAAAAATATCTATATTACTGCAATCTCCATGTGTTTTTTTTTTTTTTTTAATGTCTTGGCAAAGCAGACAGTGTATATCAAAGATCAGACTGTGCGTTTTGTGCAATCTAATCTTGATCTACATTGGCCGCAAAAGGAACTATAGTTGTGAATAGCCGCTTTATTGGTTAACACAAAATATTCATCTCATACAAGATTTACGTTGCCATAGTCACCGGGTGACAAGGATCCTGTTTCATACAAGACATTTGCTATTTGCATAAGTAATTGTTGTCCATTTTACGAACCGGAAGTGACCCCAAGCTCACGTCCATATTGTCGTCTGCTATCGTATTTAATTGTTGTTTTTGGAGGGAGAGCCGGGTGGCATGTTTGTAATTATTATTTTGAAGTCCAGTCTGTTTGTTGATTTAATACCAGCAGACAACCCTTTACTAAGCAATCCCGTTTTCAAACGACCCTGGGGACGAAAGCCATTTGAAAACATAGCGGAAAAAGGAGAAAATGATGGAAACCACCATTTTCTTCTTTTTACACAATGTTTTCAACTCTTTCAGAGATAAACCCCTTTACATAAGGCATACTTAATTTGTAGTCTGGAAATGCTTTCAATATGGACCAGTCTAATTGTTTTCATCTGGTTAAAAGTTTAACAGACGGGTTCCATAAATTTATTTCACAATAAATATCAAATATCAAATGCCCATCTAAATAGCCCCCCATTCCACCACCACCTCCATTTTAATCAAAATAATGAAGCTTGAAATCTTAATTTACTTTGTTCATCATTCAAAGATGCTGGTTAATAGCATTATGTCCTTTTCCAACAGTGTTTTCAAACGCTATTTTCATTAGTGTCGTGAAAACAACGAATTATTTGTTTGATAAAGGGTATGAAACAGTTAATGTCCAGGATTTAAAATCTAAGAAGGAATGGTGAAGATCACAGATCGTTCCATTTAGTCTCTCTTTTTTCAAGACGTATATAAATTTTGTCCACCGACTGTTAACACGCAACTGGTGCACTTGTTAATATCAAAGCCTAGCACCAAATCCTTAAAAACGAATGAAACACATCGGTTGTATTTATTATTTTTTTTTTTTTTCGGGCAGTGAAAATTCTTTTTTACTAAAACCTTTTGACCAAAAAGTTTTTTAAAAAAAAGGGTTTAAAATAGAAAAGGAAAAAAATATTTCTCTCTATAAGCACAGGATTGATGTTCAATAAAATTGTGAAATAAATCATAGACATAAATCATAGAGTGAATCATGGAGGTCTGATTATCCAATACCAATGAGACTTACCGAAGCGAAGACTGACGCGAAAACCCATTACAATAGTGATTGTCGATATCATGAGCCATTTTCGCCCCTTGCGGCTAGAATATTGTATGACCATTTTACGCTGCGAGCTTATGAAATATGACAAATCCATCATTCCTGTTAACCCCTCATCCAACATCCTGAATTTAATAATGCTACTGCTTCTGAAAACAAATTTGGGAAAATAAGGAAACGCTAGTAACTAGCTTTTTCTCCTTTTTCCACAGTTCTTCTATGCTTCTAAAGATAAATGAAATCATTTCAGCCACATTTGATTTGTCGTCTATAAATGCTTTCAATGTGGACAAGTCTAAAATTATGTCAAACAGTTGACTAATTATAACACAACCTTGGCGTGCGAATGTATGGAATAACGAAACGGAGGAGCTGATTCAGGCGCCAAAAAGGACATTTTTACTGTTAAAAAATGCATGAAACCTAGTGTACACTGAAAAAAAGTTTAAAATTTTAGGGAGGAAATGTAGGGGGCAACTGCTGCCCGACACCCTGAAGGAATCAAGTTCGAAACTATCAGTGTATTAGGGTAATCGAAAATTTTACACACAAAATACTCCATGCACATATTTTTAGGCATATGCATGATAATTTCGTATGAACGATATAGCTACCAGCCAGAACTTTGAAGTAGTCGATGCACATGTTTTCAGGTACATTGCATTTACATTCATTCATTTAAAAGTGAGATTCCCTTTTTATTTCAGTGGGGTGGGAGAAAATAACGAGACGGGAGAAAATAAACTGAAAAGGAGAAAAAAACTTCGCTATGGTGTTGAGACATGGCGGAAAAGGAGCACTGCTCATAACTTAACGTTCTGCTTTCGAAGTTCAAAAATGAATCACTTAATAGAGGTACACCAACTGTAATTGTTTTGCTATTGTTTTGATGACATTGAAAATAAAAGCTACTGGCTCGGAGAAAACAAATCTGTCATCTGCGTAAAATACACGACATTTCATTTTCAATCAGAATTTTTGGCTTAAATCATTGTTATAGTTTGCGAACAATAGATGGTAAAAAAATCACTGAAAAATAAAGTTATTTAAGCAAACGCATTAGAGGTATAGATATACCATGAAAGCATGGGAATGATATACTCAGCCAGGGAGCAAATCCAGGTTTCGCGCTTTTTACCCTTTAGCACACAATCCCGTGGTTTAACGACCAAGAAGTAGGAGCCGTTTGAAAACATTGTGGAAAAAGGAGAAAATGCTGGTTACCAGCATTTTCTCCTTTTCCAATAATCTTTTCAATCCCATCAAAGACAGATATCATTATCTGAGCTTCATCTAATTTGTCGTCTGCGCATGTTTTCAATCTTGTTGTGTCTAAAATTTGTCGTTTGGTCAAGTGTCGGTGCTTTTTTTTTTATCCCGCAAAGTACCTCTCAAAATACCGATAGTGTGTATCTTAGATCAGACTACAATCCCTGATAAGGCTGTTCTAGATCTACGCTACCCATAAAGGCACTAGTTTGCCCTCGGAGCCATAAGGGTTAAGTACATTGCTCGCCACGTGACCTCCTGTATATTTCAACAAATTGACAGGGACTTCCGCTTCGCTATTTTTCTATTTCATTGATTTACCTGGAAGCCATTTGGAGTTTTATTTTAATCAAAGCGATTGTAAAGAGTTAATTGATTCAAATCTCAGCTGGTTTTGTTGATATGTAAATTAAACTGGCTTATTGACCCTCTTTGTTCCTTCATTTCATTGGCTGAATGTAAAATTTAGAGTATTGAAACATAGGATACATGAAAAAGCGGCAGTCACATTTATACTTTGACCTTTTCGAAGAGCGTCAGTCAGTTCTCGCTCCTTTAAAATATATGATATCAAACGAAATTATTTTAATATAAAATTTAAACCTTATCGCTCAACATCGACCGTGAAACAAGTTTTATAACTGTATGAGTTAATAATTGGCCTGCTAGACGCGAAAAGGGGCATTCGGACATTCGCGTAAAGTGTCGTCTCGGATCAGCGTGCGCAGTCCGCGAAGGCTAATCCGTAACGACACTTTCCGTTTTTATGTAATTTTCTGTTTTGCGCAAGTTTACTGTAGCACAAAATCTAATGTAGTCGTGAAGTGCCGTCTCGGTTTAGCCTGCGCAGACTGCGCAGGCTGATCCGAGACGACAATTTACGCAAATGTCCGAATGTCCCTTTTCGCCTGTTGCAAGCCATACATGCTCTGTGAAAAGGGGTTTACTGCATCTGCAAAAAGTATTGGATGAAATGTAAATCTATTTCTCGTCATAAATGGGTTGTAACGTTCTGCACGTAGATTTAGATCTGCTTCTTGATATGAATTACGATTAAAGATACATCCTTACAGTCAGAGAAAAAAGCTTTTAAAACTTGGTAGTGAGTAGAACGGCTCAGAATTTAAATTACCAATTCATTATGGTGTAAGAGATAGAGAAACTCAAAGGATTCGTCCTCATTAAAACCTGAAACGACAACAGTGACTTCTTTGAAGGCTTCCAGAAATGAAATGCCTTTTCTGTCTGTCGTAATCTGAGCAATCTTGCTGGTTATAGTTTCATAAAATAAAGATGAAATGGGTTAAAAACTGACTGAAAACCAGTATAGATGTATCTTTAAATAAATATTTTGATAAAATTTTACTGGTAAATTTGTTTCGGTGGGGGAAACGATATAATCAACACTCTCCATCAGACTCTCCATCTCACCTAGTCCATTTTCACTAATCGAGTCAGCTTGACCTCGTACAAAGGTAAAGCAATCCGATTTTCATCGCTTCATCTTTAATATCGCCAATCGCAATATCTTTGATCTCGCTGTTCAGCTTCGGCTACACCTGGCCTTCCTGGACTGATACCTGCAAAATATAAACATTAATGTGCTTTTTTGTGAGGTCAGTGAGTGAGTGCGGCGGTCACATTGACCATGCGTTTTACTGTTAATATGATAATCGATAAAGCAGGTGTCTCTGTTGTGATACCTTTTTTCTGTGAAGGGTAACAGAGATTATCTGGTTTGCTTGGCTATTTTATAACTCAGAATTAGGAGTGTTATACCCTTTTCATAGCCTCGGTTCCAGTCCGATACTTTTTTTCCCCCCTCTTTTTTATATTTGGACGTTACTTTGTCAAAAATGACATAATTGATCGGGCTAAAACCCAGGCTACCCTTTTCATGGTAGGCTTACATAGATACACAGGTTCAGGTGCCATACCACCCCTATTTTGCTACATTAAAAACACAATAATAACTTTATTATGCACACAAGTATGCATACTCATTGTACAATCAATGCATTGTAAAACATGCATATCGTTGAATATCGTGGCCCAAAAGCAGTGTAACTAAAGGCTGAGTGAGAGTGTAGTACTTACTGTAACATGAACTGGTTTCTTTTTAAAAATGCGTATTTACAAAAAAGGGCAAGATTTGTCGAAGTTTTCTTTTGGTCTGAATTAAGTAATTTCGTAAATTTGAATACACTTGGTTTTATTCTATAGTATTTATCTATGATCTTTTGTCTTAAATCATAAAAAAAAAAGGGCAAATTATGATAAAATGATATTCATCGTCGATGTCATCCTTATCGCACAATATATAGTTTCGTCTGTTTTTTTTTTTCTATTTTTTCATGTCTACCGCTTTCAATCATAAGATTATGCAATGAAAGTCTTAATTTAGCAGTCATTTTTCGCAATGACCTTTTCCCAATCACGTCAAAGTACTTCGCTCGAAGGAAGTCTGTTTTAATTGACGTGTAGAGAGATAGTGAGCTGTATTCTTTGGTATCTGTATGCCATTGAGTAATGTAGATATCTCTTAGTCTGTTGGTGAAAATTGGAATGAATTTATCTAGGATCACTGACTCTGGATATATCCATACGCCAGCGAACCCCGGTGATTCTAAAAGATCTTTTACTTTATTTGCCCAATTATTATCCAACACTGTACTTTAACTGGCAAACCTAGAGCCTTGGTGTTTCAATGGCCTATTTATGAGACGGCAAAAGTGGCACCTAAATCGATTGCGTTTTTGCTACTCCACCTATAACACAATAACCCCCGAAAAAATCACAGTGAAAAAAGGCCATCAATTCTTTCACTGCCACGAATAGCTTTTGCGGACGGCGTAGATCAAGATCAGACTGCACAAAACGTGCAGTCTGATCTTTGATCTACACCTTCCGCTATCCGATGTTAATTTTTCACCAGAGTCAGCTCCAAACGCAAAGTAAATATACTTTAAGACCTCGAATAGAGTCGAGTCCATTTAGTTGGCAGCAAAAGAATTAATAGTTGTGGACAATGTTCCTATAATGGGATCATCGGTACAAAATAGTTCCCCAAGAAATAATGAAAATGCATGCATTTTTTCCACAATAAATCATCGAATCAACACCAGATACACATTTTAAACCTATCCTTCTTTTTCAGACAGCCCGGTGCAGCAGAGGCGCTTGATGTCAAATTTTAAAAAGAGACTACCATGAACTACCACGACCCGGAATCGTTTCGGTGTGGTACGACATTTTCAAAATTTCAACATACAAAGGAAGTTTTTCAATGAATACCAGGGTATGCTAGATGTCTCGTGGTCTTTTACAATTACAACAAATCTCAATACTAGTTGTGAAAAAAGATTTTCAAGAAGAGTGACCTGGTCAGAATTTATCGCAATTGAGTCAATTTTTCGGCACCTCAAGGTCATTTTTAGCCAGACCACGTTTTCAGACGAGTATAGTTTTCTTTTTCTTCTCAGCCTTTTTTTTAAATTCAGTTTCAAGAACAAGCATTGACCTAAAGGTTCACAAAAATCAAATTTTGAGTTCAAAAGAAAATTTCGCCCCCCATCCCTCTCCCCTCGCTTTTTCAGAAGTTGGTCTATGGCCGTGCACTTAAAACCAGAGGACGGAAGAAATACTTTCCAGATTGTTACTGGTGAATAAAGTAAAGAATAAAGACAATAAAATACTTAAACATCACATGAATATAGAGTAGGGCGGTGTTCAATTCTGTTCATTACATGTATTTTCCTACAACAACTTGGTTACAAAGTTTAAAGGGAAAACAAGCTGTACCATTCGTCATAGAGATATATATATATATATATCTAAATACAGAACAGAACAGATATTTTATTAGACGGGTACAAGTGTACATAGTCAATATTGCATAATGTATACAACAAAGTATTTGTCAATCTCTCTCTCTCTTGTACTCGTCTAGTAAGTATCTGTTCTGATCTATTCTGTTCTAAATAATTACGTCCGCACGCAATTTTCTCACTTGATCAATTTTAGAATGGTACTCCATGCCTCAAACAGCACTGGAACATAAGAAAGCGTAACCTTTGTTGGTATACAGTCTCAAAAGTGTGTTATGTCGTATTTTTTACACCAAAGACCATCTTAATTCAAATGTTTCAAATCATTGTGGTTTATATTTTCAAGTAACTTGTATAATATAAATGACACCTATTATTTGTGTTTCATGTCACTTCTTCTTAAAAGAAAGCAATAAAGACAGAAAAAAAGAAGAGTCAGATACCCTATGTTTCTATAGTTCATAAGAAAGTCTAAGAACTAACATCATGATAAGCATGACAGATGTTGCAAGTTTACTGTTGCTTTCTCGGTACTATCGAAAACTTCAAACAAAATGGAACTATCTTGTGTCGTACTGATGTAACACTGTGTCTCACGGAATGATAACTCTGCGGAATCGCGTGATCGGCCAAACATTTTGAAGATGCAATCCCGTTTAGGCACGTGTGACTCATATGTGTTTAAAAGCATGTTTGAAGGCAGGGTTAAAATTTCATCATTTGTTTACAACTCGATGAGGTTATTTCTTACCCCATTGTTTATAACTTTCCTTACTAACGTAAACTCTTGTTTAACTACCGATGGAAAGAAAGGAAAGGGGCGAAATGAATCGTTCATATGAGCCGTGACACCAGAAAAAACAGTCTTAACCGTTGGCATACCAATGTCAACTTTATTTGCTTTGGCAAGCAGTGCGGCCCATGATGATCAGACTGCACATGACCTGCACTCCGACCTTAAATGTACACGGCTCGGAATTTTCATCAGAATTTCGCACTAAAATGACATCATCTTCTTTATCATCATCATCATCATCATCATCGTCGTCGTCGTCGTCGTCGTTGTTGTTGTTGTTGTATTGTTGTTG
The DNA here is from genome assembly GCA_946811185.2 of Hippopus hippopus. Classification (NCBI taxonomy): domain Eukaryota; kingdom Metazoa; phylum Mollusca; class Bivalvia; order Cardiida; family Cardiidae; genus Hippopus; species Hippopus hippopus. Next base: position 9,771,210 of record OX328097.1, on the reverse strand, counting down.
ATGATGATTTTTTCCTTATTCTTTTTTTCTCTTTTTCTATGTAGTTGTTTGTTTGTTTGATTCTTATTGGTGTTTTTGGTCTGTTTTTCCACAAAGATTTGGACCATGCTCTGACAAAAGAGGGCTTAACGCATCTCCGTCATGCATTATACTAAGTAAGCCATCAAATACTTCTGGATACATAATAACACCCCTTTTTTAACAACCGACTTAAGCAAGGGGTATGCTAGTCCTCGGACATACAGAAAATTGACCGATAGCGAAAAGTTTCCGCCCAGGTCAGCCTGTGCGGACCGCGCAGGCTGACCAGGGTCGATACTTTTTGCAGATGCATTAAGCCCCCTTTTCACAGAGCATTGCCCGTTTGTACATGTAATTCACGACGAACCATGTGGTTTAAGTAAGAGAATGAAACTTTTGAAATGAATGAAATTGAATATATATGAGCCAGGCTCAGGTAATAGGGGGGCTTAATGCATATCCGTGAGATGTATCATACCAAGGAAGTCATCACATAACTATGGAACCATCAAGACTATTTTGTCTAACAGCCGACTGGATCATGAGGTACTACGGTCATTGGACACGCGGACTGCGCAGGCTGACATGGGTCGATACTTTTTGTAGATGCATTATGCTCCCTTTTTACAGAGCATGGTTCATATATAACATTATAAAAGGACAGCTGTATATCTTGACCAGCCCGCTTAGCTCAATAGGCAAAGCGTAGGACTCGTGAACGTGATGTTTCGGGTCACTTGAGGGTGTGGGTCCGATTACCACGGCTGGCCATCTAAAATTAGTAATAGTCTTTCGGATGAGACTTTAAACCGAGGTCCCGTGTGACGGTGCTATACACCGAGCACGTTAAAGAAGTAGGCGTAACTGAATCTGCAGTATCCCCCGAAAAAAAAAATACTAACAGCCTTCAGCCCATATGGGCAACCGGTGGCGACGATAAATAAACGCAAATTCAATCAATCAATCTATATATCTTGTTACATTAAACTGTCTTAAAGACGTATTCGGCCGGATACGTTGTTACTGGGATTGGCCGCTTCCGGAATCTATCAAGTTGTATTTCATGCGTTTAACAGATTCTAAATTTAGCTCAGAAATCAAAGAATGAAAGAATCTCAAGTATTTGTTCACAGTATGATCATTTTCTGAAAAAAAATATTTGTCTGCCATGAATACACGATACCGTTGACATTTTGAACAAACAGACAACAAAAGACAACAGCATTTTCACTACTACAATTGAAATGTCAGCGGCTTTTGTACACATGTCATCATTTCCGAGACAGGAAATTAACATATTTTCTGATGCATCATCTAAATCCGAAATTTTTGAGTGATCAACAAGTGGTTAGTCATGCGTTGCTTTGGACATTATTTGTCAATAAATTTTCGGGTACGATTAAAGGTTTGGAAATTGCAAACAGACGTATCGTTTAGACAGCTTTGTTGTGTCACTGGTTATTAACCATGTTCTGTGATTAGCAGGCTTAAGGCATCTGCGAAAAGTATCGACCCAGGTCAGACTGCGCAGTCAGCGCAGGCTGACCTGTGCCGAATCTTTTCGCTTATTGGTCAATTTTCTGTATTTTCAAGGACCTATCTACCTCATGATTCAGTCGGTTGTTTAAAAAATGCTTTTATGGATCCATAATTATGTGATTTCTTGCTTGGCATCATGCATCACGGATAAGCATTAAGTCCCCTTTTGCCAGAGCATGGTGCCCAAAAAAACTGCACATAGCCCCATTTTACCAGAGTATGGTTCCCAAAAACACATGGTGTATTGACCCTTAGGCTGACAAGTGCGAACCGTGGACCTTTGACAGTGTAGATTAAGATTAGACTCCACAGAATGTGCAATTTGATCTTGGATCTGCACTGTCCGATGAGGAGATTACCCCCCCTCCCCCCCCCAAAAAAAAATAGATAAATAATTTTGAAATAGCGATATTTGTGTTTCTACGATCGGCTTTCAAGAGAGCTTTATTTGACTTATTAAGCAGGTTAACCCTTTACCACACAATGACGCCTTTTAACGACCCTGAAGAAGAGGCCTTTTGAAAACATTGTGGGAAAAGGTGAAAATGCTGGTAACCAGCATTTTCTCCTTTTCCCACAAAGTTTTCTACCCTATCAAAGAAAAGTTGCGTCATTTGAGCCACTATGAAATTGTCGTGTGCAAATGCTTTCAATTTGGATAGGTCTTAAATTTTGTCGTGTGGTAAAGGGTTAAGGGGTTAATTGCTTTATGCTAGAAATTCTATGTGGTTGTCTGGATCGGCTATTCAACAGTTTAACAACAAACGGGATAAAGATAGAAATACATTCTTCTCCATCTTAATATGACATACAGTGACAATGGGAAAACGGCAGAAAGAATTTTGTTTGGATTTTTTCCACTCTTGAATGACAAGCCTCTGGACAGCTGACCGGCGTCTCGTGAAAACAATAACACAATGAAGTTTACTCATCGATTTGAAATGGGTTTTCGTTCACTTGTGGACATTTATAAATAGAGAGTGTTTACTTGGTAATTCATCAAAATGCGTGACACGTGTTGATTCCCCGTCTGTCTGTCAAGTAAACATCATTTCTTAATGGATGCTTGGAGGATGTTCAGTAAATATTACACTTGCGATGATATCGTGACAGAAGAAACTAGTCTAGTTGCGAAATGCAAAAAATATTCAAAACCGAAGCATTGACTCAGTTTTGAGCTGTGCTCAACCGTTAGACCGCTACATCAATGACAATGATATTTTCGGTTAGTAAAACATGCCATATGTCTTGCAGTTTCATTGTTAGTTTGATCAGCATCAACATTTCGGACTGTGGGTATCTAATTTCAGACCGTACTTTCTGTGCGATCTGATCTTGTAAACATTGTCCCCGAATGCGTCCTCTGAGGCCAATTATCTATCAATTATCTGATTGTGTTAAACATAATATCGAATTTAGAATGCTTACTCGTCATAACTCGGCCGATTCCGTAATTGCATTTAACCTCGTCTGTATCAAGGAAGTCGCCATTAAATCTACATGTACTTTATATCACATGATCTTAAACATAGCGGTGCCCATTAAATTCTTTAATCAACCACAACTACAACTATGTACATTGAAGATTTTACATACTTCATTATGTCATTGAAAACTTCCAACCAAATAGATAAACCACATTTGAAAAATGTGTATGAATAAACATTTCGTCAATGGAATTGTATTAAGATTTTTTTTTCGATTGAATATTGTGATTCATGAATTTCTTCATCTGTGGAGTTTTGTTGTACGAGTTGCAAAACGGTCTATTTCCTGCGAAGAAGCGCAAGCCTTGCCAGTGTATATGCGAATATCACCCTACGTTATACAGCTGAGAAATTGATCAACGGAACAGCCATGATTTGCCGAATATAGAATAGTTTGCGATTACGGTCCTTGTGTTACAAACATCGCTTGCAAGGAAATGAAACATTAAAATACACCTTCAACAATTTTCTTTGTTGTATTTTCTGTTCAACAACATGAAAGCCAGTCATTGAAAGAAACTGTTGAAAGGAAAAATACGTTCGCATCTTGTGATAACTTTCTTCTTTTATGTCAAACGGCCTCCCAGAATGCCAATCAGACGGCGCGTAACAAGTACTGTCAATCAGGATACACGTGCCTGTGACAGTTACTCAAAAAGATTTGGCTTTCTCCTGAAATTACAAAAGTCACTGAACTTGTGTCATTGGTGTATTTATGTTTCTTGGTTATTGATTAACTCTTTACCCAAAAACAAACTAATGGACTTGTCAGAATCCAAAGCATTTGCAGAAGATAAATCAAATGTCGGTCAAGTTGTGAGACTTCTCTTCAAAAGGATAGAAAAAGGGCAGAATATTTACCAAAAGCAAAAAGCTTCGACACAGGTCAGCCTGCGCGGACTGCGCAGGCTGACCTGTCTGGATGCTTTTTGCAGATTCATTAAGGTTCCGTTTCACAGAGCATGGCTCATATAAATTACGGTAAAATAAATGAATGAAAAATGTGGTAAAGGACAAATTGCGTGGTACGACCGTTTTTCTATTTGCCACAATGTTTTAGTAGTGGTCTACCCTAAGACATTAAGATCTGCCTCCCCCTGACAAAATTTTGATTGCTATGAGTTACTCGAACTTGAACTTGTTATATATTCGTGTGATGGAAACTTGTTATACTCGTATGACATGAACATGATACGGGTCTTCTCTCAAACATGAACACGATTGTGTCATACTCGTATAAAATGAACTTACCATACTCGTATAACGCGAACTTGTCAGGCTCGTATAACACGAACTTATTGCACTCTTATACCATGAACTTGTAATTCTCGTATAACTTTGAGTTGTCGTACTCGTAAAACAGGAAACTTGCAATACTCGTACAACACGAACTTCTTGTACTCGTAAAACATGAATTTGTAATACTTGTTTAAATAAACTTATCATACTCGTATAACACGAACTTGTCATACTCGTTTAACACGAACTTATTGCACTCGTATAACATTGCACTCGTATAGCATGAACTTGTAATTCTCGTTTAACTTTGAGTTGTCATACTCGTATAACAGGAACTTGACATACTCGTACAACACGAACATGTTGTACTCGTATAACATGAATTGGTAATCTTCCCATAGCATTGAGGCGTCGAACTCGTATATTACACGAGCTTGTCATACTCGCATAATACAAACTTGTTATACTCGTGTAACATGACCTAACATGACGTAGGCTGCTATAGAAAATGAACGGCTTACGTAACACTTTCGTGGCCTACTAGTTGGATTCGACTTTGCTCGAGGTCAAAACATTCATTGCAAATGAAGATGTTTTCCTGTCAAAGTTTAGCACCGGTAGCGGAAAGTGTAGATCCAATAATTTGCCCCACCCCCCCCCCCCTTTCACTACCGTATGACCGTATGATAAAATCTAATCAGTCTTGAAAATTAATTACGAAAGGAAGACGGAAAACAAATAAGGACCGAGACACCGGGTTAACCCGGGGTCAAACGAAGTAGTCCTGGGACGCCATTACGTTTGTATGCATATTTTATATTAGAATCAATCATACAAGGATGTCCTTGAGCAATATGGCTATATCATTCGATATGTGGACAAATTCATTTTGCACTTGATTACTTTTAATCCCATTTCAATTTGGTACAAACAAAAATATTCCACAAGATTAGCCTCTGGATTTGAAGAAACAAAATGTCTCAATCAGTCGAAACAATTATTACGAAACTGAAAGTAAAGATCTAGTTACTCATTGTAGTTTTCTCAGAACTGATATCGTACTATCTGTATTCATGTTCTGCCTTACGGAAGGCAAACAAATCATTACAAAACGTTTCTTTCTTTTTTCGCCAAATAAAGAATTAGTCTTGACTTTGGCTAGTAATTAGTTAACTCGGATACAAAAAGAAATTGTACCTTATCTTTCTTTTTGAATTAAACTGTTATTTGGCGCTATGCTGTAATGCCGTTTTCAACATTATTAACTGCTAAATAGCTCGGTCATTTCAAATGTTAGACTTGGAGCTTTCTTCGCTACACAGTCTTGTATTGTCTTGTCCTCTGGAAAATCTTTCTCTCTTTCTTTTTGAAAACTTTTTACATGGTTACTTTTTGCATTTGGTTGTTAAGGTTTTTGTTCTTGTTGTTGTCGTCGTTGTTGTGTTGTCCTTTACGTTACGCTTTTGCTTTTTTAGTTGTTGTCGTTGAGTTTTTTGTTTTGTTTGTTTTATTCTTTTGTTGTTTGTTTGTTGTTTGTTTACTTGGTTGTTTCTTACATGACAGAAAACCTACTAACTGCATCATATGACTCACCCAGCATTCAAGACCACAACGTTGCAATTTCAAAGTAATTTTCACCATATAATAATCATCATTTAAGGCAGTATAGATCCAAGATCAGACTGCAAATTCTGTACAGTCTTATCTTGATCACTGCCCTCAACAAGTCAGAAAGTCGCTCTTAGCAGCCTTGAAAAAAGGGTTGAAAAAATTACCCAAATTTTGGATAGGATTCGATTCAGGACAAAGGCGTTTACAATTATACGTTTTGTCGACAAAAAATTTCAATGAGGCTTGGTTGTTATTCCATTTCTTCACACTCTATCATTTTCTGAAACGCAATATATTTCGGGGTTTTTTATGGCGCCAGTGACAAACTCATTCGTTTTCTGCAGACAGAGCGGAGTAAGATAAGATTGCACAGAACGTTTAGTCTGATCATGAATCCAAAGTGCTGGATTTTTTTTTAAAGATTCTTTTCGGGGTGGATTGTCGCAGAATAAATTCAAATATAGTTCTACCTCGCTTAACATTATGAGTCTTTATCAAAGGACAAAATTTCAGACTTGTCCAAATTAAAAACAATTCAAGACGTCAAAAGCCTGCGTGACTTCAAAACTGAAATAAGTTTCCAGACAGGTAGAAAACAGTTTAGAAAATGGAGAAAATGCTGGTTACGCAATGTTTTCAAAAGCGTTTTCCCCAGGGTCGTCGAAAGTCAGGATTGTTTCGACGAGAGTTAAGGGTAAACAAAGCATGAATGATATTGTGGCCTGAAAATTTGAATTTAATTGTCATTCGGAAATCCCTTTATGTTTTCGAGGAGATGTTGTAGTTCAATAAATCGTCAGTGTGGATAACCTTTTTTTTTTTTGTCATTTTGAAAATTTGGTCCCTTCAAAAATAACGTATTTTTTTTTTGTATTTTTGTCTAACATTACCATTTCTGTCCAACCCCCCCCCCCCACCCACTCTCCCGGGGGGTCACCTATCGACTGTTTACCTCCCGAAACGAATGTAATGGTCTTATAGGGAAGAAAAGTACGTATGAGTGATTGATCAATTCTTTTAAAGACATTGGCGTCGAACTCGAACTATTTTTCCTCTATTACGTCATTGTGCGCATGAATACATCATGTGACAACTGTCCCCGTCAACTTGAAGAAAATTGAATGTCATTTGATTACCCAAGGGTATTACACTCGAAGGAATTATGGAATTACGCTAGTATACCCTTACTCATGATTGGGGGTGGGGGCAGAGATGGACAACTCAAACTTGTGCATGGTTAGGCTTAAAGCTATATTCACAAACAAAGCTGTCTTGAAGATATCTATAAAGTATTTTTGAAGATAAGGATGCTTCAGAATTTAAATTTTCTTTATCCCTTTTTGTAGTGTCCACTGCATTTCTGAAAACAAAAACTTCCAGAATTATTTTTCGGGGAAAGGGTAAAATCAAATTAAAGCGAGGCGGTAATTAAAAAACCGCAAAATTAAACCAGCAACAAATGCCTTTTTTTCCAATGAAAATTCCTACGAAGAGTTTTTTTTTTTTCAGAAACACGTGTACCATGATGATATTGGAGGAGGCTCTTTCATGATTACATGATTTACGAGATTTTTTTTTTTCTTAAAGAGGCATGAAGGTAGATTTTGTCCCAGTTTTGGGGGGGGGGGGGGGGGGGGGAAGAAGAAAATTGATACTTTGTAAGGAAAAAATAGAATATATGACATGGAAATTGTGACTGTTTACGCTTAGTGGGAAAAAACAAGATCACCAACAAATATACTACAAGAATGATTTGCTTTTGCTTAATGACATACGCCACCGCTTTCTCTGCTCACAGGTATGCGCATGTTTCCTTTTTGTAACTCTATTACCGTTGTCTGCACATGTCATATTCTTCGAAGATTCGACCTGTCAGCTATGACGCATCACCCGTCCCCGTATACCTGGGAAAAGTAGGGCTTATACCGAAGCTATTAGCCTATTACCCAGGCATGTAGGGGCTGTTTTAATATATGGCCGATGCATAGGTTACATGCTAGCCGATCATAGCTGAATGAATCGCACCAGGTACCGTTTTATTGAGTAAACGTTTATTTCATTTTGAAATTCAAAGTAACGGTTGTTATTTTGAAAAGTAGTCCGGTTCTGTACCCAGAATGCCCAAATTAGATAGATGCGTATTTGTAGAATGCCATCTAGCGGGAGATAATGACTCTATTTCATCCAATCGGGTTACTATAAAGCTGAAATATGGTATTTGCATCTGTAACATGTCGTTATCGCCGTCGCCATCATTTCTTTACCATACGACAAAATTTTAGACTGATCCAAATCAAATGCTTCTGCAGACGACAAATTAAATGTGATTCAAATGATGGAATTTGTCTCTGAAAGGACATAAACATTGTGGGAAAAGAAGAAAATGCTGGTTACCAGCATTTTCTCCTTTTCCCACAATGTTTTCAAGATGCTTCTTCCCTAGGGTAGTTAAAACTCGGGATTGTTTGGTTAAGAGTTTAATATTAGATAATGCAGGGACTTTCATAGAAAACTGCAGATTTAAAAAAAGTTTAATTTGATTGAACTACCCGTATCATTAGAGACTCTAGAAATTGGCGATATCTCTTCTACAAACGCTGCGGACGGACTAAACTCACTTCAGATCAATTTATCTGCATCTTAATTTAACTAAACTTAATTAATGCTTTGCTAAACGGCGATTTTTAGACTGATCCAAATCGAAAGCTTTTGTAGACGAAAAATTAACTTTGCCGTTTGTAAGGGTAGAAGACATTTTCGGAAAAGGTGAAAATACTGGCACCAGCATTTTCTCCTTTTCTTACAGTGTTTTCAAATGATTTCTTCTTTAGGTTCCTTAAAACTCAAGATTGTTTGGTTAACTGTTAAATAGACATTTTCTTATGCCGGAACCACTCATATACAAACGTTTTATAACCTCTGAGCAGCCAAATGAATTAACTGAAGATTTTTTGGCAACAATGGAAACTGATACAATACGATTTCAAAGTTCTTTTGCCAGAGAAAAAAATGGTCATATTGGACCCAGTTCGAGGAATCACGCGGAATCACGATCAGACTGCACCTTCTGTGCAGTCTGATCTTAATCTGTAATAATATATCTGTCAGCAAAAGTGCACTGCTTAGCAGCCCAGGTGTTTAAACTTTAAACTTTAGAAGCCATGTCTGTCATAAAAAACATGACTTCAAAGAGAAACTCATTTCGGCTCAATGACTGACTGTAGTCTAAATTGATCAAGTTCCAACAAATTTTACGTAAGAAACTTAAATGTTCAAGGAAAAACATGGACATCAAAAAGTCTTGAAGCACTTCATTTTATCTAAGAACTCGGCGAATATGCGCAGAATGGTAGAAACTGCCCGACGCATAACTCTTCAGCCATCATGAATGACAGTACGCTGCTTTTGTGGACGGCAAGACTGCAAAAAGCTTTCCGTCTAGACTTGAAAAAAAAGGCATTAGCATTCAAACTGAAATATTTATAGGGTATTTTGTTGACTTCATCTGTACGAGGGGGTTTCGAAAAGTGTCCGGAAGAGTGTCATAACGTTTTTGATTATGCAAATTTTCCTATGAAACTTGGGTTAAAAACGTTTTAATATAAGTCATGCTCTGTGAAAAAGGGCTTAAGCGTATCTTCAAAAAAGAAAAAAGTGTGGACCCAGGTCAGCCTGCGCATTTTGCGCAGGCTGGCCTGGATCGAAACTTTTTGCCATTGACAAAATTTCTGCGCGTTAAAGGACCATGCTACCTCACGATTCAGTCAGTTGTTAGAAAAAACGGATTTGAAAGATCCATAATTATGTGATGACTTGATTACGTAGATGCACTGAACCCCCTTTTTCCAGAGCACGGATCACATGTTTTTTTTTTTACAAAACAATAGACAATTTTGGGGTAAGTAAACAGATATTTCTTTTTTTCCTATCTGGTCTAAGGTTTTATAGGAAAATACGTATGAATAAAAGCGTTATGGCACTTGCCTTGCCACCTTTCGAACACCTCCAGTACAACCCACTTTTTATCAGAAATTATATATAGTAAAAAAATACTGATACTATTACGGGTGCTTTTCGAACACCCCTTGTACGTCCATTTCATTTTGATTTCGCTTTCAAAAGGTAATTAATATGATTTTCACGGCGATTGTTTTAGATAGAAGTACATTGAACATGCCACCACAAATTGTTTCGTGCTGCAAACTGTGTCAGATTGGAGTCTGATAACTCCCTGTAGGTTTTATCTTGATGGCGGAAAATGTTAAACAAGCAGCGATATAAACTCATGTAGATGTCAGAAGTCATGTGATGAAAGAATCGTGAAAAAACCTCTGTGTCAAGACATTATTTAAAAACAAAGGTTGATTTTCTCGAGAATTACCCATGTCAACCTTTCTTTTCGATAACCTTTTTCTACATTTACATTTATTCAGAAACACAGTCATTGCAAAGTGAATTTACAAAAAAAAAAACAAGAACAACAACAATAATTGTTTAACTCTGTTATCAAACAGTATCATGGTTTACCGACCCTGAGGAAGAATACTTTTGAAAACATTGTGGAAAAAAAAGAGGAAAATGCTAGTAACCAGTATTTTTTTCCTTTTACCACAATGCCTTCAACCCTTTCAAAGACAAGTCCAATCATTTGAGACAAATGAAAATGTAGTCTACAAAATTAATGTTCTCAGTTTGGACAAGTCTTGTATCTTGTCTTCTTGAAATATTCATGTCGCGGGACATTCGCACCCACGATCTTTCGTGCACAATATGTTCTGATGCTTACCTGTCTGTTTTTCCCCCTAATTCATGTAACTCGTTACCAAACAAAAAAGTCATAGACTTATCCAAATTGAAAGACTTTGCAGACAACAAATTTAGATGTGACTCAATTGATGAAAGTTGTTTTAGAAAGAGCACAAAACATTTTGGGAAAAGGGGAAAATGCTTGTTAGCAGCATTTCTCCTTTTCCTCGGGATTGTTCAGTATAGGACCATATTAAGTACGTTCTTGACTGTGTGAGAATATTTGACAATTTTGTGATCAAACAATAATTTACATCGCCATATTCATTACAGGAATTCATACGCGTAAAAATGGCAGATTCTAGTTGCATGGTAAGGCTACAAATCGCAATATCTTGTGCGTGGTAAGGCTTAAAACTAATCAAAGCTTGGTTCTTATCTTAGATACTGTGGATGCGTGACAGAAAAAAATAAATACTCAACTGCTTGCATTATGCACGCCATCACAGCTTCTTAAAAACTTGTTTGTGCAGACAATCGCAGAACGCAGCGTCATATCCTGCCGCGTCATGTGGCCGTGTGCAATTGTCTGCAATGGAACACAATAAATTATACCCCGCGCCATGAGATCGTCTAGACGACTTGATTTAAAACGTATTATTAGATGAAAAATAATAATTAAGACAATGAGTTTCAGGGAATGAATCTCTCTGGCGGAAATACAAATTACAAATGGTAGGACATTTTCATTGTCTGGTTTATTTATAATGAATTTAATTCCATTTCGTTTATAATATAGACGTCATTATTCCGTTCTAACTACTTTTTTTCTTTTCATTTACCTTTTCATCTCTTATTCATTCTATTCGAATTTCTTTTTATTTTTCTTCGATTTCATTTACAATACTTTAGAAGTCAAAATTGTTCTCCTATCAGCGTTGTTTCGGTTTTACAATAAATAATCACAAAATATCGGACAATCTAGACCCAAGATCAGACTGGGTGATTAACCCTTAGGCTGCTAAGTGCGACTCACTGACCTTGTGCGGACAGTGTAGGTCAAGATCAGACTGCACAGAATGTGCAGTCTGATCTTGGATCTACACTGTCCGATAAGGAGATATTATTCCCCAAAACACAACTTTGAAATAGCAATATTTGGGTTTTTATTTTCGAATTGAAAATTTCGTTTTAGTTATTAAGCTGAATTAGAGTTAAACGTGAAGAAATGCGGGGATAGGCGAACTTGTTATAAATTGAGTGGTATTTTGGAAAAAGGCAGTTTAGTGAATCTCTGTGATGCATGATACTAAGCAACTCATCAATTCATTATGGATCCACAAAATCCATTTTGTTTAGTAACAGACTGAATCGTGAGGTAGTCTGGTCCTTTAACTCTTTACCAAACGACAAAATTTTAGACTTGTCCAAATTGAAAGCATTTGCAGACGACAAAATAAACGTTACTCAAAAATTGAAACTTGACATTAGAAGAGTAGAAAACATTGTGGGAAAAGGAGAAAATGCTGTTTACCAGCATTTTCTCATTTTACCACAATGTTTTCAGAAGGCTTCTTCCTTTGGGTCGTAAAAACCAGGAATTGTTTGGGAAAGGGTTAAGATTCAGAAAATTGACAATAGCAAAATGTTTCGACACACACCTGGTTTAACACTTTTTGCAGATGCATTAAGCCACCGAAACTTTTCTATTGGGCAATTTTCTGTTTGTCAAAGGGCAAGTCTACCTCATGATACGGTTGATTGTTATGACGTAAAACAGATATTTGGGATCCATCTTAACGTGATGACTTGCTTGGTATAATGTTTCACGAAAATGCATTGCACCTCATTTTCCCAGAGCGTTGCGCATAGACTTGTGCCACTGCTAACATTCTATACCCCGGTAGACCCCTGCTAAGGCTCAATACAGCTAGTTCGAATCTAAGGCATAATAGTTCGAATCCCGGTTTAAACAAATTTCTAAGCAAGAATGTCATTCGTGGCGATAAAATTCATGTCGTTCTCATGGCTGAATGCTTCTCTCCTTTGTTATGTTGGGGAGCAGCCCACTAATTTGAAAACCGGCTCGGCCAATGTCTTTCCGAGGTTTGATAATAGCCATTGCGACAAGATTCATTCCTCTTTCACTGCTGACCATTGTTTCGATGATGGTTATATGGGAAAGCAGTCAGTTGCCTGGAAAGAGTATTGTGCGGAGCACTTGTAAAAGAAACGCCAGGAGAGCAAGGATAGGAGGACTGGCCGCCGCGATATAACTGAAATAATGTTGTAAACGGCCTTAAACACCATACAATCGATCGATCAACTAATTTGAAAAGAGTGTTGTGCTTAGTGCTGGTAAAGAAACCGAAGAAAATACAAGGATAGGTGCACTGCCTGTCGTGTCTCAGTACCGTCAGCACTTTGATTTGCAAAGAGATAAAATGAAGTATCATTTAAGCTGTAAATGAAAGCAGTGAAGGAAACTGATACTCAGCGAAGAAAACGGAACTTCTGTTCTCACCTTGAAAGGTCACAAAACGATACCTTGTTACGCTTTCTAGCTTTCTTCCTCTCACCATCGATTGCGCAATACCCTTTTTACACATAATCCCACGTTTTATTGACTTTTAAAAGGACAAAAAGGCTTTTGAAAGCTTTGCGGGGAAAGGAGAAAATGCTTTTTACCAGCATTTTCTCCTTTTCCCACAATGTTTCCTACACTATCAAAGTAGAAGAAAACATAAGGATAGCTGCACTGCCTGTCGTGTTTCAGTACTGTCAGCACTTTGATTTGCAAAAAAAAAAAAAAAGGAATCATTTGAAGCTGTAAATGAAAGCTGTGAAGGAAACTGATACTCGGAGAAGAAAACAGAACTTTTGTTCTCTCCTTGAAAGCCTCACAAAACTATATATTGTCACGCTTTCCAGCTTTCTTCCTCTCACCATCGATTGCGCAATACCTCTTTACCATACAATCCTGACTTTAAAGGGGGAAAAAAGCTTTTGAAAACATTGTGGGAAAAGGAGAAAATGCTGTTATCCACCGCAGCGATATAACTGAAATAATGTTGAAAACGGAGTTAAACACAATACAAAAGTTAATAACTCCCTACAGGACCAAGCATCTGAAACAGAAGACAAAGCAGACATGAAAAATCAGTGAAGAAAAAAAAAAATCAAGTGGATTGCCAATCTAGATCAGAGTGCGCCGACTTGCATGCTCATCTTGGTCTACTCGGTTTTTTTTGACTTTATAAATTCATTTCCCAACATAAATTGCTGATAAGCTGGAGACTCGTCCGCAATTATGAAAGATCAACAGATGAGGCAATATAAAGTTCTTCTTCACTCTCTATTACTCTTTCCCTCGGAAGGTGTATTTAAACAATTCTATGTTATCTCTTATTGGCCGAGCCCAGAAGCTCAGTCGGTAAACTAAAGGGCTTGAAACCAAGGATGGATGGCTCGAATCCCTGGCTCGATCAATTTCTTTCCGAGGGTTGATGATAGCCATTGCGATAGGTTTCAGTCCTCTCTCAATGCTGATCATAGTTTCGATGATGGTCAAAGATGATCCAGGAAAGCATGGATAGGTGCACTGGCCGAAGTCATTGAACTGAAATAATGTTAAAACGGCGTTAAATACCTCTTAGGGTATATTGTTCAAATACTCGTTTTCATGCGCAAACACGAATATTTTAGCGGATTTTAAGGGCCAAAATAATTTGCAGAGGAGGTGCTGTAGTATAAATGGTAGCACTTCTTCATCTGCACTGGCCGCAAAGGCACCTGTAGTAGTGGAAAGCGCTTTCAATGTAAACTTATTGTCAGTGAAAGAGTTCGCTTTCATATTTCGTGTCAAACCGAGGATGATATACACTATCTATGGACGTGTTCCCGTCTAAGCTTGAACGACACATGATGTTAAGAGAACGAGAGCAATTTCTCCATATGCAATAATTTTTTTCACAAATCATTGATGTTAAACAAGTCTCAGAAATAATTCGCATGAAGTTAAGTGTTACTTCACGCAATATCGTGATTTGAATAGCTAATTCGTTCAACTTAGACGAGAACACGTCAATAGATAGTGCTTATCATCATCGATTTGACATGAAATATGAAAGTAAACCCTTTTGCTGTCAATAAACTTAACCTTGAAAGCGCCTTTAAATGCTTTAACTGCCCTTGCGGCCGGTGTAGATCAAAATCAGACTGCACAAAACGTGCAGTCTGATCTTTGATCTACACTGTCTGCTATGTTGAAACATTCTAGAAAAAAGCAAAATTGATACTACACTGATCAGGTTCTTAATTCTAGAGGGAAAATGTTTGGTTTATTTGAGGCTTCACGGGTTAATTCAGCTGTTCTTTTAAGCCCTATAAAGTCGATACTAGTCTTTTTTAAAATGCATTCAGGTCAAAGTTCACCTTCTGGTAGCGGACGGTGAAGGCTAAAGAACAAACTGTTCGTTATGTGCAGTTTGATCTTGATCTACGCCATCCGCAAAAGTCATGCTTGTCCCTAATGTCGGTGAAAAGGTTTAAGTTTCCGATCCAGACTAGCGATGACTTTCAAATATTAATTACGAAGACCTAACACGCATGTTCTTTTGGAAACGGATTTACCTTTATCGCTTGAATTTCATCCTTTATACTATGAAACCACCTAAACACGACTTTTTATACACCCGAAAGGTCCGACGTATTTACATAATGCGCCTGGCCGCTCGTCCGATAGAAATTTCGTGTCTGCTCAACATCTTTTGTACACCTTGTCCGATTTTGAAAATATGTCACGTATAGACATTATAGATGTGTGCACCTTGATGAGACAACATACAGAGCGGAGGTTTAAGATGCCAGACTGCAAGGTAAAGGTCACACATGTAGGTCAAAGGTGACGTGGTCTTGAAAGCTTCCTTCGGGTGTATATTGTGTACCAGTTTTCGCAGCGAGCTCTCATTACGTCTAGCAGCGGATTGTACTTTGAAACATCCTGGCAAAAAAGAAACATTAATCCTTAGTACTACCAATTTCTCTTTTTGTCACAAGATTTTTGCAAAAATTCATGCAAGTAAATCCTGAGTTTACGTTGATTACACACGTTTTACAGTAATGTTTCGACTGCTTCATTCTTTGAGGCGGAAGGGGGGTTAAGAGCCAACATTCATACTATACCGAAATGAAAAGGTTAACAAAACAACACTGTTCACCGAAACTCATAAAGATGTTTATAGTTATAGCCTTGACTACACAAGCTGGGCGGTGCAGATCCAAGATCAGACTGCACGTTCTGATCTTGATCTACGCCATCCGAAAAAGCTCCTGGTTTCGCCTAAAACTCTGAAAGGGTAACATGCATTTACATGTATCTCAGCTACGATCAATCATCGCAAAGGATGCGGAGACAATGTCCAAACAAACAATGCAAACCTTTTCAACCTCAGATTACCGTTATGGACGATATCAATACTTTCTGAGTTTCGTAATCAAAATAACCATTTGCTTGAATATTGATCGCGGCTGCATTTTCGCTAGAATACAACTTGAAGCATCGAACAGTGTAGATTCAAGATTAGACAAAGTCATGTTCTTTACAGTCTGATTTTAATCTATATTTTTCCCAAAAGCTTTTAAGGATGGCTATAGCACCATAAGGGTCAGCCCTTTTAAAGGTCCATCTCCTTTCTTTTCTTTTAGTTCAAGCTCATCAAGTACAGGAATCTGAAAGTGTGTCACGTGTCAGGGGCTGCTATAATTAATGAGGTGTTCGCCATTGTTGTCACATGATTTTGAACCCTAATTAATTACACAACAAGGCTCTTTTAAGGCTGACCTTGGTATCATACGGGTAGGCCATATTAAAGGTCCATCTCTTTTTCGCTTTTAGTTTAAAACCATCAAGAACGTGAATCTGAAAATGTGTCACGTGTCAAGGGCTGCTAAGATTAACGACGTGTTCGCCATTTTTGTCATGTGAATACGACCATCTGATTTGCACAAGTTGCGTATGACTGCTTAGTTGGAATGAATGGATGAGAGGAAGGCTGCAATACAAGGTCATTGTCAATTTCTTTATGTCAAGTGATAGTTTCTTTCAAATTAATGTCGGGGATATTTTCACATCACAGTAGTAGTAGCCAAATTCACGAACCATTCTTATTATTGGTCTAATTCTAAACTACAAGACAAGCCATCTGATTGTGGTAAAATTGAAATTTGCTTTCTCGGGCCATAATGATTTTCCTGATACCACAGTCAAAGTTTCGTATCCAGATTTTCATGTTTCCTAGTGGCCTTCAGAAAATGAAATTCATTTTCTATCGGTCACAATCTATGTAACCTTGCAACCGTCAGGGGCAACATTTGGAATGAAGATAAAGAATGGTCATAGTTTGATAAAATAAAGATGAAATGGGTTAAAAACTGGATGAAAACTAGTATATATCTTTAAAACGAAAGACACTAGCGAAAGCCATTGTGCAATAGTAATTTATCTTATGAGGACTAGCAAGACGTGTACTGAAACCTTTATAGTTATAATTAACTATTTAAAGGTGCAAACGTCTACGTTGACAAAAATTCACGAGCCAGACAAAATATCCGAGTTAGAGACAAAATAGGTCAACACTGCAGCCGAATACTGTTGCATCACCCCAACATACAAGGACACAGACACTCATTCTGTGTAAATAAACGCGTTGACAGGCAACAGATCGTGTTTATTTGAAACTGTGAGTTATGGGCTCCAATAAAATTGATTGACCAATTAAGTGTGCAGACGCTGCAGCTGTCGTTTTGTGACAGATTTTTAATTGCAGCTCTCGTCACGTTCATGGCGAGATTTGGTTGAAGAGGGGTTTTATTTTGGTATTATAAAGTTTAATTTCTCTATCGGGTCTATTATCCTGTCCAATAAAATTGCGCAATGACATTTTCCCGATGCAGACATTCCGCTCCTGCAAACTTTGAATAAATCATCTGTATGCCATAATTTGTCTAAGACTGGCTTCGATTTATTTCATATCAAATAAAAGTGTATTTTTACTTGTCATGAAGATGCTGACGGTTTCCAAACAGCTTAAACGTGAAACTTAATACATCGTCTTTATTGTTTTCATATCCCACGATGAAAGCTATGATTTTGATGGGATAGTCCAGAATTTCGAACAGTTAAATGGAATAAGACCATTTCCAAAACCAAAGACTTGTCAAATGATTGTTAAACTGTAAGTGTCCTTTTTTTCATCATCATCATTATTATTACTGTTGTTATTACTACTATCTTTTATTTATTTCTTTATTTATTTCAAACGCACAATACCAGCTGAGAATAAATGGCGCACTTTTATCCTCCTACAAAATTGGTTCAAGGACATTCCAATAGACTGCAACCAACAATAAAATTTACAAATGGCCACCGAAGTGAATGAAATGGTTATAATCAAAGAAAAGGGTATTCAATATGGCTAAAATCTGTCACAGTTCTACCACCTGTTACCTGGATATGTCGAGTATTCACCATAAACACTGTTGTGGTGGTACCGTTGTCGTGAGATGCAGTAATGAAAAGAAGAGTGAAACAGTATTGTCTGTGTTCTCATTTTTGGTTCGAGACCTTCTGTTTTATTCATCAACCAATCTAAACTGCCATTGCTAAGTTGTCTCGAGAATTAGACTAAAAATGGTTAATGTAGACCACACTCTCCAATTAAACATTCCAGCAATGTTTTATGCCTTTCCAACAGCAAATTTCAATTTTTGAGTCACATTTAGTTTGTTGTCTGTAAATGCTTTCATTTTGGATAAGTCTAATAATGTCGTTTGGTAAAGAGTAAATCTTAATTTATTTGTTTATTTGTACTGGATTTCAACACCGTTTTAAAGGGTTATGTCATATCACTTCGGCCAGTGCGCCTACGCACGTGTTTCCTTGCTTTCTGTCACTGGTACTTACACAACTTCCCTTCCAGGCCACTGGTTACTTTCTCAAGAGCATCAGAGGTAAAAGGCAAAAAATCGTCAGAGAGACAGTTTGCCTCAATTGGGTATCGAACCCGCAATCACCAGGTTACGAGTCAGATACGCTCACCACTGATCCACTCGGCCGGGCAGTAACTGTTAGATAAGTGTCTAAAAATATTCTGTTGCAGATTTAGTGCGAATGTAAAGCTGCTCTTGGTCCACTCAACTTTGTTTAATACCCTAAACCCCGAGGTGTAAAAAAGCAAACGCATGAACAGGTAGCTCTCCGGTTTCAAGGGAAAGGGTCATTCCTCCTTCATTTATCCAAAACTGCACTGGGACAATGTCATCTGCAAGGTTAAATGTGCGGTATTTCATTGTTATGAAATTGAAATGCAAATTCCTGTAGTGGTGTCTTGATGAAGGTCACCTGTATTTCGCATTATTGTTTTTTTTTTTTAAATCATATCTAATATTTTGCTTCATATATCTTGTATAGTTGTCATCGTCTTTTGAGGTCGCATTCCAATTGACTCTGACATAACCAGACGATAGAATTTTAGACTTGTCGAATTTCAAAGCATTTGCAGACGACGAATTAAATGTAGTTCAAATGATGGAAATTGTCTTTGGAAGGGCAGAAAAACATTGTGGGGAATGGACAAAATGCTGGCTATCAGCACTTTCTCCTTTTCACCTTATGTTTTCAGAAGTCTATTTTCTTCAGGGTTGTTAAAACTCGACATTGTGTGGTAGAGAGTTTTTAAAAAAAAAGTATTTTTACAAGCTACAGGTACTGCATATTCTTTGAGTTTTCGACCCTTAAGGATAGGGCACCCTAATGGGATTCTTGTAACATCGCCTTTCATCGCCGAAAAAACGTAGGGATTCGGCTAAGACTCGGGTAATCCGTAATCGATCGGCCGATACACGCTGGTTCCCAGCATCGATTACGGATTCCCCGAGTCTTGGCCGAATTCGTACGATTTTGGCGATGAAAGGCGATGTTACACGAATCCCATTAGGGTGCCCTACCCTTAAACTGGTATTTTTCTTTTTCGACATCGTTTTTTTTTTTTGTGTGTGTGTAGGGGATCCATAGGAACAGGGAAGAGTTTTAAGAGATAGTGATTTACTTTGTCAAGTCCATTGTCAGTCAAGGTGATGAAACATCTGAAATGAACCATGTTCTGTGAAAAGTGGGCTTAATGCATCTGCAAAAAGTATCGACCCAGGTCAGCCTGCGCAATCCGCGCAGGCTGACCGGAGTCGAAACTTTTTGCTATCGGTCAATTTTCTGATAGTCAAAAGACAGTCTACCTCATGATGCGGTCGGTTGTTATACAAAATGGATTTTATGGATCTATAATTATGTGATGACTTACTTGGCATCATGCATCACGGAGATGCATTATACCCCCTTTTACCGGAGCATGGCTATGAAGTATTCATCGTACAGGTTGACTTGTAAATAAGGTTTAAACTAGTAAAAAAAATCACCAGCACTGTTTATAGATTTATTTGATTTGACCTCGGTGTACACTAGTAAAAAAAATCACCAGCACTGTTTATAGATTTATTTGATTGGACCTCGGTGTACATTTACTTTAAATCTGTTATCAATGTATTAGTAATGGCATAAGCGAAATTAGACACTAGTGGTTACAAAAAGAAACTCGGTTAACGAGCATTGTTAATTGACATTTCTTGATTTAGAAGTAATTGTCAACAGATATAACACGAAAACATCCATGCAACTTCAAAGAATTCGCCAACAAAAAGTCTCGTTTAAAACCCACGTGACCCATTGAGAGAAGTAAAAGTACCGTAAGTATTGAAAATCTGTGACCACAGTCGATTACACTCACAGAATGATATCGGGTAGCAACTAGTCTCATCTTCCCATTGTTATCTTTACGTGAAATGAGATGCAGGGGGGGCGCTGTTGATCCTTAATCTATTATGTCTTGCCTTTTACGCTTTGAAATATAATGTCCAGAATCCCTCCAAAATACCCCGAGAATTTTTGACGCAAGAAAGGGACATAACCCTAAAAGCACCTTTCATGACTTTTTTTGCATTTGCGGCAAGTGTAGACCAACATCAGACTGCACAAAACATGCAGTCTGATCTTTGATGCACATCGTCCGCTTTGAAAATTTTGGACAAAAGCAACTTTGAAATTTGTTCTTGATACTAGACTAAATATTTCTCTTTGATTAATTCATCGCTCTTGGAGTTAGAAAATATTGACTGGATGGTTTTATCCTATATCTTAACAAATGGGACGCTTCGGTCAAAATTCACCCTAAATAGTAGAACAAAAGGAAAGTAAAATTTCAATCATGACAAAAAAGCACATTTACCACTTTAAAATTCAAAGACTTTTTTGCAAGATAGTCTGCAAAAAAAGTCATACAGTGTAGCTCCGATATCACACTCTCATTAAAGGCAATGTTGAAATGACCCAACATATGTGGAAAAATCAGCACAATACTTTAGTCAAAGGACATTAAAAGCAATCAAACATCGTGTTTAAACTAAATCGGCTAAAAAGGGTATTTTGCTCTCTTGCCCCGCCTTTAGAATTTCTTCCTTTTTGTATGTTTGGTAAATTTGTTATTAAGTGTCAAAGTTTTCCTACTTTACTATGAATTTTACTTCAGAGATCTAAAGAATCCTCTCTATGTACATATATGTGTATATAGATCGTTGTATATAAAGGTGTTAATATTCAGAGTGAGACAGAGACTGAGATTGGGGAGGAGAGAGAGAGAGAGAGACAGAGAGGTGTATACTATGAAAGGCTCTTTCCGCCTTCAAGAATCCACATGTATTTTGGGATGGAGTCTTGTGTGATTCAAGGTTGTTAACATTTTAATTCACAACTTGAACTTCCTTTTATGCAGTCATAATTTGCCGTATATGATCAGGAAAAGATATTTTGCCTTGCCCCCGACATTTAAATGTTAAATATTTTCAGTATATATCTGATTTTCAGACACAGTCTGGTTCAAATTAAATTTTTTCTTGCAACACTTCCGACATTCTGACAGGAGTAAAAGGTAACAAGGAGGAGAGAAAGGTTAAATTATTACAGAATAATAAGATCGTTGACGTGGAAATATAGGACAAAAAAGTCATTCTACCCACAGGTGCGCCCCGCGTAATTCGCGCCATATCATGTTCTAAAATAAACACGTATATTGTTACATTAAAAGTAATTAGTTTTCGTTTTCTATCAATATTCTTTATACAATGAAAAGTCAGTGTAACAGTTTTTGTTTCCATTTCGTTGAGTTGCCCCAGGTTACTTGACGTTTGACTCCCAATTACCCTATGGATAACTTCTTTAACAGAAAAACAAAACGTTGTAATAGATGGAGAAACCGTCTCATTAAGAGCAAACAGACGAATTTTTTTCTTTGTTCCATTTACTGCTATACATACTGACGTATCATCGTGATTTAAAAAAAAATACGAATCAATGTTGATCTTGATAGCCGTATCATGGTTAAGAATAATAGAATCTCGTATAAAACAAGGTTTCAAAGTTTAAATATTTGTAGTGAATTTGACATCGTATTCACTAATCATTCTGAATTAAATTCTTAGTTCAATTCCAAATTTAAGAATGTTACACAATTTCTAATTGGCTAAACCATTTGGTTTAGCCAATCAGAAATTGTGTTACATTCTAAATCTAGAAAATTCTTGAGAATTCGACTAAAAAGCTGATTATATTATTCATGTGACCAATAAAAGTCTTCAGGAAGAGTATTTGAAAATATCATGCATTTACGACATAATGGAGTCTCTCTAATCGTTTACATAAGCATCGATGTTGACTTGCAAAGCAGAGTATGGGCAATATTCGAGATACAATACTATGAGCTTCTCACATCATTTTATAACAAAAAAATATATATGATCTACAGAAAATATTGGAAATTGACACGTGTGATGAAACCATAGCAACGATACTTGATTATACTATGTTTTTGGTATCATTGCTCTGCGTGCATTTTAACACTTACCGCATTGTAATCAAAAGAAACCGACGTGGTTGGCTGGGCGGGTGTTTTGACGGCTGTAAAATGGTCAATCCACAGGTAATCTAAGTGTATGTTTTTATATAATACAATTGTTAGGACCTACAATAGAAGAGTCCAATTCATTACTACCCTCACGCCATGAAGCGTGGCAGCTTCTGTAAACCTGTGAAATCCTTTTTTGAAATCGCAAAATATCAATTTGATGTTCATGTTCCCTGGCAAAACACAGACAGTGTATCATTTTACTGACAAATTACAAGATCAAAAAAACTGCTAGTTGTGAAATGTCACCAAGACCTGGTACTATACAACAGCATTCACACGGAGTGTCAAATATACATTATAAAATCGATCTGGGTTTTTTTTTTTAGACCTGTTAAAATACAATACACTGAAACTCACAAAGATTTTTATTTATATGCTTGACTAAACAAGCGGACGACATAGATCCAAGATCAGACTGCACGTTCTGTGCAGTCTGATCTTGACCTATGCCGTCCGCAGAAGCACAGATGGCGCCGAAAGTGCTAACAAGGCTAACTGATACCATGTATCAAACAATAGATGTCTCTCATGGAATATGTAGACATGGGTACCAGTTTTTATCCCAATGGTTTTTTTTTTAACCTGCTGTCAAATTTATATGAGCCATGCTCTGTAAAAAGGGGGCTTAATGCATCTGCCAAAAGAAAAATAAAAAAATGATCCTGTTCTCGAAGGCTGACCTGAGTCGAAACTTTTTGCTATTGGTAAATTTTCTGCATACCAAAGGGGCAGTCTATCCCATGATTCATTTGGTTGTTAGACATAATGAATTCTATGTGTCTGTGAGTAGGTGATTACTTGCTTGGTATCATGCATCACGGGGATGCTTTAACACCCACCCCCCTTGCCTAAGCATAACTCATATTTCTGTATCATAAAAGTGTTATAAGACTGTGTAAAGAAATCGAGTTTTTTTTTTTAAAGGTGTACACACAAACCTTTTGTGTCCATCAAGGAAACTTCATGTTTGCTAACACCTGTCTAAAGATTCTCAGATTTGGACTTGAACTTTCAGCATGAGTCGGGCACAGATCAAAGAAAAAATAACAGAGCGACACTCTGGGAAAAAGTTTATAATGCATCTTCGTAACGCGTCATACTAAGTATGTCGTCGCATTATATGGACCCGTTTGGTTTAAAAACCGTGGAAAAGTGGTCCTTTGACATGCAGAAAATTTACCTTTGGAAAAGACTTTTGACCCAGGTCAGCCTGTGCGACATAGGTGGACAGATGCATTTAACAGCCTTGTTTTTTTTTTTAACCAAATCTTCTGTATTTCAAAGGACTACCTCATGATAGAGTTGGTTTGTTAGAAAAAATATATTTTATGGGTCCATAATTAGGTGATAACTTGCTCGGTATCATGTATTACCTAGATGCAAAAATTTAACATCCTTTAGCCAGAGCATGGCCCATTTGGTTTGGCCAATATAAAAGTATTTTACTTTGAAATTGGGGTCATTCTTGAGAATTAGATAGAGAGTGATATAAAGAATTCTGGGTGAATACGGGTCCTAGATCCGTATTCTTATTCTCAAGAATTTTCTAAGGTTGAAAGTAACACAACTTCTGATTGGCTAAACCATTCGGTTTAGCCAATCAGAACTTGCGTTACTTTCAAAATCTAGAATGAGAAAAAAGACTAATCTAAAGAATGGCTTTCTACGGAACCCCTAAAGTGACATGCTCGACTTTTTTTTAATATGCAAATTTCTCAAGTTATTTCGTTTTTACGAAATAATATTTCGTATTTACGAAATAATATTTCGTTTTAACGAAATAATATTTCGTTTTTACGAAATACTATTTCATTAAAACGAAATATTATTTCGTAAAAACGAAATAATTTGAGAAATTTGCATACTAAAAAAAATCGAGCATGTCACTTTAGGGGTTCCGTAGCTTTCCAATGACAGAGCAGTAGAGAGAAAAAAAAGATTGGGATCTCTATTTTCAGCGTACTTGTAGGTAAAAAAGGATGGTGTGACACAACATGCCGGTAGGATGAAAGTTAGTATCTCCTGAAGCAACCTTTTACCACACGATCCCGATTTTTAACAACTTAGAGAGAAGAATTTCGAGAAAAAAAAAAACATGTCTGAAAAGGAGAAAATGCTGATAACGAGCATTTCCCTTTCTCTGCAAAAGTATCCTACCATTTCAGAGACAATTTCGACCACCGAAGCCACAATTAATTTGTCGCCTGCAAACCGTTTGGATTTTGACTGGTTCAAGCTTTGTCGTTTGTTAAAGAGTTCTATAGACGTTATATTTGTTTGTATGTACCATGATAGGCGAATTTGCACGTGTATTTTCCATGTTGGTGTGACGTAATGTTTGTTGCGTCCAAAACTGCGTTATCCTTTGATGTATGCAAAACTGCGCTTTTCCCAAAGGAACTCACGTGATATAAAACTTTGCCCTGTTGACATCCCAAAACTGAAGTGAGAATATCGTGTGATGTTTTCTTTTGATGTCTACAAAACTGCACTTTGGTGAAAGAAATTATCATGTTATGAAATTTTGTCCTGTTGATATCAAAACTTTATGTGTGAATAAAACTTTAATGCTGGCGCACAGTTTTCTTTGATGTCTGCAGAACTGCATCTTCTCAAAAGATATCTGTCTTCATTGTGCAGATTGTTTTGCACAGGTTTACCAGAAATATAGAAAAGGTCACGCTATACAAGTTGTTGTATGGTTCCGCATCGTCAAGGAAAAGAAGTTTTTTGAAAACTCATTGTTTCAAAATGACATCCATCAAGCGTGTTTGTTGATATCGATACAATACTGACAATGAAACAATTCGAGAAACGATACATGGTACTACAAAAAATGGCATTTAACCAACAGCATGCTAGTGATACGAAAAAAATATAAGCCATGCTGTGGAAAAAAGGGGCTTGATTTGTCTCCGTGGTGCATTATACCAAGCAAGACATCACCTAATTACGGATCCATAAATCTCAATTTTGTCAAATAACCGACTGAGTCATGATGTAGAATTATCCTTTGACATGCAGAAAATTTGAAGATAGCGAAAGGTTTCGGCCCATGTCAGCCTGCGCGGACTGCGCAGGCTGACATGGGTCAATACTTTTCGCAAATGCATTTAGCCCCCCTTTTCACAGAGCATGGCTCAAATTTAATGTGCAGTATGGCCTTGAATGTACTTGTAGATATTCCAACCCAAATATCCTAGTCATTGCCGTATAATGGATCTGTGCTTAAAAAACATTTTTCGTGCTCAACTCGGCTCAACACGAAATTTTAAAGTTGTATAAATGTAATCGAGTACATCTCATATCGTAATTTCATAACTATCAGAAATTTTTACCAGTTCTTTTCATTAAAGTAACAACGGCTTCCAAAAGTTAACAAAGTGGGTGTTAAAATGCATTTAAATTAAATCATACCATTTAAAAGTATGAAAATTATTGTGAAGATGACAATCTGTTATTGTGCGGCCGGTCCCAGTGTTAGTAGTTGGCAGAGAAATTAATTTCAAAACTAGGATAAGACCTAGCAGGTCAGTCTATCCTTTGTTTGCCTTTTGCCTGATTTTAAAATTCATTTTTCTGCCAGTGACTAACACTTGGACCGACCACACAATAGCAGATTGTCATCTTCACAATTTTTTCCATACTTTTAAATGATATGATTTAAACTTAAAAGCATTTTAACTCCTGCTTTTTTTCCCCTGCTATTGGGCCTTTAAGTTTAATTCTGAATTACGAATAATGTCATTATCGAAACATAAGTAAAACTCAAAGTTTGACCATGAACTCAACTGAGGACGAACTCAAGTTTTATGGGCCTGGGCCATGGTATTTCAGAGCTGGTCCATTTATTGTAGAAAAAAACGTAGCTCGTAAAAATTATTTTGCAGTATTACCGTTAAAATTAATTGAAGATATTTGATTATGTGATTGCACCGGTAGTTCGAGGATTAATCTGTTTAATTAAGCCATGCTCTGAGAAAAGGGGGCTTAATGCATCCCCGTGATCCATGATATCAGGCAAGTCATCACATAATTATGGATACATAAAACCCATTTCGTCTAACAGCAGACTGAATTTTGAGGTACATGTAGACTGGTCCTTTGACATGCAGAAAACTTACCAAAAGCAAAAAGTTTCGGCTCAGGTCAGCCTGCGCGAATTGCGCAGGCTGACCTGGGTAGATACTTTTTCCAGATGCATTAAGCCCCCTTTTCACAAGGCATGATTCAATTAAATTCAGTTCTACCTTAACTCGCCATTTAAACGGACAAGAAAGTCTTAATTGCTATGGGGCCTTTTTTTTCCAACAGAAAATTACACTTACGAATACTAAAGATTCCTTTCGTTCATATCTGGCATATCTGGTGCTTCAAGAAGAATCAAGGCTGTATCAGCCCGCATATATCAGGAAATATTGGGCTCTGTACCTATCCAAGATCAGGCTGGGCTGACTGCGCAGGCTGACCTGGGTCGATACTTTTTGCAGATGCATAAAACCCCCATTTCACAGAACATGGCTCATGTGAAAAGATCGTGGCAATTCCTCCTTTTGTCACAATGTTTTAAAAAGAGTTAACAGAAGCCATCGTCTGTAAATGGCAATGATATTGACATCCCAGGAGTACTGGCCAGTTACCAATGTTCCCCTATAATACAAACAGAATGAGGTTAGCCACATTCGCAAAGGAATACATGTGAAATCATTGTTGCAAAAGGAGAAATTGCCCCTTATGAGCAATTTCTCCTTTTGCAGCAATGTTTCAAAAGTGGCAAGCTGCAAGACGCAAAACTCTGTCGTCAGGGAATAAAGAGTTAGCTAAAATAACAGCGGGAACCATTGTGTATGGATGGTATAGACGGCAACGTGCCTTTGGTGTAACCAAGTTACCATGATACCCTGATACAGCTACGGGATGAAAGATTAAAACATTGATACATGTGAAAACGATGTGGAGAAAGGAGAAATTGCTTGTTGAAAAATAGCCTCTTGGCGCTACACGCCACCTGCAGAAGTAAAATGCCCCAAAACTAAGATGACAGCGAAATTCGTCGTCGATATGACAATGGTACTGATTCCAACATTCCAGAGCTATTGGCTAGTTACCTTGATACCTCTGTACTACAACTGGCAAACAGCGGAAGTGCATATTTGCCAAGCAATTCAAATTCGATACATTTAGACTGTCATAAAAGATCAATATAACCAAATATGGGCATCTGATGTTTATTCGGAATGGTCGGGAACATTGTAAACATTAGTGTCAAAGGGTGATATTCATTCCTGGAAATTGTGGTTAATTCTTACCTTCACAGAGACATACTTTTTACAGATCCTTTTTCCACAAAATTTTGCTAAAATCACGAGACTGTGTTTGAAAAGTTAAAAAAAAAGAATGTGACAGGTGGAATAACGAATTTTCTACTTCTGATAAAATGATTTTAAAGGCCTCACAGTCAAAAAGAACGATCGTCTTGTAAAGAATAAACGTATGAAAGATTCCGAAAAATCAACATTGCTCGCGTAGCATTTCATCCCGTGTAATTTCGTCGTAGCATGTTTCTTCGAAAGCATTTTCAATCCTAGCCTAATTCGACGTAGTAATTTCCGATTTAGTTTAACGTTTTAGCAGATAACCCCGTGTTAAAACGATCACGGACAGAGATGCTTTGAAAACATTGTGGAAAAAAAAAAATGTTGGTTGGTTTCAGCATTTTCACAATGTTTTCTACTCGTTTACAGACAAATCGCACCATTTTGGCCGATTCTTGTCTGTCGTTTGCAAATGAGCTATGCTCTGGCAAAAGGGGGCTTAATGCATCTCCGTGACAGAAAATACCAGGCAAGTCATTACATAATTATGGATCCATAAGAGCCAGTTTTTTAAACAACCGACTATATCATGAGATAGACTGGTCTTTTGACATACAGAAAATTGACCGATAGCGATCAGTTTCGGCCCAGGTCAGCCTGCGCGGACTGCGCAGGCTGACCTGGGTCGATACTTTTCGAAGATGTATTAAGCCCCCTTTTCACAGAGCATGGCTCATTTATGTTTTCAGTATGGACCAGTCTGAAATTTTGCTGTCTCGTAAAAAGTAAAAGCACAAAGGTCTAGGTCGACTCTGAAACAGATTTCTACGATTATTCTAATTACTTCAATAACTGGTCTTTTTTTTTTTTGAGCTTGTATTTGTGACAAGACAATGGGTAATTCCAAAAAGCTCCTCCCGACCTTACGTCCGTTAGCGGCAACAAATGCACAGCTCAAGAGAGTAAGTGAACACATATGACGAAGAAGTCATGCCAGAGCTCTGGATGCAACAAATAAACCGGGCAATCAAACTGCCAATCCTTTACTGCATGCCTGCATATAATGGACGAGGGATCGTAGTTCGTAACCCAGGTCTGAACGGGGCATAATCTCAGAACGCTGGGGTTGGTTCTTTACTCCTGTACTACTGTCTCCCAGGCATTTTTATACCTAATATCGAGGGATACATTATTAGTTGTACGGTCAGGTGGCAGGGGACTTTAAAACTTGTTCACGGCTGTGGTAAATCATGTCGCCCCGAGTCGAAGGCGAGGTGGCGACATTATTCACCACAGCCGTGAACAAATTTCCAATTCCCCTGCCACCTGACCGTACAACGAATTTATTATACTGCAAAGTTTTACCATTCCAACGTGTGTTAAGCGAAATTTACCTGGGTTTTGGTTTCAAAAATTGAGTACGCTGACGAAGTAGAATTTCCCTTCTGAGTGCCCCGATTCAATGAAAACTGACGTCACTGAGAACTGATGTCACTGAAACCTTGGTAAAACGTGCAGTTTGGTGATTAATCTTGATGTTAATCTTGATCGACGCCACCATTTTGGATGTTGTGTTGAAAGTGTAGTCATGTTTACGGGGCTCTCGAAAGGGAAACTGCTTTTACGTTGGTTTTGCCAGTGTACATGATATATATGTTCGGGGCATATTATCCAATCAGATCACGACCAATTTCTTTGCAGTATATTAAACTCTCTGTAACGGTTAAAATTATTTCCATATTATCGTGAGCTAAACCTTTCACTAAACTGCGTACGCACAAAAATATAGGTACTAAGTTTAGGCAAGCAAGCATCGAGTCTGAAAACAAGTTTCATCAAACAGAATAACTACGATTTTGAGTAAATATTTGCACAATTTTATACGCCAGATCATACCTTTGGGTAAAGCAGGAATCGGATGTGTGTATGTACAATCCCAAATAATTTGCATAATTCCGAGGAGGCGATTGCTACAGCAGTCCTAGACCGCTGTAGCATCATTGTTAAAAGTCAGCAAGGAAAAAACACACGATATATCGATGATATACTGAATAGAAAATCAGAAAACGATCCTGTCATTAATCAGTGTAAAAACGGCTGAAATGGCTGACTATTGAATATTATAAGAGTCGTTTTTCGTCCAGGGATGAATTTTGAAAAGTTTAACCTTTAAGTTGCAAATGCCGGCTAAATATCGTTGTAGATAAAGGACATGGAATAATTGAAACAAACAGCTGAGAACTAAAATTAAGATTAATTCTTGTAAAAACATTTTTCTGTCCTTTAGTGTCCTGAAAATGCAAAGTAAGTCTTTTTTGTAAGGAAAACTACATTTAAACGCGGCATAAGCCAAGGAATCCCGTTCGCCACAGGTCGTTGTTCGAAAATAATACAGCATTCTTCACTACGGTATAGGAATGGTTTTCTTCTGTTACTATTGTTCAAAGTTTCGTTTCTCAATGTATAAGATGCTTCTTTTTTTTTTTAACCTTTTACCCAACAATCTCGTAATTTAACGAATCTTAGGAAGATGGCATTTGAAAACATTGTAGGAAACCAATTTTCTCCCTTTCCCACAATGTTTTCTACCCTGTCAACTACAAATCAAATCATTTGAGATGCATTTAATTTGTCGTTCGAAAGTTCTAAAAATAACGAAGAGTCAAAAATTTTATTGTTTGATAGACGGTTAAAGCATGAATGATTCCGGTTTTTTTACAAAACTGAAACTTTGCACAAATTCTTCTATATCTGTTAGAAATTGGACATTGTATGCTATTCGCTATATGGCTTGCAACACGCGAAAAGGGGCATTCGGACATTTGCGTAAAGTGTCGTCTCGGATCAGCCTGCGCACTCCGCGCAGGCTAATCCGAAACGACACTTTCCGTTTTTATGTAATTTTCTGTTTTGCGCAAATCTACTGAAGAACAAAATCTAATGTAGTCGTAAAGTGCCGTCTCGGATTAGCCTGCGCGGACTGCGCAGGCTGATCCGAGACGACACTTTACGCAAATGTCCGATTGCCCCTTTTCGTGTGTTGCAAGCCATATATGATACGACTGAGAGGTCTATCGTTACAGAGCGTTTTCTTCGCGGCTGTTTGGGTATCATACAGGATTGGTAATCTACATTAAAAGTATCACTTTGATGTAACCAATAAAATTCTGGTATTAGACAAACACGTTGAAGGACATCGTTGAAAAGCAAGAGTTGTCTGCTGAAAGTTAAAAGGGACCTTTTTTGTTTCGTTCTTTTTTTTTTAATACGAATTAACCTTTTATCATTTAAACACTGTAGAATATTAATGAAAATATACTTTTCTCTACCAACGTAAAGAAACTGGACGGTTACAGGCAGCTAAAAAGTTGCAACTGCGGCCTTAAAATAATGAATTGGTCGCTTTGCAACTAGAAGCTACGTTTACGAGATCACATATGACATCATCGTACTTCGTTGAATACGATCTCACATAATCGACGTGCGTTTTTGATCACGTGACATTCCCACTAACCTTTGCAAATTTCTGGCGCGAAATATTAAAACACATTGAAAGAGGCTACGTCGTTCAATATGGAAATACCACTGAAAAATATTTTTCTTATATTTTTTTTTTGTATATTGATGGTTTGCCAGCTGTCATCGTTTTGAAGTTAGTATAGATTATGAAAAAAATCTGAATAGCCCCCTATAGCGACGGTATAGAGAACCGTGACGTCATCCTGGTATCGGACATTACCGAAGGGTGGCAGACGATATATCAAATGGTCTTAAGCTTGTTGACGTCTGCGGCTATGTACACAAAGGATAATTAGGTTTTCTCTTTGTTCAGGCTCTCGTGTTAACTTAATAAGCATCGCTGACCACGGCTAGACCTCCTCCCGTTACTCAATGGTTATGCCGATAGAACAATGATGCTTAGTGCAAATTGGCGCCATGGACGGCTTTGAAGGTTTGGTTACCTCTTTCCATGCCATAGATGACACCAGAATCTTTTTGTGGAGAGTGTAGATCAAGATCAGACTGCATAGAACGTGCAGTCTGATCTATGACCTATACTTGACACCAGAATCTTTCGTGGACAGTGTAGATCAAGATCAGACTGCACAGAACGTGCAGTCTGATCTATGATCTACACCGTCCACTCTTTTTGTCTACAGATTATGAACGAACTGTCTCTTGATCTTGTAGCTGAACTGTAATGGTAGCCATTGAGAAATTGCAATTTGTTTATTTATTCAGCTGTGAAAGAGTTAATGTATACCAGTCAGATTCCAAATTATTCACGGCAGACAGTGCACATAAGTAGATAGAAATATGTACGTACTGAGACTTTTTTGACAATTTTTCTTGAGACATTTCCTTGATGGAGGATTTTTGAGCGGTAATTAGCAACTTTATCCCTTATTTTAGAAGGGGAGTTTTGACCGTGTAACACAATAATTCAATAATTCCTTGATGGAGGGATTGAAGCAGTAAATCAGTGAATCGGTGAATTGGTGAATTGGTGAATGGGTGATAGGATGATGTGATGAAACGGTAACATATATATTGACACATATAATATATAAGTTTGGTAAGTATATATATTATATGTGTAACCTTATTAGATAGGGGTTAATCAGGTAAATTAAAAAAAACAAGTTTGTCAAGTATATCTGCTTGATTTGGCATAAATGTATTTTCATAAGACACCTTTTTATTCATTAGTATTTCTTTAATTTTATGTGGATGTTTTAAAGATTTTTCATAATCAATACGTTTAGTTTTTATGAATTTATATATTAATTGGTTTTTACTTAATTTCCTATCCATTTTATATCTATAATTTTTTATATAATAAATTATTAAAGCTTTTTTTGAAAAGTCTCTGTATCGATGAATTTCAACAAAAAATAAAGTTTTAATACTTTCATTTTGGTTAAGTTCAGGGTTTATAGAACCTAAAATAGTTTTTATGTAATTAGATAAAAGCATTGCAAATTTTGCTAAAATTTCTTTATCTAAAATTAAAAATTTAATCTTATCTTTAACTATATCCATATATATTAAATTATCTTCCATATTATTTATTGCACTTATTAAAGTTTTATTGTTATCTAACTTTATTTCTTTTATAAACTCTTTTAACATATCCATCTTATAATATTTATTAAGAAATCTACATAAGAAATTCAAAAAATTTTATAAATATAATTTAATCTGTAAAATTAAATTATATTTTATAATGGCCCAATGCTAAAGTATCAATATTATTCTTTAAAACAAATCTCTTATCATCACTTGAACCTAATGCTTTTTTATTTAACTCCTCTGTATACATATTATGTTCCTTACTTCTTAAAACAACCATCTTTCTATATTGGTCATTTTTTGTAAGCAAACATTCTTTATAATCATCAAAATGTATTTCTTTTTTAACAACCACTCTTTTAACCCCTTTACATCTTTTATCTTCCTTACCATCTAAGGTTTTATAAGCATATTGTTTTGCACCTAAACCAACAAACCCAGTCATAATTTTACCACCTAACTCATCTTTAAACTTACCAACTACACCAGCATTACAAATATTTTTTAAGAAATGATTTTCAGAGTAATTGCTTGTATCAAACATATGTGATACATCCTTTTCCATATCCTTATATAAATCCTCAGTTTCTACTTCAAGGATAAAACTATCTGTATCAGTATAACACATTCTAACCTTTTCACCATATTTAGCTTTGAAGTAATTATAATAAGTTCTTTGCATATGTGTTTTACTAATATCTAAAATACTTAATCCTGAGTAAACAGGTTTATCATATTTTATTTCTGTTTTTTTCATATGTACCGCTGCTAGTTTTTCATGAAACCTTGATAGATGGGTAAAATTTGGTTTTGCTACTAACTTTCTTAAACGTTCTACATTATTAACTAATTCAATGGTTCTCCTTTTTCTTACATTTTCCATGGTTTTACCAAAAACTGAATTATTCATTAATTTAAAAAAATCTTTTTCGAAATTATTTTTTGCTGCTTTTCTTAATTTAATATTTGTATCGATATATGATTTTAACCATCTACTTTCCTTAAACTTGATACCTCGATGTATTTTGGTAATCTTTAAACCTAATTCATCACACGTTTTTAAAGCTTCATGATGAATAATATAATTCTTTTTATTATTTAAATTTGGAATAAGTTTTTCTACTTTTTCTATTTTTAAACGTTCAGGTGCTAAAGGAAAGTCACTATGTGAATCATGTAACTCTTTTGGATATTCTAAATCTACTTCTAATATACATGGAATTTTTTGCCAATTGTTTAAATCTTTATCTGTCATCCATTTAAAATCATGAGTAGGAAGTGGTTGACTCATAGCCCAAGCATAAAGGCTATTTGCATCTATATATAATAAATATTTCGAAGGTTTACCAGAATCATATAAATCACCCATATACTTATTATTTGCTTCACAATACCTTTTACTACACATGCTAACCCCTCCTCTGATACCCTCTTCAACCATTAAAAGCATATCAACATCAGATAAAAGTTCAAGATTTATTTCAGTAATTTTTAATGCTGCATCCCAAGCTAAACCTGGAGAAGTAAGATACCAACTAGGGTCTAAATTATAATTTTTACGACAAACATCTCTAAAGTTCTCAAAAACATCTGCTAAAAGCAATACATCTATTTGATTGTAAAGTTTTAAATACTCTTCAAATGTTTTCATATTAAAAGCTTTCCAAACATTTTGTGCATGAGCATAATCTTCATCACTAATTCCTTCTTTATTTAGACTAGAGTAAAATGCTTCTTTAGGTGGTAATTCTTTATCTTTTAGTTTATCAAAGGAATCTAAATACTCATAAGGAAAAACTCCTTTTCTTCTAACCAATGGTAATTCTTTATCATTAAAATATCTCGATAAAATTTTTAATTGGTTTTCTTCTAAATTACTCGAAAGTTTATCCAAACTAGAACTCATAAATTTAAAACTATCAACAAACCTTATTTTATGATGTATAGGTTTAACTTCTTCTTTTTTATTAGTATAACTCCCAACATGAATATTTTTACTAAAAGTAATATATTTTTCTTCAGTATTTGCGATACAATCAATCTTTCCTTCAATTTGACCTAAATATTTAATAAAAAGATGAGAATCATATCCACTAAGATTATGTAAGTATATTGGAGTGAATTTAGGTATTTTAGCATTTATATTACATTTACTATGTGCGGCACCTCTATATTTACCTGTGAAATGACAATGGTCTCTTACATTATGATTTTTATCATCAGGTTTTTCATCACTAATTTCTTCATCACTAATTTCTTCATCATTAAATAATTCATTATTCATGAATTCACCATCATCGAATACTCCATCATTAAATACTTCATTATAAGCAAATTCCTCATCACTAATTTTAAATTCTTTATTACAAATCCAACAATGTGTTTCTTTCTGGTACTTTGCTTTCTCTTCTTGTGTTATTTCAATAGGTTTTGGGTTTTGGTAATATTTTTGATGAATTTCTCGAATATCATTTTCTAAATAATCTATAAATTTTTCATCAGCTTTTTCTCCAACATAACTTCTTATTTTAGGTTTCATAACATTATCATCAAAACATTTTATAATATAGTAAAAGCTACAAGGTATATGTTGTTGATATTTTATAGTATAACTTTCTTTTTTAGATTCTGGTTGAGATGGGTTTAAGGGTTTTAAAACACTTTCGAAATCAGCATATACAACAAAAGGAACCTCAATTTTTTTGTCATAATTTTTAAAAGATAACCAAGTATTTGGGTTTGGCATATTTACATAAACAGCTTCATTATTATTGCAATATCTTTTATGTTTTTCTAAAAGTTCTTTACTACCAAAATGATTCAAACAACGGTCACAAATTTCTATATGTTTATGATTACTGGTTACTTGACTTATTACTAACCTTTTTAAGTTTTTTATTAAAGCATAATGTGTATTTTCACCATCTTTAATTAAAAGAAGGTTAACATGTTTATCTTTTTTCTCATCAGTGATTCTACGAGGAAAAATTTTTTTGTTTTCATTATAACAATATACATTTACACTAATTCCAGGATTTCGCCTTTCAAACTTTTTAATATCAATAATTGAAACAGGGTAAACGATTCCATCCATATTTAAACTACTTTCCTTTTCTTTCAAAGCTTTATCAACTCTTTCTGGGTGAATTTCTGTTGGATTAGACTCTCTTAAACAACACCATAAAAAACATTTATTATCTTTATTTTTCATATTAATAACTGCTTTTTTGTTAGCAATCCATTTTGGTAAGGATAACCAACCATTAGCTCTTAAAGGGTTAAACTCAGCTGTATGTAATTCTAATTGTACAATTTCTTTTAATGCCCACCCGCTACCCATACTTTGAAATTTAGCTATTTTTTCTAAAATTTCATCTATCATATCATTTAATGATTCCTCTATTACTTCCTCATTTAAATTTAAGAAATTACTACTATGAAAAGCAGGCTCAACCACTCTACCAAGGTCTGTAGTTAAGTAAAATTTAACTTTAAATACAAATTTTATTTTTCTTCCTAAATTATTTTTAAAAACATCTATTAAACGCCTCCAACTATCAGCAAAGAATCTATGTGGTGAATAACCTTCAATACCATCTATAGTATATGTTCTACTAAACTCATTAAATGTTGATACACCCTCTCTAACTTCAAGTGGTTGTCTTTGAGGTCTTGGTGGGTAATTTTCTCTAACATTTTGAACAATTTCATTAAAAACTTGTGGTAATTGTTCTTCTTCAACATTACCAGTTAACCAATTAGTAAAATTATT
Source organism: Hippopus hippopus (assembly GCA_946811185.2). NCBI lineage: Eukaryota > Metazoa > Mollusca > Bivalvia > Cardiida > Cardiidae > Hippopus > Hippopus hippopus. Next base: position 9,734,336 of record OX328097.1, on the reverse strand, counting down.
AACTCTTCGTTGGATTGATTGAGGTATAGCACTAGTTATAGCTCTTCCAACATTTGACACAGCTCTTTGAGCAATATTTGATATCCTACTAAGCCAAGACATCTTTATTTATATAATATCATATTACTATATTAAAATCATTTTTTTTATTTTTTAATAATAAAAAATTTTTGAATTTCTTAAATTTTTTATTACATAATTATTGTAAGATGAGCAGGTTAAACGGTGAAGTTAAACTTACAACTCCAATTAAATCGAGTGATGGAAAAATATTATTTACTAATTTTATTTGTAACAATAAGAGAGGAATTTTCTATTTACTTTCATCTTCAACTCCTGAAAATATGACAACTCTTAGTACTTATATTAATCCTGATAGTGGAGATTATAATTCTTTTGTAAATATAGTATATAATGAAGAATTTAGTAATTTCCTAAAGAGATGTATCAGTGGAGTGGATGATAATGATAGTAAAGAAATTATAAAAGATAATTTCAATGTTAATGATATATTTGCTAATTATGAAGAGAAAGGATTTATTAAAATGAAAATAGAAAATAAAAGATTTGATAATAATTTCTTTCTTGAGAAAGGAAGAAATAATAAATATGTAGGGGTTAACCATAATAAATTTTTCGAATATTCAATAACTGAAGGAAAATATGCTATAGAAGTAAGTGGTCTTTGGGGGAGAAGTGATGATAATAAAAGTGGATTTACAATGAGATTGGGTGGTGTTAAAGTAGAAAAGTGTGAAGAACTAAAGAAGAAAAGAGAAGAAAACCTAATGGAAGAAAGAAATAATTCTTTTAATCAATTACTTATTTAATTAATAAATAAAAAATGAAATTATATATATATTAATTCAACATTAATATATATAAAATGGATTATAAAGAAGAATTTATGAAAAGATATACCGGAGTTGAACTATTGAAATTATGTGAAGCTAAGGTACCTAAGAGATATAATGAATACGGAATTAAACATTTACTTAAACATGAGATAGTTGAAAAACTAGTTCGTAATGGTATTAAACCAGATTTAAATAAAAAACCAATGGAAAAAAGATATTGGCAACTTTGGAAATTAAATAGATAGTTAAAATCTTAATACACTACACTCATTTTATTTCCATCAGACTGGAAGTTAATTAACCTATCACTAATAATAACAGCATATGCCTCTGTATTCGCAAGCACATTTTCAGTAAAATGTGTTTTGATTTGGATATCAGTGACAGAGTATTTTAATCTATCACTCTGTTTGGAAACATCAAACAAAAACAAAGGATAAAGGGTTTTATAATCTGAGGGAGTAATGTTAGGGTTTGACACCATTTCATTCATGTTATAAAACTTAGACCTAAATAGAGAAGCGTCACCATACACTCTACTAAATTGGTTTGCGGTAAAACTGAGATTATAATCAACAGCGGGATATCTAGTAGAATTTAATGTAACATAAATGTTTTTAACGTTTCTATGGTCAAATATGGCTGGATTTTGTTGTTGGTCACCGCTTTTACCAGTTTGAAAACCAACAATGATAAAACGTGGCACTTCAGGTGATGATTTGACAGCAAGTCTCCAGGTAAATGATGTTGACTCGGGAACCGCAATAGAGTCGCACTGCCTCATTCTATATCCAACCGGTATTTTTTCTTTTTTCTCGATAATTTTATAAAGTTGCATTTTCTCTTCATCTGCGGGTAACACATGAGGTATAAACCAAGATACTCTAAGTAAATTAATTCTACCATCAGCAGGAGCAACACCATCTCGAAAGACCGCATCATTATCATTATTTCTCGTTAATGTGAGAGTTTGCTTCATTCCATACAATATCTTATCATAATCATCACAAAAACCAAATATATGTTTTAATGGAACTCTGAAGCTAAAGGTACCTCTTGGAAGAGGGTCATTAATAATATAATTTCTTCTTACAATAAAACCAGTGTTTCCGGCACCCGCGTTAGCTGCTGTATCTTTATACCACAATTGATTTAACCCTTGTGATTTAGAGAAATCATCCGGGTATTTTAACAAACCAAGCATTGTAGTAGCCTGACCAGGATTCAATACAGATTCAATCTCCATACCCGAAAGTTGATACTTAATATTTTTAAAAAGATACATGAGACCATTGTTTGTTAAAGAAATATTAGTGTTAGCATCATAAACTGCTCCATTATCACTTCTTACTAATTCGCCTACAATAAGTAAATAACTTTCACTAGGATGAGTAAAAATATCTTGAGTCTCAATGTTAATCCTAATGTCTGCTCCTGAGCTGTTGAGATTGGTACCAGTGATTGGTTCATACTCATGGTGTTCATACTCAACAATACTATCATCTTTTAAAATTGGTTCAGTTATTTTTAAAATATCCATTTTATAATAGTGATTATAATTTTTAAATAAAATAAAAATTATAATTGTGTTACTTAAATTTCAAACCAAAGCTGGGGAAAAGACTTATTATTATCGTTAACAAACACACCTTGAATTTTAATGCTTTTTGCGGTATCCAGTATAGCTTTAGAATAAACTCTATTACCGTATACAAGTGTTATTTCAGGTATACCCCAATTTTTTAAATATTTATTCACCTTTTCCTCAATCTCTTTCATTGCAATTACCTTTTCAGGAGATAACTTCACAACAGCTTTTTTATAATTATATTTCGTTTTATTAATTTCAAGGATTTCACAATCTTGTATGTTTAAAGAAGCGCCTACTATATTAATACAACTAGTATTGTATTTTTTATAATCTACACGATTAAAATTTAATATAGACATTCTTTTTTTTTATATTTTTTTTCTTCATACTGTTTTAATACCCGCTCCACTGTTTAATCTTTTAACTAAGTCTTGAATAGCAATGGCACTTCCATCTATTAATGTGTTAATGTTTTGCGTTTTAGGAGTATCATTAGGTTTTGGTGTTGTGTTATATTTTTGTAAAATTTGCTTCGATTTTGGTGTTAAAGCTTTTGTAACTAATTTTTTCCCTGCTTCTACAGCTGCACTTTTTCCAACCTCTAAAGCTTTCTTTGCTCCTTCCTTAGCTACACTCTTTCCTACATCAAGGGCAGAAGACGCAATTTGTTTAGCTGCACTACTAGTAAAAAGCCTCGCTAAAAAGTTAGAAATACTATCAAAGATTCCGGCACCACCGTATGAATACCTTTTTTTTAAATCCGTGTTTCTTAGTGATTATCATCTTTTTATAGTATAGACATTAAATTTTTATAAGCGTTTGAATTTAAAACACCTTGTCTTTTTAATTCATCACAAATGCTTACTACCTCATTTCTTACACCTGTATTACCTGCTTCTTTACTTGCCATCAATAGGTCTAGTCTTTCTAGTAATGCGTTAGGGTCAGATGGGATAACAATTCCTTTTCCTTCATACTTTTTCCTATTATGCCAAATAGGACTAAGAATTTCCATCCATTTTTTACTTCTAGAACTTTTAGGACGTGGATTATACGGGTCGTTATGTCTATGAAGAGCGCTGGTTCGTCTCATTAAATCTGAATAATTTGTATAATCCTCATTTGTATAAATATTTTCATTTGGTTCTTTAGCGACAATTAACTCCCATAAACCAGGTGTTCCTATATATATATCTGTACCAAGAACAATATCATCATGGTGAATTCCGATCATTTTGCTACCAATATAAAATTTTTTATCTTTATCATATAATCCCCATGTTTTATCAACATCACCTTCAGTAAGAGCTTTTGTTAGATACTCCTCTGCAAGTGGCCCAATTTCATATGTACCTTTATATTCCTCAATAGTTGGTTTTTCTCCAGAGGGATAAGCTTCTATTGATGGATAAGCTGGTAGATTAATAGCTTGTGGTAACTGTTCGATACCTTCTTTAATAGGTTTAAGCCCCTCTGTAATTTCCTTTGTTGTAGCTTTTTGTGTTTCTGTTATAGGTTTAAAAAACTTTGACAAATCGTTTTGAAGTTGTTGTTCTCCTGTTCTCTCTGCTAGTAGATTATCCCGAATCTTCTTTTTCGTTTCGAGATACTCTTTTACAATTAAGTCTCTTTTTGCAGGGTCAGTTATTTTTAGAAATGACATTTTTAATTAGCAACATATTTTTTTAACGTGTTTTATCATAGATTTTATCATAGATTTTAATATATAAGAGCATATATAATGCTCTTATATATTTATTCATCATCATTATCCCCTATTTCACATTGACACCTACACCTAAAATTTAACTTAGGAAGTTTAATAGGGAAGTTCTCCACCATGGTTCTTTTCAACGAGCCTCCGAAAGGACTCACGAGCTTCTTGCCTCCCTTTCTCAATCAAACTTTCCTTATCTTCTGTTGTAATTTTCTTCTTAAACTTACTTCTAATTTCACTTTTCATTTCTTCATACTTACCCATTTCATCCATTATCAACTTAAACTCATCATCAGATATATGATTATCCATTAAAGCTTTTGATACATGATTATCTATAGTATTAAGCTTAGCAGCAGCAAGAGTTTGAATTTTTAAATGCTTTTCAGCTTTAGTAGTAGTTTTTCTAACAAATATTTTACTTATCAATGAAGAAAGACCGATTACACCAGCAGCAGCTTCCAAACCTACAGCAACGGGTGCCGCTGCAACAGTTGAAAGCAAAATAACACCTGCACCACCTAACGCTAATGAAACAACAACCAATCCACCTTCAACATTATCAACTACTTTAGCCATCCTAGCATATTTTTTATTCAATCTTTCCCTTTCATTTATTTCACTCTTTAAAAAATTTTGTACTTCAGATATTTTTTTAAGTCTATAAGAATGACCATTATCCATTGCTTCCATTTCAATAGGCGGGGCGCTTGCGGTACCTCGTTCTTTAGGTAATATAGGATATATTTTATTAGGGTGTTCCTGATTTGTATCTGTCATTTTATTAATATAATAATTTTTTTATGGCAAATATTTTAGATAGCAGAATAACTCTCCATTAGGTATTTCGATTGGTTTTTGTGAGAAATTATAAATGTAGACTAAGACATCATTAACATCATTATCAAGATGTATACCATTAGAAATAGTTAAACTATCTTTCCATTTATTACTAATAGATATCACTACAACTCCTTGTGTAGTTATATAACCAAATCCTAACGGAACTCTCATACCATCATTAGGAGGAATCTTGATAGTTACTTGTGAATATATTTTCCATTTTAGAGAATCTTGCTTTAAGGGAGGATATCTTACTCCATGTAAATGAGGTTTCCAAAATATAGTTTTATGTTGGGTAGTAATATTAGGTTTTATACCAAATTTATGTATATCCATTTTTATTTATTGTAAATAATATTTATAATATAGCTCCTAGGATAGGGATATTAGCAAATGGACTATTAGGTCCAAGTAAAAGTCCTTTTCCATCATACATTTTTCCTCCTTGCTTTAAATACAACCCATCACCAACGGAAGCTAATCCTTTACCTTTGTATGGTTTTAAGTATAATCCACTTCCATCAGTTTCAACTTGACAAACACATCCTCCTTTTTTAAGGTAAAGACCTGACCCCATAGCTTTCGAAACACCTATTTGAGCTAATCCAGAAAGAGCACCAACACCTAAAGCTGGTAAAACGGTTTTTGCAAGCATTGGTAAAGCTCTAGCAGCTAACCCAGCCAACATTCCGAGGAAACCTCCCTCTATTTTCATGTTATATTTAAGTTGTTTTGCAGTCATTCTAATAGTTATACCTTTACCATCCTCATAAGCTTTAGCTATTTTTTTTACTTGTGTATTGGTAATTGCTAAAACATCATTACCATGTAAATCTTCATGACCTAAACGAATACTTACTGGGCAACCAGCTTTAACAGCATGTTGAAGTTTTTCTTTTTGTCCTTCAGATATATTTACTTTAACATTAGTGTAACTCGTCATTTTATATACAAATATTTTTTTTATTTATCACGCTTCTCTAATATGAAACCTAATCGTTAAATTTTCACCTCTAAGATTTAGTAAATTACCATCTTGGTCAGTAATATTTACCTCTAGGTTATGTATTTCATCTAATGTTATTGGTAAGTATACTAAATTAATTGGTGACTCAATTATCTTATATCCAGGTGCAACATCTGGGAAAAAAGAGTAAATAGTGTTTTTTGTTGAACCATTAACATAACTTCCTGAAATAATATCTATGTTAACAAGCAAACTATTTATGCTAAGAATGTTCACTACATTCTCTGACTCGTAAAATCCTTGTGTATATTTAGCTCGAGTAAATCCTAATACTTTAGCGATGGAGCCTGGTTGATTAAAATCTACTTGATAACTAGGTTCTAAGGTAATAATAGACTTTAGGGTATTGGTGTTTGCAGAAATGTTAATAGGATACTCTTCATTAACTCTATCGTAATGACCCTTTTTTCTCATTTCCTGGTGAATAGTATCATTAATGTCAACAAGGTCATAACTTCCTTCGGGTAATTTTATTTTAACCCATGAATTACCATTGTCTGGAGAATAAACGAATGTATTGTTCGTGTCATCAATGTTTGGAAAAGAGTAGTATGTTTCAAGGTTTACCAGAGCTATTTCATATACTTTATCCTTTTCCAGTTGAATTGGAGGATTAAACCTTGTTCTAAAACGTGTTTTGTTGTCGCTTACTATGATTTGAAATGATGTTTTATGGTTTGTATTTTTTACAATTTGTTCTAAAAGTTTTTCCATTTTATAATATTTACATATTTTTTATACTGATTTAGGTATGTAAAAATTATCAAAACCATTTCTATACTTTCCATCATGTTTTTTACTGGTTAAGTCAATGATAGCAAAACCATGTGGTCTTTCCCATGCCTTTTGACAAAACTTTCTAAACTCATCCCTAGGCATATCTTCACCTATGTGGTCGCTATAAATATGATTAAGGTTTTTTAGGTCTTGTCGGAATAGACAAATAAAATTAGCGTTTTCTCTAATAGTTTGCCTTGGTAGTCTAAAATAATTCTGTGAGAGGTAAAAGCAGTCAACATTACTATGCCTTCCTCGAATGTAGTAACACTCACATTTATTTTGCTTTTCTAAAAGTAAATCATCGAAAATCATTAAATTTTTATTTCCTGAGTTTAACTCTCTCGGGTCAGGTACATCACTAGCATTTTCAAAGAAGTTACAATTTATATCCGATTTGTTTTTAATCGTTTTAACCCATTCTTCAACTAAAGCTGTTGGTGGAATGTTTGTTTCTTGTATCTCATCACGTATGTTAAACAACCTTAAGATACATTCTTTTGGTAGTTTTTCTTCAAAAGCCTTTTTTAGTATTCGGTATTCTGGTTGAAAAAGGCTTTTTCCAAAAACACTTAAATCGTTGTAGTCAAGCCAATCTGGTCTGAGTAAAAGGTTTAACAATAAAGTAGTTTTACCACATCCTGATTTTCCTATAATTAAACCCCTAATACTTTTTGGTAAAAGGGAGTGATTAAATCTCTTTGATACTACTTCATTCCATGATAAGTTTATAATATCCATTTTTATTTAGATATTTTTATTTTTTATATATAAAATAAAATGTATTGCGTTAAATGTAAAAAACATACTGATACAAGTGATATAAAATATACCATTTCGAAAAATGGAAGAAATATGATGCAGGGGAAATGTGTTATTTGTGGAATAACTAAATCACAATTTATAAAAAAAAAACCACCGGGAGTAGTATATTAAATAAATTTATAAATAATTTACCTGTTGAAATGCATCTACCAGGGCACAACTTTACAGGACCAGGTACCAAACTAAATAAAAGACTCAATCCAGATTTAACACCAAAGGAATGGAGTAAACCAATAAACCGTGTTGATAAAGCTGCTTATAATCATGATGTTTGCTATCTTCAACACAATGATACTGCTACAAGAAACGCAGTGTGTGATAAGAATATGTTAACAGAGTTAGAAGGTATTTACAATCCTAGTATTAGAGAAAAAATGGAAAGAGGTTTGGTAAGTAAACTCATTGGAACGAAGATGAAATTTGGAATGGGAGTAAAAAAAAAAATTTCGACACTTTAAAAACTTTAGCGGAAGAATTACATAAACCTGTAAAAAGAAATTTTAAGAAAAGGAGAGTTAGAGTAAACGGTATAGATAGGATATGGGCTGCGGATTTAGTAGACATGCAAGCATTTTCTAAGTTTAATCGTGGTGTTAAATACCTTCTCGCTGTCATTGATATCTTTTCTAAATATGGATATCTGGTGCCATTAAAAGACAAAACAGGAAAATCTGTTGCTATAGCATTAAAAAGTATTTTTAAGGAGAGAAAACCTGAAAAAATGTGGGTGGATAAGGGTAAAGAGTTTTATAACAAAGATGTAAAAGACTTGGTTGAATTATATTCTACCGAAAATGAGGAAAAATCTAGTGTGGTTGAGAGATGGATTAGAACAATGAAAGAAAAAATGTGGAAGTATTTTTCCGCTAACTCTACAAACGTTTACATCAATGTGCTACCAGATTTAGTTAAAAAATATAATAACACAAGGCATTCATCTATTAAGATGACTCCGGTAGACGCTAGTAAAAAAGAAAATGAAACGAGAGTTTGGAGAAATCTTTACCCCAATCATTTAGAAATAAAAGACTTTAATCCTAAGTTTTCCGTTGGAGATAAAGTAAGGATAACTAAAAAGAAAAAGACTTTTGAAAAAGGTTATACAACAAGATGGACTGAGGAGGTTTTTACAGTTTCTGAAGTAAAACTTACATCACCTATAACATATAAAATTAAAGATTTTAATGGAGAAGAAATACAAGGTACCTTTTATGAACCTGAACTGCAGAAAACCAGTCAAGAGCTGTATAGGATAGAAAAGGTTATTAAAAAAGGAAAAAAGAAATCTCTTGTAAAGTGGAAAGGTTATCCTGATGAATTTAATTCATGGGTTGACAATAAAGATATTAGAAATATTTAACTATAAAAAAAATGTCAAATATTTCGATTGAAAACATAATTTTACCAAATAAACCGTTGAACAATTTCGAATTAGAGGGTGCCGTTAAAAGATTAAAGATTCCTTATTTTAGAGGAGTTTTTTTACTAGATACGTTACCGAGAAAACCGAGTAAAAAAGAATGTGGTATAGTAAACTTTGATAAAAGTGATGGGCCTGGTACACATTGGGTCGCTTGGTATAAAAATGGTAAAACTAAAATTTATTTTGATAGTTATGGCATACAACCACCTATTGAAATTCGAGATTATTTAAAAAGCCCAATACAGTACAATACTGACCAATTACAACAAGCTGGGCAAGTATTTTGTGGTCATTTATGTTTGTACATTCTAAAAGAGTTATCTAGAGGTAACCAGTTTCAAAATGTTTTAAATAAACTTTTTTAGTACTATATAAAAAAAATGCCTGTTGACAAATTCGGACGAATGAAAGATGATGGTGAAACAAGCGATGATGGTGTGTCACTCGCTTACATAAATAATAATTTTTTACGTAAAGATGGAACAACTGTTGTTACTGGTTCTATAAACATGAATGGTAATACATTAACGAGGGTTAGTAATCCAGTAAATTCTCATGATGTTGCAACTAAGGCTTATGTTGACGCCAACTCAGGGTTGTTGGATGAAAACGGAGGATACCATGTTACTGGATATTTAAATATGGGTTTTAATCCAATAAGAAATGTTAAGGACCCAAAAGAACCGGGTGAAGCTGCTACTAAAAATTATGTGGATAATGTTGATAGAGCCTTCGTTTATAAAGACGGAAGGTGGTATGAGGCAGATGATGCAATCTCAATGGGAGGACGAGTAATTAACAATCTCGGAACCCCCACGAGGCACGACCAAGCCTCTAATAAGTTTTACGTGGATACCGCTATTGATGTGGCTACCGCAGGTGAAAAAGCTTTAACAAAAAAACAAGATGGTTCCTATTCAATAGATGGTGGAATAGATATGAATGGTAACCAGATTACTGGATTATCGAGTCCCATATCCCACGATGCGGTTACCACTAAAGGTTATGTTGATGACCTCGTTAAAAATATTAGAGGTGGTCAAGGTGCTATGTATAAATCTTTCTCAATGAAAGCAAATGAGGAACTATCAGTAAACCAAAATATTGATATGAATAATTTAAGAATATATAATATAGCGGACCCAAGAGATTATAAAGATGCTGTCACTAGAGAATATATGGAGCGTTTCTTCAGAGCATATAAACCAAAACCTATTATAACCGTGTGGGCTGAAGAAAATGGGCCACTTGGAAGAGGTAATTATGAGTTTTCATTTGGTAATGGTGCTTCAGGTGCTAGCCATAGGATGGGTGGTTATTGTATGAATGCGCCGGGTAGAATTACAAGAGGTAGTTTATCAGTTGTTACAAATACCCCTAATGTACCTGAAGAGGTAATAGTTAATATTGTGGTAAACGGAGTAGAGCTGCTTGATTACTCTATTATTAAAAAGAAAGATGAGACCTGTAGCTGTGTAGTTTTTCCTGTGGCGTTGGAGGTAAAACAATGTGATATCATAAACTTTATTTCAAGAACAAACATCCCTACTGCGGAACACTCTTACATATCTATTTTGATAGAGTTAGACTTGTAAAGTGTTAAATATTGGAAAACGGAGTTGAAGGTGATGGTAAATATATATAATATATAATATATTATAAAAAAATATATTATATATTTATTTAGACTTCTTCATATCACTTAAAATATCCATTAATCCATCAATAATTAATTCTAATTCTTGTATACGTCTATCTAGTTTAATAATTTGTTTTTTAATAATACTAACATCAATAGGTTTATCTTTCTTCTTTGAAAATAGCTTTATAAACTTCATTTTAAATATTTTGTAAAAAATTTATAAAAAAAAAATTTTATTTTTTTTAAAAAAAAATATTTAAAATAAATTAAGAAATTATTAAATCCTATTAAAAAAGGGTTAACATTAAGGGTTTGTATCTTCCTCAATAAGTTGTTGTTCTTTGTAAGTTTTGTGTTCTACTTAACCATGCTCATCTTTTATTAAAAAATGTTAGACAATTAACATTTCCTATGTTGCTTTATTGTGATATAGGAAATGGATAAAATTTTTTGAATTTTTTATGTAGATTTCTTAATAAATATTATAAGATGAGTGTGTTAAGTAAATTTTTACATGAATTAGAAAAACCTGATTATATTATTGATGATGGAAATGATTACGATATTACTAAATGGCTAACTCGTGAAGAGGGTGATAAAGAAAACCAAAGACTTTCTCAAAAATATAAAGGACAAGCATTAATAAATAAACAACGTTTGTTGCGTAATTTTTATATTGGTGTTTTTAAATTACATATTATTAATAAACATATTATTCATAAACCTGTTTATGATGATATACGTGATAAAGTATATTTCCCTCGTATATATAGTGAATATTTTAGTGATTCTTTAATTGATGCAAAAGCAGTAATTTATTATCATTATAGTAAAAAAAGATATGAAACGGGAGATTGGAATTGGACTTTTAGCACTTCAATGTTAATTGGTATTATGGATAATAGAACTGAACCATCTTATTATATGATAGGCACCTATTGGCTTAAAATTCTTTTAGGAGATAACTATTATTTATCTCATTATGAACATGATATTGATAACATACATTTGCATAATGACACTTATAAACCAAGTAATTTAGGTATATATGATGAATACCTTACAAATTACTCACCATTTATAGAATTTACTAATTTACCTATTGAATTAATTATGCAAGTTAAACCTGTGATGCTTCCACTAAAAATTAAAGGAAAAAAACAAAAAATATTTTTAGAGGATGAATGTTGTATATGTAAAAATGCTAAACCTACTATAGCATTTAATTGTGGCCATTTATGTATATGTGAAAAATGTAATGGAGAGGAATTACATAATTGCCCCATATGTAGACAATAATTTTTGAATTTACCTGATTAACCCTCTAATACTTTGGTTAAGCATATAATATATCGGTTACCCACCATTTATATATTATATGTGCTAATATATATTATATATGCTTTACTGCTTCACTCAATCACATCATCCTATCATCCATTCACCAATTCACCGATTCACTGATTTACTGCTTCAATCCCTCCATCAAGGAATTATTGAATTATTGTGTTACACGGTCAAAACTCCCCTTCTAAAATAAGGGATAAAGTTGCTAATTACCGCTCAAAAATCCTCCATCAAGGAAATGTCTCAAGAAAAATTGTCAAAAAAGTCTCAGTACGTACATATTTCTATCTACTCACATATCTATGCATTTACTAGGGTCAAATTCACTAAGCATCCTAGATTGAAATCTTTAAAAAAAAAAACGCTCATAATTATAGTGGAGTTTCTTCATTTATTATTTTTTCCTCAAATGGCTTTTAAACATTTCATTAGGAATGATAGTGATGCTGAATAATTCTGCCGATAAGGAAAAAGTTTGTCCTTCAGGCGAAAAGGGTAAACGAGCAAAGTCAGTGTCAATAGAGTCACTGGATATATCGCCTTTAGCAGTCTGTGGCTCGCCGATTTCATACGAAACTGAAGCGGTGTGAAACAGCTGACCGCAGGCGATTTAGAGAATTGTTTTCACTTCACTATCGTTCAATAGTAGAGCTCTGGCTGCTAGCCTGGGATCCAGTCCACATAGTTTTTTTTTACTTTTTTTCCTTTTATATTTTCTGTCGTTACTTTGTCAAAAGCGATGTTTAAGACTGTGAAACCGATTAACAGCTTTGCCACAGATCTGTACAGACCGTGAAAGAAGGCCGCGATCAGGAGTGATTAAAATATTATCGCCACCTGGACCCAGGCTACTGGCTGCATATAAATGGTGAAAACTGTTGTGGATTTACCGTTAAAAACAAGAGACGACTAAGAAGCAAGCAGGCAGACAGACAGATTACACAGACATTACACGGCAACTTCTCTTCCTTAAGTGTTTTCTGATGCCACTTGTCGCACGAAGTCCGACATTCAAATTTCTTAAACAAATAAGACTATACTGTTTTAACACATTTAGATCGAGAATGATTTAAACCGGAAGTGTAACTATACAGAATATCCGTTTCCATAGTTCCATATTGGACGTTAACTATCCCATGTTTTATCCACACTGAAGAATACAGCTTTTGAAAACATTGTAGGAATAGGAGAAAATGCTGACTGGTAACCAGCATTTTCTCCTATTCCTACAATGTTTTCTACATTCCAAGACAAACCCACATCATTAAAGCAACATTTCACAGTTGGTCCCGAGATGCAGTCAATATGGATGAGTCTAAAATTTTGTGTTTCTTGTAAAGAGATACAAAAAGTACTAGTAATAGATCAGTAACTGAAGGGGTCCTGCATGGCTAACTGCATCTTCGCAAGCCAAGGTGACGATCACTACGTAGATCTACGTAGTGATCGTCACCTTGGCTTGCGAAGATGGACTAACTGGTAAAGCGAAGGATATCGAAACCTGCAGGTCCAGGGTTTGATCCTTACTCAAAGCACTGTTTTTTTTTTTTTTTTTTTTTCTTTTTCTTTTTTTTAAGACGAAGTGTCCTTGGGCAAGATACTTCAGAGCCCATCCTAGTACTAGTAACACCTAACACCTGAGACATCCATGAATACGTGTGCTGTCGCTATTATAATTATGACTGAACAAATGTTGAGAGTGGCGTAAAATATTATTCAATCAATCAATGATCAGTAAATGACACGTTTTTTTTGCACACGCCGTATTCAAATCATTTCAGGGTTTACTATATTTTAAATTTCTTGAATTGTAAATCACTGACAGTTCATGGCTAAAGCACAGTCATCAATGATTTATATTTAATCAGTGGCAAAGAAAATTGACTAAATTGATTTTAATTCAAATAGCTTTATGAACTTCAAGTTGACACGTGACACGTCCTTTTTAACCTTTGTATTGCTAAGTAAACTAAACGGATTTATCGGGTTAAAAAAAGTGAGCGAACTTCTGCTATTTTAAAGGGTTTGAACCGAAATCTTCTTGTAATGACTTAGATCAAATTTTGTCATTGTAATAAAGTGCGAACTTCTGCAATTTTAAAGGATTTGACTTAGAATTTTCTTATAAATAACGTCTATCAAAGTTTGTCATTGCTGTTGAGAGGTAACTTCCACAGTTTTAAAGAGTGGGTGTATTTTAACTTTTATACCAGTGAGAAATAGAAAACAGTCCATGAAGTCGGTCCAATTCGGCTCATAGTAGCAGTCAGCTCTGATGCTGTCCTGTTTTTATAGACATAACCGTTGCAGCAAATATTAGTGTTTTGGCTTGAACAATCTATTTCGATAATAATGTGCTACGAGTAATCGAGGTTTGCCGTAAAAAACTTACACTCGGAAATCTTTACCTCTTCAACTTGACACAGATTTTCTATTTTCCCCGCGGTAGCAAAAAAAAAAAACCATTTTCATGAAATTGAAAAAATAAATCAATAAATTATCTCCCAGGTGGGAGTGGCCGTCGCTTTTCTTGCATTATTTGTAAATCCCATCTGCTTCTAATGCCACTAATTTTCATTCTGGCCGGAAATCTTTCTTAAAAGAGACCCCTGCTGTGCATGAAAACAGTCTAAATTTGCCTTAAATTGATATATGCAAATTTGCCCGTGATTTAATCCATTCCTATACAAATACGGTTTTTGGGTCCCTCATGAAGGGAGATTTTTAATATAACTTTGGAAAATGAGAAATTTATTTGTTACAAGCAAATGCTCCTTTTCCAAAATTATTTTCTTACAAATTTCTTTCGAAGAGTCATTTGTCATTCTTTCAAATGTTTCTCCATTATTTCAGTTGCGCATGAATTTAACCCTTAGCGCGCCGAATAAACTCAACAGACATTTTAAATCTATAAAATATGATCCAAATAAATGCAAGGTCAAGGTCGATCTTGTCTGGAATGACTCAGCAAAGCGGACAGAGTGGATCAAAGATCAGACTGCACGAAACGTACACTGACCGCAAAAGCAACTTTAGTTGTGACAGGCGTTTTGTGGGTTAATATACCTGGAATGAAATACATCTACATGTATCGTTTGGTCATTCTCCTTGCTTGATGCCATTTACATCTCTCTCTCTCTCTCTCTCTCTCTCTCTCTCTCTCTCTCTCTCTCTTTGAAAACTGAATGGACGGAGGGGAAGAAAATCAATTATTTTCAAACCTGAAAGCATTTGCAGAGGGCAATTTAAATGTGCCTCAAATAAGAGGTCGTAATGTCTTTGACATGGAATAAAGCATTGTAGAAAACGGAGAAATTTCTGGTCAACAGCATTTCCTCCTTTTTCTACATTTTTTTTCCCTCCAAAAGCCATCTCTCTTAGGGTGTTTAAAACACAGGATCGTTTGGTAAAGAGTTCAATTTTCCTTCAAATGACCTCAATATATGTACAAGAGACAAGTATTCCCGAAGCGGGGTGAAAAAATATAGAATATGCAAACTGGGTAAGGTCGCCAAGAAGTACAGTGAAAAACTATAGAATATGCAAATAAGGCAGGGTCGTCAGAAAGGCGGTTTTAGAAAATTGGAAATTTGCATAGGAAGTTGACACGTAGAATAAGTTGTAATTTGTCCCTGAGTTCAAAAATAAATTGTCTCTTTTTGACTATAATTTGTCAATGAAGTGTCACGAATTTCGATCGAATTTGATTTTTAGGTGATGAGCAGTTGGCGTGATTTATTTTCTGACAGAAGGGAAAAAAAAGCTTTTAACCGACTCACTCATTTTTCCCCCTTTACCACGAGATCATGGGTGTTAACGATCCTCAGGAAGAAGGCTTTTGAAAACATTGTGGGAAAAGAAGAAAATGCTGGCAACCAGCATTTTCTCCTTTTCCCACAACGTTTTTTATCCTTTCAGAGACTATTTTCGTCATTTGAGCCACATTTGATTTTCTGTCTGCAAATGCTTTGAATTTGGACGTGTCCAAAATTTTGTCGTCTGACAAAGAGTTAAATCTTCTGCCACTGAAACTGTGAGCTTTGCATCTTTTACTTCGGAATGTTAGCTCTTTCACTGTCATGAGCAAATTCAAAACTATTTTTTTGTTGACGGCGTAGACCAAGATCACATTGCACAGAATATGCAGTCTGATTGTAGACAGTGTCTGCAATACAGATTTAAGCTGTGTTCAGCGTTCTAAGAGTTAAAGTTGTATGATATCTATCATTCATTTACAAAGGGCCAAGCCCCGCTAGCGCCGTCTGTAGCGTACAGCGTACAGGACTTGAGACCAAGGGGTGGCTGGGTCGAATCCACAGCTCGGCCAATTTCTTTCCGAGGATTGATAATAGTCATTGCACAGGATTCATTTATCATTTTTCCCTCGCCTTTGACCATTGTTTCGACAATAGTTTTGTTGGAAAGCAGCCAGTGTCTTGGAAAAAATATTGTGCTAAGTACTGGAAAGAAACTTCATGAAAGCATGGATAGGTGCACTGGCTATCGTGATATAACAAAAATGATGTTGAAAACAGCGGTAAACACCATACACTGTACAGTCAGTTAATAAATCAATCAATCATTTACATAGGAGAACCGAGACAAACTTACTTTTTACCTTGGGATCCTACTTTGAGCCACATTTTATTTCTCGTCTGCAGATGCTTTCAACATGGATCAAGTCTAAGATTTTTGTTGTCTTCTCAGGTATTAACTTTTCACTAGACAACAAAATTTCAGACTATACTAAATTGAAAGCACTTGCAGACAAAAAAAAATCTATTTCTACTTTGATGGTGTAGAAACATTGTAGAAAAGAAGAATATGCTGGTTACCAGCATTTTCTTCTTTTCCAACAATGTTTTCGAAAGCGTTATTCCTGTGGAAGGGACGTCGAAACAGAGATTTGTACAGTTAAGTGTTAATTAAGTGTAATGAATAGTCTTAATCAGGTAAGAATAGAAAAGATTCAAAAGGAGAAAGGAATTTAGGGCTTTAAGTTGTGGCACCACGTAAAGTCACTGGTACGCCGGTTTTATTACTAACAGGAATAAAACTAAGCCCCTATGGCGACCAACTGCACACGGAAATGAATAGTAAGAAATAGTGATACCCTGTCATTTACTGCTAATTATACTTTTGAGCCATGCTCTGTGAAAAGGGAGCTTATTGCATCTGCGAAAGGTATCGACCCAGGTCAGCCTGCGCAGTCCGCGCAGGCTGACCTGGGCCGAAACTTTTCGCTATTGGTCACTTTTTCTGTATGTCAAAGGACCAGTGTACCTTATAATTTAGTCTGTTGTTATACAAAACGGTTTTTTATGGATCCATGATTATATGATGACTTGCTAGGTATGATGTATCTCGGAGATGCATTAAGCCCCCTTTTGCCAGAGTATGGTCCATTTGTTATACAATGCATAACTTTCCTATTCGCCGAGCTCCGGTAGTGCGGAGTTTGTCTGGAAAAGGGTAAGGTATCACTCTTCAATTTCTGGAAATTTTAAAGGAAACATTGATACAAGTTCACAGAAAAAAGTTCAATCTAAAAAAAAAACGAACCATGCTTTGTGAAAAGAGTGCCTAATGCATCTAAAGTATTTACTCAGATCGGCCTCTGCATTCCGCGCAGACTGACCTGGGTCGAAACTTTTCGCTATTTGTCAATTTCCTCAGTGCCAAAGGACTATTCTGCCACTATTTTGGTTTTATGGATCCATTATTATGTAGAACAGAACAGAACATTACTTTATTAACCCAAGTATAACATGTATACAATAAGGGTACATAACAAAGTAAAGAATAAGGCATATAGATATAAAGAACAACCGGTATGTGGCCATGTATAGGGACGAATGTTTTAATATGCATGTGAATTAGAGCGGACCATGCTATATCAGACTACAGCAGTGCAATCTGAACATGATCCGCACTAACTCACCAGAAATCACTTGATAATATTCCAATGAAATTGTATTTGGGGAAGGAATCTTTTATGTGGTAAATTAACTTTGAAAGCAGAAAAATAAAAATCACTACGTGATGCACGCCCCACGTATGTGAATACTTGTTTGGAATAAAGCATCACGAAGATGCTGTAAGCCCACTTTGCCACAGCGCGACTTAAATGTTTCTGGCGACTCAAAGTATTAAAAACACAAAAACAAAATAAATCCAGTCACCCATATAATGGTGTTCGGTAATTAAACATAATTTCCAGGCCAATAATATCGAAAAACTGTGGGAGAATTATCAACAGTTTATTGCTAAACACGAATTTTTAAGGAGAGGGCACCCTAATTGGATTCGTGTAACATCGCCTTCCATCGCCAACATCGTACGCATTCGGCTAAGACTCGGGTAATCCATAATCGATGCGGGGAAGCAGCGTCTATCGGCCGATCGATTACGGATTACCCGAGTCTTAGCCGAATCCGTAAGTTTTTTCGGCAATGAAAGGCGATGATACACGAATCCCATTAGGGTGCCATATCCTTAAGGAGCCAATGACCACCTTGGAATTCTCACGTCACCCACTTACACAGAGTACTACCATCTTGATCAGCTTCTTGGCCAAAACTGGCGTCGTTTTTCACTCCAGATTCTTTGTTGTCTATATCGTTGGTACCAGTGTTGTTTCAAACCATATCTTATAGTCTCAGCTTGATCGTACTGGCACCTAAATATTAAAAGTGTGTCCCTTTAATTTTTGTTTTATTGACGTTTTCTAATACATGTATAAACAGACGGCGAAATCATCTTTTCTTTTACTTGCACATACGGAATTAGACGCTGTTTCAGCAACCAGCATAATGTCA
This sequence comes from Hippopus hippopus, assembly GCA_946811185.2. Lineage (NCBI taxonomy): Eukaryota > Metazoa > Mollusca > Bivalvia > Cardiida > Cardiidae > Hippopus > Hippopus hippopus. The sequence goes on along the minus strand of OX328097.1, from coordinate 9,715,469 downwards.
CAAACCATCAGAAAGAATGTCTCCAAGATGATTTAACTAAACGTGCAAACTGATCTTTAACAACACTTCCACGAAAGCATCACCAGTTTTCCTAAATGTGTTTACTTTTTAAGCACCTAATGTAACTGTGACCTCTTTCGACGTCTACAATTACAATCCATTGAAATTCAAAAAGAACGCTTGACTAAACAAGCAGACAGCATACATCTAAGATCAGACTGCACGTTCTGTGCAGTCTGATCTTAATCTATGCCGTTGGCAAAAGCCTTTGTTTTCACCAACGGCGTTGAAAAGGCTAAAGGAAAGCTTTAATACATCATAATACAGCATAATCTTTGGTGGCACCGGAAACGTCTCGTAACACTGTACATGTATAGGTACCTTTCTGAAGCCTTAACCCAAGAACAAATTTACAGCACATGACGTTGACGTAATCCTTGTAAAATAGCTGTAATCAACATACATTGAGATTTACAACATAAATGCATGTGAAGCATTGCAATGAAACTTCATATTCAGAGCCAATGGCTCTGACGAGAAAATGTTGGGTTGGTCTTCCGGTTCCGAAAGTATAGGCTCAAAAACAACTGAAAAATAGCTAGGCTTGTCATTCTTTTTACTAATGTGTTCTTATGTCTTTGATTTCGAAAAAAAAAAAGGAGATTGTCATGCAATGCTATGGTCTTTCAACGTGTTTTCTACACCATTGAAAGTTGTAGAATGTGAAAAGTGTTGTCTGAACCATTTGTGCCGTAGGTTGACCGTAGCCGAATAATACTTGAAGGACCTACTTTCAGACTGATATTGCCATTAAATTAGCAAATAAGAGAGTTTTGCTGTCCTTAAGGCGTGAATTACTGTCTTGAACTTTTCTATTTGCTGCTGGCAAAAAATTTATAAGAGTTAACACGAAATTGACACAAATAAACAGAGGCTTCGATTTTCTCGTCAGAGCCATTGGCTCTGAATATAAAGTTTCCTACCCGTGTTAAAGGAAAAAATGCTTATTATGAACAACATATTATTTTGCTATTGTGTCACAATTTTAAAAATGGCCGCCTGTTGCTTGACGGAAAAAAGTCATTTGTAAGAGTACATGAAATATCTCTATACCAGGAGACAAACTTATTAGAATTTGTTGAATTGAAGGCTTTGGAAAAGGACAAATAAGAAAGACTCGATAGGTGAAGTTTTTCTTTGAAAAGGGTAGAAAGTATTTTTGAGAAGAGGAGAAAATGCAGGTTACCAGCATTTTTTCCTTCTCCTCCAATGCTTTCAGAAGCTATCCAGTTCAGAGTCTTTGAAATACGGGATTGTAGATTTGTAGAGAATTAAACAAATACCGAGGCTTTGATGGAAGAAACTTAACCTCATACTGTTCGACTTGTTAACGGTCTGATCCACACTTATGCACTCTATTTCGATTATTTCGATTACGGTTACATGTACATTAAAATTTTAGAGTCAATCTTGTTTTTTTTTTTTTTCCCATCATACTTCTTTCCGGCCCGTTGGTACCGGTCCATGTGCTGGAACACACGTTCTTCCATACTTGAGGACGAAATTAGAGCATGTAGGGTTTCTTCTCAAGAATTTTCTGTAAGTGCTTCTGCACTTTAGAAAATACTAGAACAAAGCCGAACGTGTGTATGTGTGCTACAGTCATCTAAAGTTTGTTTTAACCTTTCAGCGCTGAATGCGAAAACAGGCGCTTCGGCGGACGGCATAGATCAAGATCGGACTGCACAGAAAGCGCAGTTAAATTTTCGATCTATACTGTCCCATGATCATTCAAACCGATGAGATAAAATTCTTTATTAGTTTTATTAACCCTTAGGCTGCTAAGCGCGACTCAAGGACCTTTTGCAGACAATGTAGATCAAGATCAGACTGCACAGACCGTGCAGTCTGATCTTTGATCTACACTGTCCGATACGGACATCTTTTACCACAAAAATACCTTTAAAGTATCAAAATTTGGGTTTTTTTACTACCGGCTTTAAAGTTTCATTTCATTTATTTAGCAGGATAAGGATTGATGGTATTTTCAGTCGTGGAAAGAAGTAGAGTTTTATAAAACTTGGCACTGAAAGATTTAACATACCTCATAACATGGGAATGGAGTTGGTCATCAAGAGTACACAGTTGTTCAGAATAGTGCACCCTAATGGGATTCGTGTAACATCGCCTTTCATCGCCGAAAAATCGTAGGGATTCGGCTTAGACTGGGGTAATCCGTAAACGATCGGCCGGTTCCCTGCCAGTCGTCACAACTCGGCCGATTCCGTACCTACATCTAACCTGTATAACGGTCGTTTCCATTTGAACTGCCAATCACGTGATCTTATACATGGCGGCACCACTGTAAGTCGTTTAGCAGCGACATAAACAACCTGGATGAAGTTATTCACGTCTACCTATCTGTCGGTGAAAACTTCAGTCGGAATTGAAAAACCACGTTAAAAAATGAATGTACGAACTGTTTGCCAACTGAAATATAGTTAGAAAGATTTCGATAGAAAACTGAGACTCAAGTTTTCTTTTTGAAGAGGAGCCTTACAATTTTCTGAATGGTAAACCGGAGTATTTCCGGCGATGAAATGTACCATGTAGGTGCATATCAAGCTAACAGATACTGCCGAGGGATTTGATGGCTCCCATCACCCGAGGTATGCCGAATGGGTTCCCTGCATCAATTACGGATTACCAGTCTTAGCCGAATCGGTACAATTTTGGCGATGAAAGGCGATGTTACACGAATCCCATTAGGGTGCCCTATCCTTAAGAAAAAACACATAAGCCATGCTCTGGAAAAAAAAGGGGGGGCTCAATGCATCTCCGTGATACATTATACAAAGCAAAATCACATAATTATGGATCCATAAAATCCAGTTTGTCTAACAACCGATTGAAGAGTGAAGTAGACTGGTCCTTGGGAATACAGAAAATTGACCTACAGCAAAAAGTTTCGCACGGACTGCGCAGGCTGACCTGAGTCGATACTTTTTGCGGATGCAGTAAACCCCCTTTCCTCAGATCATGGCCCATATGACACATCTTCATTAATCATAATTTCAATCTCGATTAACTCCTAGCGTGATAGGTGCAAACGTGATGGAGTGATACCATGGGTAGTGTTGACTAAGATTGCACAGTTCATACACTTAGATCTTTGATCTTAGATCCGACCGATTCGATATTTCTGAGATCTTGAGTCTCTTTCGCAAACAAAAATTATTTATTCATTTTTTTAAGAGCTCTATTTCTTTTTTATTCATTCTTATAACCTTTCGCCGCATGTATGTATCCCGTCGCCGCCGCACTACCACTGGTTCGCCAATTCCTAACATTCGCAAATGATTTGGTTAAAAAAAAAGACGTGGAAATGACATATTTGTACCAAAGCTATAAGGTTATGCAGCGTCAGAATCCCACACAATGCATAAGTTAGCTTTTTTCATTTCTTATTCTTTATGTACATAGCTGTTGGTAACTCAGATTGTGAGCATTGGAGTTGGTAAATTTATTCAAAATTTTACAAAATTTGAAAGACGACCTGTATTACTTTTCAAGACTGGGTTTTAATCCTTTAGCAAAATCAGTCCTGGTTTTAATGACCCTGAAAACGAAGGTTTTTGAAAACACTGTGGGAAAAGGAGAAAATGCCGCTAACCAGCATTTTCTCCTTTTCCCGCAATGTTTTCTACCGTGCCAATGCAAAATCCAAAAATCTGAGCCACATTTGAAGGCTAGAATGATACAATAAAGACGTCTCAACGTCTTCACAATATTTGCTTTGACCCTTATCCTGCTAAATAAGTAAAATGAAGTTTTCGAGCCAATAGTAAAAATCCAAATTTTGCTATTTCAATTGTATCATTATGGGGAACAACATGTCCTTATCGGACAGTGTAGATCAAAGATCAGACTGCACGTTCTGTGCAGTCTGATCTTGATCTACACTGATCGCAAAAGGCCAGTGAATCGCGCTTAGCAGGCTATAGGTTAAGAATATACGCCTTTGGTATTCTACTTAATGCTTGCTTTACATGCCTGGGTGACACCATTAAAGTAGTCCCGGCATTGCCTTACCTGACGGCCGATATCGATAAATGCTATCTTGATGAAGATGTTAATATTTATAATCTTATCTTTTTTCATCTTATCTTTTATTGTTTTGTGTAAAAGGTCAGTCGATAGCGTGGGATAAAGATAATCTGCGCGTTAATTCGTTTTGTATATCAATAGCTAAGTGTCATTTACTCGACCCACAGCACGTGACTACAGTGCGAGACGGTGTTGTTTGAATGAGCCAATGGCATTGTCGCATCACGGAGCTTACGGATGGGCTTAAAACAAAACAATGATCGACTGACTCAACAATGGAAAGAAAAAAATAAACTGAATGTCGTGCTCGGCATTTTTCCCCTCGATTAATTATCTCGCGATAAAGTTCATCACTGATTTTAGACAGTATATGAATATTTCATTACGATCTTTTTTTTCTCTCGCACGCACGGATGATAGCGCCTAAAGCCAACGATATTCGCCTTCCGCATTTGGTGATTTCCTGATTGTTTCCTAAGCCTGGTATGCAGTCTAGTTTCTTCATAATTTTCCCAAAATTTCAAACTTTCAATCGACAAAAAGCTTTAATCTTTTAAAACTGAAAAAAAAAAAAGAAGAAGACTTTGAAAAGATCGTTGTCTAAATATTATTGTTAAGCATCGTTATCGGTAAACTGTTACGAAATAAAAGGCATGGTCGATCGCGAGCTCTCTGATTGTTACACGTAGACTGAATCATCAAAGGCCTAGAGGTCTTTAACCTCTTCTGGTAAGGCTATTAAAGCAGCCCGTTGCTGTGAAAAGGGTAACTAACTGATACAGAAAGAAGTTTCAAAAGGCACACCCCTTGTCCAGAATGCTAGAAAAAGGTGACAGAGAAAAAAAAAATCTCAGTAATAGAGTTGGACGTTTTATATAAAACAGCAAAACTGGTCATTATCATTATCATTTGTAGTAGTATTAGTAGTAGCAGTACTATATGTTGAAGTAGGCCGACAAAATAAAACCATTGAAAATATTCCAAAATATCATGCAGTTGTTCTTGTATTTTTTTGCATCAGCATTCCCACATCTCTCTCTGTCTTTCTCTCTCTCTCTCTCTCTCTCTCTCTCTCTCTGCTACACAATCAGTCGAAAATAGCAATCCTTTGGCAATAAAGAATTAAAAATGTAAAGAATTACACAAAGATATGTTTCTATAATTGCTTCATGTGTAAAACAAAATTGGTTAAATTCAATTCTGTGTCAAGGAAAAACTTCAAAAGACTGACAAAGGACGAACACATATTTGGCAACATCTACGAATTCTATTCGATCATCATATTGGTGAAGAATTTCAGTATCACGTGTCGTACACCCAAAACTTCTATGAAGAAGTTTGCCGTTCCTCAACTGATATCATTTTATGTGACAGGCACGCACACATCAAAACTAAAAACACGAAGTTATCCCTGTATCATGCTACCAAAATATGTGACTTATCGTGATTGCAAGCAGTTGCAGACGACAAGTTAAAAGTGGTTCAAATAATGAAATATGTTTTGAAGGGATAAAAAAACATTGTAGGGAAAAGAAGAAAATGCTGGTTTCCAGCATTTTCTCCTTTTTCCCATATTGTTTTATGAATGTTCTTCCTCAAGGGCATTAAAACTCGTGATACTGTGGTAAAGGGTTATATTAGCCTACAATACTCAATTGTCGAACTATTGGCGAGTATTCTCTTCTTCGCTTCCAAATTTGAAATTTTCGTACAGTTGGATTATTCCGGTGTAGGCCATTGACATCGGTTATATATCTATTTTACCCAATTTTATAACATCAACCAATTCTTTAACTTCTGAATAGAAAAATGGCTTTGCATCATACTTGTAAATGGGTCAAAACATTAACCTTTTAAATTCATCATTTTTAAGCAGGAGCTGTGAAAACCTTGTTGTCTTTATCAAGCAAAGCAATATCTGTGAAAAGCATATCCTGCAAATGTTTTAGTAAAAGACAAGTAGCTGATGAGTCTGATAATCTACCTGCCATTGCTTAATACATTAGATGTAACCAGGCTTTTAGAAATAATTAAGACAGAATACCTCGAGTCCACCCTCTCTTTCTCTCTCTCTCTCTCTCTCTCTCTCTCTCTCTCTCTCAGATGCTGTAATAGCAGTACCAACATTAATTTACGATTTAAAATAGTAAGATAAAACGCAGTCCATACTTGTACAAATGAAGGTAACGTTTTCTATATCGTTTGTAGGAAGTATCGATAGATTAGTAGACAGACACATAAATAAATTTATACAATGCTAGCTTGTCTAAATAAGGGATTGGTCAATTGGCATTTCCGGTCGATGAAGGCACACCGGAAATATACACCTTTCCGGATTTATTGACATATACTGGAAAAAGAATGTTAGGGGTTAAAATTTTTAACGTTATAATTCTGAAACACGAGTTGATAGTATCAAACTTTAACAATTCTCTCTTCAAAAACATTCGTTTTCCATAAATATCAGTGTTGAAATGATGAAAATATCACTCTATGCTCAGTCAACGCAAGACTAGGAGTCAGTCTGCTCTTAAAATTGCTACGGCGTGAAATCTCCCTTGGAAAATAATAGCGGTTTCCCTTATTTAAATGAGAGATATGCTAGAAAAAGATATTCTTTAATATTTGTCTACCAGATGATTGTTATAAGGACTAAAATTTAAATCTATGATGAAAATTAAACATATAGTGTATTTCTACAATTTGGAGAAAGCTATATCAACACATCTGGGGAAGTTCACCCCTCTGACTTGAGTGGTTTGGAAAATACAAGTTTGATTCAATCGTCGAACTCTGACAATTTTGAATTTGTTGATGAATTAAAGTAGAACACAAGAAAAAGCTTAACGAGTAATGGCCATACTAGTTAAAACTTTTTACTTGCCATGGAGGCCGAGAATACCATTCCATTTTACAATGTTTTCAAATTTGTTACTTGCCACCCCATAAATATGATGTATTTGGAAACGGCATTTCAAGGTCAACCATTCTGTAGCTATTTCGTCAAAATCGGGACCATGTTACGTTGACCAAACCAGGCAATGAAAATGGTCATAGGTAAACGGATAATGTGTATTTGTACGTCCATGTTGTGTCACTAGTACAAGATATACACAACTAAATCAAAACAACAACAAAGAACGGTATTAAATGAATTTCGGAATTATTTTATATGTGTACGAGGGTTGTTCGATATGTAATGTGTATTGTACGATATCTCAAAAGCATTCGACTCAAATAGTGAACTGAACATTACATCCCTTCAAAGTATTCTCCGCGGTTTGAAATACATAATTTCGATCTCTGAATCCATTTCTGAAATGCGTCACGGTACGCTGATTTAGGTAGACCTCTGAGGCACTGACTGATGGCTGAGCCAAGGGCTTGTCGGGACTTGTAACGACGACCAGATAAGAACTTTTTAAGTTTTGGAAAAAGGAAAAAGTCGCATGGGGCTAGATCTGGAGAGTATGGTGGGTGTGGCAAGACGGTAACCTTCTCCGACTTCAAAAATTGCTTCACAAGCTCAGATGTATGTGATGGAGCATTATCATGAAGTAGACGAACATGCCTAAATCCTGACACAGGGCGTCGTTTAAGATAATATTTCTCGACCTTTTTTAGTATAACATCTCGGTAATACCGACCTGTAACACTTTTGCCCTTCGGCACCGGAATTTGTACGGCTATACCATCACATGAGAAGAATATGCAATAAAGAACCTTCTTTGTGCTTGTGCTTCTTTTGGCAACTACAGGCCTTCTACCGTGTTTAGTTAGCTATTATCTGTTTCCAATTTTTCTTACTGGTTCGAAATAGTGAACCCATGTTTTGTCATCAGTAACAATGTTTGCAAATTGTCTTTGATTGAATTTGGGAAACATTTTGAGCAATTGCTTAGCGGTTTGTACTCGTACCCGTTTTTGGTCATCTGTCAATATATGAGGTATACATCTGGCAGAAATCTTTCGTACTTTCAAAATACGCTTCAAAATGAAATGCACCCGCGATAGCGATATGCCAACAGCGTTGGCAATATCACGAATCGTGTATCTGCCATCACTTTCAATTATTTCCCTGACTTTTGAGACATTTGCCTTGCCTTTTAAAGTCACAGGTCGGCCAGATTTTGCTGCATCTTTGACGGACTCTGTGCCAGTCAGAAATTTCTTTCTCCAACTACGAACTGTCTCATAAGATACCTTATCAGACCCATAAACTTCCCCCAATTCAGTAAAAATCTGCATTACCGAATGACCGAGTTTTGTGCGAACTTTTATATAAGCTCTAATTTCTTCAATATTCTTAATCCGTTTCCCAACCATTTTTACAACAGTGGTCAACGACTAGCTCTATTGAAATGACTATAAGTTTAAAACTATGTGGAGCTGAAGGCTTGTGTTTATACCGTTGGAAAGGTATTGAATAGAGCTATTCAAGCGTATCATCATCCACGAAATCGTGCAAAGCGTTATCGCGCTGTGGTACAATACACATTACATATCGAACAGCCCTCGTATTTATATCATTTGTTAATCGTTTGAAAGATTTAATTAAGTTTTATCTTAGTATTTTCAATAGACAACATGGCCTGCAACACGCAAAAAGGGGCATTCGGACATTTGCGTAAATTGTCGTCTCGGATCAGCCTGCGCAGTCCGCGCAGGCTGATCCGAAACGACACTTTCCGTTTTTATGTAATTTTCTGTTTTGTGCAAGTCTACTGTAGGATAAAATCTAATGTAGTCGTAAAGTGCCGTCTCGGATTAGCCTGCGCGGGCTGCGCAGGCTGATCCGAGACGATAGTTTACGCAAATGTCCGAATGCCCCTTTTCGCGTGTTGCAAGCCACATGATATAACCCTTGGTAAGTGACATACTATCACCGTTATACAACAGTACCAAAAATAAAAGGCGCTTGGGCAAAGGGGGTTGATGGATCTATATAATGTTTTATATCAAACAAGTCGTCAGGTAATAATGGTTTCATAAAATGCATTCTGTCTAACAACCTAATAAATCATGAGATAGATGACCAGTCCCTTGACTGGTCCCTGCGCGGACTCTGCAGATTGACATGAGTCGATACTTTTTTTCAGATGCATTACACCCTCTTTTCACAGAGCATATGGCTCAAATGTTTTGTTCAAGTTTTCTCAAAACAGTACTTTCTCTCGGCATCGAAAACCGATCCTTAACTTTTTTGCACAGTGTTCATTGAACGGGAAGTTGGACCCAGACACAAGTAATCTATATAGCATTTGTGTAATTAGACTGGTTCGCCTTGCAATCCCTGAATATTGCCTACTTAGCTTTTCCGATCAACTCTTAAAGTGTCTTTCATAGCTTAAGTTTCTTTTTTGGACAGTGCAGATTAAGATCAGACTGAAAAAAAAATCATGGAATTAAGTCTGTTAAATGAGTTAAGTTCGCTCATTTTGCAGAATTGAGTCTGAAACATTGTGTCAACTGAAGATCTGACCAGCTTGCAAGTGGTAGAGCGTAGGACTTGTAAGCATCGAGTCTTCGGTCACTTGAGGCTGTGGGCTCGAGCCCCACGACTGGCCATCTGAAATTACGCATAGTCTTACTGATGAGACGTTAAACCGAGGTCCCGTGTGACGGCGCTATACACCGAGCACGTTAAAGAACCAGACGTAGCTTAGGATGGGTTTCGTCCTGTATCTGTGCTAACCCCCGTAACAATACTAACAGCCTTCAGGGAGTGTTGCCCCTATGAGCAACCGGTGGCGACGATAAATAAACGCAAATTCAATCAATCAAACTAAAGATTTGAGAATGTTACTTGTAAATGTATGTTAAAATTAGTGACAAGCGTCTCAAATAACTAATAATAAATAAGTCAGAAACTGAGCACGTTACTGGATTTGAGCAAGATGAAAGACCTAAGTTTTTTTCGTGAAACCGGGCCCTGTACGTAACTGATTGAAATAACCGAGCACGACGCAGCTTTGTTATATGCGAGATAATGAGTCAGTGTTCATGTACCTTAAACTTTACCACACAAACCTGAATTTTAATTGCCGTTTGGGAAGAAAGGTTCTGAAAACATTGTGGGGAAAAAGAGAAAATGTTGGTCACCAGCCTTTGCTCTTTTTCCCACAATATTTTCTACCCTATCATATAAAAATTTAAGCCACTTTTAATTTGTTATCAGCATTTTTTATGTAATTGGACAGATCTAAAAACCAGAATTGTCTGGTAGAGGGTGTAGAGAGCCCTGGTACATTGTACAATATTGAACTAAGACCAACTTAGCTCTTAAACTACAGTTTTGGCGTCAAGGCGTTCGCCCAGCCGTGAGAAAGACGAGCGCAGAGGTATTAATATTTTATCAGTAAATCAAAATGCTTAATTGATTATCATCTTATATCGCATGCCCACAAATAATCAATCTTCCATTTAATTGTACATAATTGACCGGATAAAAAGATATAAGGGGGTATCCTAGCCATAAGAAAGAGGGGCTTTGTCTGTCATGTTTATTTGTATTGGAGTTTTATGCCGTTTTAAAGTCTAAGGCCCCTAACTCATCGGTAAACACCGACGTTTTCGTAAAGGCTATTCCGCCATTCTCGGCAGCTCCCGTCTTTTAATATAAGCGAAGACTCACTAACTCATCGGTAAATATCGTGTAACATCGACGTTTTCGTAAAGGCTATTCGGCCAATCTCGGCAGCTTCAGTCTTTTAATATGAGATTTAGGGGCCGTAGACTTAAACAGCTTAGGTTAAATCACGGCGGTCAGAGCACCTACGCATGTGTTTCCTAGCTTTCTAACATAACTTTCTTTCCAAGTCACTGACTACTTTTTTCACATGCATCAGAGGTGAGAGGCGCAAAATCGTCGGAAAGAAACCGGATATCGAACCCGCAACCACCAGGTCACGAGTCGGATAGACTAACCAGTAAGCTACCTGGTCGGGCTTGTGTGTCATTAGTTTGTCTACTGAAAATGAAGTAGTAGTAGTTGCATCAGCAGTAGTAGTAGTATTAGCAGTAGTGGTAGCTTTATTTTCCTCTTGTACATACAAGTAAATTGTAAAAAAAAATATATCGTGTATAATGACATGTACAGTAAATAAAATTACAACTAACCAAGCGATTTTTTTGGACTCGTCTAAATCCAAAGCATTTGCAGACGACAAATTAAATGTGGCTCAAACGATGGAATTTGTCTTTGAAAAGGTAAAAAAAAAAACATTGTAGGGAAAAAGAGAAAATGCTGGTTTCCAGCATTTTCTCTTTTTCCCACAATGTTTGCAAAAGCTATACTTCATCAAGGAAACAAAGTAAAAAGTCGTTTACAGTGGGGAAAAGTGTTTTAAAAGGTTCTTCTAACACAGAGAGCACTACATTAATGAAAAGTATACTATATTTTTACTCTGTAATGAACTGAATAATGCATTTTCGATGTTAATTTCATTACAGGTTTTAATTAAAGCAATGCCGGATGGTATATATCCGAAACCAGAATGCAGAACAGAACAGAACAGAACAGATTTTTTTATTCAGAAAAACGACTTGAACACATAAGGTTCATCGTCGACATACATACATAATAATATTACATACGTCAGTATGGACATAAAATCAGTACATGTAAATACATTTCAATAGTGCGGAAATAATGTACAATGAAGGATCTTACAAAAAACCTTAATAAGAGTAGAGGATGATATTATATTTAGAATGAAAGATTGAAAAATTAATTACTGATATTGTTTAATTCATGTTTTCTTTTATCTATTGCCTTAGTATAAAATATGCCAATTGCATTTAGAGTTTTAACATTTTCTGAGTTCAACAGTTCTATTAATTTAATCATATTGGGCTTGTTGTAATAATACTTTTTCAAATAATTTTGTCTTAATTCCTTATAGGCGGGGCAAACTAGCAAAAAATGAAATTCGTCTTCTAATTCGTTTTTGTCGCAAAGTTCACAGATTCTTTCATTTCTGGGGATATTTCTATGGCGTCCAGTTTCAATCAATAGTTGGTGAGCAGATATTCTTAATTTTATAACAGCGTTTCTATACTTACTAATTTTCATTTTATTTAAGTATGTTGAATAAGTTAAAGTATCCTTTAAATTTCTAAAAATTAATAAAGAGGAGCGATTACCAATATCTAGAAACCATTCATTTATATAAATATCCCTTAATCGATTACGGAATATTGGCAAAAAAGCTTTTGTATTGACAGAGGCAGGAAATAACCAAACATCATGAAAACCAGTTCTCTGTAATAAATCCTTCACTTTAAAGGTCCAAAAATTAGGGTTGGTAAGATGAATCATTTCTGTCAATACAGTTTGTAGTATACAATTCGAATTTTTTTCTGAAAAGAGTTTGACAAAGTATTTGATTATTTTAACTTTTATATTTATATGTAGAGGAAATCTTCCCAATTCTCCATAAATTGCCGAATTACTGGTTGATGACTTAACATTTAATATTTTCTTTAGGAATTTTTTATGTATCCTCTCAACGAGTTCACTCGTTATAAAGCCCCAGACCTCACTAGAATAGTATAAGATTGACGCCACAAAAGAGTCAAATAAATCAAGCATAATTTTTACAGGGATATCTTTATTTTTAGTAATATAAAATAATTCACTTATTGACCGAGTTGCCTTTCCAGTTAATGTTTTAATGGCATCATGAAAATTCCCGTTGCTACTAAAGATTAGGCCTAAATAGTTGAAGTTAGAAACAATTTCAATGTTATTTCCTGAATATGTAAAATCTATATTTTCATCTACATGTCTACCTCGACTAAAAATGACTATTTTAGTTTTTTTAACATTAACTTTTAATTTCCATTTATCGCAATACTTTTCAAAAGCAGACAACAAATTTTGTAATCCTGTAGAAGTATCGGAGATTAAAACTGAGTCATCTGCAAACAGCAATAAATAAATCGATAATTGGCCAATTGTAAAACTTTCAGTAGTATTCTGTAGTAAAAATAGTTCAATGTCATTAATGAATAAGGAAAATAAGAATGGCGAAAGTGACTCGCCTTGTAACAATCCAACATCACAATTATATAATTCTGAAACAGAATTCGAGTGTTTAACACATAATTTAACTTCGTCGTATAACGACCGAATGACACTGAAAAGATTACCAGATATATTATTTTTGATTAGTTTTAACCACAGTCCGTTACGATAAATTGAATCAAAACATTTTTCTAAATCTATAAAACAGCAATAAAGTTTTTTTTTATCCATAAATTGTCTCTGTATGAGAGAATTCAAAATGAAAATTGCATCTACTGTGCTATACTTTGCCTTAAAACCAAATTGGGCGTCACTTAAAATATCATATTTTGCAGACCACGCCTTAAGACGTTCATTCACCAGTGATGTAAAAAGCTTAGAAAAACAACTGGTCAATGTAATCCCACGATAATTGGCTGGGTCGGACTGGTCACCCTTTTTGTAAATAGGTATAATTACCCCCTTCGACCAGCTTTTGGGGAATATTTTTTTAGTAAGAATATAATTAAATAAATTTAAAAGAGGTTTATCAAGATAGTCAATACTTTCTTTGAAATATTCATATATTATATTATCAGTGGAACATGCTTTGTTATTACCAAGTTTTTTAACACATTTTCTTAATTCCGATGATGAAAATGGCAAATCTAATTCTTCGTATATTAACTCAATATTCTCAGAATCATCAAAATTTCTCAAGAATTCCTCGCATTCTTCGTCTTCACTTACATCTAACTTTGAAGATAGGTTATTAAAATGTTCAAAAAATTCTGAAATATCGATTTCTGAGTCATTATACTTTTTTTTCTTTTGTCTTATGTATATATACAGTTTGTCGTCTGCAAATGCTTTCAATATGGACAAGTTTAATGTCGGGTCTACTAGTAAATTAGATGGATGATAAGATTGATTGAATGGTTTGTTAAGCCGCTTTCAACATTATTTCAGTCATATCATGGCGACAGCTCACATATTCATGTACATGTATTTCCTGGGTTTCGCCAGTACCAGGCTCGGGCTCTGACGTTTCTTGCCCAAGGACACTCCCACGAAAAACCAAGAGAATCCAGGGAGGATTGAACCCGGGGCCTCCAGGTCACGGGTCCTAAACTTTACCACTGAGCCATGCAGGGCCCCTTTAGATGATAAGAAATAATAAGTGAAAGCACCGTCGAAGATTATACTGGACAGGTAAGGATGACGCAGGTACCAGTGTAAAATTCGGTTCAACCTTCATTCAAAAATATAAACGGATAAATTAAACATTTATAATAAAACTGAATGAAATAATTGAATTAAGATTTAACAGGAATCAACCAAGAAAAACAAGATGATGTTGAGATAAATCTACATGCTAAAGAAAAACGCTTAGGTTTGACAAATAAGATATCACTTACAAATTCTGAGCCATTCTCTGGCAAAAACGGTGTTCAATTATTCTTCGTGGTGCACTATACCAAGGATATTATTATATAATTATGGATCCATAAAATCCAGTTTGTCTAACAACCGACCGGACTTTGAGATAGACTGGTCTTTTGACATGCAGAAAATTGACAAATAGTAAAAAGTTTCGACCCATGTCAGCCTGCGCGGACTGCGCAGGCTGACATGAGTCGATACTTTTTCTTGCAAAATGCATTAAACCCACTTTTCACAGAGCATAGCTTAATATTATGCTTTTTATCAGTGGAAATCCATCATTTACACGCCTTACCTCCCACACTTGAACCGTTAAAAGACTTGCTTTACAAATTCATTGTACGACCAGAACACGGGGGATAATAAGAAATGAAATATGAGCGTGTGCCCGAAATTTAGATTAGGTCGAAAGATGGTACAGATTGGCCGCCTTGTTTCATAAACATATTAGATATTTATCAAATTTTTTGCCGAACACCATGACGGCTGAGGTGAGATTCTACGTAGAGATAGAGGAATAAATGGCGGTTTCGTTATGATATGAAATATGTTTTCGGAAAATTCGTTGGGAACAAATTCCGAGACCTATGTTTTTGGTGGTTTTAGAAAACAAATCACTCAAATATAGACTATATCAAGGTCTATGAAAATAAACAAGTTGTCTGTCTATATAAACCCTTACCTTACAGTCTAAGTTCCATGTGTCACTATGCCCGACACAGAATGAAACTAACAAATAAACAAATAATAAACAAACCAATTGTCTTTCAACGACAAGAAGATATTATATGAAAAGAAGCATGTTTCACAACCGCTCCGTTTCCAGCAATTCTTTATCATATTGTGACATGTAATTTGTTGGTATTAAACCTTAAACCGCGATATAAAAAATATGAAATTTTCCGTCCGATAGTAAAATCATAAGGCTTGTTAATTTTTTTGCTCGGTTGCCAAATAATAGTCGCCCCACAGAAAATGATTCTTTCTGTTAGAACTGGTACTGCTGTTAACATAAATATAACAATATAGGCATTGACGTCAAAAATCTTTACCACTCCAATTTGAACGATGTCTGCTTACAAAGCCATAGCCTGAACAAGATGCCATCGATAACATACAAGATGTCTACTTATTTGTAAGTTAAGTCAGTGACCTATGCAAATCAGACTCATCTTTAATTATCAAAACGCATTCGCGGGTGTTGTAGGTGTCATCTAGCTACGAGTTGGTTCAACCGATAAGACAGTGAAAAAACATGGAAAGTTCATCAAAAAGTGAACTCTAGAAAGTATTTAAAATGCCAAATCATCAAATTCATAGGTTCTTTATTTGCTTTTGTTAATTGAAAATCAACAACATATTTTTTCATAGGATTTCAAGTATATGGCCATGAGCGGTGTGTTCAGACACCGAATCGAATCGGATGGGCCCTGGCAGAACCGAATCGAACTTTATAACAAGATTACATCCTACACCGAATCAGACTTGATAACCAGATCGGACCGGATCAAACTGGATCGGACTTGATAACTGAATTGGACCGTTTTCCCCCAATTTTGAGTGAACGAACCAAGT
The DNA here is from genome assembly GCA_946811185.2 of Hippopus hippopus. Lineage (NCBI taxonomy): Eukaryota > Metazoa > Mollusca > Bivalvia > Cardiida > Cardiidae > Hippopus > Hippopus hippopus. The sequence continues at coordinate 9,699,337 of OX328097.1, read as the reverse complement.
TTTATCTTTACCAAGGCTGCTTACTTCACATTCGCTAGTCTCTCAGTACTTTCGGCACTTTGATTAGAATTTGAGGAGCTAAATAAAACGCGACGCCCTTGAATACGTACAATAATCTTAAGGCCTCCGTGCGAAAGCCGCACGGAAAGAGGGATATGGGCATCGTGCGGGCGCCGTAAGCTCATCGCAGGTCAAAAGTGGGCAATAAAAATCAAAATGCATTGCATCTACCAACTATTATTTAGGAGCAAAATCAGCTAACAATATTTAAAAAGAAAATACTCTACTTAGACTTGCAAGTTGTCCAAAGCTTTAAACAGAAGTTTTCTATGCCCTTAACCACGACCCTCTCCCTACACGAGCACCGTGACAACAAAAAAAAAAGCTGGTTATCATAAAAGGATATGCAGCCATTTTACTGCACGGTTTCTTGACTTGGCGGCAAAAAAAGAACAAAAGAAACTACTCAACTGTGCCGAGACAGCGACGATCACAGACCTGCCGTGACCAGGATTCGAACCTGGGTTGTCGCGGCCACAACGCGAAGTACTAACCACTATACGATCACGGCTATCACCGCTGAGCTATCTATCTTGTAAACAATTAAGTTCTTTGATCATTTACCGGACAAAATCGTAGACTTGTACAAACTGAGAGAACTTCCAGCTGACAATTTGAATAATTTTCCAATTATGATAATCATTAATCTGTGAAAGGACATAATTATCTTCGAAAAAGAAGAAAATGGTGGTTACAAGGATGTCTCCTTCCCCACCCCCCCCCCCACCCCCACGAAAAAAAATTAAAAGCCTTTGTTTCTTTTGTGTTGTAAAATCACGAAGTAAACCCTCAAGCTGCTAAGGGCGACTCAAGGACCTTTTGCGGACAGTGTAGATCAAGACCAGACTGCACCGAACGTGCAGTCTGATCTTGAATCTACACTGTCCGGTTTGAAGATATTTTTTTTCACCAAAAAATAGCTTTGAAATAGCAACAGTCACTTTTTTTACTATCGGCTTGAAAGTTTTATTTAACTTATAAAGCAGATTGAAGATTAATTATGTATATGGTTAATTAAATGACACAACTACTAACCAGTGACATCTCTTTTTCAATTCTTCAAATTTTTCGTTATTATATTTGAGCCGTGCTCTCTGAAAAGGGGGCTTAATGCATCTGCGAAAAGTATCGACCCAGGTCAGCCTGCGCAGTCAGCCTGCAGGCTGACCTGGGCCGAAACTTTTCGCTATTTTCGCTATTTGTCAATTTTCTGTATGTCCAAAGACCAGTTTACCTCATGAATCAGTCGGTTTGTTAGATAAAACGCATTTTATGGATCCATGATCATATGATGACTTGCTTGGTATCATGCACCAGGGTGATGCATTAAGCCCCCCCATGCCAGAGCATGGCTCATTTTTATTGTTTTTTGTTTAATAGATTATCTATTTAGGGTCGAAATCCTGACCTTCTTTTTAACTTCTGTCCTGCTGAATAAGTTAGAAATGAAACTTTCAAGCCGATAGGAAAAAATCCGAATAATGCTATTTCAAACTTATTTTTAGGAGATAAAAATGTCTCCTTATCGGACAGTGTAGATTCAAGATCAGACTGCACGTTCTGTGCAGTCTGATCTTGATCTGCACTATCCGCAAGAGGTCAGTGAGTCGCGCTTAGCAGCTTGAGGTTTAAGACTAGAACGCTGTATCACAGCGATTTTGTAAAGAAATGGCCGAGAGGTATTGCTCGAGTTTGGCAGACGAAAAATTCAAAGATAAGAGTGTGGAAAATGTTCTTATCAGAATCAGATAAACTTACAAGTATCCTTTAACATCAACTGTCGAAACTAAAAAAAAAAGTTGGGTTTTTTTAACATCTTTTTTACTGCCTCCTTGTCCATCATTATAGCTATATAAGACGTTGAGCACTAAAGGATCCAAATTTCGCCAACCCCCCCCCCCATTTTGCTTTGGGAAGGGGGGCGGGGGACAAAGTCTGCTTGGCAAACTCGCCAATATATATAAAACTAAAACAAAATTTCAACATCCTTTTCTCTATCTCCTTGTCCAATACAGTAGCTATATAAAAAGACGTGAAGCACTGGAGGGGCCACTTTTTTTTTTCGCTTCCCTCTTCTCTTTTTGTTGGGAAAGGAGGGGGTACCTCCAAGTCTGTTTGTCCACCTTCCGCAACATTTCTTTTGTTTTTCTTTATTCTGCTATGAAATGTCCTTTTGCCTACATATTTACCCTTATCTTGCCGAGTAAGTGAAATGAAACTTTCGCGCGCAGATAGTGAAAAAGCAAATATTGATATTTCTATGGTATTTTTGGAGGAAGATATCGGCCAGTCGGACAGTGCAGATCCAAGATTAGACTGTACTTTCTGTGAATTTTGATCTTAATCTACACTGTCCGCAAAACGCCTCGAGTCGCACTTAGCAGCCTAAGGGATATATTAATCATTTAACTCTTTACCAGACGACAAAATTCTGGAACTGGTCCAAATTGAAAGCATTTACAGACGACAAATAAAATGTGGCTAAAACGATTGGATTTGTTTCTAAATGGTTAGAAAACATTGTGGGAAAAGGAGAAAATGCTGGTTACCAGCATTTTCTCCTTTTCTCACAATTTTTTCTAAAGTGTTATTTCCCAGGGGCGTTAAAACTCGGCATTGTATGGTAATGGGTTAAATCTTTCCCCAGACTTCATAATTCTTAATTGTTCCATACTGAAGGCATGTTGACGAGAAGCTGATTGTTGCTAGAATGACGGGATCTATAAGAGAAACGTAAGAAAACATTGTGGTGACCAGCAATTTCACCTTTTGCCTCATTGTTTTTCAACGCCACCTTCCTTAGTGTCACAAAATCACCGGATCGGAGGTAAAGGTTTTGATAGCTGGCCCAATTTCAGTTGCTGGTGTGGTGTTTTTCTCCATTTTCAACATTATTTAATTTATATTGCGGCGGTCAGTGCCACTGTCTATGCTTTCTTGAAGTTTTTTCTACCATTACTTTGCACAACAATCTTTCCAAGCCAGTGGCTGCTTTCCCAAATAAACACTATCGAAACAATTGATAAAGAGGTATGAATCCTGTTGCAATGATTATCATTAATCTTCGGACAAAATTGGGCCAAGCTGGGAACTTGTGTCCCACCACCACCACCAACACTACCACCAATTTGCAAAGCTTCAGACATCTGGAGGCGGTAAATCATGTACGGACAGTCTTTTTGAATCAGGGTTGGTAATCACTAAACAGTCTCAAGAACACTCTTAGTCTAAATAATCAAGCTTTTCTAAATTTGAAAGTAACACAACGTCTGATTGGCTAAACCGAATGGTTTAGCCAATCAGAAGTCGTGTTACTTTCAAATTTAAAAAATTCTGAAGAATAAGAATGGCTGGTGAGTACGGACCCTACTGATCTTGGTCTACGATGTACATGGACAATGCCATTTTCGTACTTCTTATCAAAAGACCAAGTTTTTAAACTCCTTCACCTCGAAAACATCTGCATGCGACAAACTAAACTTGTTTATCTTAAGTGAGGCCTAATAGGACTAGTCTTTAAAAGGGAAACGCAGACAGTTCTGGTGTCCGGAATTTTCTCCTTTTTCCACAATGTTTTCAAAAAGTGCTTTTACCTCAGGGTCGCAAAAACAAGGCATTGTATGGTAAAGTGCAGAATTCAGAACAAATCATCAGCTCCCGACATGCACAGCGGGCTGTGTCATGGAAAAAAAACGAATCGTTTTGTTTTATGTCTGTCAACGCTTTGAAGTGTCATTTGATCAATTTTATGGGCTTCCATCGATTCGTGTGACACATCAGCCCATCCAGACTTTTTTTATTATTATTATGCAACATTCTATAAAAAGGCATTGCGACAAAAGAAGAAATTGCTCGTTGCGAGCAATTTCTTCTTTTGCCACAATGTTTCGTATATCTTCCTGTATTTAACCTGCAGATGATTCACATTCATCTTTTCAAAGTCGCATGTTGCAAGTTGGATTCAGGAAGTGATAACAATTACGCCGTCTTGGTGCTCTGTATATAAATCCCGAATAACTAACCATGCAAGTCGTGGCTATCGAGCTGAAGAACCAGGTTTTGTGATACCAAATAATTTTATCGATAAAGCCCGGTTCTCACTGTCCTGGTTTTGGAGGTCGGTAGGTCCCGGTGGACCAGGAATGACTATGTTCAACCGAGCGGTACTGTAAATCACCGGGACGAACCAAAGACGAACCGGTTTATAGTATTTGATTTTTTTTACAAGTTTCAACACAACCGGAACTTGACATTTGGATCGGCTGTATCCGGGCTGTTCCTGACAGTGTCCTAGACATACCGGTATAGGCCTATTTCGGATCCTAACCGTTTCTTAGCCGCGAGAAACAGTGGCCGTTCTAGATTTTGAAAATAACACACCTTCTGATTGGCTAAACCATTTGGTTTAGCCAATCAGAAGTTATGTTATTTTCAAATTTATAAATCTCTTGAGAATTAGACTGAGAATGTTCTTAAGAATGATTGGTGAATACGGACTTCGGTGTATAAGAATATAACCAGATGGGATGGGGGTCAAAAACTTCCAAGACCATTTCCGTTTACCAGCTACGTTTCACCGGAAGGAATAGGGGCAAATAGCGTGACTGTTGGGGGAAAGGTTTAACCGGCATCTCTTTTTATACCTTCACCAAACAATCACATCTTTTCGCAATTTTGGATCTACACTGTCAGCCATAGCACCTACACAGGTTCTTGGACTTCTAATAAGTGATTAATACAGTAATGGGTATCGACTTGTCGTCTACAACTTGACAATGGTCTCCCTTTGAATTTCAAGTCGCCATGTCTGGAAGTTTATCGTGCGGAACACCGGTTACATCAAACCTGTTTCAATGATAACCTATCATTTTACTGGCCTCATTATCAAATTCAGACAGAAAATAACAAAAAGTTACCGGTGTGTGTAATTGAAGAAGCGTGATTATTATCAAGCTATCTTATTCTTTCATTGATGGTTTATCTGTGACTATACAAAACAACCGTAACCCGGTTACTCAACTGGAGTAAGATATTCGAATCCCGATTGTATTGGAAGGATGCTCTGTGAAAAGGGGGTTAAGGGCATCTGCAAAAAGTTTCGACCAAGGTCAGCCTGCGCAATCCGCGCAGGCTTACCTGGGTCGATACTTTTTGCTTCTGGTCAGTCTATACAAGCTGCGAACGTTGACCTGGATTGAAACTTTGTTTTTTAGTAAATTTTCTGCATATCCAAGGACCATTCTACGTAAGGGTTGAGAGCATGGCTCCAATTATATTTATTTGTGTGGTGTTTAACGCCATTTTTAACATTATTTCAGTCATATCGCGGCAGCTCTCTAAAACCCTTTTTCCTAAAGTTTTCATTGCTTTCAAAGCAGGCTTTTTTCTCAGGGTCGTTGAACTTCGGAATTGTTTGATAAAGTGCTAAAGATTAAAAAAAAGGGGGGAAAGATCTATAAAGTAAGGCAAAAAATTCAGGAAATAAGTCATGCCTAGGTTTTTCAACTAAAGACTAGGGGTTGGGGGAAGGTGGTTCCTCCGTGGCTCAGTGGTAAAGTGCATGACTCGTAACCTAGAGACCCTAGATTCGAGCAACACTGGAAGCACTGGAATTTTCGTGGGACCGTTCAGTGGTAAGAAATTCTGAGCCCTAGCCTAGCGCTGGTGAACCCCAGGGTATATGAGCTGTCGCCGTGATACTGATATTCTTGTATAGCGTTTGACACGGTTTCAACATCATTTCAGTTATCTCGCGGCGGCCAGTGACCTATCCATGCATTTTCAATCAATTTATAGCTTCTGGTCCATCAGTTAATTTTTCAACTATGTCGACAATGCTGCGAGGCGACTTGGCACAAGCATTAAATGGATTATCAATGACAGCCATTTGTCAAACTTCCGCTTCCGCCCGGAGGGTCTAGACTAATATCGAATCGGTCCACTACGTTACAGAATGCACTATGATAATAATTACTTAAGCGATAATTATAGTATTCAACCCCCATAACCCTTTACTATACAATTACGAGTTTTAACGATCATGTAGGAGAAAGCTTTTGAAAACATTGTGGGAAAAGGAGAAAATGCTGGTAACCAGCATATTCTCCTATTGCCACAATGTTTTCTATCCTATCAGATATCTTAAGTATGTTTGTACAAATGGGGAATTTATCTTCTTCAGATGTTAAGAATATGAACAAGGTCAAAGTTTGTCATTTGGGAAAGGGTTAGCCAAACGGCCCCGAGTTTTAACGACCTTCTGCGGAAGAAGGTATTAAAAAACCAGCATTTTCTCCTTTACCCACAATGTTTTCTTCCTTTCCAAAGACAAATCATGTTACTTGAGCCCTGATTTGTTATCTGCAACCGCTCTCTGTATAGAAGATGTCGAATTTTTGTTGTCTGGTAGAAGGTTAACGTATATCATGGTGAATTAATATAGTTGACTACAGTATAACAAAAATACGAATTGGTATTAAATTGGAATTATATAACTGAAAACATAATACGAGATGATGAGAGTGCATATAAAGATCAGACCGAACGTATGTGCAGTCTAATATTGAACAACACTCTCCAAAATCCACGTAGTTACGGTCGCAAATGTCAAGCTGAGGGTTCATAGAGAAACATGTTACAAACACGTGAATGAGCTATCCTCTGACAAAAGAGGAATTACTGTATCTCAGTGATGCATTATACCAAGCAAGTCATCACATAATTATTGATCCATAAAATCCAATTTGCCAAAAATTTGACTGGATCTGGAATTAGAATGGTCTTTTACCATGCAGAAAATTTCTAAACAGCCAACAGTTTTTACCCATTACAGCCTGTGCGGAGTGCATAGACTAGTATGGGTAGATACTTTTTGCAGATGCATTAAGCCCCCTTTTCACAGAGCATGGCTCAAACATATGCCCCAACGACTGTCTGTTTTTGAGCCATGCATCTCCAAAAAGTATCGACTCAAGTCAGCCTTCGCAGTCCGTGCAGGTTAACCTTGGTTATAATTTTTTGTTAACGGTAAGTTTTCCACATGTCCAAGGACCATTCTACCTCATGATTCATTCTGTTGTTAGTCATAATGGATTTAATGGATTCATGATTATGTGATGACTTGCTTGGTTTACATGTAATTTACAGACGAGACGTCACATGTTACTCAAAGCATGAAATTTGTTTTTTAAAGGGGTTGAAAATATTGTGGGAAAATAGGAAAATGCTGGTTACCAGCATTTTCGCCTTTTCCCACAATGTTTTCAAAAGCCCTCTTCGTCAGGGTCTATAAATGTCGGGATTGTGTACATGTAAGAAGCAGTCGATTCGTTTGCGTTGAGAAAAAAAGTGTGTCTCTTAAGTTCCCTGTACTAAATACTGTCAAAAGAAACTTAAGAAAAACTTGGGTAGATGCACTGGCCGCCACAACATAACAATAAAATGTTGAAAACGGCGTTAGACAGCATACCAAGAAACAAAAACTACATAGTATTAGTAAGGCAAGATTTATGATATTTGATCATGTTTCAAAAGCTTAATAACTAGAACCAAAGTTTTAAAACCCAGAGGCCTTTGATCATATGCAGGGATCGTGAACTTACCGACTATAAAATGCACAGGCCACAGAATCCTATAAAAAATTCATCAAAATGTAATTTTTTTTTAATCCAAGTGGGAGTAATTAATCTTTATAGTAATTATGCCTTAAAGCTGACTGCACGGTATTATATGCATTTTCGCGGACCGTGTAGATCAAGATCAGAATGCACAGAACGTGCAGTCTGATCTTGATTTACACTGTCCGATAACTGAAGAGATACTTTGATCTAACCCATTACCTCACAATCCCAAGCATTAACGACCCTAAAAAATATAAAACTTTTGAAAACATTGTGGGAAAAGGAGAAAATACTGGTGACCAGCATTTTCTCCTTTTCCCGCAATGTTTTCTACTCTTTCAGGTACTAATTCCATAATTTTTAGCCACAGTTAATCTGTCGTCTACACATGCTTTCAATTCGGACTCGTCAAAAGTTTTGTCGTTAACCCTTTACCACACAATCCCGAGTTTTAACAACCCATGGGAAGAAGCCTTTTAAAAACATTGTTGGAAAACGAGAAAATGCTGCTAACCAGCATTTACTCCTTTTCCAACAATGCTTTCTAGCCTTTCAAAGACAATTTCTACCATTTGAGCAAGGTTTAATTTGTCATTTGCAAGCGCATTTGATTTGGACAAGTCTGAAATTTTGTCATGGTGTAAAGGGTTAAACAGTCGTAACATTGACATGAGCTAATCCTTTCTGCAAGGTGAAAAGGTTCATTTGAATTTATTAGCATTCTAACCCTTTTCCAAACATTTTTGTAATTTTCCTTGAAAGTGTAAAAGATCATGAGAAAAGGAGAAAATGCTGGTTTCTAACATATTCTCTTTTTTCCACAATGATGTCAAAAGCCTTCTTCCCCAGTGTCGTTTTAACACGGGTTTGTTTGTCAAACAGTAACGTTAATACAATGAAATATAAGGCTTATTTTGCACACAATATAAATCGAGATCAGATTATACAGAGGGTGTAGCCTGATCTTATATCCACTTAGTGTGATATTTTTGTCGGTAAACCTTGCCAATCTAGTAATGTACATGTACTTTAGTTTTTCTCCAGCCATAAACAAAACATATTAGTAACCGTTTTGTCAAAAGCGTTTTAGAGAAAGCAGCGACTTTTGCGGACAGCATAGATCAAGATTAGACTGCACAGAATGTGCAGCCTGATCTTGGATCTATATCGTCCGCTTGTTTAGTCAATTGATTAATTGATTGATTGTATGGTGTTTAACGCCGTTTTCAACATCATTTCAATTATATCACGGCGGCCAGTGCACCTATCCATGCTTTCCTAGAGTTTCTTTTTACCAGTACTCAGCACAATATTCTCTCCAAGCGACTGGCAGCTTTCCCACATGATCATTGTCGAAACAATGATCATCGGTGAGAGAGGAATGAATCCTGTCGCAATGACTATCATCAATTCTCGGAAGAAAATTGGCCGAGCCGGGGATTGAACCAGCGACCCCCATGTTCTTGAGTCCTGTACGCTACCGACTGCGCTACCGGGCTCGGCTTGTTTAGTCAAACCAATAAGATTAGAAAGTGTTTTCTGAGTGTCAGTGGATTGTATTTTCGGCCGTGGTAAGAGGTCAAGTTGATATAATATGGCTTGCAACACGCGAAAAGGGGCATTCGGACATTTGCGTAAATTGTCGTCTCGGATCAGCCTGAGCAGTCCGCTCAGGCTAATCCGATACGGCACTCTACGACTACATTAGATTTTGTGCTACCGTAGACTTGCGCAAAACAGAAAATTACATAAAAAACGGAAAGTGTCGTTTCGGATTAGCCTGCTTGCAGTCCGCGCAGGCTGATCAGAGATGACACTTTACGCAAATGTCCGAATGCCCTTTTTCGCGTGTTGCAGGCCATATATGGCGCTGAGAGAGTGTTAACCCTTTCAACACCACAGGAGAAAACAGGGGCTTCTGCAGACGGCATAGATCAAGATCAGACTGCACAGAACATGCAGTCGGATCTTAGATCTATATCGTCTGCTTGATAGTAACGCATAAAGGATAAAAAAAATTTCTGAGTTTCAGTGAAGCATGTTAGGTGCCGAAAGAATAAATACTGACCTTTCGCGGACAGTGTAGATCAAGATCAGATTGTACAAAACGTGCAGTCTGATCTTGGATCTGCACTGTCCGATAAAGAAATATTTTCCAAAAAAAAAAAATACCTTTGAAAAAGCAAAGTGTGGGTTGATACTATCGGCTTGAAAGTTTCTTTTTAGTTCATTAGCAGCATAAAGGTTAACCCTTATCCTGCCGAATTTAAATCATTTAAGATTAAACAAATAGATTTCGGTTAGTAAATGACATTGGATGGCGTTTAATTGACAGAAACTAATGATAGAGCAGCGGAGAGTGTGGAGCAAGATCAGACTGCACGTATGTGCAGGCTGATCTTGCTCTACGCTCTCCGCAAAATACATCCATGGTCGCGAACAGCAGGATAAGGGTTAATACTGAGCGTGTCACTCGTCACAACTCGGCCGATTCCGTACCTACATCTAACCTCGTCCGTATAACGGTCGCTTCCATTTGAACTGCGAATCACGTGATCTTATACATGGCGCTCCACTGTCAGTCGTTTAGCAACGACATAAACAACCTCGATGAAGTTATTCACATCTGTTTATCTGTCGGTGAAAACTTTGATCGGAATTGATGAATAATGAATGTACGAACCGTTTACCAACTCAACTGAAACATAGTTAGAAAGATTTCGATAGAAAATTGAAACTCAAGTTTTCTTTTTTTAAGAGGAGCCTTACAATTTTCAGAACGGTAAACCGGCGTATTTCCGGATATGTATCGATCTGATGCATATTAATCCACCAGATACAGCCGAGGGATATGATGGCTCCCATCACCCGAGGTATGCCGAATGTGAGTGTGTGCGTGGTGTGGACCGCATAAGGGTTCTTTACATTTTATAATTGATTAGATTTAAAATTTAAGTCTCGACGGACTTTATCAGTTCAGCGGTAACAGCCGTGATCGTATAGTGGTTAGTACTTCGCGTTGTGGCCGCGACAACCCAGGTTCGAATCCTGGTCACGGCAGGTCTGTGATTGTCGCTGTCTCGGCACAGCTGAACAATTTTTTTTGTCTGTCTGATCATTTTTTCAAAGTTCCTGTGAAATAATAGAAACTTTTAATTTCAAAATGGCGTTTTTAAACATCATTTTATCGTACCTCGATCATCTTGGAATTTTCGTCAAGTATTAGCCTACTACTGTTATGATATTTGGCCGGAAGTGCAGGCACATGACTTACAACATAAATGTATTTCCTCTTTAAAAAGTAGGTCTTTTACGCCAATATAGGAATCTGACATTTGTTTAACTAGTATTGAAGTAGCTAAAAAGGAACATTTTTTAATCAAATGACTTTTGTCGGTGCCTATTTTTGTAAAAGATAAATTTATAGAAAGCCCAGTTCTCGGTACCTTAAGTGCTTTGATTTTTTTTCTTCCTCATTTGCTCTGTGGTTCTTAACCGCACGACAAAAACGAAGACTTTCCCAAATTCATAGCATTTTCAGGCTACAATTTAACTGTGGTTCATACGATTGAATTTGTCTTTGAAAGAGTTGAAAATGTTGGAAAACAATGTTTGAAAACATTGTGGGAAAAGGAGAAAATGCTGGTAACCAGCATTTTCTCCTTTTCCCACAATGTTTTCTACCCCCGTCAAAGATCATTTGCATCATTTAAGCTACGTGTATATTGTAATTTTCGTCTACAAATGCTTTCTTTGTTTGTTTATGTTCAGGTTTAACGCCGTTTTGACAGCATAAGTCATATCGCAGCGGCCAGTGCACCTACGCATGTGTTTCCTGGCTTTTACATACGATTATTGACACAACTTTCTTTCCAAGTCACTGACTGCTTTTCTCACATGCATCAGAGGTGAGAGGCAAAAAATCGCCGGAAAAAAGTTTACCTCAACTGGATATCGTACCCACAACCACAAGGTTACGCGTCCAATCTATACACTAACCACTGAGCTACCTGGCCGGGCGCAAATGCTTTCAATTTGGACCAGTGTATGTTTTGCTCGTGTTGTAAAGTGTTATTCAGCATCCATAAAGGTTAATTGAAAATCTGTACCCTCAGTAAAATTCATTACCAAATTCAAGAGAGCTACTGACAACCCAAACAAAGACATAACGGTACACACACCACCTGTTCCAAATAACGCGGGAATTCGCGAGTTCACGCGGGATTCTGATACAGGCGACATGTCAACAAAATGTCACGTGACAGGTTTGGGGGATCACGCATGATGAATAATTTCAATGCGGGGCGGAATAATTATATGAAAATTATTAATGAAAATAAGGGTCTGTTATTATAGCTGAGTGCTCCATAAAACATAATACATTATTGGGTTGTTGCCCGTGAGCAGGTGACTGGTCCACCCGTCGAATAGTGGAAGGGAAGTAACTCTAGCAAACATTGTTCATAAATTTCATTTATCCATAGCTCTTTCACCAGTCATATACAGATAAAATTCCAATGTTTTTTTCTGTTCTGACAATCACTCGAAATATCCAACAGAGTACATGTAGATAGATCTAGATCAAACTGTATGTTTTGTCCAGCCTGATCTTGAATCTACAACGTCCGCTGAAGTTCTGAGGGTTAGCACGCAGCGGATAACAAGATGCTTTTGTTTTCATCTTAACCCATGACGCACTGGAACCGACTTAAGTTGTTTTTGCGGACAATATAGGTCACGATCAAACTACACATTCTGTGCAGTCTGATCTTGGATCTACACTGTCCCTTGATTGTTACATATTCTGGCAAAAACAACATTGAAATAACAGTACTTATGTTTTTTTTCTAATTGAAGAGGGCCTGTACATTTATTCAGCCCTCTAAGGGTTAACTCTGTACCAGACGATGGAATTTTGGACTCGTCCAAACTGCAAGCATTTGCAGTCGATAAATAAGATGTGACTCCAGCTGAAGGATTTGTGTTTGAAAGTACAGAAACCGTTGAACGTAAAAGGAAAAAATTCTGATACCAGCATTTTCTTCTCCTTCAACAATGTCTTCAAAATCTTTTTCCTAAGGGTCGTTTTGACAGCTGATCGTTTGATAAAGGTTCAATCGGCCTGTGGCTTCCGAAAATGTTGCGGTTTTACGAGTACAGCAGTTATGATTTATTAATAATCTATCTGAAACAATCCGTTCTTGAATTGTTGAGAAACTAGAAGCTTTATAGAAGTATCAAGAGAGTCCGTGGATAAATAAATTTCAGTCTTGCTCTGACAAAAGGGGGTTTAATGAATCTGCGTGATGCATGACACCAAGCAAGTCATCACATAATTATGGCTCACAAAATCCAGTTTGTCTAACAACCCACTGAATCATGAGGTTAAATGGTCCTTCCAAATGCAGAAAATTTACAAATAGCAAAAAGTTTCGACCCAGGTCAGCCTGCGCGGACTGCGCAGCCTGACATGGGTCTATACTTTTTGCAGATGCATTTAGCCCCCTTTTCACAGAGCATTGCTCAATATTATATTGAAATTGATTCCCGTCAGTGTCTCTCGTTCTTGGATTCTCCATGGCTAAAGCAACTGACTATTCACTGTTTGTTTTAATTAAATATCGTTTCAACAACATTTCATTTATGTGAACGTACGGGTGGGCAGCATACTCCTAACGAGATCTTATAGATCTATGAGAAAGTCTTTTATTAAAAATAAACGCTGATGACAAACCTCCAACCCTTTGCTGCATTCGCATACCATCTAATTATATTGCAATAAAAGCACAAAACAGACGGCGGCAAGCTATTGCTCTCGAAAAGACTACTGAGGACGGACATGGGAATTGTTGTCACTTTCGGAAATACACATAATCTATCTTATCTCTTAGGGTGCCAAATGATGGGCGTTTTAACCCTTTACCGGAAGACAAAATTTCAGACTTGTCCAAATTGAAAGCCCGTTGCAGACGACAAATTAAAATGTGGCTCCAATGGTGAAAAATGTCACTGAAAGGGTAGAAAACAATGTGGATAAAGAGAAAATGCTGGTGACTAGCATTTTTTTCCTTTTTCCTTTTGCTTCATTGTTTTTTTTTTTTTAAATCTACCGAAAGTTATTTCTAACACTGGATCGTGTGGTAAACGGTTACGGATCGGACATTACGATTTTCAAGCTGCTTATGTTAATATCTAACATAAAATATTTAATGTAAAGATCTAAGATCAGACTGCAAATTTTGTGGAGACTGATCTGAACCTATAGTACCCCCACCCTGACCCCCCCCCCCCCAAAAAAAAAAGTAACTATTAATATTTTTATTTCACTAGTTCCTAATAATGTACATATGTTTACAAATCGACAATAGTCAACATTGACATGAGTATGCACAGAGAGAGAGAGAGAGAGAGAGAGAGAGAGAGAGAGAATGTGTAACAAGATTTAACCCTTAGGCTGCTAAGCGCGACAAACTGACCTTTTTCGGACAGTGTAGATCAAGATCAGACTGCACAGAACGTGCAGTCTGATCTTTGATCTACACTGTCCGATAAGGAGATATTTTTCTCCCAAAAATTAATCAAAAGTAGCAATATTCGTGTTTTTATTATCCACTAGAAAGGTTTATTTAATTTATCTAGCAGAATGATGTTAATATCATGGTAACTAATGACTTGCTCGGAATTGTAAGGGTTCGGCTACAAAATTGCAGTTAGGGGCGTTACCACGAAATTTGGTACAAGTGTAAATGTCCGGATTAATGGGTCCCCAAATTATCACATTTGTGGGGGCATGAGATAGGATTGCGTGCATTTAAATGCCTGCAGCGGGGGACAGAGGGGCGGGGGCGTGGTCCCTGCATACTCATGTCCAGGGCAATAATCATAGGGAAGCGACTTTTACGTTTATTATCCCATTACTCCATTTGTAATTCTTGGACTCTTGAAATTCAACTGATTGTGAGATATAAGAAATACAAACGTACATGAATACTGATAAAACATCAAGACAGCCAAGAAACCGTTGTAAACATATGAGACACTGCTGGTTTTAAGCAGCTTCTCCATTGGTCACAATGTTCTTTGTATCAAGGTTTTTACTGGCCATTATGTTGGTAGGCGCCTGCATAAGAAAAAAAGTCAACATTTTAACCAGCATTTTTCCTTCTGTCACAATGTTCTTTTCCCTTTTTGCGACAAATTTAAATCAGTTGAGACACATTTAACATGTCGTCTGCAAGTGCTTTGAATTCGGACCAGTCTAAAGTTTTGTCGTTTGGTATAAGATTATTCTATTTGGTAGTGAAGGCGTTAACCCTTTACCAAAACGATAAGAATTCAGACTGGTCCAAATAGAAAGAACTTACTGACGGTAAATTAGTGTGTCTTAAATGATGAAATTTGTCTTGGAACGGGTAGAAAACGTTGTGGGAAAAGGGAGAAAATGCTGGTGACCAGCATTTTCTCATTTTCCAACAATGTTTTCCAAAGCCTATTTTCCCCAGGGTCGTTCAAAGTCGGGACTGTTTGATAAGGGGTTAATTACTGATTCAATTCACTGGCGAGTTCTTAATTGTCCCTAATGTGATTTTTGTCTTCGAGCAGTCAATACAAGGTGATGGGTCTGGACAGGATAGGTCAGTCCTTAGCTTTTATGTGGTTGGAATCTTGGAGACTAGGGCCCAATCTTCGATTTAAGATCAGCGTAGATCTAAATCGCGGCCCATGTTCACCAACCATTTTTAATTCTATTCTTGAGTGTCATTTTAGATTAACAAAGTAAGGCAATTTCTTTCTGGCTCATCCAATTGGTTTGGTCAATCAAAAATTGAGAAACTTTAAAACAAACAAAAATATGAGAATTGTGCTCGGAATGGTATTAAGATTGTTTGATGAATACGGGTCCAGGTTGCACTGAATATCTTAGTAGCTGACATGTCATTGGTCCTTTCCTTGTGCTCAAACTTGGTTTGAACCAATCAATGACGTTGTTTCTAGCGAACAAATGACAAGGTCACAATTTTGTTTGTTTGCTATCCAATGCAGGGTTCATCCATGGCTATGTGATAAAGGGTATGTTGTAAGGATCTTTTTTTTTTATTTCCGGGTTCAGGCCCTGGGAGTTTCATTGGGCAAGGCGCTGCAGAGCCCAGGTCTCGAGCTAATGAAGCCCATAAAAGACACAAATAAGTGAGATGTCGTCGTGAAATGACTAAAATATTTAGTATATCATCACTCCGTCAAAGACGTTGGCCTAGCTGCGCATCGAAACAACGACTCCTGAGTGTCAAACACTGTCGGACAGACTTAGCTACTGGATTCGGCAGACATGTAATTTGGAAGCGTTTAGGTGAACCCTTTTCTAAATGACAGAAAAAATGACAAATTTTTGGGCCCGTCGAAATAAAAGAATGTCCGTGAACGACCATTCAGAAATCGATACAGCTTGGCTGAAGTTCAATGTCTGATCGTACAGGAAAACAATGCGGGAAAAGGAGAAAATGCTGGTAACCAGCATTTTCTCCTTTTCCAACAATGTTTTCAAAAGCCGATTTAAAATACGAAACTGCTTAGTAAAGGGTTTATTGTGTAGGTTAAGGAAATTAGGTCAGAATCAATCAAAGATAATGTACCTGTAATTAACATGTTACATGTTCACGTTGACCTGACCTTTTTCGCTCTACATACTGACCTAAGTGGTAAAGTAGCGGGTTTTAGTAGCTTTCGATAGAAATGAAACATAATTTGAACAGTTAATAAAAATACAAGGATTTTCTTTTCGTAAGAAACAGGCACTTTGTCATCGTTACTTGATGTCGATCGGTCGGTCGATTGGTTGGTTGGTTGGTTTTTTACAAGTTTACTTAATACTTACTTGTTTACTTACTAACTCGCTCGCTCGCTCACTTACTCGCTTGCTCGCTTGCTTGATCGGGTTTTTTTCTTCCTTTTGTTTTGATTTTGTTTTGGTTTGTTTTTTTTTTTGCGGGGGGGGGGGGAGGGACGTCTAATGTTTTAGCCTTTTCATCCTTAATTAAGTCATACCACGGTGACCAGTACACCTATCCATATCCGTACGTTCAGTATTACAATATACGAGGTAAAGGCAATACAATCAAATAACAAACACTAATACTGAAGAAATGGATTAAAACCCAAGCTTGGCTTAAAAAGTTCTCCATTTCTCGAGTGACAGTTAATACATGTAGGGAGTATCATAACAAGAATAAGTTGGGAAAATGTCACTATTAACAAAACAGAAGAAAAAAGAAAGGGGGTGGGACAGAGAGGTGAGGAGTGTTAGGGCGAGATGTTAACTGAAGATGACTATATATACTGAACCAAAAAAGAAACTTCCTCTGTGTATAAGTGCAGATATACACAAATATGAAAATCAGAATTAAACTAGATTTATATGCATTGACAGACTATTTTATTGCGACTTTGTGTGAAAAAAATTATTGCTGAGGGTTTATCCAAAAGTAGTGAAACGGTAGTTAAAATGCGGAAGGGGTCGCTCACCAAAATCACAAATTAATACCGGGTATGACCACCTTCAGCATGAAGGACTGCCTGGCATCGTTGGCGCATAGAACGGATAAGTGTATTGATTTCGGCTTGTGGAATGTTGTTCCATTCCTGAATTAAGGCTTGTCTTAGCTGAATGACGTTTGGCGGTGGAATAGGGCGACGTCTAACACGCTGGTCCAAATTACCCCAAAGGTGTTCAATGGGATTCAGATCAGGGCTTTTGGCAGGCCAGTCATTAATAAATGCAATGGTATTCGCCCTGAGGAAATTCACATTGTCCCTAGCTGTATGGCTTGTGGCATTATCATGCTGAAAAAGAGTGATATTGGCATTATTTTGAAACAGTGGGATAACGTGCCTCGCAAGAATTTCATCTCGGTAGCGTTGGGCATTCAAATTCCCTTCGATAACGATGAGATTAGTGCGAAAGCCATGTGCAATGCCCGCCCAGACCAAGACAGAACCCCCACCCCCAAAACGATCTCGTTCAAGTACGCAACAGTTGGCATAACGTTCATTTCTCCTACGGTATACTCGAACCCTGCCATCACCTCGATGAATGGAAAACCTCGACTCGTCAGAGAAAAGAACGCTATTCCATTGTTGTCTAAGCCAGCGTTGGTGTGTACGTGCCCAATTAACACGATTTACGCGGTGACGTCGCGTCAAAACACAACCAACGTATGGACGACGTGCACGTAGCCCACCCTCGCGCAAGCGATTTTGCACAGTTTGGGAAGATACACGGTTGTTATGTGTACCAGGGGTGTTAGCAGCAGTGGCTGTGGCAGTTTGGAAGCGATTGCGCAGGTGGGTGTTCCGAATATAGCGGACTTGGCCGCGCGTCGTGACGCGAGGACGTCTACCACGTGGTCGATCTTCCGTACGCCCTGTTGCTTGAAAACGTTGCCTAAGGTGTCGAATAGCACGAGTAGAACATCCAATATTCATAGCAACAGCATTCATCGTCATACCAGCATTAAGCATGCCAATTGCACGTTCGCGGAATTCTAGGCATATCAAAAATAAAGAAAACTAAAAAGAATTTAATTTTTTTCAACGTCTTTTTTCTTATTGACATGAAAGTCTATAAAATTAGACTGAAAGGTTTCAAAAAATATTCACGAATTATACTGGTCCGTGCATGCACGTGAAAATCGCTTTCAGCGGGTTTCTTCTGCAAAATGCTTTCAATCGAGTTAAAATTTGTTTTATCGGACACATAATCGTTCGCCCGAATATATGTAGGTCATCTGACATTTTGATTTTTTTTAATAACATTGCATTTGCACATAAACACAGGGGAAGTTTCTTTTTTGGTTCAGTATATATCTAGGCAACAATTGCTATTTCATACATTTGTTTTAACGGATTTTCCTATGGCGTCTGCTGCCTGCTGCAAATTTGTGCCACGAGTTTATTAATCAGCGTATTTCGATTTTTTGAAAATCTATTATTATTATTATCATTATTACTATTATTATTATTACTATTATTATTATTATTAAAAAACACTTTTTTTAGGCACAGAAAATGGCAGTTCCGAATCGCCATAATAAACAATCATAGCTACCTTTTCATTTGTCTCTACGACATGTCGTCTCAAGCTTTTTGGACCATGCTTTATGAAAAGGATGCTTAATGCAGCTGCAAAAAGTTTCGACCCTGGTCAGCCTGCGTAATCCGCGCACCTCAGGCTGACCTGAGTCGATACTTATTTCTTTTTGCAAATTTTCTGCATGTCAAAGGACCAGTGTACCTCATGATTCAGTCTGTTGTTGTACAAAATGTATTTTATGAATCCATCATAATGTGATGACTTGCCTGGTATCATGCATCACGGAGATGCATTAAAACGCCGTTTTCTAAAATATATGGCTCATTCGTATAAAAGTTTTTATGACATGACAACTACATGCATCTCTCCTTTTAGCCCTAAGACTGCTAAGCGCGACTGACCTTTTGCGGACAGTGTAGATCAAGATCAGACTGCACAGAACGTGCAGTCTGATCTTGGATCTACACTGTCCGATAAGAAGATACTTTTCTCCAAGAATGAAGTTTGAAATAGCATTATTCTGGATTTTTCACTATCGGCTTGAAAGTTCCATTTAACTTATTTAGCGAGATAAGGGCAAATATTACCTTGAAGTCACGACTGATGATGAACTCGATAATCTATATTTATAAATACTAAACAAAAAAAAAAGAATTATCAAACGATATCATGAAGAAAGGAGATTAACGCTTATCCTACTAAATAAGTGAAATGAAATTTCAATCCGATCTTAAAAAAACCGAAACGTTGCAATTTCAAAGGTATTTCTTGGGGATTGGGGGGAAGGGGGGGTATCTCCTTATCGGACAGTGTAGATCCAAGATCAGACTGCACGTTCTGTGCAGTCTGATCTTGATCTACACTGTCCGCAAAAGGTTCTTCAGTCTCGCTTGCCAGTCTAAGGGCTAAGAAAAAATAGGTTGTCATCACGAACGATTTTTATCGGTCTAAGATTACTATATCTAGCGATGAAAATGGCCTTTTGTTTCTTTTTTTATTCACCTATAAACAATAAAAGAAAAAGTTATCGAAAGACATCTTGATGAAAGGATGAGAATAAAAGGTCGTGAGAGCAGGATT
Organism: Hippopus hippopus; assembly: GCA_946811185.2. NCBI lineage: Eukaryota > Metazoa > Mollusca > Bivalvia > Cardiida > Cardiidae > Hippopus > Hippopus hippopus. The sequence continues at coordinate 9,679,492 of OX328097.1, read as the reverse complement.
TAGGCTTTAAAAAAAAAGCCCAAACCAGTTTCATATTACACTTCCAAACCTTGCAAGTGGTCAAACTTGGTTGGTACTATTTTAAGCCAATTCCCACTGAAGAGGAAAACAATAATAAATGAATCCAAATAATTATTGATGTAAAATAGGTTCGATCGAAAAGTGCAGAGCCAGATCAGACTGCACATACAGTCTGATCTAGGTCTACACTCTTATCACAGGATACCAGAGTTTGCGAAATGTAGTTCAGTATAAGAGTTAACCGAGAGACTTTCAGAGAAAAAAATGAATTGCACTCTTATACTGTAAACGGGGAAGACTTTGAATTGAATATAGGCTGAAAGAATACTTTTTTATCACATAACCTCCCTTGTTTTCAGTGTAATATACCCATTACGAATTTTCTTATCTCATACACGTTTGATATCACATTTGTGTGACGTCATTTTTTGACGTAATTTTTTACGTATTATATAGAAGTGAATGGGTCTTATGGATATTACCGCGGGTGCATTTATGAATGTTTTTACATCATTTAATCTATATTTTGTGAAATGTCGTTATGTGATAAAAAGAATGTGACATTCGTGGACGTTTGAGATAAAATTTTATTAAACTCGTCAAGGAAAAATGTTATTAAGCTCGCCAAAGGCTCGCTTAATAACATTTCACTTGACTCGTTTAATAAAATCTTACCTCAAAAGCCCACTCATGTCAGATCCTATATATCTATTGCATAATACCGGGCAGTGTAGATCCAAGATCAGACAGTGCAGTATATACAGTCCGATCTTTATCTTCACTACCTGCAAAAACTATCCTTTGAATGATTGATTGATTAATTGATTTATTGTATGGTGTTTAACGCCGTTGTTAACATTATTTCAGCTTTATCGTGGCGGCCAGTGCACATATCCATGCTTTCCTGCAGTTTCTTTTACCAGTACTTTGTGTAATTCTTTCCAAGCCGCTGGTTGCTTTCCCACATAACCATCGTCGAAACAATGGTCAGCGGTGTGAGAGGATTGAATCCTTTCGGAATGACTATCATCAATCCTCGGAAAGAAATTGGCCGAGCCGGGAATCAAGCCAGCGACACCCCTGTTCTCAAGTTCTGTACGCTATCGACTGAGCTACCGAGGCTCGGCACAAAAATATCCTAAGACGCCAAAAGTAAGCTAATAGTCAAACGGCTCAAAGCCTCCACATACAAACTTCCATCAAGAATATGATAGTTTCACTTTGATGAGAGAAGCATCCATGTTCACTGACCCCCGTAGTAACTTTGTTTGGGTAATTCTGCCACCAAGTTGACCTCATCACAGCTGTAATATGTACTGTTAGAAAATAGTGCCAACAAACAATGATGTGAAAGTAGTCTTTGTGGCGCGGCCAACATGTACATAAGGTCAAGAGAATTTGGCGAGAACTTGGCGTCCATAAAGGCTCGTTTATTTATTGTTTTGTCCATGAGTTGCCATGTACTTTTCATGTTATGGGTTCAAGGTCGGTTAACTCTTTACCAAACGACAAAATTTTAGAATTATCGAAACTGAAAGCATTTGCAGACGAAAAATTAAATGTGGTTCAAATGGGCAAATTTGTTTTTGAATGCTTAGAAAACGTTGTGGGAAAAGTAGAAAATGCTGGTAACCAGCATTTTCTACTTTTCCTACAATGTTTTCAAAAGCCTTATTTCTCAAGTTGTTTAAACTCGGGACAGTGTGATAAAGGCTTAAAAGTACATGTGCTTCATGTCAAGATTGGGTAAAAAAACCAATGTTTGATGCTTGCTTAATCTTTAAAACATTTGACCCTCGGGCTTCGTACTTCTCCTAAGCTATCATATATCTAATGTATACTTTTATTTTTAGACCGGTTGTTCCAAAACAAAACAACGGCCTAACCCTGTCATTTTTACAAGAATATGCCCCAAAACATTTCGGACGTTTTGAAAACCATTCCTCATTCAGTCAACGTGAAATATGGGTAACAAGAAATATTAAAAAAAAAAGGAGACGGTGTAAGTTTTCCAGCAAATAGGCAGGCGCTCTAAGAAGAAACATGTCTAAAGTTTTTACCACAAGGACCTTTAGAATAAACATGACTACATTTTTAACCAATCACAAATTTCTATTCATTCACTTGTTATCAGCACCAAAAAGTAGGTCAAAAGCCAGCACATTCAGCTACGCCGAAAAAAAAAATATTCACAGGTATTAGTAATAATACTGGGTTATCTTGAGTTTGAGTTTGCCATGGTGACCAAATGTACCAGTAGAAGTGGGACAGATCACATTTAAATTTCGAGATATAAACAATTAATCGATGGCTAAATAGCTGCGAATAATAGTTTATCCTGTCACTTCCGGGTTTACCTGACGGATAACAGGGTGCCGTATATTTTTTTTGTTATCCGTCAGTTGGTCACGTGACCGCTAAGTGCGCACTTGCTGACTGGGACTATTTTCAACCAAGCGTCTTACTGCCGTAATGAATGAAGTAATCGCTAGCGAATACTTTTGCTCGTTTAATTAATAGTCTGTTATGTTAAAACATATTGTCTTCTTCGCCACAATATTTTTCTGCGGATATACGTCACGTTTACTAATTATGACGTAGCCAATATCATTCATGACGTCATTATTGCAGCTGCATATCCAGAGGGTTTTGTAAACACGGTTCTTCATTTTTTAAAGTTTCTCATAGATCTAGTGAGAAAGATGTCAATATGTGCCTTATTTCAAACGAAATGTTTAATTTAGTCGGATTTTGGATTGTAATTGAGAAAAGGGATAAATAAAATAGACGTTTGGTGTCTTGGATTGGGAAAGTCGATCAGGCTCGGCTCCGGAAATTTATTAAAGGTACGGTCTTTATCAATGTTTTCTTTTTTTTCGTTTGTTTTGTTTTGTTTTGTTCCGTTACAGTGAGTGACAGGATAAATAGAATAGATGGTTGGTGTCTTGGATGGGTTAAGTTTATCGGGCTCGGCTCCGAAATTTATCCGGTTCGCCTTCGGCTCACCAGATAAATTCCTCCGCCTTGCCCGATAAACTTAACCCATCCAAGACACCAACCATCTATTCTCTATTTATCCTGTCACTTCCGGGTTTACCTGACGGATAACAGGGTGCCGTATATTTTTTTTGTTATCCGTCAGTTGGTCACATGACCGCTAAGTGCGCACCTGCTGACTGGGACTATTTTCAACCAAGCGTCTTACTGCCGTAATGAATGAATCAATCGCTAGCGAATACTTTTGCTCGTTTAATTAATAGTCTGTTATGTTAAAACACATTGTCTTCTCCGCCACAATATTTTTCTGCGGAGATACGTCACGTTTGATAATTATGACGTAGCCAATATCATTCATGACGTCATTATTACAGCTGCATATCCAGAGGGTTATGTAAACACGGTTCTTCATTTCAAGTTTCTCATAGATCTAGTGAGAAAGATGTCAATATGTGCCTTATTTCGAGCGAAATGTTCAATTTAGTCGGATTTTTGGATTATAATTCAGAAAAAGGATAAATAAAATAGATGGTTGGTGTCTTGGATTAAGAAAGTCGATCAGGCTCGGCTCCGGAAATTTATTGAAGGTATGGTCTTTATCAATGTTTTTTTTTCCCGTTTGTTTGTTTTGTTTTGTTCCGTTACAGTGAGTGACAGGATAAATAGAATAGATGGTTGGTGTCTTGGATGGGTTAAGTTTATCGGGCTCGGCTCCGAAATTTATCCGGTTCGCCTTCGGCTCACCAGATAAATTCCTCCGCCTTGCCCGATAAACTTAACCCATCCAAGACACCAACCATCTATTCTCTATTTATTCGTCCCCACTCTTTTTCCAGTGCGGTTGATTCCTCTTCAGGCTTCTTCGCACCGACAGTTCTATGTATTGTCTGTCTGTCTGTCTGTCTGTCTGTCTGTCTCTCTCTCTCTCTCTCTCTCTCTCTCTCTCTCTCTCTCTCTCTCTCTCTCTCTCAAATGTATGATAAATCTAATTGAGCTTGTTTTCTTATTCAATGACCGCTTCCATGTTGTTTCTTTTGAAATTTATATTGAGAAATGTGTCTGTCGGACTAAAGCTTTTACGTAAGAAATTTTTCTAGTTTAATCCCCTGGTTCAACAAACAAATCTTTCATCTGAATTAAATTATCCACAAGCAATGACAACCAAAGTACCTTTTGCTGATGGTGTAAATCAAGATCAGAATGGAGAGATCGTGCAGGTCTGATCTTGGATCTACACCGTCCGCTAACTGATGCTAGTCTATGAATCAATCCATCTTCAATGGCAGTGGAAATTTACATTTAGACATAGCAAAAAATCGAATTAAGTTGACAATGAAAGAGTTTTAAACGAACGTAAGTGTATGTTCTTCAAAGGCGAATCATTGATGTACAAAGTACACTTCCCTGTGTGTGAGTTTGGACTCTTTAAGATAATAAAATTGACAATAAAATCGATAGCAAATCATTGAAGCAAACTTAGTGCACTGTAGATCTACAACAGCAACTATTTCCGCTACTGTATGATGAACAGTCCAAATTATCTGCAGCAAGGAAGAGAAAAGTTGACCTCGATATAGACCACGTGTTTATTTACCTGCGTAGAAATAAACAGCTGTCAATGCCAGGTCAACATATTGCATCACCATCCACCATTAACCAGCTTTAACGATGTAGGCTACAATAAAACCCATACCCTGCTGATCGGGACCTACGATGCCATTTGCGAAAAGTGTAGATAAAGATCAGACTGCACATCCGTGGAGTCTGATCTTGATCTACACTTTTCGATACTCGAGTAGATGCTTACATTTCTTGTGACACGTTTAATCCTTTACCAAACAATGTCATGTTGTAACGACACTACTGAAGAAAGCTTTCGAAATCATTTGTGGAGAAAATGCAAGTCACCAGCATTTTGTCCATTTCCCTGAATGCTTTCTACCCTTTCATTGATAAAATCCATGATTTAGCCATATTTAATATGTCATTGGAGAGGTCATCAGACCTCTCCAATAGTGGTGAGTTTAAAAGGCAGACTGCCACAGAATTTGCTGTCTAAATGCATTTTTCTTGCGAAATTGTTTTGATACACAGTCTGTTTCGTCATGGTTTTGTAAATAAAGCGAACTCAAAAAACCGAAACAGGAAATAGACGTGGTTTATTTTTATATGACGAATTTCAGAAAAGATTTGTTATATTAATTTGCCATGGTTGCCAATGACCTCTCAAATAATTGTAATTTTTCATTAAGCAAATAAATCTAAGCAGAAGTAAAAATAAGAAGAATTTCGTTAAAAAAGAGAAAGAAGACCGCTCTAATCATGCGACTTGAAAACGCGGGAAGAAGGTCAAATGACTTTCATGTAAAGCATAAGAGGTTTCTACGCGGCGGCTTTTTTACTTGTTTGTTTACATGCACCAAAATATTGAAATTAAAAGCTAATAAACTATTTGAAAACATTGATGCTGACCTCTCCTGGCTTCTTTTGTAAAGAAAGCCAACTTGTCTGCAAATGCTTTCACTTTGGACGAGTGTAGAATTTTGTTGTCTTGAAACGAGTTAATGTAACTGGATGGATTCTGAAGGATGTTTGATTTTATTGTTTATTTCAATTCAGCTGGATAAAATGCTAATATAAACTTTCTCATGTCGGAAGATTTACCTTTGGCAAGCATGTCGCGTTGCTTTGTTTAGTTTTATTTGGCCATTCCACCAATAGATTTGAACCATGCTCTGTGAAAAGGGTACTTAATGCATCTGACAAAAGTATCGATTCATGTCAGCCTGCGCAGTCCGCGCAGGCTGACCTGAGCCGAATCTTTTCGCTATTGGTCAATTTTCTGTATGTCCAAGGACCAGTCTACCTCATGATTTCGTCGGTTGTTAAAAAAAATGTCTTTATGGATCTATTATTGTGTGATGGCTTGATTGGTATAATGCACCACGGAGATGTATTAAGAGCACTTTTGTCAAAGCGTGGCTCATTCGTAAATGACTGACCTATCAAGCTGTTGAAACGATTGCAAATGTTTTCAATTTTGTTCCGTCGAAAATTTCGTCATTTGGTAAAGAGTTAACTTATTTTTATCCATAACATTTTAAGGCATATAACTAATTCTTGAGCCTGGATTCCAGTCGTATCATATTTTTCCTTTGACATATTTGAACGGTACTTTTTCAAAAACGATAATAACTAAAGTTACAATAAAGCCCAAAAGTAAACAAAGCGGGTGTTTAAATGCATTTGAATTTATACCATACCATTTAAAAGTATGGAAATTATTGTGAAGATGACAATCTGTCATTGTACGATCGGTCCAAGTGTTAGTTGCTGACAGAGAAATCAATTTCAAAACTAGGTTAAAACCTGCCAGGTAGCTGTGTCTTTTGTTTACTTTTTGCCTGATTTTAAAATTCTTTTTTTCTGCCAGAGACTAACATTATGGCCCGACCACACGATAACAGACTGTCATTTCCACGATAATTTTCATACCTTTAAATGGTATTATTTAAATTTAAATGTATTACGACACCTGCTTTGATATTTTGGCCTTTACTGGGCCTTTAAGGAACCGTAACAGTTTTGCCACGGATTTGTAGACACCGTGAAAGGAGACCGCGATAGGGAGGAATTAACTCTTACTACACAATACCGAGGTTTAACGATGTTGAGAGAGAAAGCTTTTGAAAACATCGTGGAAAAAGGAGAAAATGCTGGTAACCAGCATTTTCTTCTTTTTCCACAATGTTTTCTTCCCTTCTAAAGACAGTTTCCACTATTTCAACCACACTTGATTTGTCGTCTGCATATACCTTTAAAATGAGCAAGAGAGTTTAAAGATTTATTAGGGTCTGGACCAAGCCTACAAGTGTTTTGGCCTATGGGTCTTACGTGGACCAGTAGTGAAGGTGTAAGACTCACAGTCCGAAGGCCCTGGGTTCGATCCTCATTTCAGACAGGCCTTAGAGGGATTTCCAACGGGCAAGACGCTTGAGATTCCTGGCCTTGCACTGGCGAAACTTATGACACACACATTAATAACCCAGCTTTCGCCGTGATATGACTAAAATGATGCTGACAGCGGTGTTAAACACCATTAAACAAACTCCGTTGGAAAGATCAAACTTTCCAAATAGGAACAATGTGGAAAACGTTGTCGGAAATAGAGCGAGTACTGGTTGAAAGTAATACTCGTAGAAGGGTCGTTAAAACAAAGATTTGTTTGGAGCAGGATCGATTGTTCGAAACATGGAATATTCGAATAATATAGATTCTCGACATGATTATCCTTTACCTTTCGATAACTAATATGTGTTGCTGCTGCTTTGTTTCGTCTATAATACATATATATTTTTTTTTTGTAGCTTTCTGATTTGCCTCTTTAACAGACGACAAAATATTGGACGCGTTGTTCAAGTTTAAAGCATTTGCAGACGACATATTAAACGTGGCTTAAATTCACAGATAATTATGTCTTTGAAATGTCAGAAAACAGTGTGGAAAAATGAAAAATCATGGTTGGCATCATCTTCATCTTTTCCCACTATGTCTTTAAAAAAGATCTTTCTATGGGTCGTTAAAGCTCGGGATCGTTTGGTAAGGGGTCAATGCATATCATTATAACAAAATCGACTCAACCCTTTTCCACACGGCGAAATTTTAGACCCGTCCATATTGAAAGAATTTACAGACGACAATTTATTTGTTTATTTTTTTTTTTTAATTAGGAAATGGTATTTGTCTCTGAATAGATAGAAAACATTGTGGGAAAAGGAGAAAATGCTGGTTACCAGCATTTTCTCCTTTTCCAACAACGTTTTCAGAAGCATTCTTTCTCAGGGATCCTTTACACTCGGGACTGTATGGTAGATAAACAGACTTAAGACGACTAATATACCGGAAGTCATTTAATATCTACTTCAAAATATCGATTTGAAACAGTTCACTTCAGATCACAAGATACATTTCTTTAAGACCAGACGACAAGTATAATTAGATGGTCGATTATGCAAATTAGAACCTAGTACAGAATGATGCAATCGAGACGCTGTGCACAGTTTGAATGTGTTTCACACGGACCATTGCATCATCAACGTAGTGATAGTAATCAATAGTGTACGTCAATACGAACCGGTACTTTTGATATTTATACTGACTTACTTTTTGATACTGGTTCATATGCACAGTGATTGCCTTACAGATTGGTACATTAGGGTGTGTTTACTACTCGTTATTCTTCTCCAAATAGGTATCTTTGCATTTCAACTACGAAAATCAAAGCACGGAGAGTTCTTGTTCAGGATCGCAGTGTTTAGGACCATTATATACTGTATATATAACGTTTTTCGAGTTTTAAGAATGGAGTTTTTGACATATAATGATGCAGACCGTCTGTGGGTGTTTGGATATGGATCCCTGACTTGGAAACCCGGAATCGAGTACACCCGGCGAATGATTGGGTTCATTCGGGGCTATAAACGTCGATTCTGGCAAGGAAATATCACTCATCGGGGGACAAAAGAAAAGGTAAGTACTTACAGAATAATTTCGTTCATGCAATGATTTGTGGTCGATTGTTAGACCAACTTTGTTTTCGCAATAATTTAATCTTTTAAACATTAAAAGAGATAAACAGCCATTAGAAAATGTTGATTTTTCGATGATACCCTTTGATTAATACAAACATTTCTTATTTGTTTTAGCGCTTTGGGTCTCTGAAAACTTACTGCTTAAAAGATAGAAATGGAACATTGCATTACTGCTTGATTTCGAAAATCGAAGTCCTGGGCAACAACTATGATTACATTCAAGACATATTTTACGTTTTGTTTATTTCTTCAGAATGACATTTGCCAGTTCTGTTTAAGTCAATCTCAATTGGAATTACCGGTATTAAAATACAAAAATTTTCATTGCGTAATCTCAATGTTTTGGTCATTAACCTACAATGGTTTGGGTATACCTCCAAATCGGCCACTTTCAAGGTTTCTCCTTCATTGCCGGCTACATACAGATTAATTGCAATTTTCTCTTTTAACTCTTTACCAGATGACAAAATTTTTAGAAACTGTATATTTTCAAAGACTTTGGCGACAAATTAAGTTAAAAAAAGTTTGACTCAGTTAATGAGATTTGTCTTTGAATGTTTAGAGAATATGGTTTGAAAAAGAGAAAATGCTCGTTGCCAGCATTTTTTCCTATTCCCACAACATTTTCATAAGCTTTTTCTCTCATGTTCGGTAAAATATGGGGCTGTGTAGTAAAGTGTAAATATTTAATCCTTCCTATAAGGTCACTAACCTAAATACTTCCTTTACCAGTTTGACAAATATACATGTGACCGGCACTCTGGAAAATAGGGGTTTAATGCCTCTATCTCCAGGATGCATTATACCAGGCAAATCATCATATTATTATAGATCCATAAAATACATTTGAGCCATGCTCTGGCAAAAGGGGGCTTAATGCATCTCTGTAATGCATGATTCCAAGCCAGTCATCACGTGGTCCTGGATCCACAAAATCCATGTTGTGTAACAACCGACTGGATCATGAGGTAAACTGGTCCTTGGACATACAGAAAATTGAGCAATAGCGAAAAATTTCCGCCCAGGTCAGCCTGCGCGGAATGTGCAGGCTGACCAGGGTCGAAACTTTTCGCAGATGCATTAAGCCCCCTTTTCACAAAGCAGGGCTCATTTTATCTAACAACTGACTGATACGTTACCTAGAATGGTCCTCCGAAGATTTTAAAGACACGACTCGTTGTAAATTGCATATAATATTATTTGGAATTTAGCTTGGATAAGCTTTCGTTACATGTTCAGTATTGGCTCGTAATAAGTTCTCTGTGATCATTACAAATTTGTCTCTTGTCTTGGTCCAAACCGTCTATGGAACCAATACTTCTGAACATACAGTGTACATTAATTTTCTTTATGATTTCAGATTGGTAGAGTGGCGACTCTGATACCTGATGAGAAGGTAAGCAGCCCCTGTTTTCTACAACTCCAGTAAACCCGGCTGTTTGATTAATCTTTATCATGCCGGCTTAACGTTTAAATAAAAAAAATAATAAACCGACGAATTTGGTGTGTTATTGAAGCTGGTTTCATCTCATGATTTAATGTTAGAATTAGACATGTTTAATGAAACATTGCCGTTTGGTAAAACCGGATGTTCCTGGTGATATGTGACCCAGACGCAGATTCATTGGTATGAAAATCAACTGCTATCATCGTAGAATACCAGCAACTTCTCTATCTGCTCACACATAATTTATTTCTTTTTATTTTTCCATACATTGATCTTCGTTACATATGATAATATGACAGATAAAGGATATCTGCTCATGTCGCGTGTCGCACATGTAACTTTCAGTGTCCTTTTATTTATTATTTCAGAGTTGTGTGTGGGGAGTCGCCTACGAGGTGTATGGTGTGGAAGCTATCAGCAAAGCCCTTGGGCACCTTTGTAACCGTGAAATGACACTAGGTGGTTACAGTGTTATAACTACCATGTTCAAACCACGTGATCCTAAGTTCGAGCCACTAGATGTGATTGTTTACATGGCAACCTGCCAAAACGATTTATATCTTGGTGATCAACATTTAGATTTAATGGCAACAGAAATACATATGGCGAAAGGGACTGCAGGATCGAACTCCGAGTACGTCACGAAATTAGCCGACTTCGTTCGGAATCACATTCCGGAAGAAGACGATGACCATCTCTTTGAACTTGACCAAAGATTAAGGGAGCTGCAAACAAACGCCAAACTCAGCAATTATCTTGACGTTGATTCTGAAAACAGTGATGAAGAGCTATTTATAGATCAAAGACAAACATAGATCTATTTATACGAGGAGGACAAAAGATATATCTTTTTTGCAATGATCTCAAAGAATGAACCCAGTTCTTTCTGCCATGACATAGGATTTTGCATGTCATGTGAAGCCAAATGCGGCCAGATTTCGTTCCAGCAAGCTTATAAAATTCTCTTTTCAAAACCTGAAACTTCTAAGATTCATACTAAACTATGATTTTGACAGAAAAATATTTATCGCGAGTATGACGCGTTTTATTATTTTTCTGTGATTTTTCTGACTTTGTTGATAAGGATGTGCTGCAATCATGTGACAAGTTTTTAGGTTATACATTATCCTTTAAACAGATCTGAATTTCACATAGCATTGTTGCTCGATTAAGGCTTTGATTCATAATGTTGTGGTCCTAGGCTATATTCTGTCTAACTGGCAACATCGTTTGTTAAATTTCAATTCCTTACCCCAAACAAGTCAAACTATCAAATTTTACTCGAAAGTTGCCTTAATCGTTCCCTAAACAAATAGGTGATTTACGGTCGGGAGTGGGGTGGGAGAAATATCTTTACATTTTGGGAAAAGAAGAAAATGCTGATAACCATAATTTTCTCATTTTTGATAAATGTTTTATACCATTTCAAAGTGAAATCCTATTTCAGTCACCCAATCATTATAAACTTCACTAAATAAAATGCACATGAAGGTTGGTGTCACAAATTTTATTAACTAATTGTTTACCACATCTGCAATGGCAGGGAAAATTTGTATTACCATTTTTAAATGCTATATCAGATATACTAGTACTCTGTTTGAATTAAAGAACAGAGGGTTGTGTGTTTGGGATGTTTTGAATTTTGGATGTTACATGCCAATTGCTCAAAGGGCATTGAAAATACTGTTTTGCAATAGTTTATTGGAAGTCCTAACATTACATATAAATGTACATACACTATTTTGCGGGATTTTTCTGCCCCATCCTTTACAAACATCGAAAATGTATCTGAGCCACGCTCTGGAAAAAGGGGCTTTAATGCATTTCCGTCAGGCAATATACCAAGCAAGTCATCATATAATTACGGATCTATAAAATCCATGTTGTCTAACAAACGACTGAATCATAAGGTAAAATGGTCCTTTGGCATACAGAAGATTGACCTGTAGCAAAAAGTATCGGTCCAGGTCAGCCTGCGCGGACTGCGCAGGCTGACCGGGACCGATACTTTTTGCAAATGTATTAAACCCTCTTTTCACAGAACATGACTCATTTTTTATGTCGAATCTACAGATTCATCTCAATCATTTAGACGTCCAAGTGTTTCTCGTGAATGTTTTACTTTTTGGTCTGAATTTTTGAAAATAATTCCATGTCTTTTGTTACCGTTTTAAATTTTTGTGTGATCTGAATAAGGTTGCTGATAAGAACTGTTGAACTGATATAATTATGTTCACGATGTAATGCACTCGCTTAATATTATGTATACAAGATATATTTATAGTTAAAATATTGAACTAGCATATTTTTTGTTTTTCATTCTCCACATATGCTTCCTGCAGCCTCAAAATTTACTTCTATACGAATTCATCTGTTCTGAGAACAACAGTACATACAGCGCCGATCTTCGTGAACAGGACAAAGACTGGTTGTTTTTTTCACGGCTTTATCAACATTATTTCAGTTATATCGCGGCGGTCAGAGCACCTATCCATACTTTCCTGGAGCTTATTTGTTTCACGCCTTTATCAAAATAATTTCAGTTATATCTTGCCGACCAGTGCACGTATCAATGCTTTTCTTGGGTTTCTTTCACAAGTACTTAGCACAATATTCTCCCCAAGCCACTGGCTGCTTTCCAGCATAACCATATTCCAAGTAATGATCAAAGAGACTGTGTTTTGTGCCCGTTTATTCAGAATATGCAGGGTTCTGCGTGACTCAATGATAAAGTTTCGGATCATAACCTAGTGGTCCCGGGTTCGAGCCTCACTGGAAGCACTGGGCCCTTCATTGGTGTACTTTTGGCAAGATACTGTAGAGGCCTAACCTAGTACTGGTGAAACCCGGCACTTACATGAGTATCTGAGCTGTCGCCGTGATATGACTGATATAATGTTGATTGCGGCGTATAACGCCACCTCAGTCAATTATTTTTTTATCTGAATCTATAGTATTTGCCATTGTTTATTGCCAAAAAGTTATGATAAAGCGGTCCCAACACATCTCAGTGGGCAATACAAAGTTCTTCGCTTTGCAGCAAAATGCTGTTGGAAAACTGTCTGGCGAAAAAAATAATTGCACGTAACGAGCAACGTCAGGAATTTACGATAAAGCCACGCTAACCATCACCATGGTCAGACGGTTTCTTTTTTTTTTCGCCCTGTAGCAGACTGCCTTAAGAAGACATTGTGGCAGAAGAACAAATTTATCGTCACGAACAATTGCTCCTTCTATGTGAATCATGCTCTGTGAAAAGGAGGCTAAATGCATCTGCAAAAAGTTTCGACCCAGGTCAGCCTGCGCAGTCCGCGCAGGCTGACCAGGGCCGAAACTTTTTGCTAGTGGTCAATTTTCTGCATGTCTAAGGACCAGTCTGCATCATGATTCAGTCGGATATTAGACAAAATGAACTTTATTGATCCATGACCATATGATAACTTGCTTGATTTAATGGATCACGGAGATGCATTAAGCCCCCTTTTGCCAGAGCATTTCAATTAAATCCACCTATATATATTACACCTTAATTGTATGTCAACTATTGATATTTAACACAGATTTTTTTTTTCAACTCACCCTGCCGCCAAGTTTGTTTATGAGGTATTTATAAGGAAACCCCTTCACCTAACAATTCCATACTTTCACGTCCCTTGGGAAGAAGGCTTTTGAAAACATTGTGGGTAAAGGAGAAACTGCTGGTTACCAGTATTTTCTCCTTTACCCACAATGTTTTCTACACTTTTAAAAACAAGTCCCATTCATTTGAACCACGTCTAATTTGTCGTCTGCAAAAGCTTTCAATTTGGAGATAACTGAAAAAAAAAAACGTCGTCTGATAAGGATTTTAAAGAGATGAAGGAAAGAAAAACAATCGAAGTGGATTATTACGTTGTCGTTGCATCATGCAACAATTGTGTTGGCAATTATTATAGAAATAATAGCTATTATCTTTAGCGTATCGTGGGGATATAGCTCAGTGGTAGAGCATTCGACTGCAGATCGAGAGGTCCCCGGTTCGAACCCGGGTGTCCCCTTATCTTTTTTATTAAATATCGACCTGAAGATTTTTCCGTCTGTATCATGCTGACACTCTTTCGTGGACTTTCTAATTTTATTTGGATTGCATCACCAGAAAGCAACACGGAAATGTATAAATCTGACCATGTGTTATAGTACAGTCTATCAAAGTCTCACTCGCTGGTAGCTAAATCAATCTTAAAACTAGAATTCAAGTAAGCAACTTTAATTCTAGTTTTACAATTTCTCTTTTTCTTTCAACAACTGGAACTTTGACACAGCGTACTACAACACCACTTTGCACATGCTATCCATACCTTTAACCCTTAGCTAGCTAAATTAGTGAAACAAAAACTTATAAGCCGATAGTAAAAACCTAAATTTTGCAATTTCAGTAATAATTGTTTCAGGGAAAATATGTCCTTAACGGACAGTGTAGATCAAAGATCAGACTGCACGTTCTGTGCAGTCTGATCTTGATCTACACTGTCCGCAAAAGGTCAGTGAGTCGCGCTTAGCAGCCTAAGGGTTGAACCTTAACCATACAGTGAGTTTTAACGACACTAAGGAAGAAGGTTTTTAAAAACATTGTGGGAAAAGGAGAAAATGCTGGTAACCAGCATTTTTTTCCTTTTTCCTGCAGTGTTTTCTACTCCCTAGTAGCCAATGTTCTCCATTTTTGCCATATTTATCTTGTAATCTGCAAATGTTTTGGATTTGAACGAGCCCAAAATTTTGTATTTCGGTATAGAGTTCAATCGTACAAATTAAATTTACCACCATTTTGACCCCCGAATTGTTTACTTTAGGACGCTCTTGGGCCTTTAACTTTATAACTTTATAAAAAAAAAAAAGTTTAATACAAAAGTACATTTCAAAACATTGTGGCAAAAATAGAAAATACTCGATAAGGACAATTTCCTTTTTTGATACTTTATCACAAACCCTTTACAACAAAATCCCGAGCTTAAACGACCCAAGGAAAGGGAATTTTGAAAACATTGTAGGAAAAGGAAATGTAACCAACAGAAACAAATTTCATTAAACAAGGTTGGAAAAGGAAGAAAATGTAAATTACCAACATTTTCTCCTTGTCCCATAATGTCTCTAAAAGCCTGCATCATTCATGCTATGTTTTTTTTTAACACACTCACTTGTGTTGTAAAGAAAGAATAGATCTACTGATAAAACAAGAGGGCCATGATGGCCCTAAAGTCGCTCACCTGAGTCTTTTGACCAAACATGACCCATTTTCAATCTCTTTTGAGATATCATGACAAACAATTTACTAAGCTTTCATAATTATTGGACTGAAAATTTGGCCTCTAGCATATACACAAGCTTTTTCTAGAATTTCTCTCAGTGACCTACTTTTTATCTAACCATAGCCAATTTTCCCATTGTAGATATTATCAAAACAAAGATCCTGACCACCTTTCATACGTATTGGACAGAAAATGTGGCCTATAGAGCATACACAGGTTTTTTCTAAGATTTGAACTACTGACCTAGTTTCTGACCCAACATGACCAATTTTCGAAGTCATGTGAGATGTCATCAAGTAAAACATTCTGACCAACTTTCAAGAAATTTGGACTGAAACTGTGACCTCTACAGCGTACACAAGTTTTTTTTTTAAGATTTGACCCAGTGACCTAGTTTTTTGCCTGACATGACCCATTTTCAAACTTGTCCAAGATATCATCAAGACAAACATTCTGACCAAATTTCAAGAGTTTTGGACCAAAAATGTGGCCTCTAGAGTGTACACAAGGTTTTTCTAAGATATGACCTTGTGACCTACTTTTTGACCAGACATGACCCATTTTAGAACTCGTCCGAGATATCATAAAGACAAACATTCTGACCAACTTTCAAGAGCATTGGACTATAAATGTGGCCTCTAGAGTGTGCACAAGGTTTTTCTAAGATTTGACCTAGTGACCTAGTTTTGTCCCAGCATGATCAATTTTCGAACTCATCCGAGATATCATCAAGACAAACATTCTGACCAAGTTTCATGAGTATCTGACTGAAAATGTGGCCTCTAGAGTGTACACAAGGTTTTTCTAAGATTTGACCTAGTGACCTAGTTTTTGACCCGACATGACCCATTTTCAAACTTGTCTGAGATATCATCAAGACAAACATTCTGACCAAGTTATATGAGTATTTGACTGAAAATGTGGCCTCTAGAGCGTACACAAGGTTTTTCTAAGATTTGACCTAGTGACCTAGTTTTTGACCCGACATGATCCATTTTCGAACTCGTCCGAGATATCATCGAGACAAACATTCTGACCAACTTTCATGAGTATCGGACTGAAAATGTGGCCTCTAGAGCGTACACAAGGTAAAAGTTGACGACGGACGACGAACGACGAACGACGGACGACGCACGACGGACGCCGGACACAGCACGATCACAAAAGCTCACCATGAGCACTTCGTGCTCAAGTGAGCTAAAAAAAAACCACAAGTATATAGTTAATACAAGGAAAAAAGTTTTGAAGAAAATGGTCTCTTAACTCTAGATTAAACGACAAATTTCTAGACTTGTCCAAATTCAAAGCAGACGACATACTAGAAATTGCTCAAATGACCAGATTTGTTTATTGTTAGAGTAGAAAACATTGTGAAAAAGGGAGAAAATGTTATTTACCAGCATTTTCTCTTTTTCCCGCAATATTTTCAAAGGGCTTCCTTGTCAGGCTCGTTAAAAGTCGGGATTGTGTGGTAGAGTATTAATACTATAGAACATATTGCTTTAATCCTTTACTACACAATGCAGATATTTCACGATCCTGAGGAAGAAGCCGTTTGAAAACATTGTGGGAAAAGGAGAAAATGCTGGTAACCAGCATTTTCTCCTTTTCCCACAATGTTTTCTTACCTTTCAGAAAACAAATTTCAATTTTTGAGTCACTTTTGTTATTTTGTCGTCTGCAAATTCTTTGAATTTGGGTAAGTCTAAAATTTGTCATATGGTAAAGAGTTAAAGATTGATTGATTGTATTAGTGTTTAACGCCGTTTTCAAAATCATTTCAGTTAAATCGAAGCGGCCAGTGCACCTATCCATGCTTTCCTGGAGTTTCTTTTACCAGTACTCCGCACAATATTTTTTCCAAGCCACTGGCTGCTTTCCCACATAACCATCGTCGAACAAAAAAAAAAAGAGTTAAAAAGAAATTGCCTGTATAACAGCAGTTGCTCCGATTTCAAAATCTATCAAGTGTAGTGGCGTAAAAAGTCCAAGTAATAGACAAACGCGAAGAAATTCTCTAAATAAAACGAATATAAAGAGCGGTAGTTTATCTTCTCTTGTCGTTTACTGTTGAATGAGGAAATATTATGGCAAACGTTCAATAAATCTTCACAAAACAAATATTGTTTTCTTCCCAAGTGATTTACAAGGGGATATAGCTCAGTGGTAGAGCATTCGACTGCAGATCGAGAGGTCCCCGGTTCGAACCCGGGTGTCCCCTTTCTTTTTTTTTTTTACTAATTTTGTGTTTTTTCCTGTGCTTCCTTTATCTTTATAAATGCTGGTATATTTTCAGACATGTAACGAGAAGGAAAATGGAAATGGTGATGTTTATTTTTAAAACGAAAAAATCAGAGAGGAAGAAAGACAAGCTCATAGTCACCCAGAGACAGCAGCTCAGATATATAGACTGACTGACAGACAGACAGACAGATAGAAAAAATACTGAAGCCATTTCTATACATTGTTCCGAAAAAGAAAATAAACTTGAACATACCTATTAGGTGAACAATAGCTGCAAAGTGAGTGAGCGAGTGAGTGATCAAGCAAGCCGGTGGGTGGGTGGTAAGAGAGTGAATGAGTTGATCAACTGATTGATTGGATGGTGTTTTACTCCACTTTCAACATTATTTCAGCCATATCACGGCGACAGCTGCATATTCATGTATTTCCTGGGTTTCACCAGTACTAGGCCAGGGCTCTGATGTGTCTTGCCCACTTCCCACGAAAAACCCAGTGGGGCTCGAGCCTGGGGCGTCCAGGTCAGTCGTCCTACACTTTACCACTGAGCCACGCAGAACCCTCGAGTGAATGAGTAAGCAGATGATGAATGGGTAAATGTATGAATATGCGAACGAATGTTTGTACATTATTACAACTGAAAAGAGGTCGAGAGGGGATATCAGTCATTACCATCGACGACAGCGATGCACATTATGCAGCGATTACAATACAAGTGACCTCGTATGACCTACTTAGGACGTATGAAAGATCATTATTAAAAAGATTATCTCTTAATCAGATTAACACCGTTTAACACATCTTTTTCGCGGCAATGACCTCCGACCAAGTGCCAAAAATTCATACAAGTAAAATGATCTTTTACGTTTGATTTGTAACATTCTGTGGCCAATTTCAAAAAGTACATATATACATTTCATTTTTTTTACGGCGACAGCTCAGCAATACACGTATTTTCTGCGTTTCACCAGTGCGAGGCTGAGACTTTGAAGTGCCTTGCCCACGTGGCTAGTACTATCAGGCGGATCGAACTAGGATTTTCTGATTAGAAATCAAAGACCTACACTACGGGGTCATGGAGGACACCCAGCTACCACCGAAGTCTCGGACCAAATGGAATTAACTTGTTACTGTATGAATATTACTCTTTCCGCCCCTGTACGTAATGGCTTTAGAAAACATCGTGGAAAAAGGAGCAATTGCTTAAAGTCGGCCATTGTTCCTCTCTTTCCACTATGTTTTACATTCTATTAACAGTAAGAGAGCCGAGTCAACCCAACCGACAATTTTAGTTCAGAAATAACACCCGAATACTAGTAATTTAAATAATAATGTTTTTGTCTGTAGTATTTAGCAATGCGGACAGTGTAGATTAAAGATCAGACTGCAGGTTTTGCGCAGTCTGATCTTAATCTATACTAGTCGCATAAGCATTATTTTTATAGGCGCTCTAAAGGCTACAGAATGATTTTCTCCTCTCGAGGCAATGTCTTACAATCGGTAGTACATGTAGTGTTGGGCAGCTTTAAACCTTTTACAGAACGATACGAATTCAAGACGAAAACGATAAGGACAAAGGGTCAGTCGAAAGAAACCTGTCGCAAGGTTTTGGACATTAAGCGCACAGGTTTCCCCAATTATGAATAAAATGATACAAAATTGACGACAGCTTTCAATGACATGTGTAAACTACAAGGCTCTTTTTTCTACATTTATCATCGACGAGTGTAATGAAGGGACACAAAGGTCAAATGGGGTCAGCAAGAATTACAAGGAGTCAAATTAATCAGTTGAATCGCCAAAGAAATGCGATTGCAAGGTCTAAAATTAATTTTTTAATCTTTTCAATTTAACCTTTAGGTTGCTTACTGCGACTCCATGTGCTTTAGCCAATAGCGAAGATCAAGATCAGACAGTACAGTACATGCAGTCTGACCTTGGACTTACACAAAGACGGTAACGTTTTTCTCAGCGAAAAAAAAAAATTCTGAAAAATCGCCATTGTGGTGTTTAAACCCCTCACAAAACAATAGTAGGTTTTAAAGACCCTTTAGAAGGCTTTCGAAAAAATTGTGGGAAAAGGAGAAAACGCAGATAAAACCAGCATTTTCTCCTTTCCCCGCAATGTTTTCTAACCTGTCAAATACATAAATTCTCATTTGAGCAACATTTAATTTATTCTCGTCAAATGCTTTCACTTTGGTCGAGTCCAAAATTCTATCGATTGGTAAAGGGTACATTGTTGGCTGGATATATCCGATTCATTAAGCAGTTAAACCATTTGTGACCCGTTATGAAAAAAGGGACAATCTGGGAATTCCGTACATCAATTAGATGAAAACAGATCAACGATAGTGCAGGTCAATTTAAGTTGATAGTTCAAAAATAATTGTATAACAAGGTAGAATGACCACTTTTCATACAGAAAATATCATAAAAGCGAAAAGGGTCGACCCTGGTCAGACTGCGCAATTCGCGCAGTCTGACCAGGGTTGACACTTTTCGCAGTTTCGCTCCCTTTTTGCGTGACGGGTCACATTTGTCCGAGACTGGATTGGTTAGTATTCAATGCAGTTTTCAAGATCATTGCACTTATATCATCGGGGATCAGAGCACCTGCCCATGCATTCCCTCTTTTTACTAGAATGAAAGAACTTATCTCTTATAGGACAGAAAACATTGTGGCAAAAGGAGAAAACGCTGGTTACCATCATTTTCTCCTTTTCCCACAATGTTTTCAAAAGCGTTCCTCCGCATGGTCGTTTAATATCGGAATGGTATGGTTGATAGTTTACCAGATAACAACCACCCTTTACCAGGCAACGAACTTTAACACTTGTTCAAACCATTTGAACACTACATACTAGTAGTAAATGTGTCTTAAATGATACGATACTGCTTTGATAGGACAGAAAACATTGTGGGAAAAGAAGAAAATGCTGGTTACCAGCATTTTCTTCTTTTCCCGCAATGTTTTCAAGAGCACTCCTCTACAAAGTCTTTTACATTCTGGATTGTATGGTCATTGGATACACAAAGAACATCTTTCAGACACCGAAAAGTTTTCTTTAATAACAACAATCATTTAAAAAAAGCTTATCAGCTATATTTCACATAATCATTTGTGTAAGAAAATACATTTCATTTAGTTTCACTTTTGTCTTCTTTCTAGGTTAACATCAAAATAATTCTATATAATCTACAGAAAGTAAACTTCGTAAGTTATTCTATCAAACATCAAAATACCACGTACTGTAGCTATATACAGGATGGATCAAAAGTTTGTAAAGCCAGGGATGATTTATAAACGTGTTATCTATAATACAAGATCCCTGGCAAAACAAGCATTTCAGTCTAACCATATAATAACTTATTAGGATAACCTAGTCTGCAAAGGAAATATAAATCAGTCCTGCTCTGTGAAAAGGGAGCTTAATGAGTCTGCAAAAAGTATTGACTTATGTCAGCCTGAGTAATCGGCACAGGCTGACTTGGGTCAAAACTGTTGTTCTGCATGTCAAAGGACCAATCTACCTCATGATTCAATTGGTTGTTTTACTAAATTAATTTTATGGATCCACAATTATATGACGAAATGCATTAAACCCCCTTTTGCCAGAGCATGGCTCGAATCTAATGAACAATTTCACTGTGCCTTGTAAACTAAACAAGAGCGTTGCATGAGGGTGCCAACTCTCTGCTGCAGTTGCTTGATTTTCAGTGAAAAATAAGTTGAGAAAGGGACATAACTAAAAAAAAAAAAACTTTGATGGTTACCTGCCCCTGTTGTATTGGTTGCCCTTTTGATAGTTGTCCAAGGTTGAAGTGGGTATCATAAGTATTAACAGATATATTATAAAATGACAAAATCATTTTACGACAATGACACAGATGACATTAGAGCTATGACAGTGCCTTGACTTTTTCTTTGAAACAGCCAAGCTATAGAAGAGGAAAGATAATGGCCCATGCATTTGTTACTGACTCACAGATGTCAAAATTTTAGATTCGTCCATAGTGAGAACAATTGCAGAAGATAAACTTAATGTGGCTAAAATGATGAATTTTGTCTTTCAAAGGTTAGAAAAGTTATAAAACACTGGTTATCATCTTTTTTTCTCATTTGGCAACAATGTTTTCAAAAGCTTCCTTGCTTAAAGTCGTGAACTGCATAAGACTGTTTGCTAAAGGGTTGAAAATTGGGTATCCATTACAAACTATTTGAGCCATGCTCTGTGAAAAGGGGGTTTAATGCATTTTCAAAAAAAAAATATCGATTCGTGTCAGCTTGCACAGTCCGTGCAGGCTGACCTGGGTCCAAATTTCATGTTATTTGAAAATGTTCTGCATGTAAAATGACCATACTACCTCATGATTCAGTTGGTTGTTAGTGAAAATGGGTCTAATGGATCCGTGCTTGTGATGATTTGCTTAGTATAATGCATCATGGGGTTGCTTTAAAATCCCTTTTGCCAGTGCATCCCTCATTCACAAATAAGTGAGCAAATATTTCCCACCATTAACACTTAACCTATTACCACACAATCCCTACTTTTGACGACACTGAGAAAGAAGCCTTTAGAAAACATTGTGGGAAAAGGAGAAAATGCTGGTAACCAGCATTTTCTCCTTTTCCCACAATGTTTTCTACCCTTCACAAAACAAATTTCAAATTTTCAGTCACTTTTATTTTGTCGTCTGCAAATGCTTTCGATTTGGACAAGCCTAAAATATTGTCGTTTGGTAATGAGTTAAAGCGCTGAATTAATGAGTTAAACCTTTTCAAGTAGGAAAAGCAGCCCTAATATTGTTATTTCAAGATTGTTTCAGCCATAACATGTAATAAGGTAGCGGATAGTGTAGATCTAAGATCAGACTGCACGTTCTGTGCAGTCTGATCTTGATCTGTACTGTCCGCAAAACCAAGTTAACTTGGTTCCCGCACTGTAAGGGTTAAAACACACAGGGTCCGTATTCATCAACCATTCTTAAGAACATTCTTAGTCTTAATCTCAAGAATTTTCTAATTTTGAAAGTAACATCACAATGGCTAAACCATTTAGTTGTGTTACATTCCAACTCAATTACCAAGAATGTTCTTAAGAATAGTTGATGAATATGGAACAAGTTGAGGCAAATCAAAGACTGGAATAACTAGAACACTAGTACATCTAAAACATAGGCCAGGTAAATGAAGATCAGGGCCCGGTTTCACGAAAAAACTTTAGTCTCTTATTTTTACTCAAGTCAGCAAACAGACCCGTTTTCTAACTTCGTTATTTCAGATGCATTTCACTAACATTATCAGACTTTTGAAATATTTTCAAAACTAAAGTTGACACAACGTTTCAGACTCAGCTCAGCTAAATAATGGACTTAAGTCATTTTAACAGACTTAAGTCCGTCATTTTGCTGAGTTGACTGTGAAATATTGTGTCAACTAAGGATTTGAGAATGCTTCCTAGGTCTGTTAATATTTGTGAAATAAGTTTCAAGTAACAAACTCAACTTTAAGTCGCAAATGAGGTCTGTCAGCAGACTTGAGCAAAATGAAGAGACTTAAGTTTTTTCACGAAACCGGTTCCTCACTCCCAATTTTTTGTGCAAATGGATCTAGTTCTACACTATCAAACAAGCAATTCAAGTTTTAACTCTTTACCAAACAATCCCGAGTTAAATGACCCCTAAGTAGGAAAGCTTTTGAAAACATTGTGGGAAAAGGAGAAAATGCTGGTAACCAGCATTTTCTCTCTTTCCCAAAATATTTTCAATCTTTTCCAAATAAATTACAACATTTGAGTTGCATTTGAACTGTTGCCTGCAAATGGTTTCAGAAAGGACAAGTCATACATTTTATTGTCTAGTAAAGAGTCAATAAAGAAGCCATCTAAGATAGGTTTTTTCTGCATTTCCCATATATATTTAGTGTATGTATAATTTATATACAAGGAAACAAATCTACATATTAAATCAAATGAACAATAAGATACAAACCGTCTCTAAATATTTCAAACATGCAAATGTAATCTACCCAAGAAGAATCTAAATAAAGTAACATTCAATATGGCATCCATAGAGCAACTTAAAACACTAACAATCTATCTGAACTTGTCAGTGACCGACAGTATTTCATCAAATTTCAAATTCTAATTGACTTACATGTATTTTTCAGTGTGCAAGAAAGTTAATGACACTGCTTCTGATCATAAGATCATAAGAAAAACCATATTGGTGGAAAGCAAGATTACTGCAGCTATTCACACTAATATGCTATTACTGTTCCACGCCTAACATCAAAGTTGTTACTCTATCAAACATGGAGGTGTAATTATTCAGTTAGATTTCAAAATTTCGTTTGCTATTAAACAGCTAAATTTCTATCATATTACAAAGTATAAAGTCTAAAAATATATAATTTAATGTTAAATTCATTTTTCTTTTTCCACAACTGATTTTGAAATAATAGCTTTATTTCTTAATCTACAATAAATTAAAAGTAAACTCGGAAATACATTTATGTCAATGGTGATTCAGACTTTGATAAAATACATATGGCCACTGACTATGTATTTACAATAGCCATTTCATTTAAACAGGGACCTTATCAATACTTTTTCATTTCTTAACAACACTAAAAACTTTTAGACTCGCCAATATTGAAAGCATTTGCAGACAACAAATAAAACAAGGCTGGAATAAGGGGATTTTTCTTTGAAAGACTAGAAACCATTCACAGAAAAGGAAAAAATGTTGGTTATTGTAACTTTCGCCTTTCCCCTACAATTTTTTCAAAAGCTGTCTCCCTCAGAGTCATTCAAATACTTGCACTCAATGTTTCCTACCCTCTCCAACATGAATCTCCATCATCTTAGGCACATTTAACCCTTTATCACACGGCAAAATTTTAGACCTATCCAAATTGAAAGCATTTGCAGCCGACAATTACATAGTGGCTAAAAGTGACATAATTTTTATTTGATAGGGTAGAAAACTTTGTGGAAAAAGGAGAAAATGCTGGTTACCAGCATTTTCTCCTTTTCCCACAATGTTTTCGAAAGGCTTCTTCCTCAGGTTCATTGAAAGTTGTCATTGTATGGTATAGGGTTAATTTGCTTTCTGCAAATGCTCTGAATTCGGGCAAGTCAGAATTTTAGTGGGGGGGGGGGGTTCTGGTAAAGAGTTAAGCCTTTACCACACAATCCAGAGTTTTAACAAGCCTGAGGAGGAAAGCATTTGAAAAAAAAATTGTGAGGTAAGGAGAAAATGCTGGCAAACAGCATTTTCTACTTCTTCCACCATGTTTTCCACCCTATCAAAGACAAACTTCATCATTAGAGCCACATTTGAATTGTCATCTGCAAATGCTTTCAATTTGGACAAGTCTAAAAATTCTTTGTGTGGCACAGAATTTATGGTATATCTTAAAATAGCTTTCAATATTGAGTAAACATACTAATTAGTTTAAAAAGGCCACAACTTGAACAATTACAACATTTTTTACCACATGATTGTCATCAAAATAAGAGTCATATCTATTTCATTTTAATGTTAGTAGCAACTTTGTACAACACTATCTATACAGAGCTTTGCCAAAAAATGTGATAAAACGTCATAGTTATTCTTATCACAAAAACGCCCGTGTTGTAATGACCCTGTGGATAAAGACTTTTGAAAACATTGTGGGTTAAGGAGAAAACACTGGTAACCAGCATCTTAACCCTTTTCCCGAAGTGTTTTTTCTCCTTTCGAAAAAAAAATCACACTTATTGACCTAAAGCTAATTTGTTGTCTGCAAGCGTCTTCAAGTCTACTGAAATTTAGTTGTCTGGTAAAGAGTTAACGACTACTAATCATCCTACAGGCTACTTTTTCCATCTAGCAGCAGACCTACTTATAAAGCAATGTAGCATAAAGCGAAAGGAGAAACTGCTTGTAATGGGCTATTTCTACTCTTGCCACAATGTTTTCAATTGTAACCTTACATTCACACTTAACCACACAGTCCCGAATTTCATCGACACCGATCAAGAAACCTTTTGGACACATTGTGGGAAAAGGAGAAAATGCTGGTAACCAGCATTTTCTCCTTTTCCCAACAATGTTTTCTATCCTTTCAAAGCCAAAAACATAATTCCAGCAACACTTAAACTGTTGTTTGCTAATGCTTTCAAATTAGACAACTCCAAAATATTGTTGTTTGGTAAAAAATAAAAGATTAATTCAAGATAATAATCCATGTTTTACAATGGTGTTTACAAAGTTCTCCTTAGCAGATTCCTTCCAGGACAAAGCAAGTTTCATGTTAATAATCAATGTTTTACAATGATGTTTACAAAGTTCTCTTTTGCAAGTTTCAGGATGATTTTGAGACCAAGAAACATCATAAAACCTACACACACTAAAAAAAAAGTAAGCACTGAACTTGTAAATGACCCATGCATTGTGTAAAGGGAATCTAATGCATTTGTATGAAGTACCAACCAGGGTCAGTCTGTGCAATCTGCTCAGGTTGACCTGTGTCGAAACTTTTTGCTTTTGGTAAATTTTCAGCATTTTCAAGGACCATTCCTCATCATATTTCAGCCATTCCACTTCATATTTAAGCCATTTATTAGACAAAATGGATATTACAGATTCATAAATATGTGATGACTTGCTTGGTAAATCCATTGCGGAGATGCACTAACCTTTGCCACACAATCCTGACTTTTAACGACCCTGAGAAAGAAACCTTTTGAAAATATTGTGGGAAAAGGAGACAAGAGGACCATGATGGTCCTATATCGCTCACCTGAGTACTAAGCAGTAAAGGTCTACAATGAAGATAAATACCAAATATCGAGGTTCAAGGCCAAATGATAATGAAACAAGAGCGGCAAATTGTCGCAAGATAAGCCCGTCCCACCGCCAGTTGTCAAGGAGGTATAATAATCGCAAAGGGCAGGTAATGCACCAAACATGTTTACCAAGTCTCAAGTCAATTTGACTTGAGACTTCAAAGTTCCGTTCCAGACAAGCAAGAAATACTGTAAAAATGAAATCAAAGTGGAATTACTCAAAATCTGCGCTAGGCAGAGTTATTGTTCATGCGCACTGTACTCGGTAATACTGCAACAAACATGCATACCAAGTTTGAAGTCGTTCCGACTTGAGATGACTTAAGTTATATTCCGGACAAGCACTAAATGCTGTAAAAATGACGATCATAGGGAAATAACTCAAAGACAGCACGAGGTAGAGTTACAATTCTTGTGCACTGCACTTCCAAAATATTGCAACAAATAAGCATACCATATTTCAGGTCACTCCTACTTAAGATGACAAAGTTTTGCTCCGGACAAGGATGAAATGCTATAAAAATGAAGGTCAAAGGGGAATAACTCAAAATTCGTGCTAGGAAGAGTTATGGTTCTTGTGCACTGCACTCCATAATTTTTCAACAATCATGCATACCAAATTTGAAGATGTTCAGGCTTGAGATGACAAAGTTATATTTTGGACAAGCAGAAAATGCTGTAAAAATGACGATCAAAGGGAAATAACTCACAGACAGTATGAGGTAGAGTTATGGTTCTTTCACACTGCACTCCGTATTATTGCAAAAAACATAAATACCAAGTTTCAAGTCAATCGGACTGGAAATGACAAAGTTATGCTCCGGACAAAGAACTATTCTACAGAACTTTCTAATTCAAGGGCAAATAACTCCAGTCGTTCTGGTCCAATTAGATCCATAATTGAACTCATCCGAGATCTCATGGTCATAAGTATTTTGACCAAGTTTCGTGCTGATTGGTTAAAAATTGTAGATGCTAGAGTGTAAACAAAGTCAAATATAGCAATTTTTCTAATTCAAGGGCAAATAACTCCAGTTGTTATCGTCCGATTACACCCATAATCGAACTCATCCGAGATCTTATGGTCATTTATATTTTGACCAAGTTTCGTGCTGATTGGTTAATAATTGTAGATGCTAGAGTGTAAACAAAGTCAAATATAGCAATTTTTCTAATGCAAGGGCAAATAACTCCAGTTGTTCTCGTCCGATTACACCCATAATCGAACTCATCCGAGATCTTATGGTCATATATATTTTGACCAAGTTTCGTGCTGATTGGTTGATATTTGTAGATGCTAGAATGTAAACAAAGTCAAATATAGCAACTTTTCTAATTCAAGGGCAAATAACTCCAGTTGTTCTCGTCCGATTACACCCATAATCGAACTCATCCGAGATCTTATGGTCATATATATTTTGCCCAAGTTTCGTGCTGATTGGTTAATAATTGTAGATGCTAGAGTGTAAACAAAGTCAAATATAGCAATTTTTCTAATTCAAGGGCAAATAACTCCAGTTGTTATCGTCCGATTACACCCATAATCGAACTCATCCGAGATCTTATGGTCATATATATTTTGACCAAGTTTCGTGCTGATTGGTTGATATTTGTAGATGCTAGAGTGTAAACAAAGTCAAATATAGCAATTTTTCTAATTCAAGGGCAAATAACTCCAGTTGTTCTCGTCCGATTACACCCATAATCGAACTCATCCGAGATCTTATGGTCATATATATTTTGACCAAGTTTGGTGCTGACTGGTTGATATTTGTAGATGCTAGAATGTAAACAAAGTCAAATATAGCAATTTTTCTAATTCAAGGGCAAATAACTCCAGTTGTTCTCGTCCGATTAGACCCATAATCGAACTCATCCGAGATCTTATGGTCATATATATTTTGACCAAGTTTGGTGCTGATTGGTTAATAATTGTAGATGCTAGAGTGTAAACAAAGTCAAATATAGCAATTTTTCTAATTCAAGGGCAAATAACTCCAGTTGTTCTCGTCCGATTACACCCATAATCGAACTCATCCGAGATCTTATGGTCATATATATTTTGACCAAGTTTCGTGCTGATTGGTTGATATTTGTAGATGCTAGAGTGTAAACAAAGTCAAATATAGCAATTTTTCTAATTCAAGGGCAAATAACTCCAGTTGTTCTCGTCCGATTAGACCCATAATCGAACTCATCCGAGATCTTATGGTCATATATATTTTGACCAAGTTTGGTGCTGACTGGTTGATATTTGTAGATGCTAGAATGTAAACAAAGTCAAATATAGCAATTTTTCTAATTCAAGGGCAAATAACTCCAGTTGTTCTCGTCCGATTAGACCCATAATCGAACTCATCCGAGATCTTATGGTCATATATATTTTGACCAAGTTTGGTGCTGATTGGTTAATATTTGTAGATGCTAGAGTGTAAACAAAGAAATGTGAACAGACGGATGGACGGACGATGGACGGACGGACGACGGACGCCGACGGATGGTGAGTGATCACAATAGCTCATCCTGAGCCCTTCATGCTCAGGTGAGCTAAAAATGCTGGTAACCAGCATTTTCTCCTTTTCCCACAATGTTTTCTATCCTTCCCAATACAAATTTCAAATTTTCAGTCACTTTCATTTTGTCATCTGCAAATGCTTTCAATTTGGACCAGTCTAAAATTTTGTTGTTTGGTAAAGAGTTATACCGCCTTTTGCAAGAATGTGGCTCAAATGTATTGATAAGAAAACAGGCAAAACTAGAACTTGTCACAGGATGTGACTTAATACCCCCGCAAAAGCTGTAATTGACCAATTTTTTTTTCAGGATTACACAGACGGACACACGGACGGACGGACAGACAGGCTGATTCCAGTATACCCCTGAAAACATTCGTTTTGCGGGGGTATAACTAGAACTTGTCACAGGATGTGACTTAATACCCCCGCAAGAGCTGTAATTGACCAATTTTTTTTTTCAGGATTACACAGATGGACACACGGACGGACGGACAGACAGGCTGATTCCAGTATACCCCCGAAAACATTCGTTTTGTGGGGGTATAATAAAATATGGAGGAATTGTACACCTTATGTAATTTCTTTTTTTTACCAAACCTTTGAAAGCAGACTGTGAAAATAAAATTTTAGACCAATCCACACTGGAGAACACCTGCAATGGACATATGAAATGTGACCCTAATGATAGTATTTGCAATTGCAAAAGGGAGGAAACATTGTGGGAAAAGGAAAAAATGCTGCAAATCATCATTTTCTCCTTTTTCCACAGGCTTTTCAGATGTCTTCTTCCATGTAACACCATGGGATTATTTGGTAAACAGTAGAGAATTAGTTCAGCTAAAATCTTGTTCATAAGTCATCTACATGAAGGGGGGGGGTGCACTTGGGACTGTTCTACTGCAAACACTCTACGAGCCCTCATTATTGTCGGCTTTTTGTCCATTTACTGATGACATACCATGAGATTCTGAAAGCTGTGGCACTGATGAAGACTTGTGTATCGCTGACGATGAACCTGAAAGAGAAAGACATAAACTCTTAGCCAAACACAAAATTTTGGTTTCGACCAAATTGAAATAATTTGCAGACCACATATTAAAAGTACATGTAGTTAAAAAAAAAAAAAAAAGATTTCTGTCCATAAAATAATAGAAAACACTGTGGAAAATCCTGTTTTAATCCTGCTTCTTAGGGATGTGCTGTACAGCCTTTGTATATTCTGTGCAGTCCATTTTTCATTATACAGTTTGCAATTCATCCACAGATATTGCTCTGACTGGATACCGTCAGCAAAATTGAGAAAACAACTTAGGATATTCACATTTAAATCAAAACGGCCTGCCTTAAAATTACTATCTGAACCTTCAACCTAACATTCCCGTATGTTCACACCCCTGGAAAACAAACTCTTTTGAAACACTCTGAGAAAGGTAACCACCTCTTTCTTCTTTTCCACATTTTTTTTTTTTTACCCTATCAATAACAAATTCCATCATACGAGCCATCTCAAGTCTATTGCTTGTAAATAATTTCAATTTCTAAAAGTTACAAATGTGTCTTTTGTAAAAGAATTAACCCTTTAGCATACTATCTTGAGTTTTAGTAACCCTGAGGAAGAAGCCTTTTGAAAACATTGTGGGACAAGAAGAAAATGCTGGTAACCAGCATTTTCTTCTTTTTCCACAATGTTTTCTACCCTTTTAAACACGAATTCTATCATTTGAAAATACTTAATTAGTTGTCTGCAAATGCTTTCAATTTTGGCATGTCCAAGATTTTGTAATCTGGTACAGAGTTAACAAAACAAGAGGGCCATGATGGCCCTGTATCGCTCCACTGGCTATTAAGTAAAAACACTACAAGCCAAACATTACAATATTCAGCAAATTGATTTCAAACACGAGGACATGCAAACATTTTTCTATCTAATCCTACGAGAAAGTTGTGATCCATGGGCAAAGCCAATTTTGATCGCAAAGCTATAATTATTTGAATCCTGGTGGAGGTCCACAATATAAAGCTCCATACCAAATAATTCAGTTCTTGAATGTTATAAACAAGAAGATTTTCAAATTTTTCTCAATGAAAAGCCCTGTAAAACATGAAACCCATGAGAGGAGAAGATTTTTAAAGAATTCCTTCATTTCTGTATAGTGCAAGAAGCCCCCATTCACCAGAGCCACGTTTTTTGACGGATCAAAATTTTACGAACAGTTTTTGAAAAGGGTCACCCAAGGAACAATCCTGTGAAATTATTTCGAAATCTGACCAGCGGTTTCAGAGAAGAAGAATTTTGAAGAATTCCTTCATTTCTATATGGTGCAAGAAGCCCCCATTCACCAGAGCCACATTTTTTGACGGATCAAAATTTTACGAACAATTTTTAAAAAGGGTCACCCAAGGAGCATATCTGTGAAATTATTTCAAAATCTGACCCGTGGTTTCAGAGGAGAAGATTTTTAAAGAATTCCCTAAAAAATTCCATTTGGTTGCAATGGCAACCAGAGTTTTTGATGGAATCAAATTCTGTGAACAATTTTTAAAGAGGACCTTCCAAGGAACATTCCAGCCAAGTTTGGTCCAAATCCGCCCAGTGGTTTAGGAGGAGTTGATGTTTAAAAAATTGTTGACGACACACGACGCACGACGGACACCAGGTGATCCTAAAAGCTCCCCTTGAGCACGTTGTGCTCAAGTGAGCTAAAAAGTTAACATATGGATAGACGCACAACGGACAACGGGCCATAACATAAGCCTGCTGGCCTTCGGCCAGTGGAGCTAAAAAACTTGTCTAGCACCAATCATGTATCACTGCAGCTTGATAATCAAGGGAGGTAAATAGTAACGAACTTTATCTTTCATAAAGAGTTATTTCCCTTGATTAATGTTTAAATTGAAGTGACAATATTTTGAAGCCCATGTTAAACTTGCGATCCCTGGAATGAAGGCAATTTTGACCCCAGACCTACAATATGAAACTAGAATGTGTGGTTATAAACAAAAAGATTTTTTAATCTTGCCCAATAAAAAGTCATGTAAAACAAGTTTGCTGAATAAAAGGCCCTGTAAAATATGTGATCCATGACACAGGTTTATCAAGTTTTCACTATAAAAGCCGATGTAAAACTTGTGACCCCTGGTGTGGAGTCAAACTTGACCCCCAAAGTTAAAATTTGGGCCCTCTTGGTAGAGGCCCATTATATAAAGTTACATGCAAAATTTGGTAGCCCTAGGCCTAAATATGGCTATGTACAAGTAGATTATTAAAGTTTCCTTATATAAGACCATGTAGAACTTGTGACCCCCTGGGGTGGGGCTACATTTGACCCCCTGGGCTATAATTTGGGCACCCTTGATAGAGACCCCCTAGATAAAGCTAAATGCAAAATTTGATAGCCCTAGCCCTTATAGCTAGATGCGAAAGATTTTCCTATATAAGCCCGCCCATGTAAAACATGTTACCCCCCGGGGCGAAGTCAAATTTGACCCTTGGCTATAATTTGGACACCCTTGGTACAGGTCCACTAGATAAAGCTACATGCCAAATTTGGTCGCCCTAGGCCCCATGGCTAGGTAGAAGAGGAATTTTAAAGTTCTCCCTAAATAAGCCCATGTAAAACTTGTGACCCCCGGGGCGGGGCCAATTTTGACCCCAGGGCTATAAATTGAAGAAACTTGGTAGAGGTCCACTAGATAAAGCTACATGCCAAATTTGGTAGCCCTTGGCCTTACGGTTTCAGACAAGAAGATTTTCAAAGATTTTCAAAATTTTTCAGTTTTGTTGCCATGGCAACCAGAGTTTTTGAAGGAATTAAATTCTTTCAAGAAATTCTGAAGAGGACCATGGCAGGATCATTTCTGTGAAGTTTCATCAAAATTGGATGGGTAGTTTCAGAGAAGAAGACGTTTTAAAAAAAAGTTAACGCACGGACGGACGGACGCACGGACGGACGGACGGACGCACGACGGACAACAGGCCATGACATAAGCCCGCTGGCCTTCGGCCAGTGGAGCTAAAAAGGGTCACTTGCCAGTATAACTATATCCATAAGCAGCATAGGCTGCTGTCATGCCAGCCTGTGCCCCAGCAATTTCTGCCGCTGATAGGGCTCTCTTGGTGCCCCCTCTACCTCTTGGCCTGCCCCTTCCTGTCCCTGATCCCTTGGGTCTGCCCCGCCCTCTTGACTTTTTCGGGGTTGGTGTACTCGTTGCTACAGAGTCGTCTACTATAACTAGCGCATCATTGCTGCTGTCGTCCAGATTAAATATACCATGCTGTGTACTCTCACTTCCAACGGAGAGCTGTAAAGAGAAAGTAAATTACATCTTAAAGCACTATGTACATTAAATGGATTTTCTCAATCCCAGAAACACTGTTAAGAATTTTTTTTGCCTGAATATTTCATAAAATAACAGTGTAGATCCAAGATCAGACGGCACATTTTGTGCAAAAGAAGCCTGATCTTGGTCTACCTTGCCTTCAAAAACAACTAGGACTTGGCTAAGCACTCCAAAGAAATCAGTTCTCCTTGCAGATGACATTTTTTCTCTACAATATTGACGCTGACCACTTCTGAAAACATTCTGGCAAAAGGAGAAATAGCTTGTTACAAGCAATATCATCTTTTTTTTAACCACACTTATTTCACATGTACTCATGTAGTAAACCTTGAATCATGTTCTCATAAATGTGCTTCGGAAGTGACTGACTAAAGCAAATACAAAACTGTGTAGAACAACAAACAATGAAATACAACAATGCTATAAAATTCATATTGTTGCAAAAAAGAATGTAAGTATTGTATATTAAGTAGAGCCCCAACTGTATCAACCCTTAACTGAACAAATCTTAGTTTTGATGACCTCAGGGGATAAAGTTTTTGAAAACTGGGGGAAAGTAGCTATCATTTGACCCTTTCCCCACAATGCTTTTACCCGAACAAACTGGAATCCTAGTTGAAAATGTCACCTGCAAATGCTTTCAAAATGGACATGTCTTAAATTTTGTCATCTAGCAAAGGGTTAAGCAAATAGAAAAAGGTCAATAAAAAAGTGTTTGCTTACGGCAGGTGCTTGATTTGTACATTCAAACTTAGTCTGGGACCTCATTATATGCTCGCGTAGTGGTTGCTTTAAATGGGTGGCTTTCATTGTAAACATGTAATTCACAGTGAAGTTAGTCATCATTGGGACATGTCCCGTTTTACATACCTCACTCTGTGGACTAGCTGCTCTAGATGAATCAAAACTAGCTAAAGAATCATTATCTGGTGCAGGTATGGTGAGGTTGACCTCGTCCAACTTGGCCTTTTTAGAAGTTTGTTTCTACAAAAAGAAATCAAAGGGCTGTTGGCACTAGTATCAAAGAGTCAGTATTTAGCAACCTTAAAATAGAAGGCTTTTGAAAACATTGTGGGGAAAGGAGAAAATGCTGGTAACCAGCATTTTCTCCTTTACCCACAATGCTTTCTACCCATCCCAAAACAAATTTTTATTTTGTTGTCTGCTAAAGCTTTCAATTTGGGCAAGTCTAAAATTATGTTGTTTGGTAAAGAGTTAAGCTACTTTCATATGTGTCTTTGTCATAATCATGGTAACATCTTAAGTACATCTTTCCTAAGTTTGTCAGAACTAGGCTTGTGCTCTGCAGTGCATTGCCAAAAGACACCCACATGTAACATGCCCCACAACATGAGAACAAACTGATTTCCCTATTAAAATCTAAGGCCTTACCCAATAGGCAATTTGATTAATTATAAATTAAAATGGTTTCACAAACTAATTATCAAATACTTAATCATGAACTATAAGGCAAGACAGTATCAAATATCAGGAAATGTCTTTGAAAGGGTAGAAAACATTCTGGGGAAATGCTGGTTACTAGCATGTTCTCCTTTTATCCCACAATGTTTTCAGAAGCCTTCTCTTTCTGGGTCATTAAAACACAGGATTTAGTAGCAAAGGCTTACAGAGCTGATGCTAATTATTGTTTAAAATAACAGATCACCACCCCCAACAAAGTTCTCAACCATCTCAACACTAATTTCTGAGAACATGAACCAACCTACCTTCACTATCTGCTCTTTTTTACGCTTTCTGTCCTTATCTTTCAGCTGATCCTCTTTGCTTTTTTTGTCTGTAGATCTAGATTTAACTACAAATAGAATATGAATAAATGTCTCTTCTTTCATTAAAATGTTTAACCTGTCAACAGTTAATACATGAAACATGTATTTTTTAGTCTTAGTCATTACATAAGGGAAAAAGTTTACAATACATGTCTAAGATTAGTATGCACTTTCTGTTCAGTCTCATCTTTATCTACACCATCTACAAGAGCAATGAAACCTAAAGTTATAACACTAGGAATTAAAATCAAGCTTACTCTTTGTCTGCAGCTCATCATCATCAATCAGCAAAGAGACCACTTCCTTCGGTTTGAGAATATCTGAACGGAAACTTCCACCGCTGATAACCATTCGTTGAATCTGAAAAAAAAAAAAAAAAAAAACGATTCAAACATTTCTTTCTATGGTCAACCCTCTACAACACAATTCTATGTTTAATCACAGGCCTTTGAAGCTGTATTGGTCTATCACAGAACACTAAGGTTTTCCTCGGTCGATCATTGAACACTTATAGCACATTGGTGCATCGCCTGTATATTACGGAATATACTCAAATTTTCATTAACACCGTTTCTATAAATATGATGCAGCAAATTATAACTCACATGAATTTGCCATCAAAAGACACGCCAAAGTTTTTGACCAATGAACGGTAAAAGCGCATTCGAAAATATGCGAAATGGGAGATGAAGATCATGATACTGGATTAGATGAAAAGATAAATTATATCGGACGAATTCATCAATACACCACCACCAACAAAAGTTTTCTATTTATGTTTGAAAAAAAAATTTAATTATTATTTGCTGCAGGATTATAAACCGTGTGACGTCAGCGCATGGCGATCCGGAAAATGTGGAAGCTTTTAAATTTGTCTTTAGATGAGAGCTATTGCTTGATGGTAAGAGACATTTGGAGCTTTCGAAGGTCAGGCTACAGAAGAAAAATCATTTATGAACTCATCTGCACTGGTAACTAGGTTCATTTATCAGTTTTTCGTTTAAGTATTATCTCTGAAAGAGGATGGGGGGTAAAATTTTCTTTGATTTCGATGCACACCTTGTCTTACGACATACGATAAAGAGGGGAATCGCCAATGTGCTATTTATAGTAATGGTGTCCTATAATGAAAATTTCGTTTTCCCTTGATAGACCTGTGGAGTTTCAGAGGCCTATGGTTTAATCAACCCTGTGAAAGCTGCATTTTGAAAATATATTTGGTGTGAGAAAGTAGAACACAATCTTTAATTGTTCGAATCTGACCCACCTCACTCTTTTCTTTGGCTCTCTGTAATATCCTCTCCTCTATAGTGCCTTTACAAATGAGTCTGTACACTGTGACTTGTTTAGTCTGACCCAATCTGTGGGCCCTGTCCATGGCTTGTTGATCAACTGTAGGGTTCCAGTCACTGTCGTAGAATATAACCTGGAAGGATAAAATATCATGTGACATTTATTCAATATGTCATGCTGTAGCTTCTTCAGTGTTAACTCATAGCAAATTGATTGATTGAACAGTATTTTATGCCGTTTTCAACATTATTTCAGTTATATCACAGACACAGCTCACATATTCATGTTTGTCCTGGGTTTCACCAGTACAAGACTATGGCTTTGAAGTGTCTTGCCCAAGGACACTCCCAGAAAAAACCTAGAGCGTCCAGAGAGGCTTGAACACTGAGCCTGCAGGTTGCCAATCCTACACTTTGCCACAGAGCCACACAGGACCCCTACTCTTGGTAAACAGGGGACAACTTTTGAAGGCTTTCATAGACAGTATAGACCAACATCCAACTTTGAAGTTGCAATCTGATAATCCATAAACTCTTTCCAGTATTTCTTAAATTCTATCATTTGAGATGCATTTAATTTGTTGTCTGCAAATGCTTACAATTTGGACAAGTCCAAAAATGTGTCATCTGGTAAAGATGAGAAATTAATCTTTCCCCAAACGACAAAATTTTGGACTCAACCAAATTGAGAGCACTTGCAGACGACAAAATAAACATAGCTCAAATGATGGTTTTTGTCTTTGACAGTGTAGAAAACATTGTGGGAAAGGGAGAAAATGCTGGTTGCCCAGCATTTTCTCCTTTTGCCACAATGTTTTCAAAAGCCTTTTCTTTGGGGTTGTTAAAACTTGGGATTCTGTGGTGAATGGTCAATAAATAAATTCCTTATGGAATCATTAGCATTTGAATCTCTGTTTAAATAGATAATACCGTTTTATTTTAAATCATATTTCATGTTATAACAAGATTTCCTTCATTTTTATGTCTGATGTAATTGGAAAAACATGAGTTTCAAATGCATCATAAAACAAAACGACCAAAATACATGTACTGTTTCCTTAATTCTTTACCACACAAAAACATTTTAGACCAGTCCAAATTCAAAGCGTTTTCAGACGACAAATAAAATGGGGCATGAACGACAGTTTCTGTCTTTGATATCGTTGAAAACATTGTGGAAAAAGAAGAAAATGCTGGTTACCAGCATTTTCTTCTTTTTCCACAATGTCTTTAAAGCCTTCTTCTTCAAGGTCGTTAAAACTTGGTTACCAGCATTTTCTTCTTTTTCCACAATGTTTTCAAAGCCTTCTTCTTCAAGGTCGTTAAAACTTGGGATTGTGTGGTAAAGAGTTAAGCTCTGTTCAAATGACAGACAAGAGACAAGACAAAAAGTATGTGTCCTTGGACAATGTTAATTCTTCACCACACATCGAAAATATTAGACTTGCCCAAACTGAAAGTATTTCCAGATGAAAATTTCAGTGCCAGTCAAAAGATAATTTCTGATATAGAAATGGTAGAAAAGATTTTTGGAACAGGAGAAAATACTGGCTACCAGCATTTTCTCATTTTCCTACAATATTTTCTACCTTTTCTTAGACAATTTTCTCCCTTTGAGCCACATAAAATTTGTTGTCTGCTAATGCTTTGGATTTAGACAAGTCCAAAATTTTCTGGTTTGGTAAAGGGTTAAGAGAAAAAGTCTCCATTTACCACAATTTTCTCCTGTTTTTAAAAGTTATCAGCAGCAAAACAAAAAAAAAAAACTCATCTATAGAAGGGGCTAAGAGTTAATCCTTTCCCATGAAATCCCAAGTTTTAAAGACCCTCTGGAACACAGCCTTTAAAAACATTGTGGGAATAGGAGAAAATGCTGGTAACCAGCATTTCCTCCTTTTCCCACAATGTTTTTTTAAACCCTCACAAAGAAAAATCTCATAATTTGAGCCAATTTTAATTTTGTCGTCTGCAACTGCTTTCAATTTGGACAAGTCTAAAGTTGAGTCGTCAGGTAAAAAGTAAACAGAGTCAGAGTCCTTAAAGAAGGTTTACAATGACTCGACTTGACATTTCAAAAATTAAAAAGGTTACTTGAGAGTTTTGGGAAAATTAAAATGAGTCAATGAGTAGTGTTTTACATGGCATTCGGGACATATAATACGGGTAAATTAATTGAGCCATCAGTTGCTCACACTCGTAACACTTTTAGCTCCTCTTTTTAAAATTTCTTTTTAAAAGAAATTACTATTTTTTTTCTGACTGTAACTCTTAACCAAATGACGAAATCTTAGCCTTGTCCAAATTGACAGCACTTGCAGACAACAAATTAAATATCACTAAACTTGAGACTTGTCTTTCAAAGAATAGTAAACATTGTGGGAAAAAGAAAAAAATACTAATTACCAGCATTTTCTACTTTTCCAATGAATTCAATAGCTATTTTCTTCAGCTTTGCTAAAACTAGGAATTGTTTGGTAAAGGGTTAAACCTTTACCAAAAAATTTCAGAGGCATCAAAATTAATAGCACTTGCAGAACAAATTAGCTATGATTAAAATGGTGGGATTTGTCACAGATAGGGTGGAAATCAGCTACCTTTTCCTTTTGTTTTTTCATCTTTTCACCAGCTTTAGGTAGCACATGCAACTAAGATTCAAACTTACCGTGTCTGCAGCTGTCAAGTTGATTCCCAGACCTCCAGCCCTTGTACTCAGCAAAAACACAAAGATATCGGAGCGCGCTTGAAAGTCTGCCACCATATCTCGTCTTTCAGAAATCTTGGAGGAGCCATCAAGCCTCTTGTATGTGTGCTTTCTATGCCACATGTATTCCTGTAAATACACAAAAAAAGATTTTTTAAAAATATTTTTTTTTAAAACCAGCATTTTCTGCTTTACCTTCTTCTGTGCAACCAAAGATAAATCACATCATTTGAGCAACATTCAATTATAAATTATGTCATCTGACATGCTTTGAATTTGGACCAGTCTAAAATTTTGTCATTTGGAAAAGAGATAAGATGGCTAAGTTTGGACAAACAATGCAGGTTTTCATCACTGATTAACAGGAATTTGAATCACAAGGAAAAAAATACTCAAATATTCTGTCATGAAAAGGTAACCTGAATCTGTCTTCACATCATTCTTTTTGCCAAAAGAAACAAAATTCATGATGATGCATTTTAGCAAAAGTTTGAAACATTCCAGTCTTCCCACAAACATTTACAAAAGATAATTACAAGGCAGGTCACTCTGAAAAATCCCGCATTAACTACAAGCAACTTTAGAGTATTCAAATGAATTTGGGAAAGAAAGAAGTTATTAATTCTATGTTTTTCACACATTTTTCATACAAAATTTAATTTACAAAATATATCAAGCATTTAAAAGACTTAGTTGAAAGTTCTGTTTAAAATGGGCAGAAATTTCCATTTCCAAATTTTTCTTTCACTGTAATGCTTGAAGTCATAACTCTAAACCCGACGAAAAAATTTTGTACTCGACCAAAATGAAAGCATCTACAGACGGCAAATAATGATTTTTGTCTTTAATCGGGTAGAAAACATTTTGAGAAAAGGAGAAAATGCTGGTAACAAGACTTTTTTCAAAAATCCTTTTCTTTGGGGAGAGTTAAAACTAGGGACTGTGTGTTAACTTTTTACCACACAATCCCGACTTTTGATGACCCTAAAAGAGAAGGCTCTTGAAAACATTGTGGGTAACGGAGAAAATGCTGGTAACCAGCATTTTTTCCTTTTCCCACAATGTTTTCTACCCTATCAAATACATTAATCACCATTTCAACAACATTTAAATTGTCGTCTGCAAATCCTTTCAATTTGGTCCAGTCGAAAATTAGGTTATGTGGTAAAGAGTTAAAAGGTTAATCCTTCACCACACAATCCTGGCTTTTGAAGACCCTGACAAAGAAGCCTTTTGAAAATATTGTGGGAAAGGGAGAAAATGATGGTAAACAGCATTTGCTCCTTTTCCCACAATGTTTTCTACCCTTCCCAAAACAAATTTCAGTGTTTCAGCCACATCGATTTTGTCGTCTGCAAA
Source organism: Hippopus hippopus (assembly GCA_946811185.2). NCBI lineage: Eukaryota > Metazoa > Mollusca > Bivalvia > Cardiida > Cardiidae > Hippopus > Hippopus hippopus. The sequence continues at coordinate 9,639,077 of OX328097.1, read as the reverse complement.
TACTTTCAATTTGCCCTAGTCTAAAATGTTGTTTGGTAGAGTTTCAGTATCAAGCTTTGCAGGCCTTTATAAAATACTGGGTTTTGAAAGATCAAACAAAAGGGGCCTAATATTACACTACAAATGTAACATTACTGCAGGGAGCTGTGAAATTTGACAAGATCATTTAACCCTTTACCAAACAATCCCTGGTTTTTACGACCCAGAGAAAGAAGCCTTCTGAAAACATTGTGGGAAAAGGAGAAAATGCTGCTAACCAGCATTTTCTCCTTTTCCCACAATGTTTTCTACTCTTCTAAAGTCAAGTTTCAATTTTTGAGTCAAGTTTTTTTTTTGTCGTTTGCAAATGCTTTGGAAACAGACAGTCTAAAATTTTGTCGTTTGGTAAAGAGTTAAAAAAGTTGATCATTAATCCATTTCCTTCTCTTCCCTTTCTCTCAGGTGATAGCTACCAACCCTTTCCAAAGTGAAAGCTACGATGTTGTGTTGTTCTAAAGTGTAGTATTGAAAACTATCTGGTTCAGCCCCATAGCAAACACTCTAGAGTGTTAATGATCGAGACAGAGTAAGCTTTTGAAAACATTGTGAGTAACACGCATTTTCTCCTTTCCCAACAACGTTTTCAAAAGCTTTCTATCTCAGTCTCAAGGTCACAAAAATATGTGATTGTGTGGAAAATGGTAAAATCATCAGAATCAATATTGCTTTGGCTTCAAGGAATACTAAACCAAGCTATCTGATAATAATGATAGTGGGTGGGGCTTTGCCCAAATGCAGGAGCATTAAAATCAATCTTTATTTCTAATTTCTTTACAATTCCTAAACTGATGAAAAGTTACCGGATAGTTTCCTGTATTACAAATTTCCAATGGTTACCCTGACATTATCCCATAATGATGATGTTCTAGGTTACAGGATGACAAATCAACAATTTTAAAGCATTTCAACGCTGACTCTCACCTTAATGAAGCTGGGGACAACTGTAGGATGACTAATTAATTGTTTGATATTTAACACCGTTTCCAGCATTATTTTTTTCATCAGTATTTAACACAACATTCTTTCCAAGCTACTGGCTGCCTTCTCACATAACAAGCTTGAAATAATGATCTATGTGAGGGAGGAATAAATCTGGTCGCAATGACTATCATCAATTCTCGGAAAGAAATAAACCAACTTGGGGTTCAAACCACCGACCCCCTGTTCTCAAGTCCTGTACGCTACCATCAACAACCGTAGGAGCTTTTTTTGACAGTGCAGATCCAAGATCAGAGTGCTCAAAGACATCGTATTTCACCCTATCCTTGGTTTGTGCATTATTTTCTCTGATCTAGAGTTGATGACTTGGTGACTTGAACTCTTTACCAAACGACAAAATTTTAAACTGGTCCAAATTGAAAGCATTTGCAGACGACAAAATAAACATGGCTGAAAAATTGGAATTTGCTCTGGGAAGGTAGAAAACATTGTGGGAAAAGGAGAAAATGCTGGTTACCAGCATTTTATCCTTTACCCACAATGTTTTTAAAAGGCTTATTTCACTGGGTCGTTAAGACTCGGGATTGTGTGGTAAAGGGTTAACACAACATTTTTTCCGAACTACAGGCTGCTTTCTCACATAACAAGCTTGAACTAATGATCTATGTGAGGGAGGAATAAATCTGGTCGCAATGACTATCATCAATTCTCGGAAAAGAATTCACCCAGCAGGGGATTCCAACCACTGACCCCCTGTTCTCAAGTCCTGTACGCTACCATCAACAACTGTAGGGGCTTTGTTTGACAGTGTAGATCCAAGATCAGACTGCTCCCAGACATAACATTTCTCCCTATCCTTGGTTTGTACATTATTTTCTCTGATCTAGAGTTGACGATTTGGTGACTTGAATATACACTTCCTTAACCCATTACCAAACAATCCCTAGTTTTAACGACTCTGAGGAAAGAAGCCTTCTGAAAACATTGTGGGAAAAGGAGAAAATGCTGGTAACCAGTATTTTTTCCTTTTCCCACAATGTTTTCTACTCTTCCAAAGTCATGTTTCAATTTTTGAGTCATGTTTATTTTGTTGTCTGCAAATGCTTTCAATTTGGAAAAGTCTAAAATTTTGTTGTTTGGTAAAGAGTTAAACATATGAGATATGCTCTGTGAAAAAAGGGTCTAATGCATCTGCAAAAAGTAGCCTGTGCAGTCAGTGCATGATGATATGGGTCAAAACTTTTTGCTATTTGTTAAATTTCAGCATGTCCAAGGATGATTCTACCTCCAGATTCAGTCGGTTGTAAGACTAGATAGGTTTCATGGGTCCATAATTATGTGAATACTAACATAGCATACTGCATCACAAAGATGCATTAAACCCCCTTTTCACAGAACACAGCTCATATATATGTTATCGCATTAATATAATAGTGTTCTAACGCCATTTGAATGTTTTCGAGAAAATTAGCTCCAAAGTATCTGAGGGTAGTAAAATCATTAGTGGAGTTAGAAAAAGTTCTTAACCAGGGCCTATAATGCAAAACTGATTTCATGGGGAGATAGAGCTCTTCAAGACGATTCCAACAATATAAAAATCTCAAATTTCACAAAAATGGAGTTAGAACACTTAATAATAATGTGACAATGTACATGTATCTTACTTGATAATTAAAATCATTTCCGTCATAGTAAGATAACCATGTAACCTATTCAAACGTACAGCATATACCCCTTCCACACAATATGTACCAAGTTTTAACGATCTTGGGATAAAAGGCTTTTGAAAATATTGTGGGGAAAGGAGAAAATGCTGGTAACCAGCATTTTCTCCTTTCCCCACAATATTTTCTACCCTTCCAAAGGAAAATTTCAATTTATGAGTCACATTTAATTTGTTGTCTGCAAATGCTTTCAATTTGGAAAAGTCTAAAGTGTTGATGTTTTGTGAAGAGTTAAAGAGGTATGCAAGATGTTATACGTATCTTTGCTGTCGTTAAATTTTCAGAATGTTTTCAAAAAGTGTTTTCGCCCTTTTTTTTGCTAAAGATTTATCGACATGACATAGGAAGGTTATAGGAAAAAATTTTATCTTGCATAAAAATTACAGTGTTGACACAAAGTGGGTAAAAAATTTTTATTTCTTCCATATGTCATCAGTTCTTTTGAACTTTTCACTTATTTACCATAAAACAAAATTTGAAACTTGTCAAAATTGAAAACATTTGTACACAACAATTTAAATACAGTGTATAGCCAAAATGGTATCAGCAGCATTTTCTCCTTTTCCAACAATATTTTCTACTACTTCAAAGACAAATTCCATCATTTGAGCCACAACTAAACTGTTGTCTGCAAATGCTTTCTACTTACAAAAGTCAACTTTTTTGTTGTAAGGTAAAGAGATCATGTGGTTCTAAAAGATAAAATTTGTCTTTGACAGGGTAGAAAACATTGTTAGAAAAGGAGAAAATGCTGTTTACAAGCATTTTCTCCTTTTCCTCAATTTTTCGAAAGTCTTCTAAAGGCTCTTCTATAGGGTCGTTAAAACACAGGATTATTTAGTAGACAGTTAACACATCAATTTATAGATATCTATAATACAACAACATGATGAAAAACTTACATATTCAAAATCTGATATTAAAATCTATACCTAATGAAAAATGTGGGCGATAATTCTTGATAATACAAGAAGCTAGATTAATGAAATAACCTGTGCATCTGTCAATACGCTTGCTTTGTTCATTTTAATCTCTCGATAACACACGTAGGTGAGAAGAGCACGGAAACACTTGAAAACATGACCTGATTTCTTACACCATGGAGATAAAGAACCTATTAATTAATGGCAGTGACCCTATTTTTTTGCCTATAAAATCCTTTCATTCAAACAGGATAAACAGCACATGAATAACATGGCCGAGCCTGGTTGCACTGCCGATAATAAACAGGGCTTGAAATCTGGAAACCTGGTTGTTGGTTTGACTCCCCAGCTCAACCAATTTCTTTTCAAGGATTGATGATTGTCACTGCTTCACTGGTTTCATTCCTCTCTCACATATAACCATTGTTTTCTCAATGGTAATAAGGGAAAGCAGCCAGTGGCCTGGGAAGAATATTGATCAAAGTACTGGTAGAAACTCCTAGAAAGCATGAATATGTGTACTGGTCTCCATGATGTGACTGAAAAAATGCTCAAAATGGTGTTAACATACTAACAAACAAACAACCACAAATAACATAACACCATTTTCAACAATATTTCACCCACGATATTTTCTACCCTTTTAAGGAAATATTCTATCATTTAGACTACAATTACTTTGTCGTCTGCAAACTCTTTGAATATGGAAGATTCTAAAATTTTGGTGTCTGGTAAGGAGTTAACATTGTCCAATCCATGCCTCTGTTCAGCATTACCCTGATTATCACTTGTAGTGGTTGACTGACAGCCCACCTGACCTTTGATCCTTAACCACAAATCCCAAAGTTTAACAACCCTAAAAAGAAAGATACAGACAACATTGTGGGAAAAGGAGAAAATGCTGGTAAACAGCATTTTCTCCTTTTCCTACAATGTTGTCTATCCTTTTTAGAGCAAACCAAGCCATTTAAACCATTCTGATTAAGTTGTCTGCAAGTACTTTCAATTTGGAAAAGTCTAAAATACTGTCGTCTGGTAAAGAGTTAATTAAATGTTACACTGAAGGGTAGCCTTTGCTTTTATCCACCAAAGTTGTTATCGCTTGGGAATATCTTGGCCAAGACTGGGGTTTAAACACTAATCATGAATTTTAATGTGATAATTAACAATTTTTTCATTATAATAAGCCTCAACTGAAATCAATAAACAAGAATGAGAAGCTGCTGTGTCTTTCTAACCCCGGTCACCTTTTTCTCTTTACCAAACAATTCCCGGCTTTCACAACCCAAAGTAGAAAGTTTTTGTTGGAAAAGAGGTAAAATGTTGCTACTTTTCCTGTGATGTTTTCTGCCCTTTAATTGTCAAATTCATCGCATTAGCAACACTTAACCCTTAGGACGCTGAATAAAACAAAGAAACACTTTCATTCTCAAAATATGATCCTCACAATTGCAGAGCCATGTTTGTTATTGTCCAGACTGTCTCTGCAACATGGACAAAGGAGATCAAAGACCAGACTGCAATTTCTGTGCAGTATGACCTTGATCTACATTGACCACAAGGGCAACTACAGTCATGAAAGTCGCTTAGGGGTTTAAGTTGTTGTCTGCAAATGCTTTAAAAATGGACTAATCTCAAATCTTGATGTCGTGTAAAGGGGTTAACCTTTTACCACACAACTACCTGTTTTAATGACCCCAAGGAAAGATGGCTGTTGTTGTAATGCTGAGAGTCCAATTTTTGCTTTTTTTCTCCCTTTACTAGAATCCCTATTTTTAACGACCCTAACAAAGAAAGCTTTGGAAAACATGGTGGGAAAACGAGAAAATGCTGGTATCCAGCATTTTGTACCTTTTCCCATGATAAATCCTTTCCTTTGAGAAAAAACACCATAATTTAATCACATCAATTTGTAATCTACAGCTGCTTTCTACAGTCTAAAATTTTGTCATATGGCAAAGAACTTCTACAGTGTAAAATTTTGTTATATGGCAAAGAACTGATACATAGAACTTAGTGAACTTTGCTAATAGATATGATAAGCCATCCTCTGGCAAAAACGGGCTCAATGCATCTCCATGATGCATTATACAACCAAGCAAGTAATCACATAATCACGGATCCATAAAATGCATTTTGTGTAACAACTGGCAAAATCATGAGGTACACTGGGCCTTTGACAGCAGAAAATTGACCTCAAACAAAAAGTTTTGACTTCGATCAGCCTCAGCCGCCTGCCCAGGCTGACCTGGGTCGATACATTTTTTTTAGATGCATTAAACTTCCTTTTCACAAAGCATGGCTCATATCAGTTTTGCCAAACATATAATAAGACAAGTCAGTGAAAATCCGAATTCCCACATCCATCTGTCAAACTATTTCAAGACAAAGTTAACCCTTTACCACACAATCACGAGTTTTATCGACCCTGAGGAAGAACCCTTTGGGAAACACAATGGGAAAAGGAGAAAATGCTGGTATCCAGCATTTTCTCCTTTTCCCAATATGTTTTCTACACTTTTTGGTACAAATCTGATCATTTGAGTATCATTTTTTTTGTTGTCTGCAATTGATTCCAGTTTGGACCAATCTAAAACTCTGTCGTGTGGTAAAGATTTAAGTCATCTTTATCAGCTGTGACGAATCTAGAAACAGACATCTTTTCACAAAAATGAATAAAACATAAACTCTTCACCAGACAACAAAATTTTAGACTGGTCCAAATTGAAAGAAGTTGCAGATGACAAATTAAGTGTATTTCAAATTATGGAATTTGGCCTTGAAAGGACAGAAAACATTTTGGAAAAAGGAGAAAATGCTGGTTACCAGCATTTTCTCCTTTTCCCACAATGTTTTCAAAAGTATTTTTCTCTAGGGTCATTAAAAATCGGGATTGTGTGGTAAGGGGTTAATATATCTTTCCCCCACCCCCTAAATCAGACAGATGGTGGCAGAGGGTAGTCTTTAACTACCTGGGCATTATGTATTGTCCAGTACAGAGGGCTGACCATCAACCCACCAACAAATTAAAATTTTATGCAAACCTCCATCTTAGAGTTCAAAGTGAACTATCTCAATTTACCAATACTAACACACTTTTTTGTATAATTATTCCATAATATTTGCATAACAAAATTCAGTCTGATTTTATAAAGATACTGAAAACGCCCTAATAAATCTTTATATCACCATTATCAAGGTGATAACAGAGTCTCGATGAGGGACAAAACTAATTTTTCTGATCAATCTTGCAAGCATTGCCACCAATTTTTCAAACGAAGACAGAAAACATGGACTCTTGTTCAATCTATTGACATGACTGTGAAACCAATTTCCTAAGTTTTCTCAAGCATTTCAGCAACTCTGACTGACCACTAAGCAAACATGATTGCCATGTTGTGTCAGCTTTTTAACTCTTTACCAAACAACATAGTTTTAGACTTGTCCAACTTAAGAGGGCTTGCAGACGACAATTTAAGTGTGGCTTTGATTTGAGATTTGTCTTTGTCTTCTCATCAACTATCTAACTCTTAACCTCTATGATAGCAAATATATGATAATCCTTTTTGGAAGTTTTTGTGGCCAACAATCTTAACGTAGATAAAATGATCAGTTTTGCCTGAAATAGTAAAAAACCATTTCGGGAAAAGAGGTAAAGGCTGTTCTTTATTTTCCACCATGTTTTCAAAAGCATTTTCTTCCTAAAGGTGAGTGGTTAACTCCTTATCAAAAAATTTTAGACTGGTCAGAATTACGGTAAAAGCATTTGCAGACGCCAAAGTAAAGGTGAGCGAAATGACGAAATTTTTCCCTAATTGGGTAGAAAACATTGTGGGAAAAGGAGGAAATGCTGGTTACCAGCATTTTCTCCTTTTCCCACTATGTTTTCAGAAGGCTTCTTCCTCAGGGCCATTTAAACCAGGGATTGTTTGGTAAAAGGTTAAGCAATTACCCTAATTTAATTCTGCCTCTTAAGCCAATGAACATGTGGGAATGTGAAATTTATTACAAGATATTGATCATTATTAACTCATAAATCAAGTAACAAAATAATCATACATATCAGGGAAAGCAATGATTCTAAATTTTGTAAAACTTTCCATTTTTCGTCCCCTCTAAAAGTCGTCTGCTTGATGTCACATGTCAAACAGTTGTCTGTCCAAGAGAAAAGTGTTGACTATCAATGACACCAAGTGGCTTCAATCACATTGCTGGAGGCTGGTACTTTGCACAATGTACAAAATTACCCGTTCTAATGACTAAATAATACTGTGACAATAGAGGGAGACTCCTGAGAAAAACCGGGTAACGTCAAGTGGGTCATGGACACCACAACAAAACTGACCCCTGGTCAAGCACTCCAGCCTTTTCTTCATTTTAAATTGATGGCTGGAGATAGGGTGACAAGTGAATAAATTAACATTACTTTTTTAAGAAAAAATTCATTGTGAAAAACATGGTGTTTTGTGAAAACGTTTTCATAAAAGAAATTTAGATAACAACCTGAGTTTTGTTGTAGAATAAAGAAGGAACTTCATGAAGTCTGTCCTTTCATGAATTAAAATGTGTCAATGTTATTTCTGCTTCAATTCTCCATTTCCCGCCATTTTATGGCCCCATCAACCACTGCCAATAAAGTCATAACAAAACAAACTCATCTATCAACTCTTTCCCAGAATGACAAAATCTTAGACTTTTCCAAATTGGAGGCATTTGCAGACGACAAATCGAACATGACTTAAATGGTGGGATTTGACTATGATAGGGTAGAAAGCATTGCGGGAAAAGGAGAAAATGCTGGTTACCAGCATTTTCTCCTTTTCCTACAATGTTTTCAAAAGGCTTCTTACACAGGGTCGTTAAAAGTCTGGATTGTGTGGTAAAGGATGAAGACAACTACATATGACATCCTAAACTATCCTGTTGTCTTTTCTACCACTTATTCAAAGTATTTCAAAAAATGTAATCCTTGAATTTTAACCAGTTGTTTGTAATTTGTTGACAGTATACATCAACATGTAGTCTGATAACTGTCTGATATTTTGAGAAATATTCTTGCATAAAATTGCAGTAACTTTCTCAGTCAGAACTGAAGATGCAGGAATTGCGATTTCGATGATGTATATGTAGAAATATCTGACAAAGAAGCGGACTCTGGAGATCCAAAATCAGACTGCATCTTCTTGGCTGTCTGATCTTGATCTACACTGTCTACCAACACAACTAAAGCACTGTTCAGTACTTGAAGGGTAAAAGTCGTAGAAAGTGTTACTGATGGAGTTTTCATTATTTGCAACAAATGAGCCATACTTCAGTGAAACCTGTTGAAAAACACTGTCAAAACACAAGTGTGCCAGTGACAAGCCACCTACAACGACAATCTGTCTAATTTTCATGTTTTAAACAAACTTTTTTTTGACCAAGGAGTTGTTCAACCCTTTAACCTTTGGTCAAACAATTCCGACTTTTATTGACCCTGAAAAAAGGAGGCTTTTGAAAACATTGTTGGAAAACGAGAAAATGCCGGTAACCAGCATTTTCTCCTTTTTCCACAAACTTTTCCACCCTTCCAAAAACAAATTTTAATGATCAAGTTGTATTTATTTTGTCGTCTGCAAATGCTTTGAATTTAGACAAGTCTTTTTTTTTTTGTCGTTTGGTAAAGCTTTAAAGGGTTTTAAAATTTACACTTGTCCAAACCAAAAGCATTTTCAGATGACAAACCAAATGTTGTTCAAACTATGAAAATTGTCTTATGAAAGAGTAGGAAATGTTGTTGGAAAAGGAGAAAATGCTGGTTACCAGCATTTTCTCCATTTCCAGTAACGTTTTCGAAAGCCTTCTTCCTCTGGGTCATGAAAGATAGGATTTTTCGGTAAAGGGTTACAAAAACTTTTATCAACACCAAGAAGTTGTTTAAAAATACTTCTTCACACTTGAAGAAATCTAAAATAAACACTTTTGTCAATTACAAACAATACTTGTGGAGGCTGCAACATTTGTCACCCCTGACCTCTCTATAACCTTTTTGTTTGAAGATTATTTTTTTTCACTGACAACTCCGTTTATCTGAAAGTTTGAATCATTTTGAACATCACAAAACATTTTTGTCCCCCCTTTCCCCCCCCCCCCAACAAAAAAGGGGGGGGGGGCTTGAAGGTTTTTGCAGAGAAAGAAATGTAACACAACTCTGGGACATGACTTTGATCCTTATATGTGTGTATTTTGAGCCAGTGGCCTTTACTTACAGTGATTTGATTTGACTTGACAATTGTTAGCATAATAAACCATTTGATTTTTTTGTTTGTATGGAGTTAATCCTCATTTTCAACAACATTGCAGTTTTTATTACAGAGGCCAATGCACCTATCCATGCTTTCCTGGAGCTGTTTTTACAAGTGCTTTGCACAATATTCTTCCAAAGCCACTGGCTGCTTCATAAAAAATTTGGAATCAAATTCAGGGGAAATTGCAATAAAATCTGACATCCAACTATGTCAATGTTGATATTTTCTATCTGATCTGTGATAAGAGTCAGTGACTGAAAGGAAAGTTTCAAAATGACATTCAAAGAGGAAGAAATCATGTCAGAACTTCAGTTCAATAGTACCATTTTTAAGTTTTGTCAGCAGATCCTTCCAATTTGGAAGAGTCTAACATTTGTCTTTTGGGAAAGGATTAATATCACATGTCCCAATGCTTTAACCTTTACCAAGCAATCTCATGCTTAACCCTTTACCAGACGACACAATTTTAGCCTTGTCCAAATTGAAAGCATTTGTAGACGAAAATTTCAATGTGGTTCAAATTGTGCAAATTTTCTTTCATAGGGTAGAAAACACTGAGGGAAAAAGAGAAAGTGCTGGTTACCAGTATTTTCACCTTTTTCCACAATGTTTTCAAAAAGCTTCTTTCCAAGGGTCGTTAAAAGTTGTGCGGTAAAGGTTTGAATGACCCCGATTCCATTTCTGATCTACCTCAAATCAAATCAAACAGGCCAATGCCATCCAAACATACAGAACAATTTTTCTTCCCGTGACCATAATGTAACATCATAAATTGATCTTAGGGCTTTCCAGGCATTTCTGCTGATGTTTAAGTTGCCTGTTTGGGGTACATTATTACAGAAACAAGATGGTAGGCAGGTGTTAATCTATCAAGTTTCCCATTTCCTCTAAAAATAAGTCATCTTGAAAATCACATGATCTATCTAAATGGGTTTAAACCTTTCTCTGCACCTGCATGTATCAAACTCAAAGATGCATCAAAAATGCAAATGTGGTCAAAACCGGAGATACAAGTAATGATGGACACTCTGCATCCATCATCTTTCTATGGTCTTCTTTGCATATCAATACATAAAATGTCTCCACAGCAATCCATTTACCCAGCATCCCATGCTCACTTCCTCTATATTTTAGCAATATAATGCATATAATTGACTAATTACTTCCTGTAGGCCCTTTTTTCTCTTCTTTTCTCACAGGGAGAAATTCTCGTTTTGCCTCAGTATTTTCTCGTAAATTCTGGTATCAACTTTACTTCTGATTATCTTCATTCAACATGTGCTGCTTGAGTAAAGCATTCAGCTAAATCCAGGAGGACCAAGACAAAGTGAAAATAAGACAACTGAATTATTAACTCTTTAGCAAACGACAAAATTTAAGACTCGTCCAAATTGAAAGTATCTGCATGACGACAAAAAAATGTGATTCAAAAATTGAAATTTGTTTTTGGAAAGGAAGAAAACATTGTGGGAAAAAGAGAAAATGCTAGTAACCAGCATTTCTCCTCTCCCTTCATGTTTCCTACCTCTTCAGAGACAAATCTTACATATGAGCCACATTTAGATTCAGATTGTCCTCTGCAGAAGCTTTGAATCTGAATGAATATAAAAGTTTGTCATTTGGAAAAGAGAACCAGCTACTGGTAACCAATTTCAACAGTACATCAGAATTATCACTTGAAGCCAGGACAGGGTGACTGAAAGAGTTTTTTGGAGATCAGACTGCACAGAATTATATTTCTTACCTGTGATCTACACTGGCAGCATGTTCAGATATTCTGGCTTGCTTTGAATGATATAATATTGTTGGGTCTATTGATTGAATGGTGACTTTATCCCTCTTTCAACAGCAACAAAGTAGTATACTGGTGACAGCTAACTTATTCATTTTTATGCGGTTTCAAGAGGACTAGACTTGGGGTCAACTTTGCCTGGCCTTGCGTAGGCAAGGATCCAACCCAGAGCCTCCAGATTTCAAAACTACCACTTTGACCACTTAACTCTTTGCCAAACGACAAAATTTTGGAGTCAACTAAACAGAAAACATTTCAAAGACGACAAATAAGATGTAGCTCAAATGATGATTTCTGTCTTTGGATAGGATAGAAAACATTATTGGAAAAGGAGAAAATGCTGGTTACCAGCATTTTCTTCTTTTCCTATAATGTTTTCATAAGCCTTCTCCGTCAGGGTCGTCAAAACTCCGGATTGTGTGGTAGAGCGTTATAGCGATGAACAAATAAAATACAAACCTCCAACAAGTCTATCATTTTCGTCATCTGTGAGTAGATCAGCACTCTATGTCCCTCTCTCTTTAACTTCTGTAGTAATTGATCCAACACTTGTAGTTTGCCAGCATCCGTGATGATTTTGTCTTTGGCTGAAAATAAGCGAAAGGACATATTAACTCTTTTAACGACCCTGAGGAAGAAGCCTTTTGAAAACATTGTGAGAAAAAGAGAAAATGCTGGTAACCAGCATTTTCTCTTTTTCCCACAATGTTTTCTGCTCTATCAAGGAAAAATTGTGTCATTTTTGCCACCTTTGTCGTCTGCAATTGCTATGAATTTAGACAAGTCCAAAATTTTGTCGTTTGGTAACGAGTTAAAGGTTGTAAGTATGAAATTAAGTTGCATTTTTGGTGCCAATTTCAATCTGACTATGATTTTACAAAGATGGCTTTTGAAAACATGGTGGAATTAGGAGAATATGTTGGTAACCTGCATTTTCTCCTTTTCTCACAATTTTTTCGACCCTATCCAAGACAAATATCATCGTTTTTAAGACACACCTAATTTGTCCATTTGCAAATGTTTTCAATTTTGGCATGTCTAAAATCTGCCCTATTTGAAAGACTTTAAACATTTTTGCCTTCAAATGGATACAGTCCATATTTTTTGCCATCAATTGCCAAACACGCTATTGCTAAGATTTCTTTTACACTCGGCCATGATGACAAAGTTTAATACATGTCAAAACTGAAAGCATTTGCAGACGACATGTTAAATATGACTCCCATGTTCAGATTTGTCTGGGAAAGGATCAAAAACAACAACAACAAAACAACCAGTTACCTGTTACCAGTTATTTTCCCACGATGTTTTCAAAGCCTTTTTCTCCAGGGTCATTAAAACAAAGGAGTTTCTTACCTACTGAAGATATATCCCAGCATTTTGGACATATCTGAACTCTTTACCAAACGACAAAACTTTAGACTGGTTCAAATTGAAAGCATATTCAGATGACAAATTAAAGGCCTCCCAAATGATGAGATTTGTTCTTGAAAGGGTAGAAAACATTGATGGAAAAGGAGAAAATGCTGTTTACCAGCATTTTCTCCTATTCCCACAATGTTTTCCAAAGCCTCTTTCCCTTAGGATCATTAAAAGTCGGGATTGTCTGGTGAAAGGCTAATTGATGTCTGCAAACAGTTTAAATGTGGACCAGTCTAAAATTTTGTCATCTGGTACAAGGCTAATTCCATTCATCTTTAGGTCTTGTTCTACCAAATAAGGCAACATATGGACAAACAGCCAGATGTTAAGTGACCTATGGTCAGTAATTGATCACCTGTAGAACTCTATAAACAGAGGTTATGGAGAAGACAAGAGCTTTCTGCCCTCTAATCAAATAGAGACTTAGCCCCACCCTATCATCATTACAAATTTTCCCGCCCATTCAGCCGACGACTGAGGAAAAACTGTCAACAATAGTCACTGCTTATCATTTGCATCAATTTTGTGTATTCTTGAATTTGTTTCGGCAACATAAACCAAACTTGAGTGGACAGAACTTTCTATCGCTACTTTACATAGACATCATAACAAGACGGCACAAAAAATGTACTCCATCTGAATCTACAGAATTCCCAACATGTTTTTCAATCATCCAAACAGATTTTCTTCCGTTAACCTCTACCACACAATCCCAACTTTTACCAACCCCTGAGATAAAAACCTTTTGCAAAAATCATGGGAAAAAGAGAAAATGCTGGTAACCAGCATTTTCTCCTTTTCCAACAATGTTTTCTACCCTATTATAGACAAATTTCATCATTTCAACCACATTTAAATTTTCATCTGCAAATGCTTTCAATTTGGGCAGGTCTACATTTTTGCTATGTGTCTTACAGCATTTCCACATGCAGTCATTTCTTTTTGTCTTGTGGCAGGCTAGTTTTGAAAATACTGTGAAAAAAACGGAAACTGCTAGTATCCTGTTGTTATCCATATTTTACGTGGATCTTTTCAAAATCTTTTGGTGCAAATTAGTTTCAGACGTAATGACTAAGCCCTTTACCAAACAATCCCATGTTTTCATGACCCTGAGGTACAACATCTTTACAAAACAAAGTCTATTTGGAAAAGGACAAAATGCTGATAACCAAAGTAACTTCCATTTTTTTGCAGACAATCTCACCATTTGAGCAGATTTTTAATCTGCGACTGCTTTAAATTAAAATTAAGGTGTTGAAAATTTTGTCGTCTGATAAAGAATTAATCCTCTGTCAAACTGTCCCGAAGTGTAACAACGAGGAAATGATACCTTTAAAAACATCATTGAACTAGACCTATCACTCAATGTGATCAATACCCCCCACCAGCTCCTTGTCACAAAACAGGTCTTTGTCACAGAAAGCAGAATGGTTTAGTACCAAAGTAAGAGTTGAAAAAATTTCAAGGGGAGATAATTCTGCAACAAATTGCACCAGGGTCATGAAAATTGCACATGCACAACTTCATATATATAAGAACACTGTGTGCAAATTTGAGTTCAGTACCTGAAAAACTGTCAGAGTATTTCGCCAGACAAATTTGTGTCTACGGACAGACGGACGGACAGACAGCCATGACGATTCCAGTATACCCCCCTTCACTTCGTTGTGGGGGGTATAAATAGGAGAAAATGCTGGTAACCATTATTACTCCTGTACCCTTGAATGTTTTGCACCCTTTGAAAAACGATTTCTATTATCCCTTTATCACACAATTCCAAGTTTGAATGACCCTGGAAAAGAACGCTTCTGAAAACGTTGTGGGAAAAGGAGAAAATGCTGGTAACTAGCATTTTTTTCTTTTACCACAGTATTTTGTACCCTATCAATGACAAATTTTGTTGGGCCACCTTTAGTATGTCGTCTGAAAATGCTTTTAATTTGGACCAGTCTAAAAATTTGTCACTTGGCAAAGAGTTAAGACACATTTACTACGTTGTCTGCATATGTTTTAAAAGCGACGAGTCTAAAATGTTGCCACCTGGTAAAGAGTTCATTAGAACAAAAAGGAAGCAAATTACTGGCAGAAGTACAAAGGAGAGCACAAGAGTAACTAGAATTACAAACTAAATGAAGGTTGCATGATGGCAAAATAAGAAATGTTACTGTTCGTTTAATTATGGTTGTTTATGATGAATCATGATCATGTAAACACTTTACCGAACTATCCAGTGCTTTAACAAAACTGCTGAATGCTTTTGAAAACGTTGTGGGAAAAGGAGAAAATGTTGGTAACCAGCATTTTCTCCTTTTTCCCAAAATATTTTCTACCCAATCAATGACAAATTTTTTTATTAGAGTTTGTCGTCTGCCAAATGCCCTCAATTTGGCCCAGTCTAAAAATTTGTGACATTGCATTGAGTTAATTAGACACATTTACTATGTTCTCTGCATATGCTTTAAAATCAGCGACCCTTAACTCATCACCAAACGACAAAATTTTAGGTTTGTCCGAATCGAAAGCATTTGCACACGACAAAATAAAAGTGACTGAAATTTGAAATTTGTTTTGTGAAGGGTAGAAAACATTGTGGGGAAAGGAGAAAATGCTGGTTACCAGCACTTTCTCCTTTTCCCACGATGTTTTCTAAAGGCTTCTTTCTCAGGGTCGTCAAAAGTAGGGATTGTGTGGTAATGGGTTAATGTTGTTGTATAGTAAAGAGTTCATTGGATAAAAAGGGAAGTGAATTACACAGACTATCTAGAATTACAAACTAAATGAAGGTTACATGATGGTAAATGGAAAATGTCATTGTCCATTTAATTATGGTTGTTTATGGTAAATCATTATGATCTAATGCTTTACAAAACTATCCTGTGTTTTAACAGTACTGCTGAATGCTTTTGAAAACATTGTTCAAAAAGGAGAAAATGCTAGTAAACATAACTGCCAAAGGAAGAACTTGCTCATCATAAGCAATTTCCACTTTTGCCAAAGTGCTTCCAGCTCTGGCATACTGCAAAACTGAAGAAAGCTGACTTTTGGAGATAAAAATAAATTTCTTGTAAAACAAATTGCTTTGTCATTTACATAATCCCATCACTGACAATCCAAAATTTTAAAAACCTTGAGGAATAAGATTATTGAAAACATAATCAGAAAAGGAAAAACTGCTGGTCATTATCATTTTCTCCTTTTCCCGCAGTGTTTTTATTTACTCTCCGAAAAACAAACCTCGTCATTTGAGCCAAATTTGATTTGTCCACTGTAAATGCCTCCAAAATAGACAAGTGTACAATTTTGTTGTCTGGAAATGGGCTTAACACTTAAAGCGCTGAATGAATGAGTTAAACCTTTTCAAGTAGGAAAAGCAGCCCTAATATTGTTATTTCAAGATTGTTTCAGCCATAACATGTAATAAGGTAGCGGATAGTGTAGATCTAAGATCAGACTGCACGTTCTGTGCAGTCTGATCTTGATCTGCACTGTCCGCAAAACCAAGTTAACTTGGTTCCAGCACTGTAAGAGTTAAACACTCCCTAAACAATGTGTCATTTGAAAATCATTATTATACTAAACCACAAAATTTAAGACCCATCCATATTGAAAACATTTGCGTATGACAATTCAAGCGTGGATAATTAATTTTACAGGGTAGGAAAAATTGCAGAAAAAGGAGCATTCTTATCTTTTCCCACAATGTTTTTAAAAGCCTTTTTGCCCAGGGTCATTTAAACTCGTGCTTGTCTGGTAAAGGGTTAAAATCCTTCCCAGATAATATGTCACATGATTATCATCGAACTCTGCAGACATCATTGGAACTTGACTGTTCTGTTTGATAAACACTTGTAATGGCTTTTAATGTCACATTTCTAGTAGTAGTACTTGAAAAGGTGTCAGGCAACTTTGCCCTCCTCCAGATAATTCAGTACTATGAATGATTTTCAGAAACATTATGACAAAATCGGTGCGTTCCAGTCTCAAGACTAAAACTTTCTTGTACATGTATTCTATTTCTTCTTTCTTCACCAATTGAAAGTTGAGAATAAATCTTCAGAAACTATGAATTTTCAGGTAAACTGGTATTTTTTTTTCTTTTTTGCCAAATTCCATTCAATACCTCTCATTACCTTGGAATAACACTCAAAGTGAAGAAAGAAGAATGCACCGGTACTTCCTAAAAATGTATGGTTAAAACTTAAATCATGTGCAGAAGATTATGTACAGTACAGATACAGTAAGTGGTTGAAAAGTAAGCTTTGTACAGGTCTTGTTCAGCCTGAACCTTTCAAAAAACAATGCATGTTGTACAAGAAGACAAACCCTGATTTCAAAGAACAATGCATGTTGTACAAGAAGACAAACCCTGATTTCCAAACCATAGATGACACCAGAAGCTTTTGTGGACTATGTAGGTCAAGATCAGACTAAACAGAATGTGCAGTCTGATCTCTGATCTACACTGTCCACTGCTTTATTCAAGATTATGACCTGTCTGTTGATCTTGCAGAGGAAATGTATTTATAGCCTTTGAGAAAATGCAATTTATTCAGTAGTGAAAGAGTTAACCAAAGTGACAAATTTTTGACCCTTCAAATTTCAAAACATCTACAGATGACATATTTAATACTTTTGAGGACACTATGGGAAAACGAGAAAATGCTGGTTACCAAAATTTTAGCCTCTTCCAATTTCAAAGCATCTACTTGTAACTCACAACTGGTGCAAATAAGCTACTTACCAGCATTTTCTCCTTTTTCCATGATGTTTTTATAAGCTTTCTTCCTTGCGTTTATATTTCTGAATTGTTTGGAGAAGGGTTAAGTGGTGCACAGGCTGTCATGAAATGACTGTCATAATCTAGGAAATGTTTGCAAGTACTTGAACAACGAAACCATTTTATGAAGCTTTTTCTGATTGATTGAATTTGCGTTTATTTATCGTCGCCATCGGTTGCCCATATGGGCGACACCCCCTGAAGGCTCTTAGTATTGTTACGGGGGATAGTGCAGATACAGGACGAAACCCATCTTAAGTTACGCCTGGTTCTTTTACGTGCCTACTGTGTAGCACCATCACACGGGACCTCAGTTTAACGTCTCATCCGAAAGACTATTAGTAATTTTAGATGGCCAGCCGTGGGGATCGAACCCACACCCTCAAGTGGCTAGTTCACGAGTCCTACGCTCTACCTATTGAGCTATGCGGGCTGGTCTAAGCTTTTTTTTACTCAGCAGAGAATATATAAACATGACTTCATCAAGACCAGGGATCATCAAAGCACCAGAAAATGAGACTGATTGACAGCAATTATCTCTATCCTCGACCACACAATCCAGTTTTAAGAACCTTTTGGGTGAGGGCTTTTGAAAACACTTTAGAAACAAGAGCGGCGAATTGTCGCAAGATACGCCCGTCCCACCGCCAGTTGTCAAGGGGGTATAATAATCGTAAAGGGCAGGTAATGCAACAAACATGTTTACCAAGTCTCAAGTCAATTTGACTTGAGGTGACAAAGTTCCGTTCCAGACAAGCAAGAAATATTGTAAAAAAGAAGATCAAAGTAGAATTACTCGAAATCCGCACTAGGTAGAGTTATTGTTCTTGCGAACTGTACTCCGTAATATTGCAACAAACATGCATACCAAGTTTCAAGTCAATTGGACTGGAGATGACAAAATTATGCTCCAGACAAGCAGAAAATGCTGTAAAAATGACGATCAAAGGGAAATAACTCAAAGACAGCACGAGGTAGAGTTATGGTTCTTTTGCACTGCAATCCGTATTATTGCAACTAACACACATGCCAAGTTTCAAGTCAATCAGACTGGAGATGACAAAGTTATGCTCCGGACAAGCAGAAAATGCTGTAAAAATGACAATCAAAGGGAAATAACTCAAAGACAGCACGAGGTAGAGTTATGGTTCTTTTGCACTGCAATCCGTATTATTGCAACTAACACACATGCCAAGTTTCAAGTCAATCGGACTGGAGATGACAAAGTTATGCTCCGGACAAGCAGAAAATGCTGTAAAAATGACAATCAAAGGGAAATAACTCAAAGACAGCACGAGGTAGAGTTATGGTTCTTTTGCACTGCACTCCGTATTATTGCAACAAACACACATGCCAAGTTTCAAGTCAATCGGACTGGAGATGACAAAGTTATGCTCCGGACAAAAACTGGACGCCGCCTGCCAACCCACCCGCCCGCCCGCCTCCATGGGTGATCCCATAATACGTCCCGTCTTTGACGGGCGTATAATAACTCAAAAATTAAGCAAGCAAGAGTTATGATTCATTTGCACTGCACTCCCCCTTAATGAGATCTATCAACCCATGAAGTTTCATAACCGTAGCTAGCATAGTTTTGGAGATATGCTTTGGACGAAATTCAAGTATGAATATAAACAAAGGGCAATAACTCAAAAATTAAGTAAGCAAGAGTTATGATTCCTGTGCACTGCACTCCCCCTTGATAAGATCTATCCACCCATGAAGTTTCATAACCTTAGCTAGTATAGTCTTAGAGATATGCTCCGGACAAAATTCAAGTATGAAAAACAACAAAGGGCAATAACTCAAAAATTAAGGAAGTGAGAGTTATGATTCCTGTGCACTGCACTCCGCCTTGATAAGATCTATCCACCCATGAAGTTTCATAACCTTAGCTAGTATAGTCTTAGAGATACGCTCCGGACAAAATTCAAGTATGAAAAACAACAAAGGGCAATAACTCAAAAATTAAGCAAGCGAGAGTTATGATTCCTGTGCACTGCACTCCGCCTTGATGAGATCTATCCACCCATGAAATTTCATAACCGTAGCTAGCATAGTTTTGGAGATATGCTCCGGACAAAGAATCGGGACGCCGCCCGCCTGTCCGCCCGCCCGCCACAGGTGATCCCATAATACGTCCCATCTTCGACGGGCGTATAAAAAAGGAGAGTATGCTGGTAACCAGCATGGTAACCAGCATTTTCTTCTTTTCCCACAATGTTTTCTACCCTGTCAAAGACAAATCTTATCATTATGAACAATACATGTATTTGATTTTCCAGTTTTTACAACCTTCTAAATGAGGGCTTTTGAGAAGATTGTGGAAAAAAAAAAAGGAGAATGAGAATATGCTGGTAACCAGCATAGTAACCAGCATTTTTCTTCTTTTCCCATAATGCTTTCTACCCTGTCAAAGACACATCTCATTATTATGAACAATACATGTATTTGATTTTCCACAGTTTTAACAACCTTCTAAATGAGGGCTTTTGAGAAGATTGTGGGGGAAAAAAAAAGGAGAATATGCTGGTAACCAGCATAGTAACCAGCATTTTTCTTCTTTTCCCATAATGCTTTCTACCCTGTTAAAGACACATCTTATTATTATGAACAATACATGTATTTGATTTTCCACAGTTTTAACAACCTTCTAAATGAGGGCTTTTGAGAAGATTGTGGGGAAAAAAAAGAGAATATGCTGGTAACCAGCATAGTAACCAGCATTTTTCTTCTTTTCCCACAATGTTTTCTACCCTGTCAAAGATACATCTTATTATTATGAACAATACATGTATTTGATTTTCCACAGTTAAACAACCTTCAAAATGAGGGCTTTTGAAAACATTGTAGAAAAAAAGGACAGTATGCTGGTAACCAGCATTTTCTTCTTTTCCCACAATGTTTTCAACTCTGTCAAAGACAAATCTTATCATTACAAACAATACATGTATTTGATTTTCCACAGTTTTAACAACCTTCTAAATGAAGGCTTTTGAGAAGATTGTGGAAAAAAAAGAGAATATGCTGGTAACCAGCATGGTAACCAGCATTTTCTTCTTTTCACACAATGTTTTCTACCCCGTCAAAGACAAATCTTATTATTATCAACAATGCATGTACATGTATTTGATTTGTTGTCGGCAAATGCCTCCAATTTGGACAAACCTAATTTCTTCTAATCTGGTAAAGACTTAAACATTTACCACACAATCCCGACTTTTAACGACCTTGAGAAAGAAGCCTTTTGAAAACATTTTGGGAAAAGGAGAAAATGCTGGTAACCAGCATTTTCTCCTTTTCCCACAATGTTTTCTACCTTTCCCAAAACAAATTTCAATTTTTCAGTGACGTTTATTTTGTTGTCTGCTCATGCTTTCAATTTGGACCATTCTTAAATTTTGTTGTTTAGTAAAGAGTTAAGTGGGTGACATCCATCATCAAACAGAATCTGTAACAATGCCCTTCAATTTACTATCTAACTCTTCACTACAAGAGCAAAAATATAGACTTGTCCGAATTGAAAGCATTTGCAGACGACAAAAAAAAAATGTGATTCAAGAATCAGAATTTGATTTGGGAATAGTAGAAAATATTGTGGAAAAAGGAGAAAATGCTGCTTACTAGCATTTTCTTCTTTTCCCACAATGTTTTCAAAGCTTTTTTCTTCAGGGTCGTTAAAACGGGATTGTGTGGCAAAGGGTTAACACTTTACCACAAGAGCAAAAATATAGACTTGTCCAAATTCAAAGCATTTGCAGATGAAAATTCACATGTGCCCAAAAGATTGAATTTATCTATGATTGGGTAGAAAACATTAAGGGAAAAGGAGAAAGTGCTGGTTACCAGCATTTTCTTCTTTTCCCACAATGTTTCAAAAGGCTTCTTTCTAAGGGTCGTTGGAACCCATCTGTGTGGTAGAGAGCTTACTAATTTTTTACTTGAAAACAAAATTGTAGATCATTCCATTTTTTGAGAGCCTGCCCGGGTAGCTAAGTGGTTGGAGTATCTGAGTTGTGACCTGGTGTTGCTAGTTCGATACCCGGCTCAGGCAAACTTTTGGCCTCTTGCCATTTTTGCCTCTAACCTCTGATGCATGTGAAAACAGTAGTTAGTGACTTGGAAAGAAAGTTGTGTCAGTACTGGTGTGAGAAAGCCAGGAAATACATGCATAGGTGCACTGACCGCCATAATATGACCTAAGCTGTCAAAACGGTGTTATACTCCAATACAGTCCAATCCATATTTAGAGAACGTGTAGATATCAAATGTGGTTTGAACCATTCAAATGATGGGATATGTCTGTAAGAAAAGTAGAAAATGCTGCTAAATTGCATTTTCTCCTCTTTTCATAATGTTTTCAACCCTCCTACTAACTAATTTTATCATGTGAACCAGATTCAATTTGTTGTCCTCCAGAGCTTCCAAAATGGTCCTGTCTAACATTTGTTGACCGGTTAAGAATCAATTCTGCTTCCATTTACAAAGGAGAGCAACCATGGGTCTTTATGGAGGAAAGCCAAAAGTAAATTGTGTCAAACTAACGCTCATTAATCTTTTAACGACCCTAAGAAAGTTTTTTGAAAACACTGTGGGAAAAGGAGAAAATGCTGGAAACCAGCATTTTCTCCTTTTCCCACAATGTTTTCTCCCCTTCCTACAACTAATTTCAATTTTTGAGTCACATTCATTTTGTCATCTGCAAATACTTTGAATTTGGACAAGTCTTAAATCATGTCGTTTGGTAAAGAGTAAATGCTCTAATTGACTCTACTAACTTCAAATAGAGTAAAACGAGTTCTTCCTTTCATAAAAGAAAAAAACAATTTAAGTTCATTCCAAAAACACGACTCCAATTAGAGTAACAAACAAAGACAGCCACACAACAATTATTCTTCATTACAGTAGTTTTTGACATGAGTATGTCCTTATATGCCCGCCCTTTCTTCAAATGTTTTCTGTTTGGAAAGACAACAAATTACTCATTACTCCAATAAGATAGCTAGTCGCTTTCCTTAGATTTACAGAAAAACAGGTTTGTAACAGATGTAACTGGGAGTATTTTCTAAATTTTTCCACAAAACCTGATATTTTGCTACCTAAACAAACCTGGGTATCCACAACATATTGATTATGTGGGGGAAAAAAAGGACAATTTGGGTTTACTCCCTTTCCTCTAACCGTCAATCTATACTGCATATTCAGGGGACAGAGACAACTGGGTACAGACAAAAGCCCACTAGGTGAAACACCCACTGGACAAAAGCCCACCAGGTGAGAACCCTCTAGGTAAAAAGCCCACTAGGTGAAAAAAACCCTCCTATATGAGATGATGTTGTGTATTTCTCATTTCTCAGAAAAAAGAAATCAAACTACAGGACTTTCATTAAAAAAGATTGCGGGAAAAGTTCAAATTGCTGGTAAGTGGCAATTCACCTTTTACCACAATGTTTTGAAACCTTATTTCACCTTTTATCGCATTTTATAAAATTTCACAGTTGGTAACGGTTCCTTTTCTTTTGTTTTAAACGTATCATATTTCAATTGTCATCATGATCAAAACAAAATTGCCAATTGCATACAAAACAAAAAGTCATATTTCAAAAATAAAACACAGGCTCTTTTTCCCAACGCAAGTTGTTAAAACTCATAAGAGATGTCTAATTAAAATAATTCATATTAGCATCTATCACTTGGGTTTGAGACTCAAGTTTAGGTTACAAGATTTTGACTTTCGAATATTAATACCCAAGTTCATAATGTCTGATACCATTAAATTTCTACAAATCCCGAAATAATTCACAACATGGTCAAAGGGAGATGATTCTCAATCAGCACACTGTTACTAACAAAATTTTAGAGTTATTTCCCTTGTTCAACTCTTTACCACACATTCCGAAGTTTTAATGACCCTGAAGGAAAAGGTTTTTAAAAACATTGTGCAAAAAGGAGAAAATGCTGGTAACCAGCATTTTCTCCTTTTCCCACAATATTTTCTATCCAGTAAAAGAACTTCAGTTCATTTGTATCACTTGAATCTGTCATCTAAACATGCTTTCAATTTGGAAGAGTCTAGAATTTTTTGTGTGGTAAAGAGTCAATACAATATGACCTTATTGAACTTGATCTATAGCAACTGTAACAGCTAACCCCTGGTAACTCAGTGGCAACCGCTATGGCTAGTTGTCATGGGGTTGTGTGTTTGAATCCCAGCCAGGCCAGACTCCATAGGACAGACAAAAGTTATTGCAAAAGGATCATCTAATTCTAACTACTAAACATTGTTTAACAGTCCTGTCCCACCTAACCAAATTTGCTGTGAAATAATACCAAAAATTCAGAAAGCAATTCACAGTATTCCTAGCATTTTTTATTTGTTGAACTCTCGTTTGAATGATTTTGCGCCGACAAGGCACCAAAAAAATAACAAACTTGTAGTGAATGGCACAAACTGCCAATGTCATTTTTCGGAATTATGCCTAATTTCATTCTGAAACTTCCTGCCATTTGAGTAATGACTGTAGCAAATACTGAATGTTCATCAACACCTTAAACCTCATACTTATGGAACCCATAACGAATCGTGTGTGACATGCAACTTACTATACCAAATATTCCCGAATACTCTCGGCAAATCAGATTTCATCATGTTTTTGCTCCAGAATTATGTGACAAAAAGGTTGTTGTTGTTTTTTTCTGTCAGTGTTCATTGGTTTAGTAGTCTTAAGCAGCTACTACCATTGCAAACACTTCATTTTCGAATTTTTGGGCTGCTATCAGCTGCTGCCTCTGTTCATTGGAGAGATGTGACAAATCCACTGACTAATTTCAATTTCCTCAAAGACTATGAGGCTATCACCAAAAATACACGATTTACAAAAAGGAAACCTTGTTGGAACATTGTTCAAACAGTAATTTGAATGGCAGTTGCAGAAAACATGTTATGGAATTGATATTAACATCAGGCAATCGTATCTAAGTAGCGAAAATCATTGGGATTTGTTGGCCTTTTCGATCAGGTTGATACATTAACACAGCCTTATCCAAAATGAAAGCCGCAGAGATTCGGTACGAAAATGATCGTTATTCCAAACAAGAATTCACTGTGATCTATGACAACAGCAGAATGAAAGGCCCGAAGGTCAAACACACACCAACCAATCCCTCTGCAGACCTTATTGCAACACATTCCGAAAAATTATGATCGTTGCATTCACCGGAAATTTTTGTGCATACACAAAAATATTTTTGATGGACAGCGAACATCGATGAATACCAAGCATAAATCAATGCATACAATTGTTGGTAGGACCAACATTTAACAAATACGCCGAATTTAATTCGGTTCGCATTCGGTGCAATTTTCGGCAAGGTGGGACAGGGCGGTAAGAGCGTTAATGCAAGAAAGTAGTGCACTGGCCATTCTGAAATACAAATGTTATACTCTTGAAAAACTGTTTTTCCCCTTTCCCATACAACAAATTTTTAGAACTATCAATATTGAAAGCATTTGCAGGTGCAATTATTACACATTGTTTTGAAACCAGTGACTCCATTTATTTTAAGAACATCATGCAGTGATTGCATTCATTTAAAAGGATACCACATTGTCTTCCTGTGTTACTGACCATGAAACATTTGTACAAGCCTTTTCAAATGCTGGTTATCAACATTTTCTGACTTTCCCAGAATATTTTCAAAAGCTTTCTTTTAGGGTTATTAAAACTCAGGATTGTGAGCAAGGGATTTTCTGCCATTCCTGTTGGGCCAAATTTCAGCCTCATTCCCAATCAAAAATGAATAATTTTTCCCCAATTTCACAATTATTTTTCCCAAATAGACGCTATAAACTTTTCCTCGGACATCTGATGTATCTGTCAGTGCTTTCATTTAAGAGGATGTAGACATAATACATTTCTTGAAAAATCCCAAAAATGTCCAAAGAAATGAGACTGGAATTTTTACGTACGCCTTGAATTTTACAGCTATGTCCACAAATTCATACCCGGTCATATTAAGTCTTATGTTAGGAGTCATATTTAATCAAGGAGTTAATAAACATCCAGTATCAGTATGGATATAACCATGGAATCTGATATCCGACAATTTGAGTCATACACTTCGTCACCTAATGTTATCAGGTGTTGTAAGTCCAATCTCCCTGACAACCAATTACAATAACAGGAAAGGGGTATAACAGTCTCAAAAGTATTTTCAGGATTAACTGCCTATATGGTATGGGTTCCTCTTTTGATAATTTACAACTATCCTTAGTTTGAAATAACTATCTTCATGACTGACAGAAGTATTGAAAGATCTCAAAGTTTTTGCATGAAGATGACTACAGTGACAACAACAGGAATACAATACCAGGAAGTTTTTCTTGAAAACGGGAAAGCTAAATATATAAAAAGCCACCTTAACATATCATCTGCACCTTCAACGCAGTCCAACAACTTGCAGGGTTTAGTTCAGTTTTTGTCCGAGGTTGTTTCTTGGCCAAAATGTGCCATTCAAATTATACACTGGGGCCAACATAATAAAAGAAGTGAACTTTCAAGCAAGTTCCTCAATAGCGTTTAATATTCAATAAATTGGAATTCTCATTAGGATTTATGTTGAACTAAATTTCTAAATTCAAGTTAAAAGTACAAAACAAATCGGGTGTGAGGGAAACGGTACTTGGGAGTAAGCCATTCAGAGTTATTCCTTGGGGTACCACTTAATCCAATGTTTAAATGACCCTGAAGAAGGCCTTTGAAACCAATGTGGAAAAAGAAGAAAATGCTGGTAAACAGCATTTTTCCCACAATGTTTTCAATCCTTCTCATAGCCAAATGTTATCGAGCCATACCTAATTTGTTATGTGCATGTGCCTTCAATTTGGTAAGGTCTAAAATTTGATTGCTCGGAATAGAGTTAAAACATATAGGTTAATAACTGAATGTAAATCAAAGATTAGAATGAGTGCGAAGACGAGAATACATACCAGGTACATAAACTCCTGACCAGCCATGTTTCAAATTCAGTCCCATTAGCCCCCCAGGGTATGAAGGAAAGAAGCGCCACTTTGTCCACCATCTGACCTCCTCGTAGATGTCGGGATTTCCGTACTGGAGGGATTGCATGGCCTCCTGTGTGCCGCAGAGAGCGGCTTTCATGTTGTCCCATTCTGCACTACGATCTGCTGTATAGGCCTCCTTTACGCCCATGTAAGCCTATAAAAAATAAGGAAAGAATGACACAGTATCTCCAAACACTTTGTATTTTAATCCTTTACCAAATAATTACGAGTTTTTACGATAACTTATCAGTTCTGATGAGTGTTTTACTCATTAATATGAGTAGACAAGTGGATGTTTTTTCTTAACCCAGTATCAGCATTTTCTACTATTCCCCATGATGTTTTCAAAAGCCTTCTTACAAAGGCTTGTTCAAACTCGGGATTGTTTGGTACACAATTAAGTGTAGATATTAATAACAATACCTTTTCATGTGTAGCATCTTTATCTTGAAATAAATGCGTATTACAAATACGACTCTATTATATATTTTGTTGCTGTTTTTGTAGGTAAGAGGAAAAAAAATCTAAAAATGAGTGACAACCTCCTGAGAACTAATCGACAAAGTAAAAAAAAAAAAATTAGAAAAGTTTCAATGTACTAATACCACCTTATTAAATTAATCTAATACCAGATAAAAAGTAAGATTTTTTTAAACTGAAGACATATGCATATGTGACTCAAACATTGTTGTTTGTTTCGAAAATGGAAGAAAACATTGTGGAAAAAGAATGCCGATTACCTGCAATTTCTCCTTTTCCCACAATGTTTTGAAAAGCCTTTGACCCAAGGGTCAACGAAAATCAGGATTGTGTGGTATAGCATTAATAAAAGCAAAATATTCCTCACCTTTGGTGACATATAAAACAAGAATGCGGGTAAATCAGTGGGCTCACACTGCCATACTTTACAAGGGCGTGCTGTATGTGTGTGGATAGGCAAGTCACATTTGGCAATCTGTAATGGCAGCAGCTTCGAAGCCTGAAAAAAACGATACACTGATCACGTTACTCTTTACCAGATGACAAAGTTTAAGACTTTTCCAAACTGGAAGCTTTTGCAGACCGCCATTTAACCCTTTACTACACAATCCCAAGTTTTAACAATCCTTAAAAAGATGTCTTTTGAAAACATTGTGGGAAAAGGAAAAAATGCTGGTTAACCAGCATTTTCTCTTTTTCCCAACAATGTTTTCTAAACTTTCATAGACAAATCCTAGTATTTTTACCATGTTTAATTTGTCGTCTGCAAATGCTTTCAATTTGGTTCAGTCTAAAATTTTGTCGTTTGGTAAAGAGTTAATTGTGGTTCAAATGTGGGAGTTGTCTTTGAAAGGGCAAAAAATGTTGTGGGAAAGGGATAAATTTGCTGGTTACCAGCATTTTCTCCTTTTCTGACAATGTTTCCCTGAAGCCCTCTTCCCAAGGGTCTTCAAACCTCCAGATGTTTCACTACAGACATACTCACCAATACTGTCAAAATGCAAGTCAAAATCTAGTACTAAGGAAAGCATTTTATTTATGTCAAAAAAATGTGTTCCATGGTTTTTTCAAAATCCCCAACAGAAAACATAAAATAGCAACGAGACAAGTGTCTCGGACAAATTTCTACCTTGCCAAGAACACTGGAAACACTAACACAAAAGAGAGTCTGTGAAACTGAATCATGCTAGTTACCATTTATGTAGGTTCAAATACAGGTGGAAAACAAGAGCACTGCATGCGGGTGCCTGTGCTCAGCTGCAGTTGCTTGACTTTCAGTGAAAATTTTAAGTCAAAAAAGGGGCATAACTGTGTCAAAAATATTCTCATGGTTACCTCGCCTTGTAATATGGGTACCCCTTTTGATAGTTAACAACTTGAACAAGTTTGAAGTAAATACCTTCAGTAATAATAGACATATTATAAAATGTCAGTAATTATAAATTATAAGAGATATTATAAAATGTCATAACAATGAATCAGACGACAACAGCGCTGTGACAATCTCAACTTTTTTCTTCAAAACAGCCAAGATAATAAGACAAATCCTCCCTGAGTTTATACCTTTGTTGGAGACTGAGGCGGACTTTTCTGCAATGCTTTCTGACTCATCTGTTGCTGCAGACGTCTCAATCGGATCATTCGATGCTCCGCAGTCTCCGGGATATAATGTATCACATGATCTGTGTGACTGTACATATGTGTTGTGTAACCGGTAAAAACAAGTTGTGAGAGGGCTGTGCTTGACTGGACGTTTGTGAAATAAGTTGTCTGTATTGGTTCCAATAGAAAACTTTTCTTGTTTAAACATCTCTCACCACTGTAAAAATTAATTTAAAAAACAAGAGGAATTATTCTGAAAACTTATAATGAGGGTTCTGACAGTTTGCCTTGGGAAAAATGTGAACACCATATAACCCTTTACTACAAAATCCTGAGTTTTAACGACCCTTCTATCAGAATATCTTATTGCTATGCTGCAACTTGGGAAAATCCATCAATGCTGTGCAGATACAGCAAGTCTGCTTATTCTATCAGAAAACATTTTATAATATACATGAATTCCTGTATCAACTTTTAAAGCCCCAGTAGTCAAAAATAGGGAATTTTCACTGTTTATAACTCGAAAATATATTGGATAAACCATCACAACACACATATATAAGATCGGAGAAAACTCGAATGTGTCAGTTACTGCATTTGTTGCCATGACACACGTGTTCGTAATGCATGGAGAAGCCCGCCAATTTCAGGGACGCCATTGATCGAGACAACCTTTGTTATCGTTCGTGTGTATTCGAACTAGGCCTTCGAGAACATCACATGATAACATTGCATCTCATTAGTGCTATGACGTAGTAGACAGGACTATTGTTTACAATTCCAATATAATGTCATCGGAGAGTAAGATTGCTCATTCTGAACCCGTTTTCTTATTTAGATGTAGTAAACTCTTCCTGTATTGATGATAAATGAATAAGCGATGATCAGCCTGTGTCGTCTTTTCTGTTTACGATGTCGATAAACTTACAATTTTCAAGCCTAAAATGGGGACAACCATCAAGTGAATGAAGGGTTTGTTTCGACGCCTTAAATGATCACGTGGTGTTTACGTCGCTATCGCGTCATTGCGGACATTTACGACGAAAAGTTGGACTTTATTGTGACTTTAAATTATTCACAGTAGTAAAAAGAATCATTTCCTTACCTCTGAATATAAGGTTTATGCCAGCAATTTTCCATTGATATCGTATAAGCTGATTTGTACCATAAAAATACTGCTAACCATCTGAAAAGTACATGCATTAACAGTAAAACAAGAGCACAGCATGCAAGTGCCAAACTGTGCCAAAAAGGGGCATAACTGTATCAAAAAGTTCAAGTTATCTGCCCTCCTGATAGGTCACCCTTTTGATTATAAATAAGTAGCCCTAGTTTGAAGTAAATACTTTCAGTAATAAAAGAGGTATACTAAGATAAACTGTTTCATATGTATGCAAAATCTTATCTTAATTGGTCATCTAGTTTTATATTTACAACATCCTGCAAATTTATTAAACAGCCCTAATACTTGTATGTTTTCCTTGAAAACAGTCAAGCTGTAAGTCTTTACCAAACAACAAAATGTTATACTGGTCAAAACTGAGAGCCTTGCAGACAACAAACTTGATGTTTCTCAAATTGTGAAATATGTCCTTGAAAGGGTAGAAAACATTGTGGGAAAAGGAGAAAATGCTGGTGACTAGCATTTTCTCCTTTTCCCATAATTCTTTTTTCCTTTTCAAAGACAAATTTCATCATATGAGTCACATTTTATTTGTGGTCTGCAAACAAATTCAGTCTGTACAAGTCTAAAATTTACTGATGGAATGAATGGTGTTTTACATTGCTTTCAACATTAGTTCAGTCATATCACTGCGACAGCTCACATATTCGTTTATGTCCTGGGTTTCACCTGTACTATGCTAGGGTTCTTAAGTGTCTTGCCAAAGGACACTCCCAGGAAAAACCCAGTGCATCCAATGAGGCTGGAACCTGGGACCTCCAGGTTACGAGTCCTACCAATTTACCACTGAGCCATGCAGAACCCCTGGTGTGCACATGCAACATTTTCTGCATAAGGTATGATTTTAACAAAACAAAATCCACAAACCTGACTAAGAGACCTCCCAACATGTAAGAATTGAGCTCAGCTGGGGAAATATCGATGAAACGAAGGAATGAGAAACAGCTATTTACAGAGGTACCTGCAAAACAAACGAGAGCTTCACCAACCGTACAGGAAGAAGTTTATGCAATATAATAAAGGGCTGGCCCTGTACCAAACAATCCAAAGTGTCCACCACCCAGAGGAGGAAGTCTTTTATTTTTTTGTATTGGATTTAAATGACGTTTTAACAGCTTAGGTCATATCACAGTGGTTAGTGCACCTATGCATCTGTTTCCCAGCTTTCTCACACCAATACTGACACAACGTTCTTTCCAAGCCACTGACTGCTTTTCTCAAAGGCATTAAAGGTGAGAGGCGAAAAATTGCCCCAGAGAAAATTTGCTGCAACCAGAAGGAAGCTTTTATAAAAAAAAAATATGAACAAGAGGGCCATGATGGCCCTGTATCCCTCAACTGGCAAATGCCAGTGGAGCTGAAAATTAAAAAACAGTGTTAGCATGTACTTTTAATCTTTTCCCACCATGTTTTCTATCTTTTCTAAGTCAAATTCCTTATTTATATCACATTTAATTTGTCATTTGAAAATAATCAGTTAGTAAAAGTCTAAAATTTGGTTGTTTAGTAAAGAGTTAACCCTTTACCACATAATCCAGAGCTTCAACAACCCTGAAGAATACTTTCAAAAACACCGTGGAAAAAGGAGAAAGGTTACCAGCCACAATGTATTCTACCCACAACGTTTTCTCAGTCCTCTTTAACATGTCCTAATTTCAAATTACATTGCTAACTGGAGCATGAAGAACAAAATTTTTGTCTTATCCAAAGTGAAAGCATTTGCTGACCACAAATTAAATGTGGCTTAAATGCTAAGATTTGTTTCTGAAAGGATAGAAAATGTTGCGAGGAAAGGAGATAAGTTTGAAATTCCCCTTTTTAGGTCAGTAAACTTCCTGATAATTTTGTTGCTGGTTTAATGAAACTTGAACTTTGAGCACAAACTCAGCCAAACAAGAACTCTACTTTTACACATAAAGGCCAATGACTTTAGAGTACTTCAAATCAAGCTAACTTACCTGATGAATAATGACTGTTAAATATAGAACTATGTACATGATGAACATTGTGTATATAAAGAAGATTGTACAGGATTCGAGACTTGCTGGGAAAACTGTTGCATAAAATACCTGAAATAAATATAATCATGTATATCTTAACAGTCAACTTCATTTTGTGAGGAGAGAGGGGCAATTTCTCCTTTTCCTATGATGTTTCCAAAAGCCTTCTACCTCTTGGTAAAGGGTTAGTTCTTTGCCAAACAATAAAATTTGAGATGTGTCCAAATTGAAAGCATTTGCAGACGACAAAATAAAAGTTGCTCAAAAATTGAATGTTTTTGGACAAGGATAAAATGTTGTGGAAACTGGATTAAATGGTGTTTAACGCCGCTTTCAATAATTTTTTACTTATATCAAGGCAACAGCTCACATATTCATGAATTTCCTGGGTTCTACCAGTACTAGGCTAGGGCTCTAAAATGTCTTGCCCAAGGACACTTCCACCAAAGACCAAGTAGATCCAGTGTGGAAAATGCAGGTTACCAGCAATGTTTTCAAAAGCCTTTTTCCTCATGGTCGTTAAAACTCAAGATTAATTGGTACAGGTTAAGGTATTGGATTCCTAATTAGGAGACAGCTTGCTGCGCTTGTTACAAGAAAGTCATTCAACATGGCACTGCAGAGTCCATATCTTGAACTAGTAAGACCAGCCTGGGTCAGTATTCACCGACCATTCTTAAGAACATTCTTGGTTTAATTCTCCAGAATTTTCTACATTTGAAAGTAATACAACTTCTGATTGGCTAAACCTTTTGGTTTAGCCAAAAAAGTTTAGCCAATCAGATGTTGTGTTACTTTCACATCTAAAAATTTTGGGGAATAAGAATAAAAACATTCCTAAACCTTTACAACACAATTCTGACTTTTAACGACCTTGAGAAAGAAAGCTTTTGAAAACACAGTGGGAAAAGGAGAAAATGCTGGTAACCAGCATTTTCTCCTTTTCCCACAATGTTTTCTACCCTTCTCCAGACAAATCTGAATTTCTGAGTCAAATTTAATTTGTCGTCTATAAAAGCTTTGGATATCAACAAATCTATAATTTTGTAGTTTGGTAATGGGCTAAGAACATTTAGTGAATACGGACCCTGGGCTTTTATTCACTAAACATTCTTACTTTCTTTTTTATTTTACATTTAGAAAGTAATGCAAGTTCTGACAGCATAAACCTTTTTGTTTGGCCAATCAATAATTCTTTTCAACTCTACACCAAATGACAAAGGTTTAGACTGCTCCAAACTCAAAAGCATTTGCAGATGACATATATCAAAAGTGGCCGAAATGACAAATTTTGACCATGATAAGATAGACAAGACTGTTGGAAAGGAGGAAATGCTGGTAACCTTCATCCTTTTCCCACAATGTTTTCAAAAGCTTTCTTCCTCAAGTTTGTTAAAAGTTGGGATTGTGTGGTAAAAGGTAAAAATTTTGAATGTAAGAATTTCTTGAGAATTAGACTAAGAATATTATTATGAATGGTTAGTAAATAAGGATGCAGGAGAGACATGAATAAGGCAGCTGTTTCTGTAATATAACTGAAATTTTGTTGAAAATGACATTACAGCCTACTTTAAACATACCAGCAAACCCATCAGTTTACAGATAGACAAAGTAAAACCAAGAACAGACATTTAACTATAAGCTGTTCTAATGTTATGACCGAGAAAAAGTTGAAAGTATCATAAAACCCCATTGAAACAAAACAATATTTATTATTCTGCTTTGGGATTATGCCTATGTATTTCTGCAAGACAGATGTTCGTTCATCACTATACTTTACGGGTTAAAATATCTAATTAAAAGTTCACTGAACTCTAAGTAAAAGAAAATCTGTTTTAGTAATCTTTACAAGATAATCAGTCAATCTGATTCGATTAAATAAGTTGGTCCTATGGTACTTAATTATAAGAAGAGCATGCCGTTTGATTTTCTTTTTAACTTGGCATAGGAAAACAAGTGATAACATGATTTAATTCACCAATGAACAATAAAGGAATTGTAAACAATAGATGAAATTCTCCATCTTCACTGATAGAATAGAATGGACAGTTTTAGGCAATTTTCATCAAGGCTGTAAAGTTTTTACAAATTCCTAGTGACCTTGATGCTATACCTTTAAAATACTCTTGTTGGTTCTTTGGCAGAACAAGAATTGGGACTTCCCTCTGGTTAACCCTTTATCAGACGATAAAATTTAAAACTTGCCTAAATTGAAAGAGAAAGCAGACAAAGAAATAAATGTGACTCCCAAATTGAAATTTGTTTTCTAAAGAACAGAAAACATTGTGAGAAAAGGAGAAAATGCTAGTTGCCAGCATTTTCTCCTTTTCTCACAATGTTTTCAAAAGTCTTTTTCTTTAGGGTTGTTAAAACTTGGGATGGATTGGTAAAGGATTAAAGAGCCCTGAATACACTAACCTCAACAACTAAACATGACTAAACAGTACTCACCATCTCTGTATACTAGTTTAGGTATCGTATAAGGATCCTGTTTAACACAAAATGGAGATCTAATCTCCTGCCTTTCAAACAACTCTGGGTGGTTACACACCTACAAGTAAACCATTACAAATTTTGTCCATTTGTTCCTAAACAACAGTTTTAGACTCTTCCAAATTCATACAAATCTACACATAACAAATACAAAATTGGTTCAAATGAGCATAGTTCTATGGTAGGGTAAGTTACCAGCATTTTCTTCTTTTCCAGCAATGTTTTCAAAAGCCTTTCTGTTCAGGTCTATCAAAAAAATATCTGTGTTAAGGGCTTCCCAACCCTACCTAGAAAATGCTGCCAACCCTAAACTTTTTATGCTATTCATGTAATTGAAAAATATAATCTGTCTGGTGTGATTTCAGTACATGGTCCATGTAAAAAGTTCCTGGAAAAAAAATACCTAACTACCCTACCTACAGCATCTCGGCCCGAAACCCTAAACATAGATATTTTTTGTTAGGCCTCAGGGTCCTTAAAACGCATTGTGCGGTAAAGGGTTAAACATACCAACCCAATTGTTAACTTATGCTTAATTACGTTTTTTTTTAAGTGTTAATTGTGAGTTTCGAATTTTAAGGACCCTGAGAAGAAACCTTTTGAAAATATTGTGGGAAATGTTAGTAACCCTCAGTTTCTTCTTTTCCCACAATGTTTTTTACCCTATCAAAGACCAATTCAATCATTTGAGCTAGATCTAAATTGTCATCTGCAAAGACCTTAAAGTTCTCCTTTTCCCACAATGCTTTCCATCCTATCACTGACAAATTTTACCATCTGATCAATACATGTATTTAATCCTTTACCACACAATGCGGACTTTTAACGACCCTGAGGAGGAAGCCTTTTGAAATCACTGTGGGAAAAGGAGAAAATGCTGGTAACCAGCATTTTCTCCTTTTCCCACCATGTTTTCTACCCTATCAAAGAAAAATTGCATCAATTGGGCTACATTGAAATTGTCGTCTGCAAAATGCTTTGAATTTGGGAGAGTCTAAAATTTCGTCGTGTGGTTACGGGTTAATTTGTTGTTTGTTGTCTGCAAATGCTTTCAGCTTGGACCAGTCTAAAGTTTTGCCATCCATAAAGAGTTAAGCTTTGTTCTATAATCGTACACAATTTAAAGAAACAACCCCAGTTCCAAGTATTTACATACCTTTCTAAACTGCATCACAAGATTCATGAGGCTGTTTGCAGTGGACTGGGCCTGGGACGTGTTTGACATCGCAGTATTGAGGAGATCTTCGATGGATATCTTGTTCTTGATGCCTTGATAGAGGACCCGCTGTCTTGTAGTTAGTGGACAATAAACAAGAACCTCAATCTGAAAACAATTAGAACTTTATCAAATATAAGTTATGGATTTATTAGTGCTGGTGTGGGTTTTATGTTAAACAAGCAATTTCATTGAAATGATATCCCCCGCCAAAAAAGACCTTTTCAAAAATGTACGCCACTGCGTAACTCAAAATCGCTCCCAGTCGGCCATTTTGCATCGAATAAAAAAAAGAAAACAAGTATATTGGCGGAATAGGTTATTGTACACATGTATAAAGTTCCACGAAATTCCGTCCAGTGGTATTGAAGATATTGTCCCGGACGGACACACAGACGGATGGAAGAATGGACGGACAGACAGCGCTAAAACTATATCCCTCCACCTTTGGCGGGGGATTATTAGTCATGTGTATGGCAGGTAAGAACCAATAGAATACAAAGGTGGGATGTGTTACTTGGGATACATACCTTGTCCCCTAACTCATTTTCTACATCTTTCTTCACTCTTCTTAACATAAAAGGCTTTAATATCATATGTAGTCTCGACAACTGATCTGAAATAGAATTGTGCAATATACAGAGGATGGACATCATTCTGGTTCAACACAATAACTTTGGTAAAAGCTCTTGGCTTTTTCTTTTTTTATTTCTTACAAGACAACAAAA
This sequence comes from Hippopus hippopus, assembly GCA_946811185.2. Taxonomy (NCBI): domain Eukaryota; kingdom Metazoa; phylum Mollusca; class Bivalvia; order Cardiida; family Cardiidae; genus Hippopus; species Hippopus hippopus. The sequence goes on along the minus strand of OX328097.1, from coordinate 9,602,408 downwards.
TTTTATACTTTTCCAGACTTAACTCTTTACCAAACAATCCCTGGTTTCTACGACTCTGTGAAAGAAGCCTTTTGAAAACATTGTGGGAAAAGGAGAAAATGCTGGTAACCAGCATTTTCTCCTTTTCCCACAATGTTTTCTACCCTTCCCAAAACAAATTTCAATTTTTCAGTCACTTTAATTTTGTCGTCTGCTAATGCTTTTAATTTGGACCAGGCTTAAATTTTGTCGTTTGGTAAAGAGTTAAAGCATTTGCAGAAGATAAACAAAATGTGTTTCAGATCATGGGATTGTCTATGAAAGGGTAACAAATATAGTGAGAAAAAGAGAAAATGCTGGATACCAGCCCTCTCTCACAGTAATTTCAAAAGGGGTATTCCTCAAACATTAACACATGGAATTGTTTGGTAAAGGTTTAATCATTACACAACTAATCAAGATTAAAGTACAAAGTGTCACAACAAAACCTTTATTCTTTACCAAGCAAAAGAAATTTAGACTTCGATGAGGAAGAATGCATTGTTAGAAAAGGAGAAAATGTTGGTGACCAACTGCTTTCAAAATTGACAATTCTCAAATACTTCTGGTAAAGAGTTAAATTCTTGACTTACTTTCATCAACACCTGTCTGTTTTTCAGCATGGCTCTCAATATCTTTGGAAAACCATTCATTAAACTCATCATGAGAGTCAAACAACGTCGGCATGATGAAATGGAGCAGAGCCCACAACTGAAACATACACAAAATGATATACATGTATTGATCTATTGAATACTTATTGCCTCTATTGATCATTCATCATTAAACATAATCAAGACACCGTTTATACATGTAGCATGAAATTGCTGGTCAAGAATTTTAATTTTTTAAGCAATTGCAGTGCCACAATAATAATGGTTGCTTGAATGGTGTTCTATGCCACTTCCAACATTATTTCAGTCATATCATGGCAACAGCTCAATAATTCATGTATGTCCTTGGTGTCATCAGTATAAGGCCAGGGCTCTGAAGTGCCTTGCCAAAGGACACTTTCACAAAAAGCCTCCCGTAAGGTTCAAACCCAAGCCTCCATGTTACAAGTCCTACACTTCATCACTGAGCAACGCTGGACTCTGCAACGATAATTGAAACTCTTCTGTTTTATAAAATGGAAACAGCAAGAGAGAGCAAAATGTAAATAAAACATTATTGTAACAGTTTTAATTTTCTCTCTTTCATTCATCAGCTGCCCACCGAGAGACCTATGTATCTTCAATATGGACCCCAAAATCTTTGACAACCAAGTCTCAAAGACCTATAGATATCAGTGACAAATCAAAACTGCTTATAAAATTTGCAGTTTTTAAAACCTGTTTTTATTGGTATTTTCAAAACTCTAGATTACAAGATTAAATTTTAATACCATTTGTATCAGTCCCTTGATTGTTAAATTGTCTTTCTAATACACTGTGACCTTGATACATATTCAGAATACTTTACCTCTGCCATACTATTCTGTATAGGTGTTCCAGTTAGTAGCAATCTATTCCGACAATTGAACCCAAGTAAAATCTTCCATCGAACACTGCAAGACACACACAAAAAGAGTTTTTAGTATTTATGATACACTGCAATATTAGTATCATAGACATACTTCAAATACATCCAAATTCATCATGTAAACTATATTATTTTTGACAGCAATACACAGATAATCCACACAGAGAAACATGAGAATGAGAGCAAGTCAAATAATAGAGGAATGACATATTAACATTGCAGATTAATTCAAAATAATCTCCAATCACAGACATTTTCACATCTACCCATTATCACACAATCCTGAGTTTTAACAACCCTGAGGTACAATGCTTTTGAAAACATGGTGGAAAAAGGAGAAAATGCTGCTATGCAGCATTTTTCTCCTTTTCCAATAATGGTTTTTCACTCATCCAAAAACAGGTTTCAATTTTTGAGTCACAATTATTTTGTCATCTTCAAATCAATTTGTCAGTTTGAACAAGTCTAAAAATTTGTCATTTGGTAAAGAGTTAAAAATTTTAGAATAAACAATAATACACTTCTTCTCTAGCTGAAAAAAAAAAAATAATAATATCGTATACCTGGAACTACTTTTTAAGGCCTGAGCCTCGTCCAGGACCATATACTGCCATTTTACCCTCTGAAAATATTTGACATCTTGTATGACAAGCTGATAACTTGTGATCACAACATGGAATGACGCATCCTCGGTGTGAAGGAACTTCTGATCCCAGAACTTTCTGAGAACTCGGCGGTCCTGTGTATTACCCCAGTATGGAACAACCTGTGGAGAAAATTTATCATGGTTTTAGGATTCCCCCTTTTTCAGTATCTCTTTTCTTCAATTCCTTTACCTCTTTCAGTGCCAAATAAATGGATTCCACATTTCTGAGGGGGTCTAAAACTTTAATTTTCATTGAAACTGAAGGCGACTTTGGTCAGGTAGCAGATGATGTAAATACAAGATCAGACTGCACAAAAGGTGCAGTCTGATCTTGACCTACCCTCTCTGCAAAAGCTTTTCAGCAAGAGTTAAATGTTTACCAAACATCATAATTTTGGACTTGTCAAAATTAAAAGTATCTGCAGGCAAAACCATAAATGTGACTAAAAAATTTACCATTGTTATTGGAAGGGTAGAAAATATTCCAGGAAAAGGAGAAAATGCTGGTTGCTTAAAGTCTCTAATTTTACTCAAATCAGCCTCGTTTTCCGACTTAGGTTTTGTGCTTGTTATTCCAGACACATTTCGCTAACATTAACACCCATGTGGAACATTTCCAAGTCCGAAGTTGACACGTTTCAGACTCAACGCAGCAAAATAAAGGACTAGAGTCTGTTAATTAACTTAAGTCCATTTAATTTGTTTAGATGAGTCTGAAACATAATGCCAGGATTTATGAAGTTACTACAGTCTGTTAATATAACTGAAATGCATCTCAAATAATGAACTCAACTGAAGTCAGAACCTGGGACCATTAGCAGATTTGAGTAAAATAAGAGACTCAAGTTTCTTCGTGAAACTTGGCCCAGACCTGTGACAGAAAACAAATTAGGTGTAGCTCAAATGGTGAAACTTGTCTTTGGAAAACGTTCTTGGAAAAATGAGAAAATGCTGGTAACCAGTATTTTCTCCTAGTCTCCCAATGTTCTAAATAAACTTCTTCTTCAAGGTAATTAAAACACAGAATAATGAGATAAAGGATTAATAGTAATAGTATAACTGAACCATTTTGAAGAAATAAATAATGCAAGCAAACCTTAAACTTGGGCAGAAACCGTGAACACTCCTGCTGCCAGTTGTGCAGGGTAGAAGCAGGGGCCACAATAAGGAATGGCCCCCAAATCCCATTAGCCTCTGCTAGGTGAGCAAGGCAGGCCAAACTCTGAACTGTTTTTCCAAGCCCCATCTCATCGGCAAGAATTCCGTTGATACCTTGGTCATATAAACTAGCAAGCCAGTTCATTCCCTAAAATGAAGTACAAAATGATATTGATTTCTACATACAGTACAAGAGGCCATTTTTAACATCAACTGTTCTACTATAATAAACGGTATAATGTTCAATACAATACATTAAGATAAATACATGTATTCAGATATTCTAGCAAGAACAGCATTTAAATTAAAGTACATGTATCTTGGGTTCTCTTAAGGCCAAGAATTTTCATATTATTCAATTAGCAGTCCATACATAAAGACAGAGTAGACCTAAAATGCTGTAATGTAGATAATGAACTCTTTACCAAATGCCAAAATTCTTGACTGAACCAACTTGAAAGCATTTGCAGATGATAAATCGTATGTAGCTCAAATGATGATTTCTGTTTACTACCAGCATTTTCTCCTTTTCCCACTATGTTTTCAAAAGCCACCTGTTTCTGTTGGGGAGATTTCTACATAACAAAAAAGTCCTTCCAGCTTGTACCAGTTTCTATTTCAAACTAACTATAGATCGACAACATAAAAAAACAACATGATGTCATCAACATAACATTACAATTTTGTGTTAACAAAATTTATACAGTTTTGCGCAATTTCCGACATTTTCAGGGTCGTTACCTTTAGCTGGTAACCCTTGAGTTTTCCCTCAAACATACTTGGCTGGGGTCTCTCTTCTCCTACTGTGGCTGGGTTGGCCAAACTGAGGGCATTTGCTGAAACACAAACAAAGAGCCATTCTTATTACACTCGAGTTCAAGCTCAGCTGTGTAAGTGCTCAACTTTAATCCTTTCCAATATAATCTTGAGTTTTAACCAAACTGAGAAAGAAAGCTTTTGAAAACGTTGTGGGAAACCAGTATTTTCTCCTTTCCCCACAATGCTTTCCACTCTTTCAAAGGAACTTTCACTCTTTGTGCCACAATCAATTTGTCGTCTGCAAATGCTTCCAAATTGGACAAGTCTAGAATTTTGTTGTTTGGTAGATTTAAATTTCATTTATACTTCAGACAGTGAGAAAATTTGAAAAATAGGCATAAATCTAAAGAGAGGAAGAAAGGAATTGCTCTAAAAATTAAGAATATTCTCCTTTCTTTGTTTAAAATTATATCTTTATTACTCTGAAATTATATTCTCAGCTGATAATGAACATGAAAAAAGTTTGATAAGCAATAAAATCTTATCACAGATACAAAGCTGTCTTGAATTTTTTTTACTAGTTAAAATCCATGACAAAATCGGTTGATAACCAAAATGATAATTTGATCTTCTAAATATTGTAGCTAAAAACAAGTAAATCTGTTTGTGTTTTGTTTAACATCCTTTTCAAAATTATTTCAGCCATATATATTGCAACAGCCCATACACCTATCCATGCTTTCATGAAATTCCTTTGACCAGTACCTGACACATTCTTTTCAAGCCACTGGCTGCTTTCCCAAATAAATGTCACCAAAACAATATTTAGCAGTAAGATAAATTAATCCTGTCTCAATGATTATTATAAAAATCATGAGAGAATTTGGCTGAGAATGGTGATTGAACCAGCCACCTCTGGTTCCAAGCCTTTATGTTACCAGCTGAGCTACCAGGCTCAGCTTGATAAATTAAACAGAACTTATACCTGCAAGAAGAGTTCAACTTTTCTTTTATTCAATTCCCTTTTGTTTCGGAAATGAATAATGTTCACAGAGTCCTAACACTGCACATCAAGTTACCTAGCCCCTGTAGCTCAGTTGATTGCATACAGGACTAGAGAACAAAGGGTTGCTGGTTCGATCCACAGCTCGGCCAATTTCTTTTCGAGGACAGATCATCGTCATTGCAACATAATTTATTCCTCTCTCGCCGCTGACCATTTATGACCATTGCAGCCGGTGGTTTGGACAGAAAATTGTGTGGAGCACTGGTTAAAAGAAACTTGGGGAAAGCATGGATAGGTGCACTGGCTGAAATATGCACAATATGACTGAAATAATGTTGAAAATGGCGTCAAACACCATAAAATCATTCGGTCAAGTTACCTTTGTATCTCCTTGGCAAAAGCATTTTAAACTATTTGTAAAAGCCATCAGAACGTATGCAGCACTATTTTAGAATGAGGCAAATAATGATCAGAACATTAGATACATGTTGTTTGTAAGCCAAACTTGAAAATTACAAAATTGCACTCAATCAATATTTCACTATTATTTGTATTTGGCCTTCTCTCTGTTTAACTCACTATTATATAATCCTGAGTTTTAAAGACTCTGAGCATGAGGGCTATTGAAAACATTGAGGGAAAGGGAGAAAATGCTGGTAACCAGCATTTTCTCCTTTACCCACAATGTTTTCTACCCTTTACAGGGCAAATCTCATTGTTTGAGCCCATACTTGGTAGATGTAAATGCTTTCAAGATGACCAAGTCTACAAATTTGTCATGTGGTCAAGAGTTACTTTGATTCATTACTCTTTTCCCAAATACTTACTTGTGGATGCATCAAAGGAGTTTTTCTGAAAATAGAGAAAAAGTTGTACTTAACAACGTATATGACAGATGTTTGTACGCATCCTACTGCATGTATTTTTGTCGTGGATATTGAATTAAAAGTGCACCTATGTATTTTTTGCACATAATGGTAATACTATTGGTGCACTGAAACAAGTAGCACTTTCTGTGGGTAGTATTGGTAAAGAGAAAAAAATGGATCTTTGAACTGTCACCGTGAAATAATCAAAATGCAGCTGACACGGCGTTATACACCAAACAAGGAAACAAATGAAATTTAAAACTGTGGAAGTATAGCGGTTTCCACTTTGGAAATTATTGTTGGAAAAGGAGAAATCACTCCTATTGAGCAATTTCTCCTTTTCCCACTATGTCTGCTGAGCTTTTATCCTATTTTTTTCCTTGAAAAAATAACTTCCACAGTGACCTTCAACCTTGTTTTCTAACGAAATAAGCACAAATAGGTGCCATTTTTATTTCTTACTGTTTAGAATTATAAATACTGTAAGTATGGAAATATTTTTAAAAATCTGTCCGTTAGAAATTACATGTATGTATTTATTTAAGATTAACCCTTAATTTGGTCAAATTATCTCCCTTTTTAACTCAATGATCCATATATCCAAAACCAGGCTTTTATATATTTTTTGTGCAAAAATATATGAATTTTCATTAGACTGATGTATATTTGTATATTTTTCCTGTAATTTTCCTGTTTAAGAACTATTAAAGGAAGGCGCTTTAAATCCAATATCAGCTGAATTTTGGAACTATATATACCTTTTTCAAAGGCAAATTTCTCAGAAATGAGCACGGTGTCCCACATCTTTTTTTACTGTAATCTCCTAGAGACATGATGAGCTTTGTATGTGCAAAGTTTTAAAAAAATCTGTCCGTCAGAAAAATTTGTAATATATACGTCGTTAAAATACGTCGTTAAATATTTGGTATACCTAAATACTTCTAAGGGCAATAGTTTCATTATCGATTTAATAGTGAACAAAATACTTTTGACATTTCACTTATTCACTCTATTCTTAGAGTGCTTCTCATGGCTGCAGTTGCATATCCACAGTTTGTGGATAATAGCTGCACAAAGTTTCAGTACCGGGGCTGTTCAGTAAATCATGGAATATTGTTGTTAAAATTACATTTCTTGATATTTTAAGCTAAAAATTTGCTTATAATAGCATAAACAAATTATAAACTTGATATAGAAATTTGTTCACCTACGAAGCTCGGCAATGTATGTTTACATGTGTATTGTAATTCTTTGCTGAAAATGTATTTCTTGATCGATTAGTATAAAATTTGAGGGATGTTTCAAGAATAGGTTGTTCTAATATGTATGCTACGTATGATGTTAATAAGTCTCTTGGTTTTATTTTTACAACAAAATTCCTGGAATTTATTTAACAGCCCTCATACACTGACTGCTAAAAATAAGTGATGCCTATGCTACATGAATATAGCTATATGCATAACAACACAAAGAATGACTGACAGACAGTTCAGCTGGTTCTTTTTATAACCAGCAGAAAACATTTCAGTCATCCTCTGTGAAAAAGAGGCTTTATGCATCTGCAAAAAGTATCGACCCGGGTCAGCCTGCACTGTCCACGCAGGCTGAACAGGGTCGATAATTTTTGCTTTGGTAAATTTTCTGCAGCTCAAAAGACCAGTGTACCTCGTAACTCATTCCGTTGTCATACAAAATGGATTTTATGGATCCATACCAATGTGATGACTTGCTTGGTATCATGCACCACAGAGATGCATTAAGCCCCCTTTTGCCAGAGCATGGCTCATTTGTTTTGTGGGGTATAAAAATGCTGAACCATGAACACATGTATTACCTTGGCCTGATGAGCTTCATAAGCATTAGCTGCATTCTTTAAGGCCAGTTCCTTGGCAGCTTCTGCATCTGAGGATAGAAAGAGCAACACAGGGCTTACAGTTTACCCTCTATCAAATAGTACCTTGTAGTGACTACTGTGAGATAAAGGCTCCAGAAAACATTTTGGGAAATGTAGAAAAAGATGACAACCAGCATTTTCTCCATTCTTTCCATCTATTCTATCCTTTTAATTCCTTACCACATGACAAAGTTTGAAAGCACTTGCAGACAACAAATTCAATTTGGATTAAATGATTTTCTTCTTTTCCTGCATTGTATTCAAAAACCTTCTTTCTTAGGGTCATGAATACACAGGTCTGTTTGGTGTTAAGACTTTCAAATTAAAATGGTTTTTTTTGCAGAGGACAAATCAAATGCGGCTCAAATGATGGAATTTGTCTATGAATGTCTAGAAAACTTTGTGGGAAAAGGAAAAAATTCTAGTTACCAGCATTTTTTTCATTTTCCAAGAATGGTTTCAAAAGAATTCTTCTGCAGAATTATTAAAACTTGGCTTTGTTTAAGGAAAAATTAGACATGTCTACAAATATTCTATTTCAACGATGATCATATTGGGAAGCAGCCAGTGGCTTAGGAAGACTGTTGTGTAAAGTACTGGTAAAAGAAACTCCCAGAAAGCATGGATATGTGCACTGGCTGCCACTACATACTGTAAATGAAGTAATGTTGAAAATGGTATTAGATACCAGGCAAGCTATTCTTCTGTTGCAAGTGGTGCGATACCTATTCAACAAACCATTCTTACCATAGTCATCGATTGAAGTATCCACCAAGTTTTCAGAGGAATATTTGACAGGTTGAACTTCCTCCAACTTCTTTAATATCTTGTCCTTGTGTATATCAGATTCACCGGTTATCTTCTTTGCCATAAAATGTGCATATAACTCTGTCTGTGTAATTAAGAAATTGAGCTTTCGTTGCTGTCGTCTTGCCTGTCAAAACAAATAAATAAAAATAAAATACATGATTATTGACGCTATACTAGCAAACAACAAGAGCATGCAGGTGCCGAAGTTTGCCAGCAGTTGCTGTATTTTCAGTGAAAATTCTAAGAGGATAAAGGGGAATAACTGTGTCAAAATACTTTGATGGTTATCTGCCCTTGTGGCAAAGGTTCCCTTTTGATAGCTGACAACTTGTTGATTGATTGATTGTATGGTGTTTAACACCATTCTCAGCATTGTTTACCTGTACTGTGTACCTATCCATGCTCTCCTGGAGTTTCTTTTACCAGTACTCCACACAATTTTCTTTCCAAGCCACTGTCTGCTTTCCCATATAACCATCGTTGAAACAATGGTCAGGCCTAAAAAAAAAATATCTGCGTTTAGGGTTTCCCTACCCTACCTAGAAATTGCTGCTGACCCTAAACTTTTTTCGCCATGATTGAAAAAAAAAAATTATCCTTGGGTGTGATTTCACTATATGTTCCATGTAAAAAGTTTTTGGAAAAAAAATAATAAATCCCTACCTACCCTACCTACAGTATCTCGGACTGAAACCCTAAACACAAATTTTTTTTTTTAGGCCTCAGCGGCGAGAGAGGAATGAATTCTGTCGCAATGACTATTATCAATCCTCTGAAAGAAATTGGCCAAGTCGGAATCGAACCAGCAACCATATGTTCTCAAGTCTTATACACTACTGACTGAGATAACAGGGCTCGGCTTGACAACTTGTCCGAGCTTGAAGTAAATATCTTCAGTAATAACAGAGATATTATAAAATGTCAAAGTTTTTGTACGACAATGCAGACAACAACAACGCCAGGGCTACAACAATAACTCAAAGTTTCCATTGACCCTGTTTTTGCAGACCAAAAATTCAGGTTTGGCTTAACTCTTTACCAAACCACAAAATTTTGGACTAGTCCAAATTGAAAGCATTTGCAGACGACAAAATAAATGTAAATCAAAAACTGAAATTTGATTTAGGAAGGGTAGAAAACATCGTGGGAAAAGGAGAAAATGCTGGTTACCAGCATTTTCTCCTTTTTCCACAATGTTTTCAAAAGCTTTCTTTTGCAGGGTCGAATTGGCACAAGATACGCCCGTCCCACCGCCAGTTGTCGAGGGGGTATAATAATCATAAAGGGCAGGTAATGCAACAAACATGTTTACCAAGTCTCAAGTCAATTTGACTTGAGGTGACAAAGTTCCGTTCTGGACAAGCACAAAATACTGTAAAAATGAAGATCAAAGTGGAATTACTCAAAATCCGCACTAGGTAGAGTTATTGTTCTTGCGCACTGTACTCCGTAATATTGCAACAAACATGCATACCAAGTTTGAAGTCACTCTGACTTGAGATGACAAAGTTATATTCCGGACAAGCATGAATGCTGTAAAAAAAAAAAATGATTAAAGAGAAATAACTCAAAATTTGTGCTGGGAAGAGTTATGGTTCTTTCGCACTGCACTCTGTATTATTGCAACAAACACAAATGCCAAGTTTCAAGTCAATTGGACTGGAGATGACAAAGTTATGCTCCGGACAAGCAAAAAATGCTGTAAAAATGACAATCCAAGGGAAATTACTCAAAGACAGTACGAGGTAGAGTTACGGTTCTTTCGCACTGCACTCCGTATTATTGCAACAAACACAAATGCCAAGTTTCAAGTCAATCGGACTGGAGATGACAAAGTTATGCTACAGACAAGCAGAAAATGCTGTAAAAATGACAATTAAAGGGAAATAAATCAAAGATAGCACGAGGTAGAGTTATGGTTCTTTCGCACTGCACTCCGTATCATTGCAACAAACACAAATGCCAAGTTTCAAGTCAATCGGACTGGAGATGACAAAGTTATGCTCCGGACAAGCAAAAACAGCTGTAAAAATGACGATCAAAGGGAAATAACTCAAAGACAGCACGAGGTAGAGTTATGGTTCTTTTGCACAGCAATCCATATTATTGCAACTAACACAAATGCCAAGTTTCAAGTCAATCGGACTGGAGATGACAAAGTTATGCTCCAGACAAGCAGAAAATGCTGTAAAAATGACGATCAAAGGGAAAAAACTCAAAGACAGCATGAGGTAGAGTTATGGTTCTTTCGCACTGCACTCCGTATTATTGCAACAAATACACATGCCAAGTTTCAAGTCAATCGGACTGGAGATGACAAAGTTATGCTCCGGACAAAGAACTGGACGCCGCCCGCCCAGACGCCCAGACGCCCGCCATGAGCCATAGAGGACTCCATGTCAGTTCCTGCCTTGTCAAATACATCAATCCCTTTACCAAACAATGCCCTATACCACGTAATCAATGACCCCAAGATAGATGGTTTTTGAAAACATTGCTGGAAAAGGAGAAAATGCTGCTTAACATCATTTTCTCCTTCTCTTACTATGTTTTCTACCCTTTCACAGAAAGGTGCTTCTATTTCAGCTATATTTCATCTGTCGTCTGTAAATGCTTTCAATTCGGAAAAGTCTAATAGTCTGGTAAAGAGTTAAACCAGGATGTTGAAAGAAAATGGGCCCAAACCTCCGACATCTCCAGGTCCATTTTACGCTTCTCTAGAGCCTCTTTTTCAACTCTCTTTCTGTGGTCTTTTTCAACCTTTTCAAACCGCTTCCAGTACACCATCATCTCTCGTGTGAGTCGGCGTGCCTTTGACGGCGTGTCTTTCATGTTTTTCTGTGACTGTATGGCTGCCCTCTTCACCTCCCTCATTGACTGCAGGGACACCTGGTGGTGAAATTAATTTTTGTCGGTAAAAAATCACTCAGTCCCAATTTTTTCCTAAATCAACCCTTAGGCTGCTAAGCACAACTCAATGATCTTTTGCGTCCATTGTAGATAAAGATCAGACTGCAAAGAATGTGTGGTCTGATCTTGGATCTACACTGTACAATAAAGAGATATCTTTCCTAAAAAAAAAAAAAAAAAAAACACCCTTGAAATAGCAAAATCTGGGTTTTTACTCACTGTTTCTGCTAGCTCATGAATTGTGAGGGTCATCTGTTACTCCCTGTCTGGAATTTCGGGGGTCATTCAGAAAGGAAGTGGTCTTTTAATTTCTTTTTTTTTCCACACTTGTAAATGTCGCATAATGCTAAAAGTTTTATATGACAGTGTAATATTAAAGGTAAAAGTTAAAAACAGTGACCTCATAGAAACTGTGTTGTCTGTCATCTCAATTACGTCAGTGATCTGTAAACTGGTACCAGCTGTAACTCGCGTAAGCGCCTGATAGACAGGGAGAAGATTGGCAAAAGGTTGCCAGTTTACAGGTAGTCCGTGACCATGACCAAGCAGGGTCTAATAGATGGACAAAATTCATTTGTCGTCTGCAAATGCTTTCAATTTGGACTAGTCTAAAATGCTGTTGCTTGGTTAGAGTTGAGGCCATTTTTCTTTCCACAGAATTCACTGATAATGTCTCTGTCCCTCTCTAATAGCTAATTTGTTGTAAGTATAACAAGTTTACGGCAACTAGAGGATCTGAGCAAGCAGGTGATTTTAGGTAACACAAGTATTGAGAAATGTTTTCTGATTTAATAACTATATTATCTACACAAGTGACATTTCTTCCATGACAAAGTTGAAGTATCCCTACATTACCTTCTTCAGAGTTTGCAGCATCTCTTTCCTGGCTGATACCTTCTGTTTTTGTGCCTAAAAATAAAAAGGTTTCATACTCTGTGTAAAGGGGTCTTAATGCATCTGAAGAAAGCATCATCCAAGGTCAGCCTGCACAGGCTTTTTGCTTTTGGTAATTTTTCTTCATGTCAAAAAACTAGGGATGGGATCTGAAACTCATTTTAGTAATCGATTACTCGGTCACCTTTTCGATTGAGTACTCGAGTACTCGAAAGAATTTGTTGACTGTGGGCGGATTGTTTTCAAATGAAAATCATCGTTGTTCAAAGTAAGCTTTTACATTCATGCATCTCGACAATCTGGATTCAGGCGAAGATGGTTGTGCATACTGGTAGTACTACCATTGTACGTAAGTTCTGCACTGCATAGCGAACACTTCACTGTCTTGTCATCAGCTGCACGTTTAAAGTATTTCCAGACAACGGATTTAGAAGGCGGCATTGTCGTTCTTTCAAGAATACTGAATATAACGTTGGAATTCGATTGTAGTTGGCTCATGTAGTGATCAGAAAAGAGTGATGGATTATCTCACATTTTTTATTGTCTGTCAGTTAGTTGACGGATTAACCAATCCGTAAGCGTGTAAATCTTACGGACGTCCAATTAAAATGCTTTGATAAACAAACTAATGAACGGTGCAGGGTCACAATCACGGTTTGTCACCAAATTGCAAATTTAGGAAATCACATGCTGTGATTGCACACAGACTACCAATTTATGGCTGATTAATTGTCGTCAGATGGTAATATGTCACAGATAAGTGACCCTTCACATTTCTTCAGTCACCTTTATCGACCTCTAAATTTTAAACGTAAAAATGTAAGAATGCAGATATCGAGAAGGCAACAATTTTTCGATAAAAAAAGACCGATTTTATAATTTTTTTTCCGAGTATTCGATTACTGAAATTGCTGATCGGTAATCGGACGTTTGATCGAGTACTCGATTAATCGAGTACTCGTTCCCATCCCTACAAAAAACCACTGTACTACTACCTCATGATTCAGTCAACTGTTTGACAAAATGGATTTTATGGATCAATACCGCCCTTGCTGCAAGGGTTCCTCTTTTGATGGTTTCGAACTTATCCAAGTCTGAAGTAAATATCTTCAATAATAACAGAGATATTACAAAATGTCAATGTTTTTGCACCACAATGACGACACCAGGGCTATCACAATACCTAAAAGTCTTCTTAAAAAACAGCTGAGCCAAAATGGGCACAGGGTAATCAGTTGAACTAGACAGAACCTTAATTTGGGATCCCTTAATTTCAAATACAGGAGAATGTCCTCTTTATTAAACACATAGAATCATTTTTGAGGGTTCTTGTTTGAATCATCTTAAAACAGTGAGATTTTACTTATGATAATAATATGCCGCAATATTTCCAAATACATTCAGATATAAATCCTCAATTCAAGTTGATCGTACATACTTCATGTTAAGATTTTAAAAAGCTATCTACAGCAATTTGTTTCAGTGGTTGGTTGGTTGGTTGTTTGGTTGGTTGGTTGGTTGATTGTAATGGAGTTCAACGCTGTTTAAACAGCTTAAGTCATATCACAGTGGCCCTAAGTTTCCTGGCTTTCTCACACCAGTACTAACACAACTTTCTTTCCAAATCACCAACTACTTTTCTCACATGCATCAGAGCCGAGAGGTGAAAAATCACCAATAGAAAGTTTGCCTCAACCAGTTATCGAACTTGCAACCACCAGGTCACATGTCAGATACCCTAACCACTGAGCCACCCATGTGAGCGAAATTTGTTTCAGGCAGCAAAGAATAAATGTATTTACCTTTGGTATTTCCTTCTTTGCAATGGCAACCCAGATTTTCCTACGCTTTGCATCTGCTTGTTCAGGGGTGAGCTTTTTAGTTTTAGAACCACCTTTCTCAGCTTTCTGTTTCTGAGCCATAATGGCTTGTAAAATTGTGGGATCCAGGTCTTCAAGTCCCTGCAAAAAGAAGTTTGTTTTTGCACATTACATCCTGAAGACTTTTTTGTCTTACAGCAGATTTCTTTTGAAAAACATTGTGCCAAACAGAGAAATTGCGTGTAAGAAGCAATTTCTTCTTACAGAAGTTTTTCATATGAACTCATATACTTTTTGAATTGTTGTTGTATTGGGGTTTAACGCCACTTTAACAGCTAAGGTCATATCATGGCGGACGGTGACGCACATTTGTTTCCTGGCTTTCTCACACCAGTACTAACACAACTTTCTTTCCAAAGCCACCGACTACTTTTCTCACATGCTTCAGCAGAGGTGAGAGGCGAAAATACGCTGGAAAGAAAGTTCGCCTCAACCGGGTATCGAACTCACAACCACCAGGTCATGAGTCCGACACGCTCACCACTGAGCCACCCGGGCGGGGCTATACTTTTTGAAACTCAATTCCTGTTGATTTACTCTACAGTACAAACATATTCTGAAAGCACCGCAGCAAATTTGTTTCAGAAAGTACAGAGCTATTGTCATCTGCTAAAATGTCTCTTTCAAAATCTTTGTCTTTGTTATATACCAGTAAACTTTTTGGCGCAAATACATGTGTCAAAAACAGATAAAATAACACATGTAAGAGACAAAAAATCTTTATCTACACAATGTCATTTATGGTCCCAAATATGGTATGATTATATATCTCGCACACTGATTAAGCATAAATTGAAGCGTGATTTGATTATTCAAAATGTTATGTTATAATATTCATCCGCCATTAATAAAAGCAAATTTACTATCCTCTACACCATTCATTGTCTCATTTTGTTTACCGTTTTTAAATAAAATGTCAACAATTGCAAAATGTTGTCATTGAAAGCTGTAGGTATATAATAAAAGAAGTATTATGTTGAAGAAACTTTCCTGGTGTTTAAATTTACTTCTCGCTGCATAAAGAAAATCTTGACATCTGGCCCGGCCTTCAGTCTCACGCGATATCAAATTTTCTCATGCTGCTCGAATCAAATACAAGCACCAGGAAAGTTACTACAACATAATATTCTGAATTTATATAAGTTAGAAAACTTTACATGTATAAAATATATTACAAATTTAACCACACAATTCTGTTTTACAACCCTCAAAGTGTTGGCTTTTGAAAATATTTTAAGGCTGCTTTTGCTAGAACTTCTCAAAACATTTTGCACATTCTTGATTCACGATACAAGCTTCAAACTCTGTGCAGTCTGATCTTGGTCTACATTCTATAAAAGCATTAAAATACATTTCCTAACACAGATTACTTTATCCATCTTGGTGTAAACCCTTTTGAAGAGATATTCGTGATGATAAGCCATATGTTCTTTTGCCAGAATGTTTCTGCATGAAGCTATGCTGAACCTTTATTTGAGGTTGATTGTCCCCATTTAGCCAAAATGTTGTCAGAGTCATCTGGAACAATTTTGTTTCAGAAAGTAATTAATTAAGTTGCACTTTTAGAAGACAAAAAAAAGATACCTCTTCATCATCTCCATTTTCCAGAAACCTGTCTTTCTTTAATTTCTTCAATTTGGCTGAAAAATTTCATTCAAGCATACCCAGGTTGATAAAATGAGATTCAAAAGATATAGTTCTAAGACCTTATACCTTTACAACACAGGATTTTAGACTTGTCCAAATTCAAACTATTTGCAGATGACAAATCAGATGTCAGTCAAATTACGGAATCTGTCTTTGAAAGGGTATGAAAAATTTTGGGGAAAGGGAGAAAATACTATTTTCCAGCATTTTTCTCTTTTTCATAGATGTTTTCAAAAGGCTTCTTTCTCAGGGTCCTTAAAACTCATCACTGTTTCACAGTGTTTTGACTCAAGATAAATCTAACTATACACTGACAGTAAACACAACTTATAGTAATGTGAGGCACCCTACTGAACAGGTCTTTACCTGGTAACAAAAATTTTACATTTGTCCAAATTATAAGCTTTTGCTGGGAACAAATGAAGTCATAAAGATGATGGGATTTGTATTTGAAAGGATAGAAATCATTGTCGGAAACAGAAAATGCAGATAACAAGCATCTTCTTTTTCAACAATGTTTTCAAAAATTCTTCTTCCTTTAAGGTTATGGGGTCCTGCATGGCTCAGTGGTAAAGTGTCGGACTTGTGACCTGGGGGCCCCAGGTTCGAGACTCACTGGATGCACTAGGTCTTTTGTGAGTGTTCTTGGGCAAAACACTTCAGGGACCCAGCTTACCACTGGTGAAGCCCAGGAAATACTTGAATATGTAAGCTGTCGCCATGATATAACTGAAATAATGTTGAAGGCAGCATAAACACCATTCAATCAATCAATCAATCCTTATGGGTTGAAACATGGTATTGTTTGGTACAGAGTTCAACCATACTGAATATTTGAAGTTGTTGGCAAAAACATGATTCTAAAGGAATTTTATCAACATTAAGCATACAACGCAATAAATCATTTATTTACCTTTAATTTTCTTTTCCATCTTCCTCTGATCTTTGGATATTTTCTTCTTAGGTCCCAGAACAGACTTCTGATGATCCAAATAGTGATCATAGTTAGACAGTAGGCCTGTTGCATAATACTGGTATTGCCTCAGCTGAAAAACACGACATTGAGAATCTAGCCAGGTGTTGTGTTAAGTTGGTACTTGTACTGCCTTCCTACAGAGGTAGCTTTTGTTTAAAAGTAGTAGAGTGTTTGTTTATTGATCAAGAGGTCCTGTGCTTGATCCCTCCCTTGGCAAAGTTTAACCCTTTACCACACAATCCTGAGTTTTAACGACCCTGAGGAAGAAGGCTTTTAAAAACATTGTGGGAAATGGAAAAAATGCTGGTTCCCAGCATTTTTTCCATTTCCCACAATGTTTTCTACCCTTTCTCTGACAACATTTACATTTAATTTGCCACCTGTAAATTCTATTTCCTCAGGGTAATTAAAACTCTGGATAGTGTGCTAAACAGTTTACAAAACTGACTGCTTAAGAGATAACCTAGATGCAGATATAATGCAACATATTTACAGCAATTACCTCTCCTTTATCTGCATAGATAATTTCAGAATAACCTTCTTCCTAGTAGTCTTCACTTATTTTTTGAATGGTGTTTTATGCCTCTTTCAACACTATTAGTCATACCATAGGCATACCATAGGTAAACTAGGGCTCTGCAGTGTCTTGCCAAAGGACAATCACATGTGCCCAGCTCTGCCAGCCTGGGACTGACCAAGGATTTCCCACTTACAAAAGCACTCCTTGAGCTTTTAATCAAAAGACAAAAGTTTGGACTAATCTAAATGCAAAGCATTTGAGGATGACAAATTTATTGTGGCTCATATGTTGAAACATTGTGGTAAAAGAAGAAAATGCTGGTCAACAATTTCTAATTTTCTCATAATGTATACTAAGTCTTATTTCTTTAAATTGTTTAAAGTCTGGATTGTGTGGAAAAGGGTTAACCGCTTATCCCGGTTACCAGCATTTTCTCATTTTCCCACACTGTTTTCCAAACCTTTGTTTCTAGGGGTTGTTAAAAGCAAGGATTGTGTGGTAAATGGTTACTTGTATGCTAAACAATGTTGGATGTTGTTGGTTGTATTGGGGTTTAACGCCACTTTAACAGCTAAGGTCATATCATGGCGGTCGGTGACGCACATGTGTTTCCTGGCTTTCTCACACCAGTACTAACACAACTTTCTTTCCAAAGCCACCGACTACTTTTCTCACATGCTTCAGCAGAGGTGAGAGGCGAAAATACGCCGGAAAGAAAGTTCGCCTCAACCGGGTATCGAACTCACAACCACCAGGTCGTGAGTCCGACACGCTCACCACTGAGCTACCCGGGCGGGGCTAAACAATGTTGGAAAAGAAACAAATTTTTGTAACAAGTAACTGCTTTTTTCCCCCCCAAACAAATGTTTACAAAAGCTATCTGCATCAGTATTTAAAGACAGTATTGTATGAGAACTGGTTGAGAAATTGTTCACACAGCAATCAATGGGGCAATGCATGTCAAGTCATGTCATTTCACACCTTTTGTGATGTACAAACCACTCTGATTAAGTTAAGCACTCAGTTTGTTTTCTTTTGAAATGGAGAACTGCTCAAACATGTAGCAAATGATATTAAGCCAGTGCCAACCTAGACAATCTCATTTTCTTATTGACAATCTTTGTGTGGACATTACATTTAGGTGAAGTACGCACAACTGTGACAGTAAGCAGACAAAGGTAAGGTTTTCATCCTCTGTCCCTATCCAAACTGATCTTGAAAGACTGTTTTCAAAAATATTCTAGGAAAATGTGTGTGTATTGTGATTAATTCAACCTTATTTCATTTAAATCGTAGTGTCCAGTGCACCTACCCAAGCTCTCTTGATGTTCTTTAACTCTTTACCAGAGAACAAAATATCAGATTCTTCCATTTTTAAAGCACTGGCAGACAACAACACCAATGTAGATTAAATGATGTGATTTGTCTTTGAAAGGAAAGAAAATAATGTGGGAGAAAGGAAAAAAAATTTGACCAGCATTTTCTCCTTTTCCTATAAGGCCAAAACAAAGAAAATATGTGGTTATGGTTACCCATGTCTGATTTTTACCCCCAACCCTACACATTTTTTCATCAGTAGATCTTTTAATATTTTAACTCACAGTTATGTCCCTTATTGAGTTTTAAGGTTTTCTTTTTTAACACTTTACCAAACAACAAAATTTTAGACTGGTCCAAATTGAAAGCACTTGCAGAAGACAAAATAAACATAACTCAAAAATTGAAATTAGTTTCCAGCAGAGTAGAAAACACTGTGGGAAAAGGAGAAAATGCTGGTTACCAGCATTTTCTCCTATTCCCACAAAGTTTTCAAAAGGCTTCTATCTCACGATCGTAAAAACCAGGAACTGTTTGGTAAAGGGTTAACTAACGAGATAGTAAATCCATCCATAAAGTTGAAATAAATCAGATGTAATAAACTAATGGCATCGACTTAATCCTAATAACTTCACAAATTGATGTCATTAACACCTGACTATCTGAATATACATACATTTCCAATAAGATTATAAGCTTCCCGCTAAAACAACATTTGTCAAGTAACATGGAAAAAGCTTTAAGAAAGTACAATAATTGAAGACCAATATTAATTATGAATGCTGTTTAATGACCAAATGAATCATGATTGGCAGTAAAATCAATATTCTGCATTAAATACAGCAGGTTTCTCAAATAATAATTGTTTCGGATTGGCACTGACTAAAACCCATAATGTAATATTATCGTCTACTTCAGAAAATCCTTCGTCGTTTTACTCTATTTATCATCCTGAGGTGTGTTTGGAAAAAAAATGTTTAGAAAAATAAAATAATTTTCCGACCTACGGACCCTAATTCTCATAAGTATGTAATTGGAGCTTGTGGAAAAAGATTCTGATTTTTGGTAAAGATTTTTCGTATTACGGCACCATTCTTTAAAAAACATTGCAAGAAAAGGAGAAAATGCTAGGTACCAGCATTTTCTCCTTTTTCCACAATGTTCTCTAACCTTTCACAGCCAAATCCCATTATTTTTGCCATAATTATTATGTCGTCAGCGAATGCTTTCAATTTGGACAAGTCTGAAATTTAGCCGTGTGATAAAAGGATTACAGCAAAAGTCTACCTCTGTATCTTGATAGAACTGCATCTGATGTTTGCGCTGATATTTGTGCAATCTGAGCATATTGTGGAGCTCGCTCTCTGTGATTGGAGTCTCGTCTTCTTCGTCAGACGAACTATCACTAAGGAGTATATTCTAGCAAAATAGGCAAACAAAAAAAAAAAAGAAATAAAGATTTTCATTCTATACTGCAACTTCATTAAAATGATTATGAAGAAATATGCAGAGGTATAGTTAGTCCTTTACTACTATTCTTTGTTATAAAGAGGATTGGATTGTATTACAGTTAAATGCCATTTTAACAGCTCGGGTCATATCACGGCCGTCAGTGCACCTCAGATGTGTTTCCTGGCTTTTTCACACCAGCACTGACACAACTTTCCTTCCAACTCACTGACTACTTTTGCACATGCATCAGAGATGAGTTATAAAGATGAGAAAGGCTTTTAAAAGCAATGTGAGAAATGGTAACCAGCATATTTTCCCTTTCCCACTGTGTATATTTTCTACTCTGTTCAAAACAGTGGCAATCATTGGAATGTTTTTGGAAGGGTAGAAAACATTGTGACATTTAAACTTTTCCCATAATATTATCAAAAGGCTTCTTTCTAAGGGTTGTTGAAAGTCAGGAATGTGTGGTAAATCCCGTTATAGAAATGAAATTCATGTTACAAATTTTGATTACACGCAAGCCCTCACTTGGAAAAAATGTTTAAAAAAAAAAACCATTATCCACTTATCTTGTGCAAAATGACAGGTTTTGAAGTTACTTGTTACCCAAATTTTTGTCAAATCATGAGAAAATACCTATCCATAAATTAACACACATGAAAAATTGATCAGTGCAAAAAATGTGGAAACCCATGTCACAACAAAATGTTCCCTTTTACATTGTCCGATCAGAGTCAATTCAGACTGTCTTTTCAGCTTTTTAATGACTTTAAGCAGTCAATTTCCACAAATACCTTAATATAACAGACTTTTTCACTGCAAATCATCAATATGGATTGCTTTACTTCTAGTTGAGAACCATTATTGTCATACCTTCTAATATGAAATCTTACCCCCAGATTTACAGCTCAGGGGGGTAAAAGTACCCTTGAATAAAAAGCTAGTGGGAACACTGTTTGACGTAAATAACATTTGCAGATATCTACAGGACCTGTACATTTTCTTTGAAACCAGCAAAGCTAAGAACAAAGGCGTAACAAAAACAGATGTTCCAGCGAAAAAAAAAAAGTTATCTACCTTCAGCCATTTCCTATTCTTCTTCACTTTGCTGAAATTATACAGTCTATTTTTGTCTGCCTTTCTCTCTGAAATAGTGATGAAAAAAAAATGAAAACAATGAGATTAAGCATAAGTCACATATTAATGTCCCCCCCCCCCCCATTTATACCAAATTGCTCTAACAGCATCTGACATAGTTCTAAAAGAATCTGCATGGACCCAGTTCAATCCGTTTTGAATGAACAGCTTATAGCAGGGGAACGTTTATGATTGCACTCCTAAACAGCATGTCCCTAATATGATTCAAATACGGTAATTCCTATCTTAGTATGTCCATACCTTTTTGAATACCTTGATACTATGTCTAATTGCAGAACACAATAGTCACTAGAAAATTCTGAGCAGATTCGAAGTTTCAAAACTTCCTTTCAGATCAACCCCACCAAAATCCATCTATAAAGTTCTTAAATAGATGGTAAAATGTTGCTACTATGTTTAGCAGGAATTTTTCAAACAATGTAAGAACAAATTTGGTGTAACAGAGGTTTACGGGAATTTTATATGACCTTGAATGAAAGAGCAGTGGTGCTTTGAAGTTTATAATGTTCAAAGTTGACTTTATAAAATCTTACCTATTAACTCTTTACCACACAATCCCGACTTTTAACGACCCTGAGAAAGAAGCCTTTAGAAAACATTGTAGGAAAAGGAGAAAATGCTGGTAACCAGCATTTTCTCCTTTTGCCACAATGTTTTCTACCCTTCCCACAACAAATTTCAATTTTTGAGCCATACTTTTTTTTGTTGTCTGCAAATACTTTCAATTTGGACTGGTCTACAATTTTGTCGTTTGGTAAAGAGTTAACTTTTTACCACACAAAAAAAATTTAGACCAGTCCAAATTGAAGAAGTTTGCAGACGACAAATAAAATTGGGCACAAACCACAGTATCTGTCTTTGAGATTGTTGAAAAACAGTGCGGGAAAAGAAGAAAATGCTGGTTACCAGCATTTTCTTCTTTTCCCACAATGTTTTAAAAAGTCTTCCTCTTCAGGATCGTTAAAACTTGGGACTGTGTGGTAAAGGGTTAAATTACTTCCTGACACAAGATGCAACAAACAACTTTGAAAACATAATTATGTTACGAATATTTACCCTTTACTAAACTTAGCAAATTCCTAGATGTGTCCAACTTGAAACCATCTGCAGACTACAAATGAAATGGGGCTTAAATGATAGGAGCTGTCTTTGAGAGGATTGAAAACATTGTGGGAAAAGGAGAACATGCGGATTACCAACATTTTTCTTCTTTTCCCACAATGTTTTCAAAAGACCTTTACCTAAGAGTCATTATAACTCAGGATTGTGTAGTAAAGAGCTTACACATAAATTTGAAAAATTCTGGCAACAGGAGAACTTGCTGAGAATTTCTTTTTTTTGGCCAGAATGTTTTAAGATGTGACTGGGTGCACAACAAATAACGCAACAGAAAGTGTGAAAGTGGTTAAGAATATTATTAGACATACATAGCGTTTGATCCTTAAAATAACTTCTATTCATATTATATTAGGGCTAGGGTTACATTTACTGGTATGTAACATCTTCATTCCATTCCTATTGAAACAACAAATTTCAGCCTTGTCCAAAATTGAAAACATTTGCAGACCACAAAATAATAGCAACTCAAAAATTGTAATTCATTTTTGGATGGATAGAAAACAGCTTCAAACCCAAAAAACATTACAAGCTGTGGATGGTAAGATCAGCTTTTGACAAAAAAAAACTAGAGCTGTCACTGAATCTGACTTAATACCCCCGCCAGCGCTTTAACAGAAAAAAGTGTCAAGTTCAAGGGGAGATAATTCCTCAACCAGGAGGAGTTGACACTTGAAAATTGCATCTTACAAATCTTCAATATGTGATCAATATATGTGCAAAGTTTCAATACAATTGAAGGAAAACTGTAGGAGGAGTTTGCAACACAAAATTACTAGATTTTGTACACAGACGGACACACGGACGGACCGACAGACAGACCGATTCCAGTATACCCCTGAAAACATTCGTTTTGCGGGGGTATAAAAATCTTTTTAACCATTCACCATACAATCCCAAGTTTTAACGACCCCAAGGAAAAGGACTTTTGAAAACATTGTGGGAAAAGGAGAAAATGCTGGTAACCAGTATTTTCTCCTTTTCCCACAATGTTTTCTTCCCTTCAAAAGAGCAATTTCAGTTTTTGAGTCACATTTACTTTGTCGTCTGCAAATGCTTTCAATTTGGACAAGTCTAAAATTTTGTCATTTGGTAAAGTGTTAACTCTTTACCAAACGACAAAATTTTAGACTAGTTCAAATTGAAAGCATTTGCAGACGACAAAATGAAGGTGACTCAAAAATTGAAACTTGACTTTAGAAAAGTAGAAAACATTGTGGGGAAAAGGAGAAAATGCTGGTTACCAGCATTTTCTGCTTTTCCCACAATGTTTTCAGAAGGCTTTTGCCTCTAGGTCGTAAAAACCAGGGATTGTTTGGTAAAGTGTTAAACCCTTTACCACACAATCTCTTGTATAAATGACCCCGAGAAAGAAAGGCTTTTGAAAAAATGTTGGCAACTAGCATTTTCGTCTTTTTTAAAGATTTTACAAAGTCAACCTCGAACAGTATAACACTTCAGAGTATTATTGCTCTTTCATTCTTGCTGCTTGTAACCAGGATTTTCTCCTTTCCCCACAATGTTTCCTACCTTTTCAAACCCAGTTTTTCCCATCTGAGGCACTATTTAACTTGTCTGCAAATGCTTTCTATCCAGACATATCCAAAATTTTGTTATTTGGTGAGGGGTTAACCCTTTACCGCACAATGCAGACTTTCTACAACCCAGAGAAAGCTTTTGAAAACATTGTGGGAAAAGGAGAAAATTCTGGTAATCAGCATTTTCTCCTTTTCCCACAATGTTTTCTACCCTTTCAAAAAACAAATTTCAATTTTTGAATCACATTTATTTTGCCGTCTGCAAATGCTTTCAATATGGACAAGTCTAGAATTTTGTCGTCTCGTAAAGAGTTAAACCATTAACCACACAATCTCTAGTTTTATTGACCCTGAGATAGAAGCCTTTTGAAAAAAATGCTGGTAACCCGCATTTACGACTTCTGATAGGATTTTATAAAGCCAACCTTGAATATCGTATTGGTACTTCAGAACATTATTGCTCTTTTAGTCTTGCTGCATGTAACCAGCATTTTCTCCTTTCCCAACAATATTTTCTACCTTTTAAAAGCCTGTTTTTAGCATTTGAGGCACTCTTTAATATGCCATTTGTAAATGCTTTTGATTTAGACAAGTTCCAACATTTTGTTATTTGGCAAAGGGTTAAAAAAAAAAAGAAAGCGTACCTGCTTTGGTGATGGTAATACCATTAAACAACTTGTTGCCCTCTGCATCTTTCTTGCATGGCTTGAGGATTTCTCTCTCCAAATCATCGACATTGTCTTTATTAGGCTTAACAAGTTCTTCCACATACGATAAAAAAGGTTCTAGCCTCAAAGCCCGCTCAATCTTCTGGATGTGCGGTGGGTTGGCTAGTTGTTGCCCATAATCATGGTCAAAATGGGCATCGGACGCCATTCTACAGGTCTCTGCAAACAGAAAAGGCAACATAGACACGGGTGTTAAGCGGCATTTTCTCCTTTACCCACATTGTTTTCTACCCCTTTTAATTCTTTACCAAACAAGAAAATTTTGACCAAGACCAAAGTGAAAGCATTTGCGGACGACTCAAAAGTTATAGCTCAAATGGTGATTTCTGTCTTTAATATAGTAGAAAGCATTGTAGTAAAAAGGAGAAAATGCTGGTTACCAGCATTTTCTCCTTTTCCCAGAGTGTTTTCAAAACATTTCTTCTTCAGGGTTGTTAAAAGTCAGGATTGTGTGGTAAAGGATTAAAGTAAAAAATTTCTTCATTCAGTGCCACATTTAATTAATTTTGTTGTGTGCAAAATTTAATTATTTCAAATTTGGACTAGAAGTAAATGTTGTAATTTAGTAAACAGATGATATAGATTTACACTTATTCATATTGAAAGCATTTCAGACGACAAATAAAATGGTCCTCAAAAGATGAGGAGAAAATGCTGGTAACCAGCACATTGTGACAGGTATTGGGACATTGTGAGAAAAGTTAATCTCACAATGATCTGTATAGCCTAATAGCCAAGTATTGTTCTCTAATGAGGACAAAGTAGATCAAGATCAGACCTAAATGAATGTGCAGTTTATCTTGGATCTACACTGGCCACTTTTTTGCTTAACCTTTTGACAGAAACAGAACTGAAACTGCGAAATCTACATGTTATGTTCTACTTAGGTCCGTTTTATATACTGGTATTCAGCACTAAAAGGATTAAACATTTAGTTTACCACACAATCCTGACTTTTATCAACCATGAGAGAGACAGCTTTTGAAAACATTGTGGGAAAAGGAAAAAATGCTGGTAACCAGCACTTTCTCCTTTTCCCACAATGTTTTTTACCCTTCCAAAAGCAAATTTCAGTTTCTGAGTCACATTTGTTTTGTAGTCTGCAAATGCTTTCAATTTGGACAAGTCTTGAAAGTTTGTCGATTGGTGAAGAGTTAATCCATTCTTCGAATACTAAAATTTATTGGGTATGAGTCAATTTTGATATGATAATAATATGGTGTCATACAATATTGAAATAAAGTTAAGTTCCTCCAATGACATGTTATTATTTCTTAATTTGTATACATTTTGGCCTAATATTATTCTAATGCAGAACAAGAGCGGCAAATTGTCGCAAGATACGCCCGTCCCACCGCCAGTTGTCGAGGGGGTATAATAATCGTAAAGGGCAGGTAATGCAACAAACATGTTAACCAAGTCTCAAGTCAATTTGACTTGAGGTGACAAAGTTCCGTTCCGGACAAGCAAGAAATACTGTAAAAATGAAGATCAAAGTGGAATTACTCAAAATCCGCACTAGGTAGAGTTATTGTTCTTGTGCACTGTACTCCGTAATATTGCAACAAACATGCATACCAAGTTTGAAGTCACTCTGACTTGAGTTACAAAGTTATGTTCCGGACAAGCACTAAATGCTGTAAAAATGATGATCAAAGGGAAATAACTCAAAATTCGTGCTAGGAAGAGTTATGGTTCTTGTGCACTGCACTCTGTAAATTTTCAACAATCATGCATACCAAATTTGAAGATGTTCAGACTAGAGATGACAAAGTTATATTCCGGACAAGCAGAAAATGCTGTAAAAATGACAATCAAAGGGAAATAACTCAATGACAGCATGAGGTAGAGTTATGGTTCTTTCGCACTGCACTGTGTATTATTGCAACAAACACAAATGCCAAGTTTCAAGTCAATCGGACTGAAGATGACAAAGTTATGCACTGGACATGCGGAAAATACTGTAAAAATGACGATCAAAGTGGAATTACTCAAAGACAGCACAAGGTAGAGTTATGGTTCTTTCGCACTGCACTCCCTATTATTGCAACAAACACAAATGCCAAGTTTCAAGTCAATCGGACTGGAGATGACAAAGTTATGCTACAGACAAGCAGAAAATGCTGTAAAAATGATGATCAAAGTGGAATTACTCAAAGACAGCACGAGGTAGAGTTATGGTTCTTTCGCACTGCACTCCGTATTATTGCAACAAACACACATGCCAAGTTTTAAGTCAATCGGACTGGAGATGATAAAGTTATGCTCCGGACAAGCAGAAAATGCTGTAAAAATGACAATCAAAGGGCAGTAACTCAGACAGCACGAGGCAGAGTTATGGTTCTTTTGCACTGCACTCCGTATTATTGCAACAAACACACATGCCAAGTTTCAAGTCAATCGGACTGAAGATGACAAAGTTATGCTCCAGACAAAGAACTGGACGCCGCCCGCCCGGACACCCTGCCTGTACGCCATGGGTGATCCCATAATACATCCCGTCTTCGACATGCGTATAAAAATGCAATTAATGGTCTTCCTATGGTTCTCCTTTTTTGGCATAGCTGAATGTTGTGGCTTTTGACCTACTTTTCGGTATTGATAACAAATTAATAATTAGAAATTTGTGATTGGTTAAATATGTAGATGTTTATTTTAAGGACCCCTGCCAGTTTGCTGTCATATTTACACCGTCTATCTTTTTTAAAAGACATTTCTTGTCTAAAAATGTATACTTCAAAATATAAAAAGTTCATTTATTGCATTTTTTTGGCAATAGAACAACATTTAGCCGCAATGTCCTTCTTGTACTTTCAGCTGGCCAAAGCATCCATTGACCCACATTTTGTGCTGTCTGATCTTTATTCAAACCCACCACAAAAGCGACAAGGGGCTTTCAGGATGAAGTGTGTTAAGCAGTGAATGACATCTTTCTTCTCTATTTTAGTAGACTGTACTTAAAACCATAGGTTCCTACACAAGAAAGTTGGCTTTAGAAATCATTGCAGAAAAGAGAGAAAGTGATGGCAACAACTTTTTTCTCTGTTTCCTGCCATGTTTTTGCCCTTTGAAATACAAGTCCAATTATTCGAGCATAATATTGACATCAGCATAATTATGCCTTATTCTAGAAGAATCTAAATAGAAATATTGTATGGGAAAGGATTAGCAAAAATAATTACACTTCAAATACAAGACAGTGCATTTCTTCCTCATCTATAACCCTTTCATTCTTTAGCGCTTTCAAGCACGCTTCTATGTATATTAGATCTATTCCCGTAAGAGACAATTTTAAAGAGTAAATAGACTACGACACCGTGTAACAGGAAGTATAATGTCTGTGTCAAAAACAAAACAAAAAATCGATCTTTTGAGGTATTTTCAAGGTAAATAACTACTCGAAGGGTGAGATTCTGCTGAGGAATCAAAATAATGCTGAAAACGAAAATGATAAGTTGTCAACTTTAGAAAATCTAAAGCTTTTACAAACAACATTACAAGAGTGTTCAAATGGTGGGACTTGTCTTTGAAAGGGTAGGAAATACTGTGTGGAAAGGAGAAAATGCTGGTTAACAGCATATTCTCCTTTTCACACAATATTTCCATTAAACTATGGATTGTGTGATAAACGGTTAACTCTTTACCAAACAACAAAATTTTGTACTCAACCATATTGAAAGCATTTGTACAGAACAAATTAAAGGTAGCTCTAATTATGATTTCTGCCTTTGATAGGGTAGAAAACATAACGGGAAAAGGAGAAAATGCTGGTTACCAGCATCTTCTTCTTTTCCCACGTTGTTTTCGAAAGACTTTTTCCTCAAGGTTGTTAAGGGTCAGGATTGTGTGATAAATGTATATATGGCCTTCAACACGCGCAGGCTAATCCAAAATGACACTTTTAGTTTTTATGTAATTTTCTGTTTTGCAAAAGTCTACTGAAAATCTAGCTTAGTCGTAAAGTGCCATCTTGGATTAGCCTGCTCGGACTGCGCAGGCTAATCCGAGACGACACTTTACGCAAATGTCCGAATGCACCTTTTCGCTTGTTGCCAGCCATATAGGACAATATAAAAATGTACCATCAGAAATAATTTTCCTTTACTTTTTACCATACAAAAAAAATTATATATCAATAATGAACATGTCTACAGATGAATAAAATTTTATTGAAATAACAACAAGCACAAACCATTGTGGGAAATGGCAAAAGCCAATGAAAAGGAGAAAGTACTGGTTACCAGCTTTGTCCCCTTTTTCCACAATGTAATGAAAAGCCATCTTCTAAAGGAACATTAAGGTTTAACTACCATATTTCATCTAATTAATGCTCCCTTCCTTATAGTAGCACCCAGCACTATATCAGGTGAAATATGGTGTGTCAAGTTATTAAAATCATATCACAATCTGTTTCCTCAATCTCACCTTCCATTCAGTAAAGCAAGCTCTTGTATTATAACTGATGTCACAAGCCTTGAGCCTTTAAGAGTCAGAGAAGACAGAATTTTAGACTGAGCTTTAACAAAAGTCAAAAATATAAATGTAGCATAATCGATGGAAGTTACCGGCATTTTCTCCTTTTCCCACAATGTTTTCAAAAGGACTCTTCCACAGGGTCAGTAAAACGGCTTATTTGGTAAAGGGTTAAGTCTTGACCACAGTTTCTGAGCCAAGATTTATGTAACAACCTTTGCAGCTTTGGAAAATCATTCATGGTCGTAGGACAAAATCCCCATGAGGTGAAAGCCCCAAAGGTCAAAAAGCCACCGAGTAAAATTTGCCCCATTGGCCAAAAGCCCCATATTAATTAAGTAATGCATCGTTACCAATTTCTTCACATCCCCAAATTTGCAAACTAACTTTGGTTTAGTAATACATTTTCTACATTCTAACAACAGAAACTATTGTGGCTTATGAGCTAAAATATAATTTCGGGTACGTTCCTTGTGTTTTTAACTCTTAACCACTCAATCCCAAGTTTTAATGACCCTGAAGAAGAAGGCTTTTGAAAATACTGTGGGAAAAGAAGAAAATGCTAGTAACCAGCATTTTCTCCTTTTCCCACAATGTTTTCCACCATATCAAAGACAAATTTCATCATTTGTTGTCTGAAATGCTTTTAATTTGGACTAGTCTAAAATTTTGTTATGTGGTAAAGAGTTAAACAGCCATAGATATGAATGATAATAATTTGAAATATATATGAACACATAAGATGATCAATGACTTCTGATCTTTCTTGTTTGCAAAAGATCAGACAGGATCATTTGATAACAGGTTGAACCTTAATTTCTATTATTTCTTATACAATGAAAACTTCAAAACTCTCTTTTTTCATAAACATACAGTACAAAGCAAAAAAGTACTTAAAGGTTGGTATTTAGATTTTTCACATCTCACCAAATTAAAAAATATATATATCACTGAAATTTATATGAAAAAACAATACAAATCATCAATAATTAAGAATCATAAAATTACAAAAAAAAATTTTTTGATGGTGTTCCCTTAAAAGGCTACGTAGCCTCTTAAGGTATTTTTAGATTTCGCGCCAGAAATAAAAAAAAAGCATTGTGGGAATGTCAAGTGACCCGCACGTGACTAATGACGCTTAAATTCCATAACATAACAAACATGCAATTATTTTCCATAATGTCTTCTTCGGACGCTATGTTTGAAGCTTCGTCTGTGTATTTCCGGTATGTAAATGAGCGAGTTGCTCATGTTAAAATAGAACGTATTTCCCGTCGGTGGCAACCTGGGCCGTAGTAAATCTCTTATTTCTCTTGTTGTTGGATGGTTTTCGACTACTGGGGCTTTATGAATGAAAATTAAAAGGCTTTGGGAGTATAAGGATGATTTTTTTGTATTTTTGTAAAATTTTCGTCCCAAAATCTGAAAGACCACCTCTAAGATGATACAAATAATTTGATATCATAGGGCTTTTGTCCATATAAGTGCATGGGGCTTTTATCCAATGGGGCTATTGTCCATAGGGCTTTCATCCCAAGTGGCTTTTGTTCATGAGGGCTCTGTCTGTTCCCCTTGGGAAACATGGTGAGAATAAGCTGGTAACCAGAATATTTTCTTTGCAAACAATGTTTTTTTCCCGTTAAAGACAGAAATTATCATTTAAGTTACAAACATTTTTTTGTCTGCCAATGCTCTCAGTTTAGTCAAATCCAAAAAATCTTGTTGTTTAGAAAGGAGTTAAACCTAGATATTCTGGATCTGAAGGTGTGACTATTTTAACATTTCATAGACTTAGGTCAGGTATTCTTTGACCTTCTATTTCTTTAACCCTTTACCACATAATCCTGACTTTTTACGACCCTGACAAAGGAGCCTTTTGAAAACATTGTGGGAAAAGGAGAAAATGCTGATAACCAGCATTTTCTCCTTTTTCCCACAATGTTTTCTACCCTTTCCAAAGCAAAGTTTGATTTTTTCAGTCACATTTATTGTGTTGTCTGCAAGTGCTTCCAATGTGGACCAGTCTAAAATTTGTTGTTTGGTAAAGAGTTAACAATTGGATCCATTTGGTTAATCTTTTATCCATCTTTTCATAACCCTGAAGAACACAGGCCTGCAATAACATGGTGGGAATAGGAGGCAATGCTTGTAAGCAGCATTTTCTTCTATAGCCATGATAGTTTCAACTCATACAATTAAGAATTCCATCACATGAGTGGCGTTTGATTTTTTCTCTGCAAATGTTTTGAATTTGGCAGGGCCCAAAATGTTGTCATCCCAGTGGAAGAAATATGTTTTGAAAGGAAACCAAACAGTTTGACATTCGTGTGCTAACGGGGGCATTCTTTTATCTATGGCTAGACATCAGTTAGCATATATGCGAGTGTTAACAGATTTATATCAACAAGTCAGAAATTTGTATTGATTCAGGCTGAACTCTTGCCAAATGAACCAGTTTGAAACCTCTTAGTTGACCCATATTTGACCAACAAAATGAAACCGAAAGTAGAGGACGACCGCTTTAATAAGCGCAAATCTCGAATGGGGAAAACAGAGCATCATAACGAACGTCCATATACATAGACGAGCTTCAAGGACATTTTAAATGTACTCTAAACTGCAGCGAAATTAGATTGTGTAAACATGCAATATACGCCGCTTCCTCTCGGCTAGTGCGTCTAATATCGAAATTTTATCCATTACACGAAAATATGGAGGTTTTAAAAACTTTTTTACCTTCCAAACCCTTTTCGAGATGTAAATTGAAGATATTTGAAACGTACAGTTCTGTTCATCATAAATATCAAAATGGCGGATAAGGCAATGCGACCGCGAACTATGGCAGTTACTTGTGGAAAACATAACCCCAGTCATGACTTTCCTCTTGCTTTGTTGGGGGTCCCCCGCCATTGCTAAAAAAGCTTCTCGAAACCAAAAAATTTTCATTGTATACAAATATTTACAATAACAAACTGAAGTAAAAATAATTTATTAGCAAATTTAGATAGTTTTATAATCTTTTATCAAGTCATTTAATTAAAATCTCATATATTGCAAAATAAATTCTTAAGATAATTTAGCAGTAACGACTATTTTATATTATTTTAGGAATATCCGGTTTTACGAATGACGTCATATATTTAGATAAGTTTTCAATATATTTTTACTAGAACCATATCATAATTTCTTTTTGATTATTGAGAATTTCAAATTGTATGAGGTTACATGAAAAATTACCATGTTGATCAAAAATGTTCTCTAAAAAACCTTTGGCTTTGCATCTGTGAAACCCTCAGACATTATTGACTCACGTGACAACATTAGCCAATGAAAACACTTGACTTGATATCCACGCTGCGTAAATAGAACTTGCAATCGACGACGACCAACGCTCCGGAAACTAGAGAAAACTTTTATAACTAAGGAATTCAGTCTGTATACATTATAGACAAGGTTTGTAAACGCATTTACTAGACAAATGTAGAATTTGTTGGTAATTTCACCAATTCCCATTCAGCAGTGGCAAAAAAGGCTTCAATTGTTCCGAGAAAAGCTACTGATAAAGTTGAGGTCGATTTTTACATTTATTTTCAGATCATGGGTACAAGAGTTTACCTTGGACGTTTACCATACCATGCCAGAGAGAAGGACGTGGAGAGATTTTTCAAGGGTTATGGCAGACTTCGTGACATCATGCTGAAGAATGGATATGGATTCGTGGTACGTTTTTACTGTTCATACGTAGAGGATACGTCCGGTGCGAATTGAGGAATGTGGGACTAAGTTTACCACAACCATTGCCATCGTGACGAATCGGACCATGTTGCATCATTAAGCTATCTGTTAACCCTCAGGCTGCTAAGCGCAACTCGCCTTCTGCGGTCAGTGTAGATCAAGATCAGACTGCAAAGAGTTAAGTCTGATCTTTGATCTGCACTGTTCGTTAAGGACATACTGCCCCCCCCCCAAAAAAAAACCCATTAAAATAGCAAAATTTGGGTTTTAACTATTGGCTCAAAACTTTCATTTCACTTATTTAGTAGGAAAAAGGTTAAATGTTGAGCTATTATGTAGGATTTTAACTCCTTACCAAATGACGAATTTTTGGACTGGACCAAATTCAAAGCATCTGCAGACAACATTAAATCTTGTTAATATGATTTCTGACTGATAGGGTAGAAAATATTGTGGGAAAAGGAGAAAATGCTGGTTACCAGCATTTTCTCCTTTTCCCACTGTTTTCTATAGGCTTCTTTCTCAGGGTCGTTAAAAGTCGGGATTGTGTGGTAAAGAGTTAAACACCAAGGCTAATGAGGTAACAAGACCATAATCTTTAGAACTCCCCACCATGGATTTTGCTTGGAAATTTGGGGGGGGGGGGGGATAAGGCAAAAAAGTACAGAATGAATTTTGAAGTAGTGAGTACACTGATAATGCGTTTTTATCTTCAACAGCCAAACATGAATGCATTTGAACCGAATTTTGTCAGATACAGTAGTGCATTTAATCCGAAAGTGGTACATTTTGGCAGTGGTAGACTTCTTCTGTTGCCTGAGTAAAGACAGTTCCCTAACAAGGCTCACAGCATAAAGGACTGTATCGGGTAAAAGATCAGAGTGCATGTTTATATGCAGTCTGATCTTGATTAGCATTGGCAGGTAAAACAATTATAAATGTGAAAGGCAAGATGTGGGTAAATAAAGTTCTGACATGTAATGAAATGGGGTCAAGTTTGTGCCATTGATTGCTAAGCAGAATACATGCATTACTTATGTCAAGGAGAATTAGGTTCCTTATTGAAAGATAGATGACTTGTAAATAACATGTTTTCTGTTTTAAATAGGAGTTTGAAGATCACAGAGATGCTGATGATGCTGTGTATGAATTGAATGGCAAAGATCTCTGTGGGGACAGGTAGGTTTTACCAAATTTACCTAAACCAGTCAAGTCACTTGTTTTTGTCAAGACTTTTTGTTTGCAAGGCACTCAAGTGTCGCAGCTATTTCAATGATAAATAAACATGAAAATCAGAACTTAAATCAAGTGTTGAATATGCGTCTTTTTGACAGGTTGTACCATGGAGCATCTATAAATAAGTATCTGTTACAAATTATTTTGGTGCTTTGACTTTTATGAAAGATTGATAACAGATGCAAGGTGTTTGTAATGAAGATAACACCAGTTTAAACACCAAAATGGGCATTGGTCTATGGTTGAAATTTTTATTGTTTTTAACCCATTACCAAACAATCCCATGGTTTAATGATCTTATAAAGGAAAGCTTACTGGAAGAGATGATGCTGGTAACCAAAGACAGATATCGGTAAAACAAGTCTAAAATTTGTCCTTTGCATAGTGTTTAAAAAAATATAGACTAACAACTTGCTTTTTGCTGGTTCAAATCCCCAGCTTGGCCAATCTTTCTGAGGATTGAAGAGAGTCATTGAAAAGGATTCATTTCTCTCTTTCTGACAAGGTTGGCAAAAAGCAGGCCAATACTCATATTGACCGGGCTGGCAGTTTTAACCTCATATAACTGGTTGATACTGGTCAAAAGTGGTCAATTGAAGTGGTTTCTGTTGAAATTTTCTGTTGATTGTTTCAACAGTGGTCATGTAAGAAAGTAGCCAGTGGCTGTGGAAGAATATTGTGCAAAGTACTGGTAAAGAACTGAAGGAAAGTATGGCTAGGTGCACTAGCCACTGAGATGAAAATGAAATAATGTTAATAATGGCATTAAACACCGTACAACAACCAACAACATGCTCCAACTTCTTCAAGTAATTTTTCAAATGGATGGGGACGTTTGAATGAATTGGAAAGTAACCTATTTTCTGTATAGTTTTATACTACATCTCAGAATTAAATAAAACTGAACAACCCTGAGGCTGTTAGCCTGGCCCTTGAAAATGATAATGCATGTATTTCCATTTCTTATTCAAACATTTAAAAGGCTGAAAAAATTGGGACATAGCCTGTTGCTGTCTTTGCTATTTGAAGACATGAATTTTATAGTGGAAACACAGAATAGTTGAATATAATGCTTTAAATAGCTTACAGGATCTAGAAAGCATTGTGTTCAAAAGGAGCAATTGGTTCCTGAAATGAATTGCACCATGATTTCCGTTTACGACTTAAAGTATATATTCACGTGACATATAGCTCGGGTGCAAAAAATAAAAGCTGTTCACATTCCTTGGATGCAGACCAAATTTTGATGAAACAATGATCTAATTTCATGGTTTATTAGTCCCCTACCGGCAAAGCCGAAGGGGACTTTAGGTTTGCGCTATGTCCGTCTGTCCGTTAGTCTGCACGCAAATCAGTTTTCCGGACTTTTTTTCTAAATGCTGGGAGATACTGAGCTGATTTTTGGTGTGCAAGTCAACCACCATGAGTTACAGATCAAGTTTGAGTTTCTGTAGGGTACTGATTTTTGATGAAATTACCGGCCTTGGACTTGGAAAATTTCATCGAAAAAACAGTTCTCCGGTCTTTTTTTCTAAACGCTTGTAGATATTGAGCAGATTTTCGGTGTGCAAGTCAACCACCACGAGTTACAGATCAAGTTTGAGTTTCGTTCCAGTCCACTGATTTTTGACGAAATTACGGGCCTTGGACTTAGAAAATTTCACCGAAAAAACGGTTTTCCCGACCTTTTTACTCACAATGCTCATGTTTGGTATGTAGGTACCCGTCATTGATACCGATCCTCTGTGGGTTATATGTCCAAGGTCAAGGTCAAAAATTTTAACCTTTATCATGAAAACTTATCCTCAAAACTTTTCAAAGTACCTAAGTTATAATACTTATACATGGTAAGCTGGTACCTCTCATTGGCACACACCTGCTGATGATAAGGTCAAGGTATTCTCACAAGGTAAAGGTCATATTTCTGAAAATTTGCTTTTACGGGGGCATTTGTGTTTCACAAACACATCTTGTCTTAGTAAAACTTCTTCAATGAACTTACTTTAACAAGGAAAATGCTTATATATCTGGCTTTCATTAAAGCATTGCATACAAAGACAAGACACGATGCTTATAATTCAGAAAGGGGGTCCAGGGTTTTCCCTCAGCATTAAGATTTGGGGGTCATTGTGACCCCTTGCCTCTTCAGTTGAGGGTCATTTCTTTAACTTGGGGGGGTCAAAACAAATGGGTATCTTCATCTTCAAGCACAGATAACATAACATTTCACCTTTAAACTCCAAGAAAGTAAAGTCTTTAAGTCATTTCTGACGGAAAGCTCGACTAATTTTTGACAGACGATACATTCTCGTCCGAATGGCTGCTTAAAGTGGCTTGATCGGCAGCTGTAGGAAGCAGACGATAAAAAAAGAATGCTATAGTTTACTTCGTCATGATATTATTTTCTGCGAACAGAACAGACTGGTAATGTGTACTTTTATCTACCGGAAGTCACGCAAAATAAGCTAAAAATTAGAGAACCCAACTAAGACTTTGACTGGGCCCGTATTTACGACAACTGTCCACTGTACTTTATGGTAATAGTGCGTAAACTAGTCTTTTTCTATAAATAGATTACTGGAAAACCACTTATATCTAAAAGAGATCCTGTAGTTAAAAAAAAAGAACGGTGTTTGTCTGATAGTGAAGCAAGAACAGACTTGGATTTGTGACGATTTATTCAATTTCCTAGATGATTTAGAATTTGGAAAGTTGTGTCACTGGTGACGCACAGTTATTTATTTTGGGGGTTGTTTGATTTAAAAATGCGTCATTGACGCAGGATTTGTGCATCATGGAAAACCCTGGGGGTCAAATATGTTCTTTCTCCTCCACAGAGTTTCACAAACTATACCTGCCAGCGAGATATACGGCCTGTAGGGGGCTCGGTATTGCTATGCAATACTATCAGAATGCTTGTTGAGTTAAAGTTACTGTAAATATCAACTTTTCAGAATAAGTGTTGAACATGCCAGAGGTACACCTCGGGGTGCAGACAGATTTAATCAAGACTATGACAGATATCCACCTAGACGAGGATATGGTGGCGGAGGTGGGAGAAGAGGAGGTGGAGGAAGAGATAAGTATGTGTTTGATTGTTGTATATCTTGGTAGAGCCTCCTTTGTCTTTGTACATGTGAAGATAATGAATTTTTGTTTCTTTACCAAACAAGAAAATTTTGAACTTGACAAAATTCAAAGCATTTGCAGACATCAAACTATTTGTAGTTTAGATGATGATTTCTGTCTTTGATAGGGTAGAAAACATAGTGGGAAAAGGAGAAAATGCTGGTTACCAGGATTGTCTCCTTTTCCCAAAATGTCTTTAGAAGCTTTCTTTTCCAAGGTTGGCAAATTAAATTTTGCTCTAATGATACAATGTGTCAGTGAAGGAAAACATTTTTTGAAAAGGATACAACGCTGGTAACCAATGATTTTAAAGGCCATCTTTCTTAATGTCATTAAAACTTGATTGTTCAGTAAAAGGTTAATGAAACTAGAAATGATGCAAGTATGTTGAAGTAAATTCCAAATGTACAGTTTAATTACAACAATACGCCTTCATCTGAATAGTTTATTTTTTGTTAGGTCACTGATTTTATTTGCTTTATTATTTACATGAAGGAAGTAGTTGTTTATATTTTCCCTAGCTGTTTCTGAGCTTGGTACTGACCTACAGGGCAAAGTTGTGACACCACTCTGGTCCCCCATTACCACTAAGGTTGCCCTTCTCAAATTGCCTTGGTTGCCATTTGTTTCAGTGTAGCATGTTTTTATATCCTTGACAGGTGTTTAGAAAGACCATTGAACAACTTAATCACAAATTTCAAACGGAAGTAATGTTGACACTGCATGAAATACCGAGCAAACTTTCTGTTTTACAGATATGGTCCACCTACAAGAACAGAGAACAGGCTTATTGTAGAAAATTTGTCATCAAGAGTGAGCTGGCAGGTATGAAATAAGTGTTTATTTGATAAGCTATTTACAGTGGTAATTTTCAGTGATTACTTATTGAAACTAGGAAGTGGATTTTTCTTGTATCAGTTAGGTCCAAATATAGAGCTTAGTACTCTCTTCACTTGCAAATTTATTTAGCTGTCAAATATGCTTCTAGGTAATAATCTAAACATAACACACAAAAAAAAAAAGAATGAAGTAGTTTATATGTTGCTAACTCGTTATCAAAAAATTAAATCTTTTTCTAATACATAAGTGTATTGCTCTCCAGTTCAGTAAAGATTGATCAATCAATCGGGGCAAGCCAGAATGAACCAGAGGGTCAGTAAAGTGTTTAGATGGACGTTCTGTCACTCACGAGGGCCCCTCCTTGCAATGTTGAGTTACCCCCCTGGCTCTTCACATTTGGACACGGCATCGATCCACCCATCCACTATTGGTGTAAAGACATGGCTGGTTCCATGATGAATAAGAAGCTTCATCAGCTGCAGAATACCACTGAAAAGAGTTTGAGTAACCTGGACGGGTTACTCATGCTCTATGTAGAACATTATGCTTTGGATATGCACAATGTTCAGACATTAAATACTTTTTAATGTTTTGCTTGGGAAGAAATCCGATAAAGTTTAGTGTTGATTCCTTAAGGCAGGTATGTTTCTTTACAAAAACAAGGACAAAATTTGAAAAGGAGAAATGGAAACAAGAATTGCAGAGGCGCTCATTTTTTCAAGGTTGTTGACAGGGTTACTTGATCAAGATCTGTTTGGTGTTTTAAAAGTTAATCCAATTTGGTTCAATTTGCTCATGAGTTTTCTTTTTTATAGTCATGAAATTGTCATCTCAAGAAATACATGGAAATAATTCCAATGCCACAGTTATATAGTATATCTGAAAACAAAGAAAAGAGAAAAGAAATTGTCATTATTTTCCTTAAGTATTTGATTTTCTTTTTTATCCTTTTTTATTTTTAACAGTCAAAAATAATTTTCTGTGCTAAATTATAAAGGTGAAAAAGAAATACTTCACACAGTTTTGGCACAGTTTCAGAAACAAAGCTGCCTTAAGAAGAAAATTCTAAGTGATTTTTGTAAAATCCTGATGAGGAATGGGGAAACAAAATTAAATGAATTGGGAAATCAAAGATTTTTGACGGACTTAAAGACTGATGTACTGGTATCAGTACAAACAGACTGATTGACGATAACTACTGCATCCCCCAATGTCCAGATGTCCAGGTCAGTCAAGATAGGGTCAAACTGGCTGTCACTTGGTTTCACTAGAGGAGAGCTATGGATAGGGACAATAGGGCCCACTCTAGAGGAGTGCAATAGATTCTGTCATCCTCAAGGAGATCATGATCCACTCCCATTATATGAAGCTTTTTTCAGGCCTAAGCAAGTGAAAAAAATATATTTGAGGTAATTTTCCAGCAGGAAAAAGAAAATTTGTTTTATTTCAGCACCCAAAATTTATGTTTATAAATGTGTGTGTTAATAGAACAATGAAATCATCGACTTGATGTCTGGTTTAACAATTTGAAATCTTTTTAAAAGTGTTTATAAATTACATGTTTTCTTTCAAAAAGATATGGAAATGGTTAGACTTAAAGGATATAATGTGTGTGATTCTGGAAACTGTTGAAACATTAATATTTGTCTGTGATACTTGTCTGAGCTAAGTGTTTTGAAATGAGCTTTAATGACTGTCATATGTCTGAGATTTGTGTTGTTCATTATTATTTGTACAATTCTTGTTAGCATTTCCTGAAAAAAATAACATTTTGACCAAATCATACGGAGGTCATTGTCATGTTTAATTTGATTCATAGCGTATCAAAGGTGAGCAATTTTTAGCTCTACTGGCTGAAAGCCAGCAGAGCTTATGTCATGGTATGGTTCCCGTCGTCAGTCTGTCCGTCTGTCTGTCGCCCCGTCTGGGTGGCTCAGTGGTGAGCGTGTCGGACTCGTGACCTGGTGGTTGTGAGTTCGATACCCGGTTGAGGCGAACTTTCTTTCCGGTGTATTTTCGCCTCTCGCCTCTGCTGAAGCATGTGAGAAAAGTAGTTGGTGGCTTTGGAAAGAAAGTTGTTTTAGTACTGGTGTGAGAAAGCCAGGAAACACATGTGCGTCACCGACCGCCATGATATGACCTTAGCTGTTAAAGTGGCGTCAAACCCCAATCCAACCAACCAACCGTCTGTCTGTCCATCCATTAGTCTTTTTCTTGTTTACGCGATAAAGTCTGCATTTGTTGTCAGATTTTCACGAAACTTGCACAGTTTGTTTATCTCATCAATAGCTTGAACCCTATTGATTTTGGAAAAAATCCAACAAACAGTATGGGAAAAGTAGCCATTTGAAGTTGAAAATTGCAATTTCTTGTTTACGCGATAAAGTCTGCATTTGTGGTCAGATTTTCATGAAACTTGCACAGTTTGTTTATCTCATCAATAGCTTGAAACCTATTGATTTTGAAAAAAAATCCAACAAATAGTATAGGAAAAGTAGCCATTTGAAGTTGAAAATTGCAATTTCTTGTTTTACGCTATAAAGTCTGCATTTGTGATCAGATTTTCATGAAACTTGCACAGTTTGTTTATCTCATCAATAGCTTGAACCCTATTGATTTTGAAAAAAAAATCCAACAAACAGTGTAGGAAAAGTAGCCATTTGAAGTTGAAAATCGCAATTTCTTGTTTACACGATTAAGGCTGCATTTGATGTTAGATTTTCATGAAACTTGCACAGTTTGTTTATCTCATTAATAGCTTGAACCCTATTGGTTTTGAAATAAATTCCAACAAACAGTTTGGGAAAAGTAGCCATTTGAAGTTGAAAATTTCCATTTCTTGTTTACATGATAAAGTCTCCATTTATCATGAGATTTTCGTGAAACTTGCACAGTTTGTTTATCTCATCATTAGCTTGATCCCTATTGATTTTGAAAAAAATCCAAAAAACTGTTTGGGAAAAGTAGCCATTTGAAGTTGAAAATTGCAATTTCTTGTTTATGCGATAAAGTCTGCATTTGTGGTCAGATTTTCGTGAAACTTGCACAGTTTGTTAATCTAGTCAATAGCTTGAACCCTATTGATTTTGAAGAAAATCCACTGAACAGTATGGGAATAATAGCCATATCAACTTAAACATTTCCATTTATTGTTTACATGATAAAGTCTCCATTTATCAACAGATTTTCGTGAAACTTGCACAGTTTGTTCATCTCATCATTAGCTTGAACCCTATTGAACAACAGTTTGGGAAAAGTAGCCATTTGAAGTTGAAAATTTCCATTTCTTGTTCAGGCAATGAAGTCCACAGTCTTGATCCAATTCTTTTGAAACTTTCAAAGATTGTTTGGTTCTTAAAGGATTGAACTGTAGTACAAGTGAAGAAAATCTAGTAATCTGTTCAGGAAAAGCAGCCATTTGATAACTTAGTACTATTTACTCAACAAAATCCACATTTTTTGTCACATTTCTTTGAAATTTGCTGGGATTGTAAAGTACAAGGTGTACTGAAACCCTATCAAATTTGGAATTTAACTGTTCAATTCACCATGCCTTGGCTTACACTGTCTTAGTGGGTTCATGCCCAGTTGTAAGAACACCCACCTTTTTTTGTGTGTGTGTTTTTTTGTCTTTTTTCTTTTCACATCATAATTCATGATGTATGCTAGCAAAAAAGCAAAATCACTGCCAGTAGAGCGATTTCAGGCCCTCAAGGGCCTCTAGTTATATGACCATGATGATCCTCTTGATTTGGCAGTTTTATCTATTTAAATGGATGGAAATCTTGTTTTAAAGATGTCAAAGTCATGTAGACTTTCAGACAGCAAGTCAATCGACAGCAAGTCAATGATTTCATTCTTGCTCTTGGAGCATAGTTCTCATGGTAGATGATCTAAATAATTGTTCTATGAGTGAAATTCTGTATTAAGACTTGTGGAAAGAAAGGTTATTAGTTAAATGATACACTGCTCATTTTTCACAGACTCAATCTTTTTGTTTTCAAGAGTATAACATGAATGAGAAATTGAAGTCTTTTGTATCAGATATAATTTGTCTGCTGTGGTTCAAAAGAAATACTTTGCAGTGCAGTTGTTTGTCAGAAATTTCACTGAACTTCATGAAAAAGAAACTGTAGATCATCTTTTGAGCAAGAAATCTATTATCAGGATTCAGAAAACATTCCTTATTTTGTGTGCAAGGGGATAGTGCTGCTCAAATGGATAGCAATCACATTCA
Organism: Hippopus hippopus; assembly: GCA_946811185.2. Taxonomy (NCBI): domain Eukaryota; kingdom Metazoa; phylum Mollusca; class Bivalvia; order Cardiida; family Cardiidae; genus Hippopus; species Hippopus hippopus. The sequence continues at coordinate 9,559,938 of OX328097.1, read as the reverse complement.
AGCCAGGTAAAGGGCAAACTTAAGCTAACCCTATTTAATAAACTTTACACTTAAATTGCTCTGTGTATGTATGTAGTTGGACTCTGAATGCCCATGTTGGATATGAAGAGGCACTGTTTTCTCTATTCAGGATCTCAAAGATTACATGAGACAGGCAGGTGAAGTCACATATGCAGATGCTCACAAAGAGCATAAAAATGAGGGGTTGGTATCTCATTTTGTTGGTGATTTTTTACTTGAAACAAATTTGCAGTTGATGTTGAAAACATTACTTTTACTTCCTACCACTGCAAGTTGAAAATTTGGATTACTGCTGTACCAATTTCGGTATTCTTTGACGAGACTTTTCTGCTCTTTAAATCCAGTCAAGTGTCAAAATTATATAGGATCTTTACACCTTCACAAGCTCCAGCCAAGTTTGGATTAAGCCAATGGAAAGATGCAACCAAGTAAGCTGTTGCTGTGATAGGACTGAATTAGTGTTAAATGCAGTGTATAACATCAAACAAACTAGTTCACAAATCCCGAGTCCATATTCACCAAACCATTCTAAAAAACATTCTCAGTCTTGTTCACCAGAATTTTCTATATTTGAAAGGAACTCGATGTCTGAGTGGCTGAACTATATTGTCTAGCCAATCAGAAGTTGTGTTACTTTCAAATTTTGAAAATCTTGGAGAATTGAGTCTAAGAATGTTAATTAGAATGGTTGGTGAATATGGACCCTGGTGTAATGATGATCACTTCTGTAGGTCAGACTCTGACATTTTGATGATACCCAGATCTGAGCACTAGGGTCCCTATTTACCAACCATTCCTAATGTCATTCTCAATCTAATTTCTAGATTTAAGAAGGTAATGCAACCTTTATTTGGCAAAACTATTTTGAATAGTCGAAGAGAAGTATTGGTACTTTCAGATTTAGAAAGTTCTCGAGAAAAAGACTAGGATTGTTCTTATGAATGGTTGGTAATCATGGGTCCCGAGTCTTTCTGAGTAAACCAGTTCTGTACATGTAAATTTGAAGGTGATAGATGCTACAGACACACTTTTATAACAACATATGTAACAAGCTGAAAAGGTCTTCTGATTGTGAAATAAAAAACATGAACTCTGCTGTAATTCTGTTTATAATTCTTATATGTTCTTGGTTGTCTTTTGGTCAGTATTGTTTAGATTTTTAGGTACTGTGGCACAATGAAAGATGACGGAAGAATTATACAGGATAGCAGTTGAAACATTATCAATTCAGCTTCTTCAGGTCAACTCTCTCATCCCCAAAAAAGCATTCTGAATACACCCTGGTATTCAATAAATCACTAATGTACTTGGGTAAAAGAGAATAACTGCTAAACACTTGGCTGTACAACAGATGACACTGTTGACACTGATTCTCATTGCTTCAACAGTATTATTGCTTCTACAGTTTGGGCTGTACAGCTATCAAATGGCTGCAAATAAGGCTGATAGCTGCATAAAAATCGGATTTGTAGATCAGAGCTCAGAATGCGTCCAATTTGGCATCAGCTGAACATCCACTTCTTTGTATGAAACGGTATTTCTACTATGTTTTTATGGGAATTGAAATAGCATATTACTGGTTCGGGAAGGCATGGATTTGTGCTTTTGCAGCCATAAATAGAAAACGGCCTTAAAGATGGGACATATTCTGATGGAAAAGCCTAAAGTCGTCTCAGTCATGCTTGTAACTAATAATGTTTTATTTCATTCACAGGATTGTTGAGTTTTCCTCACACAGTGACATGAGAAAAGCTTTAGAAAAGCTTGATGGCACAGAGATAAATGGAAGGAAAATTAAACTGATTGAAGACAAACCAAGGAAGCGAAGGAGGTAAGTGTCTTTGTACAATTCAACCATACTAAAAGCACTTCTTACTTGGCTCAGCTGAGTATAATTTGTTTAAGTCAGTTTTTGTGACCATTGTATTGAGAAACTTCAACTAACCAAGTAACCTTATCATTAAGAGACTACTAATGTGACTAAATGGGCCCAGCCTGATAGTGTAGTCTGAAGGGCACCGGGGGGCATTGTTTCGAATCTCCAGCTCGGTCAGAGGAATGATAATACTCATTGCAACAGGATTCATTCTACTCTCACTGCTAATCAATAGTGTATGAAATAAAGGTACAAGAAACTTTGGGAAAGCATGGATAGGTGTTCTGGCTGCTGCAATATAACTGAAATGATGTATAAAATGGTGTTAATTACCGTACAAACTATGTAGTCTAAATGGTCTAGGTTCAACCATCAAGATGGCTGTCATCAAGTTTTACCCTATTTTAAACAATGCTATGTTTTAACCCTATTGGGGAAGAAGGTTCTTGATAACATTCTAGGAAAATGAGAAATGCTGGTGAACAAAACTGTCTCCTTTTCCACAATGTTTTCTAGTGTTTCAAGTACAAAACACTGTAGCCACATTCAAATTTACCATCTCTGCCAATGCTTTCATTTTGAATGGTGTAACCCTTACAGTGCTGGAACCAAGTTAACTTGGTTTTGCAGACAGTGCAGATCAAGATCAGACTGCACAGAACGTGCAGTCTGATCTTAGATCTACACTCTCTGCAACCTTATTACATGTTATGGGCTGAAACAATCTTGAAATAACAATATTAGGGCTGCTTTTCCTACTTGAAATGGTTTAACTCACTAATTCAGCGCTTTAAGTGGTAAAGTCCAGTTTGATTTAGTGCTAAAAAACACTTTTGTATAAGCTATATATTGTAACTGCTTTCATTTGAATGAGTCTAGAACATTGTTTGGTGAAGAGTTTGAATTTTTTGTTATGAAAGCTATATACTGTAAATGCTTTCAGTTTGAATGAGTCGTTAGTACTATTTGGTAAAGAGTGAAATCAAACTTGAAATAGCGTAACCTGGTCAGGGCCCTTACCAACCATGCTTAAGAATATTCAAAGTCCAGTGCTGAAGAATTTTCTAAATATGAAAGTAACACAACTTCTGATTGGCTAAACCATTTGGTTTAGCCAATCAGAAGCTGTGTTACTTTCATATTTAGAAAATTCTTACGAATTAGGCAAAGGATATTCTTAAGACTGGTTGGTGAATATGGATTAAGAATGTCACTGCATTGATACTGAATGCAAATCTAGCACCAGATGTTGAACAAAGATGCTGTGATTAGTGACCATTGTGAATCCTCTACCACACAAACCCAAATTTTACGGCCCTGAGAAAGGACATTTTTGAAAATATTGTGAGATAAGGAGAAAATGCTAGTAAACACTATTTTCTCCTATACCGACAATGCTATCTAATCTTTTATAGATATATCTACATATTTTACTTGAGCCACATAGAATATGTCTTCTGTAAAGACCTTCAGTTTGAATAAGTTTATTATGGTCAAAATGTTGGGTATACAAATTTTACTCATTTCCAGATCAACAAGATCAAGATCACGCAGTAGGAGCCGAAGTCGTTCCCGCTCTCGTCGCAGAAGATCATCTCCATCTCAGAGCAGAAGTCGCAGTCGTAGCCGCAGCAGATCCAGAACACCGTCCAAAAGCAAGTCGCGTTCAAGATCCAGGTCTAAGAGTGCAGATGACAAGGACAGGGAAAACTCTAGGTCAAGGTCAAGGACCCCTGATAAGGAACACCAGGAAGATGGAGCTGCCGAAGAAAGTTGAAAGTGTATAATTTTGGTCATGTGATTAATATTTAAATTACCAGATGAGAAAAATTAAGAGTTATCCAAATTCAAGCATTTGCAGCCTTCAAATTATAGTTGGCTCAGATTCTTGAAATGTTTTTGAAGTAGAAAAACATAGGGGGTAAAGGAAAAATTGGTAAATAGCATTTTTTCCTGTCCCCACAATACTTTCGAAAGCCATCTTTCTGAGGGCCATTAAAACTCGGGATTGTTTGGTAATGTGTTTCAGATGGATGAGCATCTAAAGAACTCGATGTAATTCTTTTTTTTCCCCCCTTTTCCAACACGCATCATAGCAGTTGCTAAAAGGATTTAATGGAAAGTTTGATAACTTACAAAACAACTTTTGTACATGAAGTAATTCACAAAGGGTAGGGAGGGTTTTTGAAATCTAGTGAATGAAAGTGATTGTCAAAAGAATTTTTTTTTTTCAAATTGTAGCATTAAGCACAGGTGAAAGATTTCTCTGTGCGTAAGACGTGAACAACTAGTCTGAATTTCATTTCTCTCTGCCGATTTTATTCCATTGGTTTGAGTACAAAACAACTCTCAACTATTATTTAGAAAAGATTTGCACTCTGGCAGTGTTGAGGAGTGCTAGTCCTGATATAGAAACTCTATAGTTTATGGACAAGCATTATAAGTTGTTTCTGTACAGGCCTTTCATTATTATTTAGTGAATACATATAGTTTCTCAGATTTTTCTTTCTAGATCTCTGACCGATCGGCATAGTAATGCAGGCTATAGTTTATAAAACCGTTTTACAGAACAGCTCTGTTGTGAGACATAACGAAGGAAAATCTTCCCACTGTCGTGTGACATAACGAAGGAAAATCTTCCGTTGAAGACGTAGAAAAGAAGGTTAACTAAATGAAGCGCCTAGTGAAGCTGACAGGTCGAGCTAAATTGTTGTGGAGGCTGTTTTAGCCTACCAGTAAAGCCTTTACCACACAAAGCCAAGTTTTAACGATCCTAGGAATTAAGTCTAGCGAACGCATTGTGGAAAATGGAGAAAATGCTGATAGCCAGCATTTTCTCCTTTTTCCACAACATTTTCTACCCTTCTACAGACAAATCTCATTAATTGGACCACATCTAAATTGTCGTCTGCAAATAATTTCAAGCTGGACGAGTCTACATTTTTGTCGTGCTGTAAAGAAGTAATGGGAAAGACACTCGCATAACTAACACTCTAAGATCGACAGAGATAAAAAATTACGGTTCACAAATGTAGTAGGCAAAGATAATAATTAGGGACATGTCACTGACAGTATGCTTGATTCAATAAAACCCAACACAAAAGTGTTTATGTAAAAGATTTTCATTCGAAAAAAAATATCTCGAGTGAAAGTTGATGATAGGGGACTTTGATTTTTTGTAAAAAGAATGATGTACATATTGTATATAAAATAAAATTGTAGTTAAAAAGAAATACGCTTTATTTTTAATGTCACGTTGACTTTCCTGATTCTAGGCCCTGTTAACCCCTTATCACACAATCCTAAGAATTTATGATCTTAAAAAAGGCCTTTGAAAACATTGGGAGAAAGAGAGGAGACACAGGTTATCAGCATTTTCTCGATTTCCCGCAACATTCTCGAATACAATTTTCTTATCGAGACTGTGAGAAAGGCAGAAGTCGGTGCGCTTTCAAATTCGATGCGTGCAAAATTTTGTCCTCTGGTTCAAAGTAAATTTTCTACATTTTGTAAACACGTCTCTTTAACAGTTTGTTCCGGACAATTGCTTCTTTCTTGCTATAATGTAGAGAAATGTTGAAAAACATACGTCTCCATTGTGTCACGTGTTAACGTGGTCTCCATGTTAAGTTCTGCGAGGCTCAGCGATGAAATTGTAGGCTTATAAACCTGGAGATCCCTGCACATACTTGTTAGGTGCTGGGGTTTTAGTGAGTTTGTCATACGGCTAGATACATCAGGGCCCTAGTCTTAAACTGCTGAAACCCAGGGCATACATGGATGAATGAACTGTCACTGTGATATGACTGAACTTACGTTGATAGCCCCAACGCGGTTAAGTACCATTAAATCAGTTGTCGTTTGCAGCAGGGGGTCGTTTAATGTAGGTGGTCGTCGATGCAGGTTCGACTGTATATGCCTGAAAGGCGTCCTCGGTGCATTGCATTTGAAATCTTGTAATCTTGGTGCAATCTTCACCGGTCACATCGGAGTGCCTATGGGAAAGGCATTGTGGTATCCCAGCCGTTAAATCATGAAAGACGTGAATTAATGGTCTGTTGGTGATTATGACTTTAATACCTTTTAACATCAAACTATGGATGCTAAGTTCTTGAGCTGCTTATTCAAACAGCCAAAATTAAGATAAGGATGCAGAGATGTCTGACCATAATCTATGCAGTGAAATCGTTGCTGAACAAGCCTTAAAATTGTAATCTGTTGACAACAAATGCCTTTTGCAGCTATCCAGCAATCTAAGGGAAATTGGTTAATGAGTATCCCAAACTTTTTGTCAAAGAGAATAGGCTAAGGTTAGCTCAAAATCTGTACAAGCTGATCTTGATCTATTTTCATTGATGACTACATGGAAATTACGGTACCAGTGTGAAGCTGCTTGACAGATTTTGATCCTTTACCAAATGATCCCGAGAGCCTAAGGAAGAAAAGACTTGAAAACACTGTGAGTAGGAGAAAATGCTGATAACTAGCATTTCGTCCTTTTCATCAGTGGATGTCCTCTTTTCAGCCTCAATGCCATAGGGCGAAGACTTCGTGGCATAGATCAATATCAGACTGCATAGAACAAGTGGTCTGTTCGGGGATCCACAATAATTGCTTAATTAGTCAATACAGAAACATCTTTTTGAGTGTTCGTGGAATGCATTTTTCAGCAGCTGCACGAGGTTAAGTTGACCCTAAGCGCGACTCGTTGCGCTTTTGCGGACAGTGTAGATCAAGATCAGACTGCCAAACACTTCATTGTTGACAGTGTGAGTAGCTCTCCTTGATACTGTCAACACAGGAAATCACTGCCTTCCTTACGGAGATTGGACTCGATACAAAATTGTGATATTGTTTTAAAACTTTTTCTTCCTATTCAGACTTTTTACACATCTTCATTTTATATCCATTACCCATATTTTTACATTCTATTTTTGTCATTTCTTTACGTAAATATATTATCTTTCATAATGATCTTGGATATAAATGAATTAATAATTCTACAAAAGGTCACATTAGTTATAGTTGTTGGTATTTGAGAATACAAGATCCGTATGTCGGAAAAGTTCATCTGGATACTGTATACAGTATCAAATATTCAGGTGGATCAGTTTTATAAAATGAAGACATACTGCATCAAAAGTGTCGCCAATGACGGATCAAGGCATACCAGAAAAGTTGTCGATCTATTCAGGAACATTACTTTTTTCAAGGAGATTGGACCTTATACAAAATCGTGATACTGTTTTAAATCCTTTATTTATATTCAGACTTTCATTCTTATCACTGTATATCTATTTTATTTCTATTGCAGTATTATTTCATAACACATCCTTCATCATATACTCATGGCTCGCATTCTTACATGCTATTGTTTCCTTTCATTATTTTTGTGGTATTTGTCGAAGACAATACCACTATGAGTTCAATATTGAATTTTGAAGACCATGTATCGTATTTTGTGCAAAGCCGAAGGAAATAAACCCAATTAAACACAATTGTTCTCAGGCAAATGAGTTTTTCAGTAGCACTCGCATATGTAATTGGAAATGGCATGTTAAAATACACTGGGTGTGGCCGTTGGTCATGGAAATACGAATTTTTGATTGAAAATAGCTTCACTCGCTCATGGCGCAATGATACAAAATTTGTCTACCGATCACTTGGTCCTGGGCTTTTTCGTTCCAAAACCAGTTCGTCCCATGCCTTGTTCATCCAATGATTGCGCGCTACTCCATTTGATTGGGCATGAATATTCATAGATCGAAATAATTGATTGTAATGTTGGGAATTAAATGTTAAAGGCCAAAGATATTTCAAAATCATATATAGTTTCCAGGTAAAAACTTAATTTTATTCGATATATTCACATGGTTTCTCTCTCTATCCATCATGCATCCTACTGTCAAGGGACGTTACTCCTGACTCCTAATGATCAAAGGGAGACCACCAATACACAAATAATCCTAACTTTGTCATGAGTACTCTCCCTTCAACCAAAAAAATCATTTGCTTAGTAGGTTGACTTTCAAGCCAATATTTGAATAATATTGTTCTTTTTCTTTCAAATTATTAATTCCACACAATGGCTTCCATGATAAATACCACTTCAGGGTTCTCAACGCTTTGATTTTTTTTTTGCGCGCTAAATGACCCTAGATGTCGATGCGCCATAAAACACTATGTTCATGAATTCGATCCACATCTGAAGTGTGAGACTGACTGAAATGAATACAGCGATACATCTACGGCTAATTTTTACCAGGCTTCAAAGTTTAAGACTTGTCCAAAGTCAAAGCATTTGCAGAAGACATTTGGTATGGCCCAAATGATGATTATCTTTAACTCTTTACCAAACGACAAAATTGTGGGCTTGGCCAAATTGAAAGCATTAGCAGACGACAAAATAAATGTGGCTCAAAAATTGAAATTTGTTTTGGGAAGGGTAGAAAACATTGTGGGATAAGGAGAAAATGCTGGTTACCAGCATTTTCTCCTTTTCCGACAATGTTTTCAAAAGACTTCTTTCTCAGGGTCGTTAAAAGTCGGGATTGTGTGATAAAGAGTTAAAGGGTTGACAACATTTGTGGAGAAAAGGTTACTGCTGGAGTTGCAGTTCAAACGTGAGTTCAAAAACATGGCAAACTCGAGGGATCTCTAACTTTCCTCTCTCTGCGTATGTTAAGTGGGACGTAGAAGTTTTTTGAGACAGTAGAGATCAAGATCAGACTACACAGAACGTGCAGTTGAGCTATTAAACTATGTCTTACTTATCCCCAATGTTTTCTGGTCCTTTAAGATCTATTGAACCTGCAATCGTGTTACGAATCGTTATCTTAGAATTTACAGTTCAATTAATTGAAGCTACTGTGAAAACTACCCCAATAGATAAACAACGTACACATTTGACAAATTTTGTAAATTTATTACTGCATATATACCCAATCTGAATTAGTCCATGTTAACCCCTTTACCAAGTTTTCAGTTTCGATATTTTTTTGGGTCGAGGTGTTGTAATAGCGCAGAATTAATCGGAAATGGATCCATAAGGAATAAATAACCGAGGGCCAGCGATGTTGTATTACCAAATTTTGTCTGTCCTCCTTTGTCCGAATCCTTGGAAGATTTAAGTAGTCCTCTTAATGCTGCAGATTGGCTCCACACTTCATCCTGACAGAATGCAAACTTTATACATGTATCATTTTTCATAATACATGTATTTTATAAATAGAACAGGTCCTTATTCACCACACAGCCTAAGTTGCATTCTTATTCGAATTCTCAAGATTTTTCCACACTTTAAAGAAACGCAATTTCTAATTAGATAAAACATAATTCAGCCAAGCAGAATTTGTGTTACTTTCAAAATTTAGCTTTGGCCTTAGATGTTTAGTATGGTTGGTGAATACTGTCCCTGTAATGCAAAAAGAATCTAGAGAATAGCTTTTCATTCTTCAGTTGAGTTAAAAAAAAAAAAGAGCATACTACTTTCTTGTTGTTTACATCTCTGTGTTGAAGTAATTTCTAAAGTTCGATGTTCAAAATTATTTGCTGCAAGGTACCATCACTCCCGATTATTGTGATGGTTCAGTCTGTCTTTTGTCATGCTGTACGCAGAATCCGACATTAGTTGGATGTTAAGATAAAACTTTACTTTTCGAGTCTTTACAGAAAATGTTATTAAGGGAGTCCTTAGAAGGCTTGATAACATTTCTTGTCAACGAGTAATAAAATTTTACCTCAAAAGCCAACGAATGTCAGATTCTTTATATCGCATAACTGTTTCTCAAGAATTGTAGTTCATGACATGCTATTTAAAACATAGGCGTACTTGTACTTTGAAATTTACGGGAAGCTATTTTGCTTCTTTAACATGCGTGTAGACGTACACCAAGGACGAAAAATAGTTCCGAAGTTAGGCCCACTTGCATAATTATTTATTATGATGATTTTGTTTTGATTTAACGATGATAAAATTCTAAGCTTTGTTACAATCATCAATTCTGAATCTAAATAGAGAAATCTGGGTCAGCCATATTTCTAGAAATGAGGTGTATGATTACAGAGCCTTGACCAAATATGGTAGTACGAGGTACAGGCAATAAATTCGCGGACAGATCCTGTAAATCAGAAACTATTTATGACAGCATAATAAAACTTCTATCGCGTTTCAACTGCAAATTCACGCATACGATTTAAGGGAAAAAAAATCAACCTATTTGAGGTCTCCTTTTTAAATTTCAGTGACTTTATTCTGACCGACCATATCGGCTACGGAGCAGTTTAAACGTTACACCAGCGCTCAGCGTCTGCTCATAACGTTGTGCGTGCGTATTTACTTATGTAAAACGTATGTAAGATAAGAAAAATTATAACGGCTCTATTAAACCGGAAACAAGGGAAGCTATGTAAAATGCACTATGTCGCCGGCAAATTTACTCATCCCATGCCCAGGTCCGACGCGTTGCGATCGGTGGAGATCCGCTGCCCATGCAAAAATTTTATAAAATTGATATGAAACTTCCGACGGGACTGTATCCGATTTGTCGTCTATGATGATGACATCACAGGTTACACAACCAGTTCCACGCCCAGTTCCTTGGCTCACGGTCCTTTTCCGCTGCCCAATCAAAAACTTCTGAAATGAAATTAAATTTAAAGACATTACATTTATGCCATGCTCTGTGAAAAGGGACTTTAATGCTTCTTCGTGGTGCATTATACCAAGAAAGTCGTCACATAATTATGTATCCTTAAAAACCATTCTGTTTAACAACCGACTGGATCATGAGTTAGTTTGGTACTTCGACATGCAGAAAAATTATAAAGTGCAAGAAGTCTCGATTCATGTCAGCCTGCGCGGGTTGCGTAGGCTGACATGAGTCGAAACTTTTTGCAAATGCATTAAGCCCGCTTTTCAAAGAGCACGGCTCATTTAACGTATCCTTGTTCTTAATTAACTACGTGCGAACTTTAAAGTGACAATAAAGCCCAAAAGTAAACAAAGCGGGTGTTTAAATGCATTTAAATTTACATCATACCATTTAAAAGTATGGAAATTATTGTGAAGATGACAATCTGTCATCGTACGATTGGTTTAAGTGTTAATCTCTGACAGAGAAATTAATTTCAAAACTAGTTTAAAACCTGCCAGGTAGCTGTGTCTTTTGTTTACTTTTTGCCTGATTTTAAAATTCGTTTTTTCTCCCAGCGACTACCAAATGATAATAGATTGTTATCCCCATAATATTTTCCATACTTTAAATGGTATGATTTAATTGTATTATGACACCTGCTTTTATATTTTGATCTCTACTGGGTCTTTATTCTTTAACAATTACCACACATTTCCGATTCAACGACGCTGTAGAAAAAATAAAAACGTTTGAAAACAATATATGAGCAAAGAAATAATGCTGGTAACCAGCATTTTCTCTTTTTCCAACAATGTTGACAAGCCTATCCAGAACAAATCTTTTCATTTGAGCAGCAATATAACTTGTCATCTGCAAGTGCTCAAAATTTTGACGTCTAAAATTTATCGTTTGGTTAAGAGTTAACCCTTTGGCTGCTAACCGGAATCAACGACTTTATACGGACAGTGTAGATAGAGTGCACAGAACGTGCTAAGAACTTTCTCATTGAAAGATCTTCCGTGCAAATGGACTGTCCTCCTTTCTGTTACATCCCGACTATACTGGCAATTCATCTCCCTTTAACTCATCTGTCATCCATAACAACAACATGGATTTTAAATAAACTATTAAACGGTTAAATAATCTAACATTTGGATATGGATTTCACGAAAACTCGTTTTATATTGAAATAGACCTTTTTATTGAAAATGGGAGTCTAACGGCGAATGACGCTCGAAAATGAAGGAAAGAAAGCGTAATGAGAGACCATTTCACTTATGCTTGAATATTTCGAACAAAGTTGAGAACATCGATACACTTCTAAACACCACAATAAACGAAACCTAACCTGCGCTTAGCGCGGTCTGATCCCAGTCAAAAGGAAATGATGATTACGGCTATTTGTGCAGATATCGAGCTCTCGGATTGAATTATTGCCCACCGTGACTTATGACAATTCTTTCCACTGAATCCGTGCGGACAGAGATGATTTATATGACGATTAATATATGGACACGGGCAATGCTTTGGCAAAATGGGGTTTAATGCATATCTGATACAAAGGAAAACATCGCATAATTATGGATTTATAAAATCCGTTTTGTTTAATAACCGACTGAATAACGAGATAGAATAGTCCTTTGACATGCAAGAAATTTTACAAATAGCAAAAAGTTTTGACCCATGGCAGCCTGCGCAGGCTGACACGGGTCGATACTTTTTGCAGATGCATTAAACCACTTTTTCACAATGTACAGCCTGATCTTGGATCTACATGGTCCACCATTTTGTGATGTGTTCCAATCAAACTCAATTTGTGAAAAAGGAGTGGCTATTAACCACAGTCCCTTTCCTGAAAACTTCAAGGAAAAGTAACTCATATATTCCTAATCACGGGCCAGGTATCCATGTATGTCCCCTTCCACGAAAACAAAACAAGAAATATCTTTTAAAAAAGATAGACGGCGTAAGAGGCACTTGGATATGAATACAGTTAAATTCGTTTGTAGTTGATCTATAATATGAAGAGAAATGATGAAAACAGTTCTGAAAGTAGCCTCTTTTAAATCGTTTTGCATATGGTTGAAAGCGTAATTATCAAGAACATTTAAGAAGGGGAAGCATGTTTTTGTACTTAAATGAAGCACCTTTCAAACATCGACGATTTGTCATTATCAGAAGGCGGGGTTTTATCACCCCTCTCGATGCTTGACCACACCCACCTACTCTTACTAGGAGTATTTTAGTAGGAACCCAGTTTCTTCGTTAACAACGCAATAAAACCGATTGTTCCCCTAGGTAGGCATAATTTCTTGCGAATTGAATCACCAAATTCAAGATATAACATCTTTTTTCATTGTAACAAGAAACGTTATAAGTTGTTTTACAACCCGTTTTCAAGTAAGACAATGGAGCGGCAGCCTGCCTTCGCAGTTCGTATTATGTTTTACGCAAGGAAAACGGGTACCAAGCCTCTTCTACTAAACAAAATAGAAAACTTGCCAATACTCATCGCTATTACTTTATCCATATGAAATAGATTATGGATGTTTTGCTAGAGTTTAACATCTGTATGGCCATAAAGTACAACTTTACATAGGTAAATGTGAGCATTTCGTGATTTTTATAGTCATTAACACTTTTATCCAATGTTGGTAAATTTCTACTGTGACCTTTATTTTTTTGCGTAGTTTACATATATTTGGCCAATCACAAGATGAGTAACAATTCATTTCCTTCTAGTGCTCGAAGTAGGTCAAAAGTGAGATCATACATCTACGCTGAAAAAAAAAACTCACTTTATCCACTTGCTGAGTGATAGCGCACAGTCTAATCAATCTTTTACTTTCTTAATGAGAATATCTAGATTGTCGGACCCCGAACCTACATGTATTCTCTTACATAATAATGATTCAAAGTCGGCAAGAATAATACGCCAATTTGGGATGGGACATACAAACTGACATAAAATACCTGCAGGCCCTTGTGGATCAATGATCTCATTTATTTATTTATACGCGTCAGTAAGGAAATAGTTCCCTCAGAAAATTTTGGTGAAACAAAATAGTCCCGTTATCAAAGTAATAAGGAATTAAATAAAAATTCGATGAAAAATAAAAACAATTTGAAAATGTTAAACATAAAAGATTTAATTTCACTGTATATACATTAATGTTAAAAATTAATTGACACGAGTTTTTTCATTAAATGTACTATTTTTGGATAATCAAATATTCGGATAATATCGGGCTTCGCGGAGACCTTCAGCAGCCAGGGACCGGTAAATTCACCTGAGAGAATATTCGACAGAGAACAGAAAAGTTTGCATTCTTAGTTTTGGACATACAAAGAAAGATTGTAAGTATAGTAGTCTATATGTTTTTTGTTGATAAGCTGAAGCAGCCATCCGGAGCATGGAATCATTTTATGCAAACGCTATTGATTTTCAAGATGGCGATTGATGAATAGTTTTGCATGACCTGTCTGCAACAGTTGTGAATATTCAATACAGTGATAGAGTGCACTTTGCTTTATCTTGTACTTTTGGTGAGTGCTCCTTGGTCTAACAGGGTAGGATATTTGTAAGCTATAAATATCTTTTCTTTTACACAGTGGATACATACAGTATACCTAAACAAAACCAATTTGAAATTGAAACTATCAAGTAACATTCTTGGAAAAAGAAATCTAAGAAATGGAAAATTGCCTTGTAAGCTATGGTTAATATTAATTTGCTTGTCTAGCTGTCCACTTAAGTTTCAAGCTTTTCATGGTATTTGTGTCTTAAGAAAGAGTCAGCAATACATAACGTCTATAGTTATGGTTACAGTGATGAACAATTCAGACAAACTTTAGGGTTGGATATTTTCCTGAAATTTTAACATGTGGCATGTTGAAGTCTTTAACTCTTTACCCAAATACAAAATTTTAGACTTATCTGTATTGAAAGAACTTACAGATGACAGTTCAAATGTGTTTCAAATGATAGTATTTGACCTGGCAAAGGTTGAAAACATTGTGGGAAAAAGAGAAAATGTCTATTACCAGCATATTCTCCTTTACCCACAATGTTTTCCAAAGCCTTAGTTTAGTTATTTATTTTACATTGATTGAGAAACAAGTTTTTGCAACTTTAACTAACCTCTCTCAATTCTCCTTTCTGCAAACTACACAGTACTCATGCCAAATGTGTTGGTCTACAAACAATCCCATAGTTGACACCTGCTACTGGGTTTCAAACTCAGGATCTTATGGTCACATAGCCAACGCCCTACCTCATGATTACGGACACCACTTCTTTCTCAGGGTTGTTAAAACTAAG